>CM060680.1:187234346-188434346 GCA_030686995.1 Artemisia argyi | reverse complement strand
TAACATCATCTGGCATGGCAACATTAGTCTGATGTATTTCGTTGAGAATCTTCGGCTCATCAATCCTTGTACATGTATCATACAACTTTAGTACCTCAGATATGATGGATGAGTTGGAGGGACCAGATTGTTGTGGTGATGAGACTGCAAAAGACAAATTGGCCATGAAGATGGTTTGTGCAGTGGGTTCATCATCAACATCAGAATCGAAAGCATCACAATCTTCTGCTTGGAAGATATTTGGGTCATTGAGAGCTAAATCTTGAACTTGTTGATCATCCACATCGGCATCAAATGTGTTCCCTTCATCTCCCGCTAGGAACAACAACTGCTCCTCATCCAAGGCTACCCCATTCTCTTGTGCTTGCATCAGCAACATTTTATCCTTGAAGTAGTCGAAGTTCTGAGGACGTTTGGGTTGATTGCAGTTCCTTGCAAGATGACCTAACCCACCACAGTTGTAGCATTTGGGTTGTCTTCCCTGTCCCTGGTTACCATTCCCAATTCTATTATGTGCATACCCCCTGACTCCATACCTTTGGTTGACATTTTGCCTTCCTTGAACCACAACACGTCCATCTTCCACAATAGCAAGATTACATGGGTTAGATGACGTTCTGAGTTGGTTGTTGGTTTGAGGAAGTGTAGCTCTGAATTGTTGAACCAGCAATGAGACTTGGTTGGAGAGATTATCAATCATCTTTTCAGTGTGAGAGTAACCTGAGTCTGGTTGAGTGTTCTTGACAGTTGTTGATTGCACAGATGATGACCAAGGGAAGATTGATTTGATCCTGCGGGTGTAGGGTAAAGGAAAGCTTGGTCCATTGAAGTTTGGTTGAGTGGTTGAACACTTGAGATGAATGCAAGAGGATCATTTGTTGTTGTTGGATTGAACTTGTCCCTCAGTTGACGGTCATACACATCATGCTTCTCATGTTGTTGTAGGTAAGCATAGAGTTGTTCATAATTGGTGTTTCTGAGTCCTTTGTTAAACTTCACAGCTGTGACAAATCGATCCCATTCTGGTGACATGTTGTTGACAAACTTTGAGTTTAGTTAGATGTTAGGCATTCTCATTCGGATCATCTTCATGTCATTAACAAGCTTATGGAATCTGACATAGTAGTCTGTGATGTTTTCACCGGGATTCATCATGAAATGTTCAAACTCGTCATACAACTGAGACTCACGATCTTCTTTGGTAAGTTCTGACCCAGCTAGAAGCATTTTGACATTGTCCCAAACAGCTTTGGCTTATGTGTTGAAGCTAATGAGCATGCTTCTCTTGTGGTACCCATTTGAAAGGGTCCTTCATCAATTGATCGAAGAATGTTTTAACCATTTTCCTTGCCTTGACAATAAAGTCGAATTCTTTGAGACCATGATTCATAATCAGTTATGTCGAGCATAGGAGGTCGAGTATCGGACCCGACAGCTTGAATGTCATCAGTTGAAGCCGTAGTTGCCATATTACAATCTTAAACGGGATTTTACAACTCTCGTGACTTAAACCGAGAAATTATTTCTTTCTCAGGATTTTACTAAAGTCAACAAAAGAAACCGAAAGATGTAGTATACCAGAGATTGAGCAAATCGCTAAAGGAAATCACTGATGAGCAAATAGCTAAAATCACAAAGTACAACACAAGCAAATCGCTGAATCTGAAGTAATCACTTGAGCAAATCGCTAGAATTATACTTACTAGCAAATCGCTAACAATTGTAACTAGACAATCAAGAAATCGCTACCCAGGAAGTCGCTAAAATAGGAAGTCACCAAATAGGAAATTGCTAACAAGGAAATCGCTACAATTGGAAGTCACCAAATAGGAGATCGCTAACCAGGAAATCGCTACAATTGGAAGTCACCAAAAAGGAGATCGCTAATCAGGAAATCGCTACAATTGGAAGTCACCAAAATGGAAATTGTTAACCAGGAAATCGCTAGTAAGGAAATTGCTACTTTCACTAACCGACAGACCTGACCAAATCGCTACCACATAGGACAAAAGTGTCACTATCTAGCGATTTGTCCTTTATACCCAAAATAGTAAAGCAGGAAATCGCTAAAACGAAACAGAGGAAATCGCTAGTAAGAATCCACCACAGACGAGCAAATCGCTAATATAAAAAAACCTTCCAAAATGCATCAAACAACCAACCCACGATTGATTCAACTTAACCAAGTGATAAACAAGATACCTACAACACTTTTGAGCATGAAAGTACAAGAAAAACACAACAAAAAACAACTAACGAGATCAAACTAGGAGAAAAACCACTAAACTCATTCGAACTAAACTATAACCACAAAACCAAGCTACCAATCCGTGTGTACACACTCCCTAGGATGTAACCATGGCTCTTGATACCAATTGTAACACACTCCAATGATAAACTCGTATGGTTAGTGGTAATATGGATCGAATTGTATGTAGAAATCTAGAGAGAAGTTAGTGAGAGAAAGAGGAGATGTGGGATCCTTGAGAGAGAACTTGAAATATATTAGATTGTAAATGAAGTGAAGGTCCAACCCTCTCCCTTGCTAGGAGTGGGGTATTTATACAAAAGCTTACTAAATGCCTCTACTAGGCTGTGGATCGAGCTGACAGTGGGTAAAGACCCGACCCGACTCCACAAATACTAACTAATACTAAACTACGTACTAACTAATATGATAAACACTACGAGCTACATAATGCTAAACAATACTCGGGGTGACCGAGTCTTCTGTATGAAAAACGTATTCCTAACACCATCCCTCAAGGAAGAGTTTATGATCACCGGGAGTTCATCCTCTCCTTGGAGGAAAGCATATTCTAGGTGATTTGGAAGTTCATTTAGTTCTAACTTGGGTGGCTCGACAATGGAAGGTTTGAGCCTGTTTTCAGGCTTACGGAGCTCGAGTGATTCAATGGTCTCTTTTCTAGGATAGAAACAGACCGCGTTGACAACCTTTGTCTCTTCCTCTTCGTAGACCGGTGAGATGTATTCGTTTCGCAACCAGCCTGCTTCAACTTGTTCATCTACACATTTATCAATGATATCGGTGAATTCATCGACCTCTCCGATGAAGTATAGTCGGTTGTCTGATGCGAGAGAAAGGTTCATCGTATCTTTAATGTCAAAGGTTAGGCTTTCGGTTCCTACTCGTAAGGTTAATTTGCCATCATGAACATCAATGACAGCACGAGTAATGGCTAAAAATGGTCTTCCTAGGATGATGGGTACCATGTCATCTTCTTCCATCTCCAAGATTACAAAATCAACCGGAAGTTTGAACTTCCCTACCTTGACTAGCACATTCTCACATATTCCTAAGGGGTATTTGACTGATCTATCGGCCAATTGAATGTTCATACGCGTTTGCTTTATCACCGAATATCCTAATTTGAGGAACATGGAATATGGCATAAGATTGATGCTTGCTCCTAAGTCAGCCAGAGCATTCTTTACCGATAAGGATCCTATGGAGCAAGGTAAGGTGAAACTACCAGGGTCGTCCACCTTTTTCGGTAGTCCTCGTTGGGTAACCATAGAACATTCTTCCCCTAGGGTTACTAGACCCTCAAGCTTCTTCCTGTTGGCAAGAAGCCTCTTGAAGTATGTACTATATTTGGGAATATGGTAACATGCATCGAGGAGGGGTATGGTGATGACCGAATCCTTTAAATATGATAAGAATCTCTTATTATCATTCTCAACCTTTTGATTTTTGAGGCGGGATGGATATGGGACTTTTGCAGGTTGCTTGGGTGGAGTAGGTAGAGGGGAGGTTACTTGAGGGGGTTGCTCAGGAGTTCCTTCGTTCTCATCAACTTCTTCCTCGTGGGAAGTGTTAGGTTCAACGGCGATGGGGTGTTGAGTTGGGTATGGTGGGTCCCTAGTTGTTGTTCCAGCACGAGTTGTGATGGCAAGCAAAGGGTCTGGTTGATATTGGATTAGGTTACTTTTGCAATCAAGGGCAGCATGAAGCTCGGCAAATGTGTCACTAATTTCTTTTTGTTGCTCAGTGATGAATCCATCAAGGCCTTTTAGCAACAAGCTTTTTTCATGCGTGAAGTGCCCGAGATCTTCTTCAAAAGTACTGCTGACCTTGAATTCAGGTCTTTCCTCCCCCTTCCTCCTTTTTTATATAGTTACCCCAAGAGGTGTCATTACTAGTTTGATAATAAATTAGAAGGGAAGGGTCATCGAAGATATCGTGACCTGATAGACAAACATGCTCTGTGGTTGGTTCATTTCCGCATTCTTCAACTTCATGTGGGTCCCCACATTGATCGCAGATTAGATATGGGTTGATGCACGGGATTGCGACCACGCAAAAGGTTTTACCTCTCAAGGGATCTTAAGAGGCCTGCAATCCCCACCAGGCAGTGTACCTGACCGATATAGTATAGTGTAGTGGCAAGTACCGGGGGATTGATCGTTCTCTAGGGGAATAGTGTCGTTAGGATTGAAAACTACTCTAATAGGTCTAAGGGTGAGGGAAGATTCTTTTTGTATTTTTATGTTTTAAGGAAAGAAAGTAAAATATCTCGGGTATGGAGGAGTGGGCGGAATTAGTTGCTAGTCAACTAACCCAATAAACTACAAATGCAAATAAAATAAAATAACTGAAAATAAAATGGTTGTGAAAACTTATATGGAGAAAAGTGTGTTTACTTAGATTTCATTACTCCCTAACTATCTTTTACCGGTTGATTAGTGTGTTATAATTGCGTGGATGACGGGTTGCATTCCTTAATACCATTCGTGGGGGTGTGTACGATCTTCCCCAACTCTATAAGCTCCTACTTCATATCTATGTCGAGCCGACTACTAGCTCCTAACATGAGATCACTCGAATTCGCTTATGCATTAAATACAACCAATTAATCGTAGTACACATCCGATTCATGTTTCTTAAGACGTTCAAGCAAGTTACCATATAGGAGGTTAGCCAGTTTTCTTAAGCCTAACATCGATAAACATTCATCCAATACAATTAATAACACACCATCAACCAATAAGCAATAGTTAGGTTTCATTAGATTTAAGCAAACACAAGAATAACCTAGCCTAGCATGTTAAACAAAAGACAAGCACAAGATAAAATCAAACAACACATAGACATATTGAATGATTGAATGATTACTTATCTTCAATGTAACATGGAGGATCCAAAGGTTTAAAACCTTTAAAAAGTGCATTAAAATCGTGCTAGGGTTACACCAAGTCTTCCTCTAAAAAGTTCCACCCTAATGAATGAAAATTACGAATATATATATATAGATTTACAGATCTGACGGCGTCACCTTATGGGATGTGACGCCGTCACCTCGCCGTGGTTAGGGTTTCGTGATGGCCTAGATCTACTCTTGACGCCGTCACCTTATAGGGTGTTCTGGGCCGTCACCCTTTAACTTGTACGTGACCACCTTTGGTGTCTCAAAACGTGACGCCGTCAACTCCTAGCTCCAAAATAGTTCTAGCCCGTCATGAGTAATCTTCATATCCACCTCTTTGTCAACACGTAACGCCGTCACCTATCAAAGGGTGACGCCGTCAGGTACTATTTCCAGCTTGATTTAGAGACTTTGTCGTTTTCTTCACTTTTATGTTCCAAAAACGTCCAAAATGCTTCATTTTCCATATTTCTTTTCCAAAGTACCTAAAATGACAAAAGGAACGATTTGAGGCAATATTTGATCAAATAATCACGAATTAGGGCTTAAATGACCCCCTAAAAGCGTAACACTTTTCGCCTTATCAACTACCCTTACACTTGAGATTTGCTTGTCCTCAAGCAAATGCGCTTTTATTATAATCAAAATACAAGTTAGGGGTCATTTAACACTAATATAAAAGTAATTACAACAAATTGTCGTTCCCCTTCAATCATAATAAGCACGGAGATTATACACTAGCACCTCACAAATAGTGTTTAGATACTCACATCTCTCGGGTGTTATAAACCTATATAACTAAATGGAAATGGAAAACTATCTCTCACTACCTGTCATAGCAAATAGATTACCATAGGCTTGGGAAAGGATAAAAAACCTTCTCCACTAGGTGTAAGAACCTAAGATAAACTATCAAATAGGGCTTTCTAAGGGTTGTAATGAGGTGTAGGGATATGATAAACACGGTTTTGTTGGATAAAGGATATTTTACTGATGGCGAGCTAAAGATCTTGATTAATTACATGTACAATATGGCGTTGCTAAGCCAAGACTCGACTCGACTTAAGCTAATCAAAACAAATGAAAACATAAAATAAACATAGAAGGAAACGAGATGGTAGTCCGTATGTTTTTTCTACTTTTCTTGTTCTTATTTTTTTTTCTTGGTTTTTTCGATTTTTTTTTTTTTTTTTTTTTTTTTTTTTTTTTTTTTGCATACACTCTTGCCCTACCATCCAAAAGAATACATCATAGGGGCCTCGGTTCTCCCCTTACACTTGAACTTTTATATACTTTACAAATAACTATACTAATGACTCGAATTAAGATAATCGAAACACTTGGAGTACTTTTAAAATATTTAGCACATATGGGGGTAATAATTGTTGTTCTTCCCCATTACTCCAATACACTAGTACTTTACCCATGAGTCCCAATCGTCCCAAAACAATACGTACAAGATATGAATCGACTTAGCAACCATGTAATCAATTAGATAATTAACTAAGGGTTTAAAAAAATGTTGTCACTATAATGCACTAAAGGTGAGTGCATACAAGGTAGGCTAAGGCGATTTGGGTGTACATTTGGGGGTGGATTGTAAACAAATTCTTCCTTTAAGTAACCGGAATGCGCTATTCAGAATTTCTTCCTTTCGGTCTTTCCGATAACTTAAAGTTAGAAACGAAAAAGATAGGCTCTGGAGGGTATACTAGGGGTATCGTGTACCAAAAATGGGTACAACGCAAGGGTGTGGGAGAATTACTTGACCAATGTAGCCAAAGTAATTATAACAAAAAAATACAGGTGTAAAACAAAGGGTTAATCCTAATGCCTCTTATCATTTAGTAAATCTAACTACACGAATGTAGTCTCACTTGTGGATTTGGGATGGTTCTAACGCAAGTTCTAGAATCTAAGTGCTACCGGTACACACATCATAGCATATAAATGCTTTTCCTACCAATTCTAGGGGCGAACCTCACATATTTGGGGAGGAAAATTTTTTAGTGGTACGGTTTTGTGCTATTCATATAACTCCTATCCATGAGATGCTCATTAAGACCAAAGTTTCACTCCTATATGTTGTAAAAAATTTTAAATTTGGCACTAAAATTGCCCTAACATGTATTTCTCTCAGTTTTATTACACATCTACCATTAAACAAAACAAAAATCAAGTGTAATTGCATTATCTAAGGTATCATAATTTACCCCCCCCCCCCCCCTTACACTTAAGATGAACATTGTCCCGAATGTTCAAATAAAAAGATGTAAAAGTAAATAAGGTAAAAAAATGAAATCAAATACTCCCCTGATTCGCTCGGTGGATAATGTGGTAACATGGTTAGATCTTCTTCCAAGATAATGTAGAAGCTCCAAGATTAAAGCAGCGCCAAAAGCTTGATTCCAAATACATCTCCTTGTCCAAAATAACCTGTTAATCCTGAGAAAACAAACACGAAACCTCGCATAACATCGGCGGGAAAATCTATATAAGGATATAATGCTTGTGGAATGAATGTTTTTGCAGATTCCTGGAGTTTATAAGTTAGAGAATTAATAAAGCTTTTTATTATTCCGGCAGAAAAACAAAACTTTCAAAAATTTCAGAAAATTATAACCTGATGCCGTCAGGTTGTAAGGCCTGACGCCGTCAGAAATCATCTGACAGAATTTTCATGTTAAGTTTCCAGAAAATTTCTGGAAAAACCTATACCTTAATTCTTGGAATTCCTGCAAAACATCATTATGACTCGATACAAGCATTTGACTCAAACAAATACTAATATGTATGTTTATTTAATATTGTTATGATTCATGTTCAATTCGTTCTTATAAACCGATTTAGATTTCCCTTACACTTATCTTTTGCAAAATACCTTTATATGTAGTTTAGACGAAGTTAAAAACAAAATAAAGCATTTTCACAATTTTAATTTGAAGCATGAATCAATAACAATAAAAATAAACATACATACGAAAACAAATACAATCAAAACAAACAAACAAACAAAACAAACAAAGCTTGGGTTGCCTCCCAAGAAGCGCTTTTCTTTATTAACGAGTCTTGTAGCTAGACTCAAAGTCATGTACAATACGTGACTTCATCATTGGTCACGGTTTATAGGTCATCCTCTTCTTTAGTCTTATATTCCATACCTAGTTGCAAGCATTCTTTGTAGAAACCAAATATTCTACCCATAACATAGTCTACTCCTCTACGTCTATCTTCATCATTCCTATAGTAGATCGCTTGCTGATGCTCTTTCTCAAGGTTTGATAAAAGCCGGTATTGCTCTATCTTATAAGGCATTTGGTAGGCTATCTCATCGGTCTCATCCTTGAATTTAACTATCCCTAGAGATGGGTCATAATCCATTTTAGAGGCCTCAACAAATGGCTTCCCAAACACTACTTGAGTTAGGCAACTATCAACTACCGGACGAATATCCTCTACAATCACAAAGTCGATGACAAAGGTGAAGTTTCCTACAAAAACATGTAATCCTTTAACTCTTCCTACGAAGTTACTTATCCATCCCGTGTTGGGAAATATCCTAGGTCCAAGTTGCTTTTTCATTATCCAATTATAATGGATCCTAGTCATGATGTTTACGGGAGATTTAGGATCAATGTAGGCTTTCCACACATGCACATGCCCAATGTTGCATGGCATGTTAATATTGGATGGGTCACCTGCTTTGATGATTGGATTACCTAGGAAGTATGGTGTCTCGGGGTCATCGAATAAATCCTTATGGTATGCCCATTCTTCCTTAGTGGGTAACCTATCGAAGTAGTCCTCTACATCATCTACTTCCTCTACTTCACTTTTCTTATCTTTATTATCATCCTCAACTTCCTTAACTTCATCCTTAGGTTCAATTTCTATTCTAACTTCATCCTTATCACTTTCTTCCTTATTCTTATTGATTGGCTTAATAGTGACAACGTTGACAAAGTGGACATGTTTGGATGAAGAAGGGTCCTTGGCTTGGGGTCCGCTATTTGTGTTCCTAGCGTCCTTATGTGGAGGTGATAGCACTTGGTTGTTGAGGGCTTTCAATAAGTTGTCAATTTTATTGGTCATCTCCGTTTGTTGTTGATTAAATTCGGATTCGAACCTAGCTATACGAGCTTCTTGAGATGCCATAAACTTGGACATCAATCCTTCTAAATTATTGGTACTACCATAGTTGTTGGAAGGATTTTTATTGAAAGTACGGTTCGAGGATGAACCGCTTGATTGGAAACGATTAGGTGGGTTAGAAGAATTATTTTGAGAAGGGTTTTGGTTTTGCTTCCACCTAAGGTTTGGGTGATTTCTCCAAGAGGGGTTGTATGAATCACCGTAAGGGTTTGGCTCGGGTTTGAAAGTGTACCACTTGTCTCCCCCTCCGTCGGTACGCGAGGATGCGTAGTCTGCAAAAGCTTGTTCGGGGAGTTCCATGCAATCACGAGTGTCATGGGGACCACTACATAATTCACATGAAGAAGTGATTTTGTTCACTTGGCTTGAAGGTTTAGGAGCCTCGTAGGTTTTCATGAGAAACTTGACTTGGTCTTCAAGTTCTATGATCCTACGGTCGGAAGTGCTTGAATTGTTCGAAGGCAAAGATATTGCCTTGACCGTTTTGTTCAAATCACGGGGATCATTCCAAGTTTCGTTGTCATAGAGAGCAAGATCTTCTATGATTTCCCAAGATTGTTCCGCACTTAGATCATGTAGCTTACCACCGGCCGCTTGGTCAATGGTTTGCTTCGTGGGGATATTGATATGGTCATAGAAGATTTGGACTTGGAGCCAAAGATCTATGCCATGGTGAGGGACTTTTTGTAATAAGTCCTTGAATCGAGTCCGTGCCTCGTAGAGGGTTTCGCCTTGACATTGTTGGAACATCAAGATATCATTCCTTAACTTTGTGGTCTTTCCCGGTGGGAAAAACCGAGCAAGGAAACGAGTGGTGAAATCATCCCAAGAGGTAATGGATCCTGCGGGTAGACGTTCTAGCCACTGACTAGCTTGGTGTCGCAGAGAGAATTGAAAGAGACGCAGTCGGGTCGTCTCTCAGGTTGCAACATCAAGGTCTATGGAATCTACGATCTTAAGAAAGTCCTTGAGGTGTTGATTTGGATCTTCGGAACGAAGTCCATGGAATGCGCTTCCGCTTTGCACCAACCGAATGGTGTCGGATCGCAAGGGTGACACATTGGCTCCTTGAGTAAGCTCAATGGTGTTTCGATAGCCATGGTGGCTAGGACGGGAGTAGTCTCCTAAAGTGCGGGCTCTAGGAGGTTGGTTTGGTTGTGGTGGTTGTTGTGGTGGTGGGTTGTTGGGATCAAGGATGTTACCACCTTCCGTGATGGCGGATGGTAATGGTTACGAAAAAAGGAACGAAGAAAAAGATAGACTAAAGAAAACCTAGAAAAATAAAATAAAATCTCACTAGAAAGGAATCTAGTGAGTAGACCTAATAAAATAAAATTCAACCTAAACAATAACTATTCCCCGGCAGCGGCGCCAAAAACTTGATGCGCGGGATTGCGACCACTCAAAAGGTTTTACCTCTCAAGGGATCTCAAGAGGCTTGCAATCCCCACCAGGCAGTGTACCTGATCGATGTAGTATAGTGTAGTGGCAAGTACCGGGGGATTGATCGTTCTCTAGGGGAATAGTGTCGTTAGGATTGAAAACTACTCTAATAGGTCTAAGGGTGAGGGAAGATTCTTTTTGTATTTTTATGTTTTAAGGAAAGCAAGTAAAATATCTCGGGTATGGAGGAGTGGGCGGAATTAGTTGCTAGTCAACTAACCCAATAAACTACAAATGCAAATAAAATAAAATAACTGAAAATAAAATGGTTGTGAAAACTTATATGGAGAAAAGTGTGTTTACTTAGATTTCATTACTCCCTAACTATCTTTTACCGGTTGGTTAGTGTGTTATAATTGCGTGGATGACGGGTTGCATTCCTTAATACCATTCGTGGGGGTGTGTACGATCTTCCCCAACTCTATAAGCTCCTACTTCACATCTATGTCGAGCCGACTACCAGCTCCTAACATGAGATCACTAGAATTCGCTTATGCATTAAATACAACCAATTAATCGTAGTACACATCCGATTCATGTTTCTTAAGACGTTCAAGAAAGTTACCATATAGGAGGTTAGCCAGTTTTCTTAAGCCTAACATCGATAAACATTCATCCAATACAATTAATAATACACCATCAACCAATAAGCAATAGTTAGGTTTCATTAGATTTAAGCAAACACAAGAATAACCTAGCCTAGCATGTTAAACAAAAGACAAGCACAAGATAAAATCAAACAACACATAGACATATTGAATGATTGAATGATTACTTATCTTCAATGTGACATGGAGGATCCAAAGGTTTAAAACCTCTAAAAAGTGCAGTAAAATCGTGCTAGGGTTACACCAAGTCTTCCTCTAAAAAGTTCCACCCTAATGAATGAAAATTACGAAAATATATATAGATTTACAGATCTGATGGCGTCATCTTATGGGATGTGACGCCGTCACCTCGCCGTGGTTAGGGTTTCGTGATGGCCTAGATCTACTCTTGACGCCGTCACCTTGTAGGGTGTTCTGGGCCGTCACCCTTTAACTTGTACGTGACCACCTTTGGTGTCTCAAAACGTGACGCCGTCAACTCCTAGCTCCAAAATGGTTCTGGCCTGTCATGAGTAATCTTCATATCCACCTCTTTGTCAACACGTGACGCCGTCACCTATTAAAGGGTAACGCCGTCAGGTACTATTTCCAGCTTGATTTAGAGACTTTGTCGTTTTCTTCATTTTTATACTCCAAAAACGTCCAAAATGCTTCCTTTTCCAGATTTCTTCTCCAAAGTACCTAAAATGACAAAAGGAACGATTTGAGGCAATATTTGATCAAATAATCATGAATTAGGGCTTAAATGACCCCCTAAAAGCGTAACACTTTTCGCCTTATCATGGGTTCACTATTTTTTAGGTGTTTTGCGACCTTTTTAGATATGACACTTTTTCTTGCAGTCTTTTCAGCCGGCTTTCATAGGAGGGGGTTTGTATCGTCTCGGAGATACTCATGACAGAGTTGGGTTCATCCCAGGTGTCGTCTTGATCTTGAGCATACTCCTCGATTCTATTCCATCCTTCCTCAGCACTTAATTTGGCTATTTTTCCTTTCACAGAGTTGTTGATCCCATTCTGGTCATTCGGGGAGACATTTTTCATAGAAGATTTGGACAAGGAGACAAAGTGCAATACCATGGTGGGGAGCTTGTCTTATGAGATCCTTAAATCGAATCCAAGATTTATGAATAGGTTCGTTTTGTCCAATCCGGAAACGGAGGATTTTGTCCCTAATTGCTGAAGTTCTTCCTGATGGAAAGAATTTTTCATAGATTTTTGAGATAAGTTGTTCCTATGTGAAGATGGATTTGGAAGGAAGTTTGTCATACCATTCTTTAGCTTTTTCTTGGAGGGAAAAGGGAAAGAACCGTAACCGGGATATGTCTCGAGTGGCCCCATCCGCATGGATGGTGTCCACTATCTTCAAGAAATCCTTTATGTGTTGAATTGGGTCTTCCGTTTTCAACCCATGAAATTTACACACATATTGGACAAGCCAAACATCGTTAGCCTGCAAGACCCCGTCTGTGTGTTCATTTGGTAAAACAATAGCATTAGAAAAGCCATGAGGGGTAGGAGAAGAGTAATCCTTGAGGCATTTAGGGGTAGGATTCTCTGGAATCTCCTCACTTTGATTGGATTGGGGACTATGGGGTGTAGGGTGATGGTCGGATTCCTCTTTAGAAAGAGCTTCATCAAAGTTGATGGCAATGCAAAAGGAAGCATTTTAGACGTTTTTGGAGCATAAAAGTGAAGAAAACGACAAAGTCAAGAATCTAAGCTGGAAACAGTACCTGACGGTGTCAAAGGTCACAAGGTGACGCCGTCACTCTTTGATGAAGAGGTGGATATCTACTTTCCACCTGACGGGCCAGAAAGTATTTTGAAGAATTACACTTGACGGCGTCACGTGTTAGAGCATCAAGGTGATCACGCTTTAAGTTAAAGAGAGACGGCCCAAAACACTTTAGAACCAGATGGCGTCAAGAGTGGATCTAGGCCATCAAGGAACCCTAATCGCGGCGAGATGACGGCGTCACATGCTAAAGGGTGACGTCGTCAAGTTGTAAAATCTATATGTACTTTTCTATTTTTCATTCATTAAGTGTGTGCAACTTTGGAGAGGAACTTTTCACACAAACCCTAGTACGAAATTCAGAACCTTGCAAGGGTTTCATACCCTTGTTTCTTCCATGTTTCATTGAAGATAAGTAATCCATTAATCATTCCATATGTCTATGTGTTGTTTGATTCTATCTTATGCTTGTCTTTTATTTAACATGCTTGGCTAGGTTTATTTGTGTTTGCTTAGATGTAATGAAACCTAGTTATTGATTATTGATTGTTGGTTTATTATTAGTTGTTGTTGGGTGATTGTTTACCGATGTTAGGCTTAAGAAAACTGGCTAATCTCCTATATGGTAACATGCTTGAACGTCTTAAGAAACATGAATCGGATGTGTACTATGATTTTAATGGTTGTAATTAATGCATAAGTGACTACTAAGGAGGCCATGGTTTGGATACTAAACGTGTCGCCATTGGAAGAGGTAGAAGCTTATAGAGTTAGGGAAGATCGTACACGGCCCTACGACTGGTATTAAGGAATGCAACCCGTCACCCACACAACTGTAATAAGCTTATCAATCAATAAAAGATAACTAGGGAGTAATGAAGTCTAAGTAAACACGTTTTTCTCCATATAGTTTCCACACATTTTATTTTCTTGTCATTTTATTTTTATTTGCATTTGTAGTTATTTGGGTTAGTTGACTAGCAACTAATTCCGCCCACTCTTCCAAAACCGAGATTTTTACTTTCTTCATAGTGACTAGCAATTTCGTTGTTGGCAGCCATTCGTAGTGTTCTAGAACGATGGAATATGTGTGCAAGGAACAATAGAAGTTTTGCTAATGTGTATGAGAAGTTGGAATGAAGTTACCTTGACATATATTTAACCATAAAAAGTGGAATAGAAGAAGTCTATAATTAATTATTATTTAAATATGTTAGTTAATCTTAATAAATATATGATAAAGTTCTTAATTTTTTTTGAATTTTAATTTAGGATATATGTATCTTTATTAAAAATATTAACATATATTCAACATTAATAAATATGTATGTTAAAGTCATTTGAGGATTACGATTTTCCAAAACATTAATGTCATATTTTTTTATATAATTTTTTTTGCTTTATTTATTTTGATGGTTTTTTAACCCTTATTATTATTTAAGATAAAATACATTATATAGTTGTAGAATTTATCGAATGAATATGGTTAACTATCTTGCTCAAAAAGATAATATGGTTAACTATAGGTCTAAAATCAATTTGAATTTTAATTTAGGATACACGTATCTTTTTTTTTTGTTTTAGGATATGTGTATCTTATTAAAATATATAAACATATCTTTTGCTGAACTCTATACATAAATTTGAGGGTTAAAATGTCAATTATAGTAGTTTAGAGTTAATTATGTCAATTTAGTAACATTTAGGGTTATAAATATAATTATCAAAGTTTAAGGATTAGATATGTCAAATGTTTAACTTTAGGGTTTAAAATGTAACTAAATGTCATGACGACCAAGTTACGACTTAGCTAATTTTATAAATTATATTCAACGTATTTCTGACCACATTTTATTCTGTGTTTATTAAGCAATTCAGAAATAATGATGTTAATGTGCAACCATTTTTAAAAATAGGATTCACATATGTGGTTATTTTATATATAAACCTAGATCATAATTTGTTTGCGTGAGCAATTTTTACAAATTCAAAAATTAAAAACATTGAAATTCCAAATTAAAAGCAATGAAATAAGATATAATTATTTCATATGAAAACATACAATTCATAGTTGTGCAAATAACATAAAACAAAAGACATAGAACAATTATTAAGTTTTTATTCCTTATTATAAAATAAATTGTTTATCCCAATTACATTCACAGTTATAAGCTCTGCTTCTTCAATCAAATATTTCAAACATGCTCCCAATCTGATGGTTAATATATATCATAGGCGGACCTGCAAAACATGTATGTTAATTAATCAATTAAATCCATTAACAAAATTATTGTTTCACCATAAAAAATAATGAATATGGAACATACACATATACCTTTCCCATCATCATAAACTCTAGCATTGCCTATATTCATCGAGAACTTATTACAATTCTTAGTAGATTTAATGTAATCAAGCAATTCTTCCACCATTATACCCATTACTAAGCATGTAAGTTTGATGCCCCTGAAAAATAATAGATAAATGTAGTTTGTTAATGTTAAATTTTAACATAGTGTATTCATAAGGCATGCTTATAGAGTTAAGTATGAAAAGGAAAAAAATGTATTGTAAAATTACAATGTGTCCTTAAGTTTGAGAGGTAACATCTTCGTTTTACATCCATAAACTTGGTAGTCTCTAAGTTCACATTCCCAACTAAAAACCTCTCCTTCAATATCTAAAACACATACGACGTTAATATTAAAGGATTTATGACAATCTGCAAATTAAAATATCGGCATTATATAAAATTGTATATGCTGAAAAACATACCAACAGGGATTTCTGTATCTAGATTCAATGATATTATATCAGAGAACTTGGTGAATTCAAATCCAATTTTATTAACATCGGCATCAAACGTATTTGATCGACATGCGGTTGCAAATCCATCATAGCTTATCTTGTATGGATATTTTGTGTATTTGTAACTTGTGTTATTAGGAATAACACTAAAATTTCTTAAAAGAACCACCATGTCCTCTTTGAAATACTTTTCAAGAAACGTTAATCGACAATTATTTACGATAACATGAATCTTGTCACCCTGAAAAAATAGAATGATATAATAGACAGTTTGATTAAAATACGTGTCTTAAAAGGGAAAAAAAATTAACGGAAAAAAAATTAAAAACCTTTTCATCTACGACAATCATCTCAAAGTGTCTATGAGTTGTTTGCATGGTTGCTTCCCTGTAACACCAAGCTCTTAACACTTTAACTTTGATAGTGCAGGGATTTAGGTCCGGTGTTAACTCACTAATATAAGTCTTTCATGTTGTCATGGTAGTTTGTATACGCGATGTAAAGATTTGTGAATTAGGGTTATGAACGATATTTGTTCGGCGAGTATATGTAGATTATTTAACATAATATAAGTATAGAACGAAGCTAATTTTATAACATATCTCTTATATTTGATAACAGGATTATTATCTACAAATAAAATTATGATTGCAATAATTTTGTAAACCATAAAACGAATGTCAATAAAGATAACTATATATTTTAAAATTTTGAGTAACATATTTCTTATATTTACTCGAAATTCAATTTATAATAACTTAAGAGAAAAAAATATTTAGATTCTCAACAATAATAGAAGACAAAAACAGGTAAACTTCTATATCCTTTACGTGTTGAGCAAAAACATAATACATTGAAATCAAAATAAAATGCGACAAACATAATATGAGAAACAACAATGGAATTCAATAATTAAAATGATGTGATGACATAAAACGATTCAGTAAATTACTAAGATTAAATAAACAAAAATACAAACATAATAATACACATTATAAAATAATCTAAAAACTAAACTTATGAATCTTCTCTTGATCATAAGCAAGATGAAGATTGTCATAGTCAATGTGCTCTAAAGGATCATCATCGATGACAGATTCTTCTTCTTCAAGTTCAGTCATTTTTTTTCTTCTTATTGCTGCCTTAAGCTTGTTTGCTTTATACTTTTTACTTTGCTACTTTTCGTTCTTTTCCCATGCCTTCAACTTCTTCTTCTTCATAGCATCCATTTTTGCAATATACAACACTGCAGGATGCACAGGTTTGGATGATGATGCTGCTGTAAAATATAAAGCAATAAAAGTATTAGAAATTAACAAAAAAAAAAAAAGATGGTATATTTATATAAATACCAATGTTTGCAGAGATAATATAAAACTAGTAAATTTGTATAAGAAACCTAAATAACAAACCTGTTTGATCCTTTTGCTTATTAGAGTATAGTGTTTAGAAATTGTTTGTGAATGATGAAATGCAGTAAAAAGCCTAAAGTTTTTTAGGTTTAGTAATTCGACAGCCAATTAATTGTGGAATTTGGAAGGTTAAAATTTGAACTTTGACAATTAAACATGTACACATTTATCCTTGTAACATAAATTAAGTTGTTGTAATTTACTTTAAGTATGTTAATCATTACCTAAAAAATCTTTTTTTAAATTTGATTTACTATATTAATGGTTATAATCATTAGCATTTGTTTTAACTTTTTATTTTTAGATTATAAGTTAAAAAATATTGAATAAATTTGAATTCCATACGATGAACGTGTTTTTGTACGTGATTATTTATAGTTAAAATTGTACAGGAAAAAAATTTATATTTGTACGAACCTTTTTTAAATAAATTATTTTTGCATAATAATAGACATAATAAAATTTATATATGAACGTGTTTTTGTACAATCAAATTTATAAGGCTTGTATACCAATATTAAATGTTCAAAACCACATTAAGAAATATTAATGCATACAAATGAAATTACAAACATTTGTAATTATCAATTTGTTTTTGAATATCGATAATCCTCTCTTGATACTCTAATATTTTTTTCTTTCGTTGGTCAATTGCCTCTGCACATCCCAATACTGTTTGTTTGTCGCGTACGTTTTCTTCTTCATTGACTTTTATTAGCCTCCTAAGCTGACAATCGATCGTATTGGTAGGAAATACTTCACAACCCCTTGATCCTTTTTGAATTTGATGATGGTTCTGTTTGTGGGGAAACATCACTTGAGAGTTTGTTTGGCAACTTTGATGTGTCAAGAAACGCACGACCCATTTGATGAGGTGAAACATCTCTTGATTGTGTGAGTCTACTATCTTTAAAATCTTCAGATGGAAAACCTTGATGTTCCTCTATACCAATATCAAAACCATATTCATGATTGCATTCTTCTCCATTTGCATAATACATCACTAACCATTAAAAAAAATATAATAAAAAAATAAAAAAATAATGATTATTTTGTACTCTATGAAAACCAAGGTGTCTAATACATTGTTATACAAACATTGTCTACAACTTTTAACAGTGGACATACTACTTCCATTGTTTCTCTCTTGATCGATGCAAATTTCCTTTTACAAATACAAAAACATATTACCAAATTGTAGTTTATACAGTTTAATTAAATCAAAATGTATTTCATAATGTTAATATAAAACTTGTTGAAAAAAATTCATACTATGATGTATGAATTAGTGTTTTGTGTTAGGATGTGGATTAATGTTTCATGTCAATTAAACAATATATCATTCTTAAACTATTATATTAACAATTTTAAAAACATTGAAATTTTTTGAAACTAATATCAATAATAACTCTTGATGGGCTTATCAAATTTTAATACTGTCTAATAACACAATACCTTGTGAAGAGGTTTCAGAGTCGCTGTAGATGTCAACATGACCCTCAGGATTAAGCCAATCCATATCATTAGACATTGCACGTTTAATGTTTTCTAAGTGATATTCTAGTTCGAGTGCGCTTTTAGATCTTTCTTTGAGTAGGTTGAAAGCAGCATTATTGATCCGTCTTAGTTCAACATCTATAATCAATTACAAAAAAATTATGCAATAAAACATTAGATGAATTTTACAACCACATTTATGAGCAAATAATAATTATTGTTTATACTCTAGATGAGATTATGTTACCTGACTGAAAGTCAAAAATATTAAACTCAGAATTTTCATTAGTGGAATGTGTTTCAAAAAAGGTTTATTCATTCCCAACTTTTCTTTTTAATGTTGTTTTAGTATTAAAAATGTGTATATCATTCAAACATATGCCCTACTATGACCAAAGTCGCACTAAACATAACGGATACACTAAACATACTCATTGATGCCCTAATGTGTTCATCGATGCACTAAACATACAAACAGATACCCATGTATTTCTAACGATGCACTAAACATATAAATGGATGCCCTACTATGACTAACAATGCACTAAACATACAAATGGATGCACGTCTAATGTTGCACTATTCTTAATCACTAATGCCCTAATCATACTCATCGATACTCTAATATGTTCAACGATTACGATTTATAATATGAAAACAAATAAATTATAAACTTACTACCATCAAGAAGTGGCTGTGAATCAATAGAGGATGACCCATGTTCAAAACTTATTTAAAATTTCTGCTAACTATTTTTCTTGCTTTGACACATGTGGATACTCTAACTTTTTAAAATAAATAAGATTTTCTGTTTTTAAACAATAATACTATATAATTAAATTTTTCTAGAAAAACCCCAACATGGATTTATGGATATTTGTATGTACAGTTTGTGAACCTTTACCTGTCACAGAATCGTAAACCTTCATTGTTAAATTATTAAGATTTATGGATAATGCATATAAACTTATCTAACAAAACAATCTCTTGTCAAGGAGTTTCAGAGTTTTTATTCTGCATGCTATTACTTTTTTATGGAGCAACAATTGTAATAAACTAAATAACGATTATGCTATAACACATTATATCAATTATAAAACCACATTAATAAGAATATAACAACCAAATGAATAATTTTTTTTTTGTTAAAATTATACCTTCTAGAGGTGTATGAGAGTTTTTTTTTGCTCGGATACTGTTGGAAGTCTTGCAGAATGTCTCTGAGCTTGCATAATGTAATATATTTTACTGAATATAGCTTTGCAATATTTAATGTGAGAAGTTTGGTTTATATTATTGTCTACATATAATGTCAAATTAGATTAAGGATGCAGAAACTTTGTGATGATCTTTAAATAAACAATTATCTTTAATTTGAGAACAAAAAGATTTATATAGTTTACATTCTAAACTTATCTTCAAAATTATATCTTCTATAAATTAAACTTATATTTTAAAAAACACCACATATAAATTCTCATGAAAATTATATTTACAATTTTGGAAAATATATCAAAAAATAATTAATTTTTTTAATATATATAATTTTTAACGGTGTATTTGTATTATAAATAAATGTATTAAAAGTCTAATATCTTTATTTTTAATTGTTATATGTTTACCTTATTTGATGCTAAAATTAAGGGCCATTGCTTTATTTCAAATACATTACAAAAGAAGATACAATTGTCTTCTGGAAAACCTAAATTTGCTTTATTTTATTGACCATTTATCGTGAAGAAATATTAAACATGGATGCAAATTATTTGTTGAACAAAAGTGTTAACAAAAATAAAATAAATCAATAGACAATGAAGGTTTTTGTTTTTTTTTTTTTTTAATTTTTAAAAATCTTTTAGTATGAACTTTTGTTTTAACTTTGATTTACTATATTAATGGATATTATCGTTAGCATTTGTTTTAACTTTTTATTTTCAGATTATAAGTTAAAAAATATTGAATATACTTGAATTCCATACGATGATCGTATTTTTCAAAATGATTATTTATAGTTAAAATTGTATAGGAAAAAATTTAAATACGTAGGAACCTTTTTGAAATAAATTGTTTTTGTATGTGTGTATATATGTATGATTTTTAAAACCTATATTATGTTGATGTAAAAATATATGTTATATAGAATGTCTTTGTAAATCAACATTGATACAATTAAGTCTAACAAAAGTTATTTTAATTAAATTGGTCTATTTGCATGTTTCATATACGTATTGTTAATAACCTAACAACGTTTATCATAAAATAGAATAACCTATTTTTGGAAATAGGACGGGGTATTAACCTATTTAACAACACAAAACATTAAATAAATACAACATTGAACCATTTAATGTTTATGAAATAAAGTTCTAATCAATGAATTGTAGTCATCACAATAAACATACTTTAAAAGGAAACTGCCTTCTATCTAATTTGAAGGAATTCTTTGTCCATGAAGAGATTATTAGCATACGTGGAATACAACAAATCATACCAACATTTTGACCAGATATGATCTTCGCTTCGATAACATTGACTCCCAACCTCAACACTTGTAGCCTTGTATCATTGCATAGACCTGCTCTTTGATTAATGTTTTGGGTTAACATTACATGACTACCAATCTTTAACTTTATTGTATGTTGCGGAGGACTGTACATCCTTATACCCTTGAGGAAATTTGTAGTATATATTGAATCACCTAAATTTGTGTTTGAGCCGTCCCGAGAAATAGAATATGATGATTCATATATAGTCTCCTCTCCTTTGATTAAATGCATCATGCTTTCATCAATCCTATCAACCATTTCTTCACATGGTGGTTCTAATTCATGATTCCATAGGTTCTCAAGCAAACGTGTGTAAGATACATCAATTATTGATTCTACATAGTCATAAGTATCTGGAATGAACATCCCTTCTGTAAATGCAATAATCAAAAATAATACATTAAACAGTTACTTTCATTAAATAATTGATATAATGGATATTCACAAACATATATGTACAACGTTCGTAACACTGTATAGTCATCTAATAAAAAAAATACGCTTAATCACTAATAAACAAATTAAGAATCCATTAGTCTAGAAAAAAACAACGCATCATGTATATATAAAAACATATTGCATAACCTTCAAAAATGCATTTATTGATATGTATGTGGGTATTCATGTGATACACAATCATAAATTTGCATGGTTATATTATCAAGATTACTACATGCTGATTATGTAAGAACATAAGAAACATGGTGACCCGAGTTCCTACATAGTGCATAACTTTCAAACATACATTAATTGATATTTGTTGATAAAGTCTGTGGATAAATTATGGAGAGCAAAACACATTGTGTTTTGAAATACAATAGCCGAAAACAGATCATTCCGAACATGTATAATTTTAAAAACAAAAATAATGTATTTTTAATAACCACAATACCTTGACTTTGAAAGTTTGAAGAATTAATGTTAGTGTTTTCATGACTATGTTGTGCTTCATTAGATGATGGCTGATTTCCAACTTTAGATGATCCTTTAAACTCTATCAAAAAGCCATGATAATAGCAACGGATAGTATATAGATAAAACGTACATCAACATAAGTACAACACAAACACATAAAATTACCTTGTGCCTGTCTGGTTGGTGTGTCAGCTTCAAACATGGGCAGATTGGATGGTGTGCCACTCTTGTTTTTTTGATCTTTTATTAATACAACATAAAGGAAAAATTAATATCAATACATATAATGTTGTAAATACAATAAACATGAGATCATTAGGGTTTTGAGAAAAGGATACGTACTTTTGTTTTTTGTCCAGCCAAACCAAAGCAAAAGCCTCCACAATAGTTCCTCAAATACAATAAGTAACCATATTTTCTTTAGACTGCCTATATTTAAACTAAAGTGTTCATTGGTTATTAAAATCAAACCCTAATACATCTACTATTAAAAGTAAAATTAATACCTTGTGGACACATTGCTGGTATATCACATTCGATAATGACTGGCTCACTTTGTGTGCTTTGATTTTTGGAACCTTTTAAAATTGTAAAAATTAACACATATATATGCTAAATACCTAATATATCAAACCACATATCTAAAATAATTAGCAATTCATACATATATCAAACTATATATATAAAATAATCAGGAATTCATATACCAGAAGTTGTTTTTTTAAGATCTTCATCCCTTGTGATGCAGTTTCTTCTGGTGGCTTAGACACTGTAAATTTATAAAATAACACGAATTATAACATCAATATAACAAATAGCATACCAAAAGTTTTAGATCTAGAAGAAGACCTTGCATAGAATTATCATGTTTTTGGGTTTTTTCAGCATTAGAAAGCCGCAAAGAATGCCTCTGTCGCCACATCTTTTTTTTTCTTCTGTATATCGTTCGCATGTTTATAGAGGAATGATCAATTCTGTATATATACTGCAAAATTAGGGTACGAATATTGAGGATGGTGCTTATCAAAAAGTGTTTGAAAGGTTTTAAAATATATCACAAAATCGTTTCTAAACTTATCGCCTAATAAATCACGGAATATCCATTATAAATTAAGAAACATGGTATACACACAAACATTTATAAATCTTATTTTATTTACCAATATCGTGATTTCATGTAGAGATTTTTGATATCACATTTTTTTTAATGGAAAAATATACGTATATTAATAAATTATACATACATAATTAAATGATAAGCACATAATTAAATGATTTGGTGATATATTAGGTTAAAATTCTGTAAACCGTAATTAGCTAAAAAAAACCATTATTTGTTCCCTAAATTATATGATAAAAGTTAATACCTAGTTTTTTTTTTTTTTTTTTTTTTATCATGAATATAATTCTAAAAATCGATTAGATGCCTTTATAGATGATAAGTTGCAAAATGAATTCCAACATTGTGTTGGTGCAGTGGTTAAAAGATATGTAGCACTTATTCACAACCCAGGTTCGAATCCAATAGCATGCATTTTTTGGACAAATTAATCACGCAATTTAAATAAATAATCAAACGTTGCTTATGTGGCATGCCTACGTGGCATGTTGCTTAGGTGGCGTCCAATGGCGTTGAGGTTGCCTTATGGTTTCATATGTGGCATTGATGACGTCATGTACATCCTGTTATATATATATATATATATATATATATATATATATATATATATATATATATATATATATATATATATATATATATATATATATATAGAATAAATTAGAGATAGGATTTTCGGAACTGTATTTAAAGGCATCAACGTAGAGACATCTAAATCGTTAGTTATTTCCTTTATGGCATTGTTTAAGGAACCTTTATGGTAGCTGATTATGAAGTTCTAGGATATGATAAGTGAGGATTTATCGACCCAATAAGAGTGCCATTTGCAACTTTTGATGGTTGGTTGACATACAAAACCATATTCGGAAAAGTTCTCCATAATTAGTATAGGAAGCTACAATATAAAACAATGTACCATTCCAAATCTTTTACCACAAGTAAATACTTAAAGTGACAAACAGGGCTCTTGAGCATATTGGGTAATGGGTCAAAATAAGTAAATGTCTAAGTACGGGCCAAAATATGTTGGGTCGTTTTTTTTTTTATTTTTTTGTGATTCTAGGTTGTGAATACATAAAAGATGCCTATGCATGTTTGAATTGTGTAAGAATTGATTCAATATGTGATTGAAGTATATGAGCATATTGAAAGGTGTGTGCTTTTATTGTAATTTTCTTTGTAATGTATAATGATTTTTGAATCTCTATGTATATTGACCTTACTATGCATCCATGGAGGTTAGATGCATTTGTTGTCACAACAACTAGAGCATATCATACTTCACTTTTTACATAATTACCAACTATGCTTTAGCACAAGATTTAGTATCTTATTATGCAAATAACAGTTCATTTAAAAAGGAAATAGACAAAATAACGGGAAGTCGTCCAAAGTGTACTTATTACGGAGTACTTATACAACCTCTTATATTATTCAATAAACTAGATTACTATCAAGATACTACAACTTCTTACCATATTTACCACATTAATGTTTCTGAACCAACCCAATCCATTTCGACCACATCAAACTTTACCCATTTTGGCATGTTACCCAATTCATCCAGTTTATCGTGTAGTAATGGAAACAAACAAAAAGTTAAGATAAGATTTGAATCACCAGATCCATTAACCAAGAAGAAATTGAGTTCCAGTTAGTATAATTTAGTGAGTACTATCATGGTAGTTTGTGCAGTTGAAGACTTTGGTGTTATGCATTTTAAATGCTACCATTGAACTCATTGGTTCATCACACAACTTTATTGGCCCTAATACCGTAGTGTTCTAGATGTTAAGCCTGCCATTCTTAGTGCAGTAGAGGCTCAATGTGAAAAAAAATCATTTCGAGGTATGTATTTGTTTCTTGCTATAAATACTGATTATTTCCCCATTATATGCTCTGCTTTATTTAAGTGAGTTCTGGTGGTGGGTTGGATAGTTTGCCATATGAGGATATTAGTGGAAAGATAACACCAACCTTATTGAAAGGATTGGAGAATTTTGATTAGAAGTGATGTTTTTTATTTTTATTGTTTACTAATTATGCATGAAAAATCCACCAATAGTCATACTTGAATCATCTTGATATAGTTAAATACGCATAGATGCGATTGGAAATTATTTAATTGAGATTTATTTGATAACGATAGTATTGGGGATTTTCGTAAGTATTTTGTTGATTTTTTTTTTTGGTTTGATGTGTTTTTATCGCAGGAAAGTGACTTCAAAGTAGAGAACTTATAAGAAGCTATAATGAAAAGGGTTGTGGATAGATGAAAAAGCTATTACACCCGTAACCCGAAAAGGTATTATTATATTATTTAAGTATTATATATTAAGTTGCCATTGTTAGAAGTAATAGTATAATATTATATCAATATGTATTGTTATAAAATATGGTAAAGTTATATGTTATAATGCAAATGTGTTAAAGTGTAATAAGTCTTGTGGCCAAAATAGGAAGAATAGAACTTGAGGGACTGAAACTGCCAATAGGCCAAACTAAAATCTGCAAATGGATAAGTATCACCTCCTAACACATTTTTCCAGAAGTCTGGAGAGTGTTTATATTTGCATGTGTTGACATCAAGAAGAAAAGAGGAGGGAAGGAGCTAAAACTAATCCTAGGGCAAATTAATTAAAGAAGAAGTATATAATCAAGTCTTGAGAAACCTTAGTCACAATCCCCATCATAAGTAAGTATAATTATTAATTTTGAAATTAGGGTTCATGAGTTGAACTGGGGAAAATTGATTAAATATTGATAATTTATTGAATTAATGTTGAATTAATTAGGTGCTAATTAATATTAATCCCCTTATGGGAAACAATTGAAGATAAAGCTTTGAATTCCCAAGTAGTGAGCTAGTGAATTATTGAGGTAAGTATATTGACCAAACTTATTAATGTTTCATAATTTCAATTTATATTGAATTATGATGTTCTATGATGTAATGATCAAGGAAATTGTTAATGTTAAGTAGCTTGGATCCAATGCTAGAAAGTGTGTAATGTTAGATAGTAATTTTGCTTGATTAAGGTATGTTTAATGTTTGTGAATGTATTCCTTGATATGTTGTAGCTAGCAAAATTGTTAGTTATGACTTGTTAATGTTAAGTTTATGTCATATACTTACTAAGCGTTTTGCTTACGGATAAGTTTAATGAATGTTTTGTAGGTTCAAGTGGTGAAGCTATAGGTAAGGATAAAGCTTAGATGAATGCCATGGTAGAAGATTCGTATTTTGGATTTGATTAGTAGAAGGATATCTCTTTGATCAAGTTTGTTGAAAGTTGGAAGCCCCGAAGTATCATTTTAAAGCTTGGTACATCTTTTGTCATAAGTGTCATGTTAAAAGTCTTGAAACGGATAGTAAATATGGTCTATAAGTAGTATGTCCAGGTTGTGTCTTGCATTGAGTAGTATATGTATGTTTTGTATGTATTTTAGTAAGATGGGTCAAAATAGGGTGTTTGGCAACTAGGCATTCTTACCCATTTTGAATGTTACGGAGCATAACCCTTCTAAATATCTTTTTGAATAGTTATGGTAATGAATGGGATGGTTTCTATTTGGATAATCATATGTCATATGTCTTGTTTATTAGTTGTAGGGAAAATGGGTTTATATAGGTGTTTAACATAAAACCCGTCATTGTAGGCATGTCTCCGTGGGTCGTTATGACCAAGTTTATGATTAAAAATGTTCTTTATGTTATATAAATTAATTCTGGAAGGTTTCGTAAAGTTTTGGGTCTTCGAAGCATGTTTCTGGAAAATGAAGTTGTGAAGGTTTTGATGGCTCCCAAAGTCCAGAATTTTACACTAAATATGTTAAGGTTTTGAGGGCTCCCAAATGGCAGAATTTTGTGAGTAGATTTTGTAGGTTTTCCAAAAATCACATTTCTTAAACCGTAAGTCTTCATGGGTCGTTCCTGTTGGAGTATGCTCGTGTCATAATAAATAATTATATGGCTATACATACGTGAGCCTATGGGTCACACACATATACACTTAGGTACCTCTTTCTATGTCGTGTTTATTGTATTTACGATATATAAATAACCTAACGTAACTCGGGATCGCTATTGGGCTTCTAATGACTAAGTAAAGTACTTAATACATTTGAATAGAAAAACAAATGGGAAGCCCATTTGGGCCCATAGGGAGGCCGGCCATAGAGGCTTACAAGGGAAGGTTTAGTTTGAATTTTTTGGTCAAATATATGGGAGTGATTTCCTCATAATGTGATTTTAACCAATTACCAAAATTCTCTCCCCCTCTCTCCCTCTATTGTATGGCAAAAAGAAAACACCTATCTAGGTTGGTTTTCTTGATCTCTTCCTTTGAATCTTGCTTATTCAAAGGCCATTCCAAGGTTACGGGGTTAAGGACTAGCATCCAAGGGGTATACGGTGAGGTGTAGTGTGGACAACACATAGAGGTGATCTCTTTTGATCACTTGGGTTTCATTGGTGATTCGTGTACGTTGGTGACGGTCTCCATTCGATTCAACCGATCACGCTACAAAGGTATAAACATGTGTTGTTTATTATTTGATTGATCAAATGGCTATATGGATCCTTGTTGGTGATGTTTTCTGCTGCGTTTATATGTTTCTTTTATGTTTATATATTCAACATCACTTATAGTGGTATCACGAGCCATCATATGATGTCATATGATCATCTTGTATGTGTAAAAATGGCTAAAAACGCGTGTTTTTAATGGATTCAAAAGGGTACTTTCAAAACAGCCCCAAAAGCTAATTTTTTGTACATAATTCAACCCATAAGGGGTCTTATGATCTGTACTTTTTGATCCCATGGCTATTTGTTATGCATATATTAATTGATATACTTGTCGGGTACGTGAAAAATGGCATAAAACGCATTTAATTGATCGATTTATGAAACGATTTCAAAACAGCCCCTATGGCTTAATATTCTGTGGTAAAATGATGTTAAGAAGGTCCTAATATCAGTGGGTTTTGAACCTAAGGCTATTTGACACACATACCAATCGGGGTTTTAATTCTTGTTAAATAATTTCTTCGATTTCGTTGGCTAACAATTTATTTCTTGTCATTTATTTTGTTTCCATGGCAAATACATGCATGTTTGTCCATGGAGCTAACACGTTGTTTTGATCATAATATTATGGTACTATTACGTGTATATGCAAAGCCGATGAAAATCTAGACCACTTGTGCCTTGAATTGTCGTGAATGTTGTTTAATTTCGTGTTTTGGGGTTTTGCCATTGTTTTGACATTTATGTAATGATATTCTTTTTGGTTGTAGCCATTGTTTAGGCACTTTTACAGTAGTTAGAAAGTAGATTAGTTGTATTTTACTTTCAATTTCATGTATTCGATGCTTGGTGGTGAAATGCGAAAGAGTTAAAGGCATTTTTTCTGAAAATGACTGCTGGAACAGCTGTTGATAAAACGGAGTTTCCCGGCGATGGGTAAGGAGTTTTTGGCTAAATTTTTTTTAGGTACACAAGACAAGGGCCCACAACTTTCTAGTTTTGAGCTAAGCTCGGGGAAGCCTCCTTCCAGGTCGTTTGGGCCTCCGAACACATAAATTCTGGAAGGACAACAACTATTTTTCATGTGCATAATGGGGTTTCAACTTGCTCTTGATTGTCTTGGAGCAAGTGGGAGTCCTCCGTGTGGTTGTGTGGCTTGTTCCTAGTTGACTCTTGGTTCTTGTGATGGCTCACGAGACCGAGCATAGGTTTTTTCATCGGTTGAGGCTTTGCATATTGTGGTTGTGTGTTTGTGATTTTGCATTTTATATATCTTGTGATCATATGTAAATTGCTAATAGTTTTCTAAAAACTTAAAACGAAACACAAACCATTTTCAAAACTAAGTCTTTTGATTTAGTTTTACAAAGTTTTTGAAACTTAAAATCATTGTTTTTTTTAAATAACACTTAAACTTGTTATGCATGTTATTCCATTTATGTATTGTCCAAACTTATTATCCACGTAGGATGAATATTAGTCATGAAAATGGACAACTCGACACACATAAATTAAAACAATGATTAGACTTAAGTTAAGAAAAGTTTTAACTTGTGCTACGAAGGATGAATGCATGCTTCTTTCGTACACCTTTCGATCTACATCAAAACTTTTACCCGTCAAAATTTAAGTCATGCCATCCAATTTTTTAGAATACTTGCAATTACTTTTTGCCTATACGTGAGACCTAGGTTGAATTGTAATTCAAAGTTGTTAGTGCAAATATTACGATATTTAAACTAAACGGTTTCTTCGATTTTAATAATGACAAATATGTAACTTGTAATGCATAACGTAAAATGCGCAAGTTACTTGTAAATGCAAATCATCAATGCATACTTACATCAACACCTCTCGACGTCTCAAGTATGCTTCTTCAAAGTCGTAGATTTCCATCCCGACGTAAATCACTCAAGGTATGGACAAACAAATCTACTATTTGACAAATGATCAAAGGATTATATTTTTCTTTAAACTTCACAATTTTAATGTGACAAAACATTTTTCAAAAAAAAAATTTTGAATTAAAAAAGAATGTTTTTAATTTGAAAAATAAGTTTAAAAATCCCAACAGCTATATTTTACCCAAACCAGCTCCAAACTCCCTCAAATAAATTTTCACCACTAAAGACAAAAATTGGAGCGTTTTTGTCCCGGACGGTACCACGGTACCACTAAATTTAGTGGTACCATGTGACAATTAGTGGTGTCGTCCCCCTGTAACGGTCAAATTTCTCTTTTCCTATAAATAGTGGACCATTTTACACTTCCCACTTGATTTTTTCAGTCACTTTTCTCTGGTTTAATCCCTTCTTAGTTGGATCACTTTCTTTGATCATTTAGAGAGTCTTAGTTTGTTTTAGAGTGATCCAATCATCCATTCAAGTGATCACCTTCATTCCTCTTCTAGTCTAAGAGAAGAACACAAAGTATCAAGAAGATACAAAGTGTTAGAGTCATTGAGTAGTGCACTTGCATTACTTGTTGTAAGCTTGTTGTATCTTGATATACATCAAGTAGTTATTATCTTTTGTTTAGTCTTGTGAGAGTGGATCATTGTGAGCTTGTTGAGATCTTGGAGATCTCTTGTAGCTAGTGAGCTTGTGTGTTGATCAAGGGATCAAGGGTAGATCGGGTAGATCGTGTAGGTTGTGTTGATTGTGTGATTTGTGAAGATCGGGTTGATCGTAAGTAGATCGGGTAGATCGAGTGTAGATCATGTGGATATTGTAGCTTGTGTGATTTATGTGGATCGGGTAGATCGTGGTAGATTGGTACTAGCTAAGATTAGTACTCGACATTTAGCTTAGTGTCGGAAAATAATGTAAGCGACGTTGTATGGTTTTCTCCGCCGAGAATGGAGCTTGTTGATTAGTGAAGTAACTCTCGAGTTGGGTACTCGGGGAGTGGAGTAGGGCGAAGAGGAGCTTCGTGACCGAACCACTATAAATCACCGTGTCCAGGTTTGCGTTTTCTTTACCTATCTCTTTACGTTTATTTTTGCATTTACCGCTTTATATTTATAGTTGCATTGCATTTACCATTGTGTGATTTGTTGCTTATATGATGTTGATTGTATTTGTGTCATGGCTAGATATTGTTTGTGTTGTAGTTTACTTCATACTATCTCTAGTTGTTGTATGAACAATATTAACACTTTCCATATTATGTTAAACTTGATTAGTCATTTGATACAAAAGTTTTAAGTTTTTAAATGGAAACGTATTCACCCCCCCCCCCCCTTCTACGGTTTCCACAATTGGTATCAGAGCCACGTCGCTCAAATTTTTAAAACAAATGGTTTTCAAAATTGAGCACGATCCATGTATCAAATTACCCATGAAGTTTTATAAAATATGAAAAGTACTTAGTTGTTTAATACTTACAAGTTTTGTTGTTGAGTATACTTTGTCATACTAGCTTGAAATCAAACACTTGTTTGCGATGAGAAAATTAGTTTCTGTCAAAACTGTAATAACAGGCCACGGTACCGTTAAATATAACGTATGGTACCACTAAATATGGACGGTACCGCTAAATTTAACGGTACCTTCGTCTGATTTTCAGAATTGGATAATTTTCAAAAATTCATATAAAATCAACCGTAAGTCCGTAGGAGTCGTGTCACCTATCGTTTTAAACGTAATTGAGTCTACTTTTATTTAAAAATATTTTTAGAAAATGATTGTAAAGTAAAATTTACGAGAGTCTTTGATTCGTAATAGAGATTCTTTTCCGGTCAAGCCGATTGCGCAAATTTTTGGTCAAATTACAAAGAGAACATCACACGTTGATATATTTATATTTTCAAAGTGTTGAACTTGATCAAATTTTGAAATGGGGTGGTAAATAATTCATTTTCAAAATAAAATCAAGCTTAGTATACATTGTTATACTTAATACACAAAATGACGATAAGTATTTTTGTGTGTTATACTAAATGATTATTTGTTTTTCTTTGTATCTTAGTATTCTTAGTTAATGTTTTTGTATGCTTAGTGTTATCTTTAGTTGAGCTAATTTTATTTATAATCATAAGTGTCTTTCATGCCTTGTTGCTATGTGTCGGTTATTAGTTTTTCGGCTTATGCGTCAGTAGGACTTAGACTAGACTTCTTGTACTAAGTTGCGTAATTGATTTTGCATTGAATATAGGCATAGACCACTTCTTTTGCATATGTGTTTTAGATATCTTGCAAGTTTTATGATGCTTTAGTAACCTTCTTAGGAATGGAAACTAAGTTGGTTGATCATGTGCGTCGAAAGATATTTTCTTACACAATTATTTTTCCAAAGTTTTAAGTATAAAAAGTATATCACCTCAAAATACTTAACACTTTCATTAAATCCATAACATGATCTCTAAAACATCACATCTTCGTGTCTTGCTTGACAATGGGTTGTATAAACAAGATAAAAGATCATATTAATACATTAGTATTTAAGTAAAAGAAAATGTAGTAAACTTGCATTGATCTAACACACATACAAAATGTTTTAAACATTTAGTATCTTACGTATGTTATATAAAAATAGTTAAGATAATTATTTTTATACTAATAAGATGTTGAAAAACTAAGAATATTATTCTTAATAATATAAATAGTCTTTTGCAAAGAAAAATAAATGACAATATCGAAGTAGTAACGTAATATGTCATTAACCTCACACATACTAATAGTATTAGAATAAATGGAACACATTCCCTAAATTTTTATTTTCTTTTTAAAAGGAGTGGTCGTGAGGGTCAAGAAAGATTTCGAGTACATATAAATTCATTATTCAAATTATGATTGAAATCATTATCGAATCTAATTGACAAGTTTTCGAGTATGGACAAGAAAGTGGAGTCATTGTTTGTCTAGCTTCAAGATAACATCAAAATATGATAAAATATATTATTTTGAATCTACATACTCAATTACACTCGATTGTTATGAAAATAATGACGTCCTCTCAAGACGAAAATAATATGCATCGGATCATAACTCACACTTGTGTTGAAGATGCCATATTGAGTCTCCTTTTCCAATGGCTGTGTTCAAAACATTAAACTAATATGTTTAAAAGATGCATAAAATACACAACTGAGTAGGATTGACAACTTGGATGTTTCATCCGAAATATTCAAGAAATTTACTTTGCAATGCAATTAGTAAATGTGTCATTTCCGAAAAACCAAACACGAGCAAACAAATAACATATGTAAACTTTGCTCATGAATGACTCAACCTCAAAATCACATGTCTAGTAAAAATGTCACACATAATACGTTATTAACTATTATGTAAGTCATCAATCTTTGAGAATATCACATGTATTTATCTTATCAAAAGATTGACAAAGGATAACTTATATCCTATGCATCTTATTTTTTTTTGTAACATGAATGATTATGTTACAAGAGAATACATTGCATCGTGTTAACAAATATAGGATATTAGAATTGAATAATAACCCAACACAACATGTGTCATTGCATAAACAAGTAAAATTGGTCATACACTAAAATACTTGTTTCACTAAGTATTCGTAAGAGTAATAAGTTTCCTCTTAGAAAAGCATATTTGTTGAAATACAATATGTTTCATTTCAAATATAATACTCACAAGATCTATTGAGGTAAATAACCTTTACTAGATTCTTCTCTCAAGATATGCTAAGGAGCATTCTTGAAACACTCTCGATGTAGTAAATTCTACATTGTATCATATTAAAGCATCTCTTGGATCTAAGAAAACCAAATCATGTTAAAATAACATGTAACAACTCAACAAAAGAAGATGTCGTCCAAGAGATCTTAAAATGCACCATTTAAACCAAATAATCTCTAAATCTCAAACACGAAATTGAAACATTATGTTTTCCCTTGTTAGGATATTGTGTAACACGTGTCATCTTCATGAACATGTTTTTGAAATATGTCTAGTTGAGTCATACTAGGCCATGTAGTAGCAAACTAAGTTAATGTCATCTTTGCTACACTTCGATAGACAAATATAGGAATTTGATTTTTTCTAACATGAGAATGACTACTGGAGAACCTATCGCACTAGAAATTCAATTTGACCTAACGGTTGAATTGCTTCCAGGAGAGAAGTTGGGTTCGTGGTATAACCCGTAAAAATGGTCGTGTTTAGCCTGAATTGAGCACCACTAGTGATAGTCTCATACTCATTCTCCAACTTGAAAAAGTTTCATTCCAACATTTGACTAAAGAAAGTTTACATTTGTGAACTTTGTCTCCCATTAGGATTGCATTGTGAACAAGTAGGATTTAGGATTCTCCTTAGCAAACCTAGATTACTTGCATCCCACATACATGTTTTTAATTGATAACATGTTTTTGTGAGATATGACTAGATGCCTTCATGCTTTCTTAATGCTCAGTAATTAACTGATTAATTATTGAATGCATGTTTATTAGAAACATTCTGTCTTTGATTAGCTATTTGGATATTATATCTCTTGATATACATATCTATGATACATGCTCTTAAATGCTAAATTCTTATCATTGTTTGAATGACATTTGCATTTATCCCTTATGTGCGTTTTAGATGATTTGCATATGCACCCACACTAAGTTATTTTAACACATTAGGAATTAGGTATGCCTATCACTATGAACCCTTAGAAGTCATATAGTCATACACTAGTGTCAAAACCTATAAGTTAAAAGTAGTCGCGAAGTTGTCCTAATTCCCTGGTCATCACTTCACCTTCTTCCAAGTAATACACCCTTTTGTCATGGGAAGGTTAGATACAAACCTAGTAGAACTCGGAGTAGGCTTGACAACTTAAATATTTCATCTGAAATATTCAACTAATTTTAACTTGTGATCGCAATTGTTAAAAGTCATATCCGAAACATCTTATTCAAAACCTTTTGACAACATATGTTAAAACGCTCATCCAAATGCCCAAAGCTAACATCAGCCTTTGGATGACAAAGGACTCACGAGTTACAACATAAGTGATTAGTAGTTCCTTTCATCCTCGTGTGAATATACACTCCTCAAGATCAAGTATATTCATTTCCGCTAGTTCTTCCTATCCCCATAAGTTTGTCATCGTGTTTTGTCTTCAAGCTCACCTCATAGATAATGAGGATTGAACTTATCCATTAGCTTTAGGATAGAAAACAAACCATCACCCTATCTTGCCAATAGTATGTTGATACTCTTATTCCTCAGAATCTCGTCTTATGATTATCTAAATATTTCATTGGAAATATTAAAGTCATCTCGAAGTGTCAATAATCTCATGTCAAATCCCGTTGGATTTATCCCTCTATCTCATCAAGAATATGTTGATACTCTATCTTTTCCGAAACTCGTCTTATGACTATCTAAATATTTCATTGGAAATATTAAAACCATCTTGAATTGTCAAATAATCTCGTTTCAAATCCCATTGGATTTATCCCTCTATCTCACCAAGAGTATGTTGATACTCTCTTTCTTCCGAATCGTGTCGTATGACTATTTAAATATTTCATTGGAAATATTGAGGTCATCCTTTATTTTTCGTCTAATGACTATTTAAATATTTCACTGGAAATATTATAGTCATCTCTTGTGTCTCATCTCATGACTTCCTAAACATTTCACTGGAAATATTGAAGTCATATCTTGTGTCTCGTCTCATGACTTTTTAAATATTTCAATGGAAATATTAAGTCATCCTTCACATTGCTCTAATGACTACCTATATATATTTCCTCGGAAATATAAAAGTCATCTCTTCTCGTCTAGTACTACCGTTCATCTCGTAAAAAGAATTTATTAGGTATAAATTCTCTCCTCATGTCGAAAAGTCTCACTAATCTATCTTCTGATTCCTCAGCCTTTTCCCTTTCACTTCCGCATGGTACTAAACACATCATATGTTTAGTTACTTCCGTATCCATTATCTTAACTTATCTACACTTTTCAACTTTCGTTCTACACTACCAATGCTTCCGCATCCCACTCATCTTCCTCACACCTCAAGCCAAGAACTGCTAGGATAAGTTGAGATAACCCTTCTTCATCAACATAGATAACCTCACTAGAACCTTATCACTAACCTCACAACCTTGAAGATTTTATCTTCTTAACCCTTAGGATATCTCCACATAATCACATGCCTCATCATATGAGTGTTCTATGAATATTCATAATGATTGAGAAGAGTTACATGACTTCAAAGGTGAAGTTTATTGTGTGCTATCCACCGCTTGTCATAACGTTACTAAGCTGATCGCTTCCGTCAACGTTTGTTTTCCTCTTTAGTTTTGATTTGTTTTTCAACATATCTTGTCCAGATGGTCATCGATTAAGGGGGAGTGAAAACACACTCATACACATTTAGTCTTCACCTAACACTCTCAAGAACACACTAATGTGGTTCTTATTCCCTAGAAAACTTCCCTTTAGCTGCCCAGAACTAGGCTGCACAGGAAAATTCGTGACTTCCAGGTCACGGTACCGTTAAATAGGCCACGGTACCGTTAAATTTAATGGTACCGTGAGGTATTTAGTGGTACCGTACCCCTGTTTGACAAATTTTCACTGTTTCCTTTAGATCCTTGCATCCCTAACCTTAAACCTACAAAATTTTGTAAAATCACATACACCTTAAGATTCCTTCACTACATCATAGGACACTACCACCAACCTTAATTCGAATCCCATAACTCTTACCTATTTAAGGCCTCACCATTGCAAGCTTATCACGCATCTCATCTTCAAATCTCACATTAACATCACTCATCATCACACTTAACCCTTATAACTAAACTTCACTCTTGATAGTGTTATTTAGTTTCAAAACCTTCAACCCTTATATCAATCCCACTCAAACCTTTTAGCTACACTTCACTCTTGATAGTGATAGTTAGTCTAAAAACCTTCAACCCATCGATCATTACACTCAAACCTTACAACTATTCCTCACTTTGGATAAGTGTTAGTTAGTTCAACAACCTTCAATCCTCACAATTACACGAAACCCTTCATGCACCAAATTATCTCTAACACACAACTAGGATCATCCAAACTAGAAATCTAGAACTTAGTTACCTCAACCCCGTTAGAGATATCCACCAACAATCCTGTTAGGATCACATTCACATTTTCTTTTTCTCTTTCGAAATATATCATGCATCTCATTGTTAGTGCAAATGATATATTAATCTAAACCATCTTTCCCCACCTTTCCTCAAAGGTCAAAACCAACACTTTCCCATCTTATGGAATCATTTCCATTCGCATCTAGGTGCATATCATTCTCATTTTCATTTTTTTTATATCCGCTATCGAGTCTACTTTATGACATGACTTGTCATAATAGTAATCATGTAGAGTATGTCCTATCAACAAACCATCCTTAACACCAATCATCTTAGGTAGATGATTATGTCATTCAAAAGGTTTGTTAGAACTTGCCTTCCCAATGACAACTTGGAAGAAGTCATTTTGTGTGTTAGTCAACGAACGGATCTCGTTCTTGTTAGTGTGATTGATTGAACAATTACACCTTAGGTTGTTGGTCGGGTTGTGACACTCAAGTGTTTTTGAATTGCAATATGCATTCATCTTTTTGTGTCGCCCAACTTTCTTGGGCTTTCCTTTTGGTCTTTATCATTTTGGCACACTCTTAGGCTGTGTCACTCACATAGTTTAACCATTGCATGTCTTGCTATTTGTATCTTATCCCTATAATGTTTCTCCTATACTTTTATATATTATGTTGCATAAAGCTAACCCTTGATGTAGGAAAAACCTTTGTAAGAATTTGATCCATGGATCCGCTAGATACTAAGGTGAATAAACAAGGGGATTTAATCACCATAGGGGAGCATTGAGCTAGGGGGAGCTCAAGAATGTTTGATTACACAGCACGAAGTCTTTCTAATAGTGGTGATAGAAGACTTCACTAGGATGATGCAAGCTCACCTTTGTGGGATGATAGTAGTGTAATAAGGGGGAGTAGCGAGTGAATCCAAGAGAGGGCTCGAGGAAACTACCTTTTTGCTTCGACAAAAGGGGGAGAAGGGAGTGTAAATAGGTAACTTTTACATTTACTGTGTGTTACGGTTTACATATTTGTCATCATCAAAAAAGGGGAGATTGTTAGTGCAAATATTATGATATTTAAACTAAACGGTTTCTTCGGTTTTAATAATGACAAATATGTAACTTGTAATGTATAACGTAAAATGCGCAAGTTACTTGTAAACACAAATCATCAATGCATACTTACATCAACACCTCTCGACGTCTCAAGTATGCTTCTTCAAAGTCGTAGATTTCCATCCCGACGTAAATCACTCAAGGTATGGACAAACAAATCTACTACTTGACAAATGATCAAAGGATTATATTTTTCTTTAAACTTCACAATTTTAATGTGACAAAACATTTTTCAAAAATACATTTTACAAACTATTTTTGAATTAAAAAGGAATGTTTTTAATTTGAAAAATAAGTTTAAAACTCCCAACAGCTATATTTTACCCAAACCAGCTCCAAACTTCCCCAAATAAATTTTCACCACTAAAGACAAAAATTGGAGCGTTTTTGTCCCGGACGGTACCACGGTACCACTAAATTTAGTGGTACCGTGTGACAATTAGTGGTGTCGTCCCCCTGTAACGGTCAAATTTCTCTTTGCCTATAAATAGTGGACCATTTTACACTTCCCACTTGATTTTTCCAGTCACTTTTCTCTGGTTTAATCCCTTCTTAGTTGAATCACTTTCTTTGATCATTTAGAGAGTCTTAGTTTGTTTTAGAGTGATCCAATCATCCATTCAAGTGATCACCTTCATTCCTCTTCTAGTCTAAGAGAAGAACACAAAGTATCAAGAAGATACAAAGTGTTAGAGTCATTGAGTAGTGCACTTGCATTACTTGTTGTAAGCTTGTTGTATCTTGATATACATCAAGTAGTTATTATCTTTTGTTTAGTCTTGTGAGAGTGGATCATTGTGATCTTGTTGAGATCTTAGAGATCTCTTGTAGCTAGTGAGCTTGTGTGTTGATCAAGTGGATCAAGGGTAGATCGGGTAGATCGGGTAGGTTGTGTTGATTGTGTGATTTATGAAGATCGGGTAGATCGTGAGTAGATCGGGTAGATCGAGTGTAGATCATGTGGATCTTGTAGCTTGTGTGATTTGTGTGGATCGGGTAGATCATGGTATATTGGTACTAGCTAAGATTAGTACTCGACATTTAGCTTAGTGTCGGAAAATAATTTAAGAGACGTTGTATGGTTTTCTCCGCCGAGAATGGAGCTTGTTGATTAGTGAAGTAACTCTCGAGTTGGGTACTCGGGGAGTGGAGTAGGGCGAAGAGGAGCTTCGTGACCGAACCATTATAAATCACCGTGTCCGGGTTTGCGTTTTCTTTACCTATCTCTTTACGTTTATTTTTGCATTTACCACTTTAGATTTATATTTGCATTGCATTTATGATTGTGTGATTTGTTGCTTATATGATGCTGATTGTGTTTGTGTCATGGCTAGATATTGTTTGTGTTGTAGTTTACTTTATACTATCTCTAGTTTTTGTATGAACAATATTAACACTTTCCATATTATGTTAAACTTGATTGGTCATTTGATACAAAAGTTTTAAGTTTTTAAATGGAAACGTATTCACCCCCCCCCCCTTTATGGTTTCCACAAAAGTGACTATTCTCTATGCGTGAGACCTAGATATATTCTTGCACGTTCTCAAATTGGATGACTTAATCGAGTTAAGCGGTGAGACCTTGACCCGAGGCAAAGATGGGACTAAACATGCAAGCTTGACACTAGTGCCATGAGTCCCATAAATATCTAAGAGTTGCACTTGTAATGCAATTGGTCGACGTTACCTACCTATTGAATCCTCCATTGCTAGCGGAGCAACTGATGTGATGGTGGAACCTCAATGAGGATCTTAGCCTTTTTCATAAAATTAATTGTTTTAATATTGTAAACATGGGTAGTTAATTTTAAAAATGATTAATTATTGAAAATTACTAAAATTTGAAATTTGTTTATTTTGTAGATGACAACTCCAACTCAAACCATGAACAACTCGTCAATCAGATCAATTCTCGAGAAAGAGAATTGAATGGTAACAACTTTTTGGACTGGTATCGCAACTTGAGGATTGTCCTCAGGGCTGAACAAAAGTTTTACCATCTGGAAGAAGCTTTACCTGAAGCACCTACTGCTAATGCCACTGTGGCTGTTCGTAATGCCTACACGCGTAGGTGCAATGAACAACAAGAAGTGGCTTGTCTCATACTGGCAAGCATGATTCCTGAGTTGCAAAAGAACTTAGAGAACCTTGCAGCATTTGATATGCTAAGAGAACTGAAAGTTATGTTCGAACAGCAAGCAGAGCAGGAACTATTTAACATGGTCAAATCTTTCCATGCTTGCAAGCAGGAAGAAGGACAATCGGTCAGTAGCTATGTCATGAAAATGAAGGGCTATCTGGACCAGATGGAGCGACTGGGATACCCCATGCCTCAAATCCTTGGGGTGAGCATGATTCTTACCTCACTGTCGAAGGATTATGACCAATTTGTGCAGAACTATAACATGCACAGCATGGGAAAGACCATTGCCGAACTGCATAACATGCTGAAACTTGCAGAAAAAGGCATGCCTAAGAAGGCAAAGGATCCAGTTGTCCATGCTATCAACCAAGGCAGAATTCAGAAAAAGAACAAGGGAAACCCGCTGGCACGTGGCAAGGGACAAGTGAAGGGCAAGGGTAAGCTTGTTTACGCCCCCAAACCAAAGGTTCCCCCATCTGCCATGAAGGAGCACCCGGCCAAGGACACCCCCTGCTACCACTGTGGAGTGGTTGGGCACTGGAGGCACAACTGTGCCGCCTACCTGGAAGGGCTAAAAAAGATCAAAGCTAGCGGCGCTAGCACATCCGATATCTTCACTATAGAACTTTATACTTTTCCTAACAAATCCTGGGTATATGATACTGGTTGTGGTACTCACATTTGTAATAATGTGCATGGACTTAGGGGAAGTCGAAAGCTGAAGCAAGGAGCTTTACATCTGTACGTTGGTAATGGCAATCGTGCAGCTGTGGAAGCAATTGGGAGCTTTGATCTTATCCTCCCAAATGGACTAGTTATTGTTTTAAATAATTGTCATTTTGCACCTACTATCACTAGAGGTGTTGTTTCACTTTCGCGTTTGAAAGATGATGGTTACATTCATACTTTTACGAATTTTGGCATTTCTGTTTCTAAGGATAATATTTTTTATTTTAATTCTATTCCACGTGATGGCATTTTTTAAATTGATATGCGTGATCCTATTTCAAACAATGGTTCTATATATACTGTTAGCAACACGAAATCCAAACGTAATTTGGAATCCACCTTTTTATGGCATTGTCGTATTTTTTTTAGTCGTGTCGTTCAAGGGGTGTTACAAAAGCAAGGTGGTGTCTACATCATTGTCATGATCTCAGTGCGTGCTGGTGTTATTGAAGATGTTAGAGATCAAAGAAACCGATGTATTGGTTGCATAAGATATAGTTGGGGACTCGAGGTACCTTGTGTGGTGCACTTAAAGGTACTTTGTGGAATAATGTTATTGTCTACTAAATTACTAAATGTGGATGTGCGATTCGATAAACATGTAAACCTCGAAATGAGGTTTTCCTGTATTATACTCCCTCTGTCTCAAAATTATTGTCCATATTTCCTTTTTGTGATGTCTCAAAATAATTGTCTACTATCATTTTTTAAGTAAAAACTAGAGAATATAGTAGGGGAATATTCTTTTTGAGTGGTTAAAAACTAAAGTGACCTCACTTTTATTAAACTATGTGTTTCTTGTCTTTTGACAATAATTTTGAGACGGAGGGAGTATATTATAGGGAGTATATCTATATATGTTTTTGGGTCTCGCGCCTGAATGGCTAGCTTCTACAACGGTCATAAATGCAGTCCGAGGTATTTAAGGCAGAGGAAAGTAGCACTGGAAAATCATCTTCGATTTAACTTTAATTTGCAACTTTTATTATTTAATTTCCTTTTCAAATGTATTTGCACTTAAATAGGGGGAATTGCTGTTGGATGACTTGGTCAAACTGAAGGTCAACTTAAGTCTAGGGGCTAAAGGTGGACATTTCAAAGTTATATCAAGTTGTAGCTGGGTTTAGCTGGTGAAGTAAAGTCAGAGGGCTAAAGTGTAATATGGTGCTATATAATCTCTCTACCGGATCTAGGGTTTCATAACTCTCAGTTTGTATCATCTCACACAGTTGCTATTTTTCTCTCTAAGTCTTGATTGTTTAGGCTTGTGATATCAGTCTTGATATCTGTTAGGTTTTGATTCTTTGTCTTGTATTCTACATCCAATCTTTTGGGTGTATCTAAATGTTGAGTGACTTTTGTAGTGAGGTATTGATTGGTGCCCTTCTGAAGGGGATTAATCGTTTTCTTTTGTATTGTTGGTAAGCACCCAGTTGGGGACTTATCTTATTGCATTATTAATAAAATTACACCAAAGGGGTGGTTGGTTGGGTGTATATCTCTGTGTTTAGTGTATGTTCTGAACCATTTTTACATGGTATCAGAGCCAGGTTCAAGAAATTAGTGGTTCAAGCTTTCTAGGGTTTCTAGCGTTTGAATCAATTTTGGGGGTTTGTTGAATTGTGTGGAAAACTAGAAGGGGGGGTTGAATAGTTTTACGTCTTATTAATTTTTGTAAAACTTGGTTTCAAAATATTAATACGAGTTTATTCAATTGTTAGTTTGAAAAGCCTTTGATTAGAGTTAAGTACAAAAAACAACTATATGATCTATTATATGTGAATTCCTTTAGGTTTGTTATAAAGACTTTGTTTTTGAAAACTTAGTATAGTTTTAAAACCTTGTTTACTTTTAAAACTTTTATTCGATCTTATGTGAACTCAAATCTTGAACAATATGAACAACAATATCTAAGTATGAGAAATAGTAAAGATGTAAGCTAAGTATGTAAGATCAACACATGCACAATATAAACAATTATAGCTATGTACGAGATGTAAATAAGTAAGCTAAGTAATGGAAAGATCTAACTGCGAGACAAAGGATTTATAGTGGTTTGGCTACAAGGACACCTTCCTTGTTCCTACTCCACTCCCCGAGTCACCTACTCGAGAGTTTTCTTCACTATGTCAACAAGCTCCCTTATGGCGGAGAAAACCTTACACAACTTTCGCTTACATCAATTTAACGACACAAAGCTAAATGTCGAGTTCTAATCCTAGCTAGAACTAATCTCACACCACTTATCACTACACACCTTCTTCACAACACAACTTCTTCACTACTAAGCTCTAGATCTTCACACCACTACTTCTTCTCCATAACACTACTACTACTTCACAACTAACACACCTAGATCTATACTATACAAATAATCTACACAACTATACAAATAATATTCACAAATACTTCTTAACTAGATGTTGAGGGAGTATTCTTCTTTTGCACTTTGAGAGATGAATGAATGAAGGATTGAATCACTTGAAACAAGGATTGATAATCTAGTGATCAAAGGGTTTTAGAAGGATGTTTAGAGAGATTTGGATCTGAAAATATTTGTGCAAAAGGTGAGAAAAATACCAGGTTTGAGGTGGTATTTATAGGAGAAAATTTCTGACAAAATCTGACAGGGGAGCGTGGCCGGCCCCCTTAATTCGTGGCCGGCCCCCTTAAAATTAAGGGGGCCGCCCAACTGTAACGGCCAGATTTTCTGTTTTTTAGTGGGGAAAGTTTATTTGGTGAAAAACTAACTGATTTTGGTTAAAAATTTGAATTCATATATTTAATATGATTTAAACATTTTCTTTTATTACCAAAAGTGTTTTTCAAAAATATATAATATGTTTATATTATTAAATAAACTTTGTAATAATTTATTAAATATCCCTTTGATCATTAAATGTACTAATCACTTGTTTATTCATACCTTAAGCGATTATGTTGGATGAGATGATATAAACTTACTTAAGAAGTTGTTTTCGTATTAACATTGCGTTTAATGTTTTTACATTTTGTGATCGTCAAAACATAGAGATATCGAAAAATATAAATAACGTTTTTATGCATTATTTATATCAACAATCTCCCCCTTTTTGATGATTACAAAATCTAAACTCATTAAAACAGAAATCAAGATAAAAACAAGTTTTTAGTGAGTTTATATCATTTCTCCCCCTTTTTGTTAACATCAAAAAGATTATCCCGACGATACTAAAGCTCCCCCTCGACATGTACTCCCCCTTGATGTGTGCTCCCCCTCGTTTGAGGGCACCAAGGAATCGAGCTATGAGAATCTTGGCTACAAAAATGCTAGAAGCACAAGCATGCATGGCAAAACAACTATCATAGCAAACAAATATATTTCAAGACAATTAAGAATGCATGAAAGTAACAAAACACAAGTAGCATTCATTAATGTATTTATTTAAATAGATTATCTTGAAAACATAATCATATATGTGTATATGCTTTTCTAGCAAACTACGCTAGATAATACTAAGTTGCCAACTCGAGGTCTCTTGGACTTGCTTGGTACACAAAAAGTTGTGATGATTTTATTTGGAGATGGGAAGCATGGTGATTGGTCTTAGTAGTTTGATGGTGAGGGGTATGGAGTGTTTGGTGGTGGTGAGTTTGAAGTGAAGGTGTTTGTTTGAGTCGTCCTAGTGAGTAGATACTCAATCCAATTGAGATGTTCATTGAGAACAAAGGTTTGTTTTTCAAGGTAGGTGCAACAAATGCAATTTTTGACATTGTTTTCAAGATGGATCAAATTGTTTGATGGAGATGAGTTGGTGGAGGTAGGTTGTTGATCCAAATTGCGTTGAGTAAAATGCAATGCAAGAAGAGCATTAAGCTCATGAGCTTCTTTGAGCTCTTCAACGAACTTTTCATGTTCGGAGGAAGGTGATGATGGTGGAGTTGGATTGTGATTAGGGATTGAGGTTTGGTCATGAAACTTATGATTCATGTTTGGATAAGAGTGATGGTTGTTGTTTTGAGATTGAGTATGTTCCTCAAAAGGGTCATTTGGTAGAAATGAGTGAGATGAATGTGGAATTTTATTAGTGAGGGTGATAGTGAGGTTGTTTTGTTGAGCTAAAAGAGTGGTTTCATTTGGGTGATCATGAAAACATGATGAAGGTATGGATGAAAGTGATTCTTCATGTGCGAATGGTAGTTTGGATGTTGTATGTGGAGTGCTAACAATGATGTTAGGGTTGTTGTTTTGGGATGAGTTACTTGTGTGAGAGTGAGGTTTAGGTGTTGGTTGATTTGGAACTTCATCACTTGTGTGTTGACAAGAATCAAGTTTTCTCCTCCAAATGGGTTTGACGCAGATCTTTGTAACTCTTGAGAATTTGGGTCTTTGGTTGTTGGGAGATGACATGATGGGTTGTGTGATGATTTGTGATGAAGAGGGGTATTTATAGTGTGATGATTATGTGTTTATGGAAGGATAGTAGGTGTTGGATTGGCTAGACAAAACGTGTTGGTGTGTTTAGGGAAGTGGTGGTGATACTTTTGGTGGTGGAAACATTTGTAAGTTTTGGTAGTCATTGATGGATGAGGATAAAGATATGGAAGAAGAGGATGTTCCACGAGTGGAGGTTGTTTTGGATGGTGCATTTGGTGCACTAGGAGATGAGCATTGAGGTTGAAGTGATGGGGTAGTGATGTCATCTTAGGTTAAGTCAATGAAGAGTTGTTTAGGAGTGATGATGAGGATCTTTTGTTTCTTTGATGTTTTGGAAATGTAAGTTTTTGGTGAATCCATGGTGGATTGTGGTGATGTGTGTTGGAGGTGAAGGGTGAGATGAAGGTGTATATTTGGGAGCAAGGATGAAGGTGTATTTGTGTGATGAGATGAATGGTTGGTTATTATGATGTGGTTTGTGAAAGAGTTCACTTGAGTGAACGTGAGGTTTGTGTATCATGAAGTATGATTTGACCTTCATGGGTTAAGTAGTATTGGTGATGACACACTTTGTAGAGTGTAGGGAATGGTTACATGGTTGAATCTTTTGTGAGGATGACTAGATGGAATTATTGGTGAAGATGGGAAATGAGTATCAAGTGGTGTGATTGGTGAGAGTGAAGGAGCAATGTTCATGGAAGGAATGACTTGGTTTTTCATTTCACCTATGGTGGTTTGAGTGTGTAAAGATTATGAGGTTTGAGTGTAAGGTAGAAGGTTATGGGTGAGTAAAGGTTGTGAGGTTTGGTTTTGGGCAAGTCCAACTCTTTAGGCAACTAGATAAGTATTATCATAATGAAATTTGCATGAAAAGTATATATGCAAATAAACATGTGATAAAATTATAACTAAGCATGCATGCAAAACCAATAAAGCAAATAAGTAATTAAGCAAATCATTCAACCTAAAGTAACTATCTTAGTTTAAGGCAACTAGTGAGTGAGAAGCTAGTGATGGAACAAATGTGATTGTGTAATTTTTTATTTTGTTCTAGTGTATGCCTATATGAAACAAATGTGGAGTTAAGATTGTTTCGACTTCTAATGAAAAACAAGTTTTCCTAAGAAACAATCTTTAGTCTCCTTAAATTGAATTTGCTCACTTTTAAGTGTCATATATATGTATATATTGGATTTTATATATATATATATATATATATATATATATATATATATATATATATATATATATATATATATATATATATATATATATATATATATATATATATATATAACAAAAGTGAAACTATTATGCATGATTTGAGATAAACGTTTTTTTATCATTATTCAACAATGAGTTTTTCCTACACGTGAGAATGATTCCAAAATGAATTGAGGTTTTCTTTGAGAATATATATATGCAAAACAAAATATCTTAATTCCTGATTTTTGTGCAAAACAGAATCCTAGACTCAGATAGAAGAAAGAAAAGAAAACTTTAAAATTTAAGGCTCAGATGGCCGGCCCCCTTAAAGTGAGGCCGACCCCCTTAATTTTAAGGGGGCCGCCCTTATATCTTTAAGGGGTCCGCCCATCTGACACAAGAATTTTCCAGAACTTTAAAATTTCAGAAAGTTTTAAACATTTAAGAAAATTCAATCAATTTGTTCCATCATTCCTAATCCTAAACGTAAGTGGTTAAATAATTCACGCTTAAGGGGCTTAGTAAATATATCGGCAATGTTATCTTCCGAAGCTACCTTTTCTATTGTTATGTTTCCTTTTTGTACATTAGCCCTAAGAAAGTGATGATGTATTTCTATATGTATAGTCCTGGAGTGTTGAACGTGATTCTTACTTAAATCTATAGCACTTTTGTTATTGCACATAATAGGAACATTTTCTAACCTAATGCCATAGTCTAGGAGAGCTTGTTTCATCAATAGTTTTCTTACGCGAGGGATCTAGTCCTACTTCTATATTATCGATTAATCCACTTAACTCATTTCACTTCATCACCATGAGTTCTCTACTAGTGGACATAGAAGATTTTCATTTTCTATGTTGTTTGACAACGAGTAATTTTATTTTAATCTTAGAAAAGCCAACTAAAAGGCGTTCATAATGCGTGAGTAAGTAAGTATTACTAGCTATATAACTAAGCATTAATCTAACTAGTTATTAATCTAAGAATATAAATTTTAACAATGAACTTAAAAGAAACGCGTACCTTTTAGTCTTCAAACACTTCAAGTTGCCATGTTGACTTATAGAAGCCATTTGTAGATGAGATTCCAACATTATCGAAAAGTGACAACTTAGCCACTTGGTTCCCATGGTCTCATTGGTCCAAAGTTGTTTGAACCAAACATGGTTTGCAATTGACTATGATGCATGTATGGTGAAAGTAATTGATGAGGCGAAAAATGATCCATTTTTAGGGGGTCATTTAAGCCCGAATCCGACTTTATTTGATCAAATATTGCCCTAAATCGTTCCTTTTGTGATTTTAGGTACTTGGAGAGTGAATTCTGGAAAAGAAGCCATTTTGGACGTTTTTGGAGCATAAAAGTGAAAAAAACGGCAAAGTCTCAAAATTCTATGCTGGGAACAGTGCATGAAGGCGTCAAGAGTTGTTCATGACGGCGTCAAAGTCCCAAGAATAAAATACCATGGTTGATGACGGCGTCACATAGGCCGTCAGAAGTAGATCAAGGCCGTCCGAGGAAGTATTTGGCGGCGAGATGACGGCGTCACACCCTTGCTCTTGACGCCGTCACCTCGATTTTCCTATATATAGTTTTCTAGTTTTTTACATTGAAAAAGAGAGAAGTTTTGGTGAAACCCTAAAGACGAATTTGGTGCAACTTTTACAGGTTTTTCAAGGGTTCCAAACCCTTGATACCTTGTATTGTAATTGAGATAAGTGTTCTTCTAATTCAATCAATATGTCTATGTGTTGGTTGTCTATATCTTGTTCTTGTCTCAATTCCATTATGCTAGGCTAGATCTCTTTTGTGTTTGCTTAGATCTAATGAAACCTAGATATTAATTATGTGTTGATTACTTGTTTATTCTTGTCTTGGATGAATGATTTTATATGTTAGGCTTAAGAAAACTGGCAGATCTCCAAATGGTAACATGCTTGAACGTCTTAAGAAACATGAACCGATGCGTACTAGGTCTTTATTGGTTGTATTTAATGCATGAGCCACTGTTTACAATCCCTATAGTTGTGCTGGGTCATGGTGTAGGAGGAGATAAGAGCTCATAGAATTGGGGAGTTATGTATGCCACCCCATGAATGGTATTAAGGAATACAATCCGTCATCCATACAATTATAACAAGTAATTAACGTGTAAAAGATATCTAGGGAGTAGTGAAGTCTAAGTAAACACATTTTCTCCAATTACTGCTCACAACCTTAGTATAAATTAGTTTAATTTCATTTTTAGTATTTTATTTGATTATATCTTAGTTTTGGGTTAGTTGAATAGCAACTAATTCCGCCCACTCTTCAAAAACCCGAGATTTTACTTGCTTTCATAAAAATATAAAAATACAAAAATAATCATCCCTCACCCTTAGAACTAGTATTTAGACTTTCTAATCCTAGCGACACTATTCCCAAGCTGAACGATCAATCCCCCGGTACTTGTCACTATACTATACTACAACGATCAGGTACACTGCCTGGTGGGGGTTGTAAGCTTCTCGAGATCCCTCGAGAGGTAAAGCCTGTTGCGATTCCCATGCATCAGTAATCCCCATGGGTTAAAGCTTGCTTGATGTGGATAATTCCACATTGGGTGACTATTATTGGAGAGGTTTTGTCTACCTTGATTTCTTCTAGGTTGAGGGGTTTTAGACCGAGGATGAGGATTATTTGGTCTATTTGGAGGTGGAGTTTTAGATCTTAATTTTGGTTTAGAAAATCCGGTTTTGGCTTTTAATGATGGTTTATAAAACTTTTTACTTCCTCATCACTCGCAATAGGTATTTTTCTATCTTTTATGATTACATACTTAACGTTTGACTCTAATGGTTTTTGTGTACTAGATTCAAATTCAAACTTTACATTTTTATTTTCGCTAGTTGAAACATTTGTTGAGGTGAATCCTAAACCGGTTTTATCTCCCAAAGTTTCTTGAACACTTATTATTTTCTTAAGTGAGTTACTACTATCTTTAAACTTGTCAAGTTTGAAAATTTCATCTTTAAGTTTTTCGTTTTCATTTTTGACCTCTAAACATGTTTTACATTCTATAAAAACTTCTTTTTCTTTTTCCAAATGTTGTAGTTTAATTTTTAATTCAAGTACTTCATTTTCTAATTGATTATTAATATGTTTTAGTGACTTATTTTTAGTTATGACCTTTTGACCTAATTTACACAATCTACTATATTCGCAATCTAAGTCTTTTTCATCTAAAAATAAATTTCCATCACTATAGTATTCGGTTTTAGAACGTACCTTATCGGATGCCTTTGCCATGAGACACCTTTCATCTTTTGTTGTCTCTTTTTCATCATTGTCACTATCGCTCCATGCTCCTCCTACAAAGGCCTTGTGGTTTTGACTTCTTGACAATTTCGGACATTCTCCAATAAGATGATTTGGATATCCACACTTAAAGCACTTTCTTTCATTATATGGTTGCCTAACGTATCTTCTTCGTCTTTTGAAGAATTTCTTGAAGTCTCCTACGGCCATAGCATACTCTTCATCGTTGCTTTCGGAGGTTGAGCATTCTTCGTCACTAGAGTCCTTTTTAGCTTTCAACGCAATCGATTTGATTTGCTCCCTTTTTCCTTTGACCATCTCGGAATCTTTCTTTATTATTGCTTCGTAGACTGTCAAGTTGCCAATTAACTCGTCAAGTTGAAGAGTTGACAAGTTCTTCGATTCTTCAATCGCCGTAACTTTAGCTCGCCATTTTGGATGAAGAGCCCTAAGAAATTTTCTAACAAAATTCTTACTAGAAAAATTCTCATCAAGTGCTTTTAAACTTGTGATGATAGTGTTAAACCTAGCAAAAGCATTATCAATTGATTCCTCTTCCGAAATCGTAAATTGTTCATATTGTTGAACAAGAAGATCTATTTTATTATCTTTGACTTGACTATTACCTTGGTGAATGATTAATAAAGAATCCCAAATTTTTTTTGCGGTTTTACACATAAAAATTCTTTCATATTCTTTGCGTGGTAACGCATTATAAATAACCATTTTAGCCTCATTATTTTTTGCTAGTTTCTTTTTCAAATCATCATTTTGTTTTTCAAAAGATACAATTTCATCCTTTTTAGTTTCAAAATTATATTGAATAGGGGGGAAATCACCAAAGGTAATGACATGCCAAAGATCAAGATCTTTGATTTCACATAAGTTTCGAATCTATTTTTCCAATAAAGAAAACCATCACTTTCAAATAACGGTGGTCTTTGCATATATTGCACTTCTAAATATTTTTCCGATCCCATAGATCGATTCAAGTTTTAAAATACAATATATTTTAAAAATCTTGTTTGACGTGGCTCTTGATACCAATTGTGGAAAAATAGAAGGGGGGTTGAATAGTTTTACGTCTTATTAATTTTTGTAAAACTTGGTTTCAAAATATTAATACGAGCTTATTCAATTGTTAGTTTGAAAAGCCTTTGATTAGAGTTAAGTACAAAAAACAACTGTATGATCTATTATATGTGAATTCTTTTAGGTTTGTTATAAAGACTTTGTTTTTGAAAACTTAGTATAGTTTTAAAACCTTGTTTACTTTTAAAACTTTGATTCGATCTTATGTGAACTCAAATCTTGAACAATATGAACAACAATATCTAAGTATGAGAAATAGTAAAGATGTAAGCTAAGTATGTAAGATCAACACATGCACAATATAAACAATTATAGCTATGTACGAGATGTAAATAAGTAAGCTAAGTAAAGGAAAGATCTAACCGCGAGACAAAGGATTTATAGTGGTTTGGCTACAAGGACACCTTCCTTGTTCCTACTCCACTCCCCGAGTCACCTACTCAAGAGTTTTCTTCACTATGTCAACAAGCTCCCTTATGCCGGAGAAAACCTTACACAACTTTTGCATACACCAATTTAACGACACAAAGCTAAATGTCGAGTTCTAATCCTAGCTAGAACTAATCTCATACCACTTATCACTACACACCTTCTTCACAACACAACTTCTTCACTACTAAGCTCTAGATCTTCACACCACTACTTCTTCTCCACAACACTACTACTACTTCACAACTAATCTTCACAACTAACACACCTAGATCTATACTATACAAATAATCTACACAACTATACAAATAATATTCACAAATACTTCTTAACTAGATGTTGAGGGAGTATTCTTCTTTTGCACTTTGAGAGATGAATGAATGAAGGATTGAATCACTTGAAACAAGGATTGATAATCTAGTGATCAAAGGGTTTTAGAAGGATGTTTAGAGAGATTTGGATCTGAAAATATTTGTGCAAAAGGTGAGAAAAATACCAGGTTTGAGGTGGTATTTATAGGAGAAAATTTCTGACAGGGGAGCATGGCCAGCCCCCTTAATTCGTGGCCGGCCCCCTTAAAATTAAGGGGGCCGCCCAGCTGTAACGGCCAGATTTTCTGTCTTTTAGTGGGGAAAGTTTATTTGGTGAAAAACTAACTGATTTTGGTTAAAAGTTTGAATTCATATATTTAGTATGATTTAAACATTTTCTTTTATTACCAAAAGTGTTTTTCAAAAATATATAATATGTTTATATTATTAAATAAACTTTGTAATAATTAATTAAATATCCCTTTGATCATTAAATGTACTAATCACTTGTTTATTCATACCTTAAGTGATTATGTTGGATGAGATGATATAAACTTACTTAAAAAGTTGTTTTCGTATTAACTTTGCGTTTAATGTTTTTACATTTTGTGATCGTCAAAACATAGAGATATCGAAAAATATAAATAATGTTTTTATGCATTATTTATATCAACAAATTGATTGGTTCTGGTGGTGATTGAGGTCGTTTTCTTAACGGCCGTGGTGTTCTTGGATTCAATTGTGGTTATTCTGGTGGTTTTTTATGATATTCTTGGTTAGGGTTTTCAAACCCTAATTTGAGAATTTGGGGGTTTTGTTATTGGTGATATATGGGACCGTTCTTGATCACGATTGCACTAGACTAAGTGAATCTAGTGTGGTTATGGTATATTCCGCCGTATTTCTTTGATTAACGCACTGTAAGTCTTTCTCCTCCTTTAAGAGAACAGTAATTTGGTCAAGAAGGTTCAAACGGATTGGTTAACTCCTTGACCTGCCACCTTTTGAGTGGTACGGAAACCTGTTCTGGCCAATCCCAGTCTTCATGGCTGGTTACTTGTTTTTCTTGGGTGTGTGTTAAGTATTAGTGGGTCTAGGTCACTGGAGTTTAGGCTTTTGGGACTTGGAAGTTGGTTGAGGCTTGTTGGTGATTTGTTTGTTGTTAGTTTGAATTCTGTTGTGATTATCTGTTTGTTTATTGTTTGGTTATTTTCTAGTTTGTTAATCTGTTTGGTTATTGATTACTGTTTTTGTGATTTTTTCTTGTTTCTTGTTTGTTCTTTGCTTCTTTGTTGAAGTTATCTGTTTCTTGATTGTTTGTTACAATGGTTGTTGGTGAGAGTAGTAATCCTCCTGTTTTGATTAACAATCTTGATGCTGGAAATCCATTGCATATTCAGACTAATGATAATAGTAATACTGCTATAATTCCTTTCAAACTTTTGGGGAGTGAGAATTATAGAATCTGGTCTAGTGCTATGAAACTTGCCCTGCAAGCTAGGAATAAAGTTGGTTTTATAGATGGAACTTGTCTTAAAGCTACTTATGTGACTAGTGATGTCTTGACTGCCCAGTGGGATAGGTGTAATGCTATTGTCCTTACTTGGATTATGAATTCTGTGTCTCAAGATGTGTATCTTGGTCTTGTGTATTCTGATAATGTTGCTTCTGTTTGGAAAGAATTAGAGGAGACTTATGATAAAATTGATGGTTCTGTTGTGTTTAATCTTTTACAAAAAATTAATAGTGTTAAACAAGGAGGTAGTTCTGTTGCTGATTATTATCATAGGTTAAACTCTCTTTGGAGAGAATTTGTTGCTCTCACTAAATTGCCTAAATGTGTTTGTGAAGTTAAATGTACTTGTGATGCTAGTAAGGAGTTATTGATTCATCAACAACTCATGAAACTTATGCAATTTTTTATGGGTCGTGATGACTGTTATCAGCCTATCAGAAGTGCTCTTCTCACCAGGGATCCACTCCCTGATGTGAAGGACGCTTATAATACTGTTTCCAGAGATGAATCTCACAGAGGTGTTCCTGAGAGCTCTGGTGTTACTGAGTCTAAAATGAATGCTTCTTCTTTCAATGCTAAGTCTTTTAACAATTCTAATAGAAGTGGTTTTAATAATAATAATAATAATAACACCAGAGGTAATAACACATATACTGCTAATAGAGGACCTAATCTTAATTTGAACTGTAAGTATTGTGGTAAAATTGGACATACTATTGATAGATGTTTTGAACTTGTTGGTTTTCCACCTAATTTCAAGAAAACTAATAATAATGGTCCTAAACAAACCTACAATGCTAATAATGTTGATGCTAAAACTATTGATAAGCAGTCCTCTATGAATACTTCTACTGGTTTTACTTCTGAACAGATGAGGAAAATATTGTCCTTGATCAATGATACTCCTTCTGGGAGCATACAGGCTAACATGGCATGTAATGCTTCTTTCTTTAATGGCAATGTGTGGTTTAATATGAATTTCTCTAAGTTTCTTGTTTCTAAGTCTGGTCTTATGGTTAAAACTGTTACTTTGGGTTGGATTATTGATTCTGGTGCTAATCAGCATTTAACTGTGTCTACTGATGGTATGTTTAATGTGGTTGATGTATCTGCTTTAAATATAACTGTGGGCCATCCTAATGGTACTCTTGCCACTATCAGTCATGTTGGTAATCTTAGGTTAACTTGTAATGTTGTTTTATATGATGTCCTTGTTGTGCCTGGTTATTATGTTAGTCTGCTGTCTGTGAACAAACTTATTAGAGTTAGCAAAATGTTTGTTGGATTTGATGAAGATAAATGTTACATTCAGGACTTGAAAAGGCAGATTGTACTGGGGACTGGTAGTGAATCTGGTGGACTTTACTTGTTTGATATGATTAGTGGCACTTCTGTGAGTATGTCTAATATGGTTATGTGTTTTAATGTGTCTAAAGATCTTTGGCATAGTAGGCTTGGTCACCCTGCTGATCAAGTCCTATCTGTTCTCAAAAATGATCTTAAGTTGTCTAAATATGTTCATGTATCTGCCTGTGAAACTTGTCATAGGGCAAAACAAACAAGGGAACCTTTCCCTTTAAGTGATCACAAATCTAAGAGAATTGGTGAACTTGTTCATTTAGATTTGTGGGGGCCTTATAAAGTTTCTAACAGAGAAGGGTATAAGTATTTTTTTACCATTGTTGATGATTTTTCAAGGGCTGTTTGGGTATATCTTCTAAAAGCTAAAGATGAAGTCTTTGATGTCTTTGTCTCTTTAATAAAACTTGTTCATAATCAATTTGATGTTTCAATTAAAACTATAAGATCTGATAATGGGACTGAATTTGTTAATAAGAAAATGTTTGATTTGATAAAAGACTTGGGAATCTTTCAACAAACTTCTTGTACTTATACTCCTCAACAGAATGGTATTGTTGAAAGGAAACATAGGCATTTGCTTAATGTTGCAAGAATCCTTATGTTTCAAGGGGGGATTCCTCTATGTTTTTGGTCTGATTGTGTGCTTACTACTGTTTGTTTGATTAACAGGTTGCCCTCTTCTGTTTTAGGAGATAAAAGTCCATATGAGTTGGTCCATAAGAGAAAACCTGAGTTGTCTCATTTGAGGTATTTTGGATGTCTATGTTTTGAAAATGTTCTTAATAATCATGATAAACTCACATCTAGGTCTAATAAATGTGTTCTCATTGGTTACTCTTCTGTTAAAAAGGCTTATAAGCTTTTTAATCTTGATAACAGAAGTGTTATCTTTTCTAGAGATGTGAGATTTTATGAAACTATTTTTCCTTTCAAAATGAAAACTAAGACAGTCAATAGTTCAGTTGATGATTTGATCACAAATGATATTGATATCTTAACATTTTTTGACTCCAAAACATCTCCTACTCCCAATGATGATATTGGAGTAACACCAGTTGAGGATGTCAGTCCCTCACCCTCAAGAACAGATACTAGAACATATACTATGTATTCTGAGGATGAAACTGAAACCCAACATGATGACTTCTCTGAGGGAAATGTCCCTAAAAGTCCCATCACTATATCTTATGAGACAGATCAACTCAATGACAATAATAGTGAGCAACCTAGTATTAGAAGGTCTAGTAGACCTTCTAAGCTTCCTGTTAGATTTAATGATTATTTGGTTGAAAGTAAGATTAAGTATGGTATTGAAAAACATGTTAACTATTCTAGGTTGAATTATGTGAATTATTGTTTTGCTACCACTTTGAATAAGTCTATTGAGCCTACTACTTATCAACAAGCTGTTAAAAACATTAATTGGGTTCAAGCTATGGATAATGAAGTTGAAGCTTTAAATAGAAATAATACTTGGACTGTTGTTGAATTGCCTTTTGGCAGAACTCCCATTGGTAGTAAATGGATTTATAAAATAAAATATAAAGCTAATGGTGAGGTTGATAAGTATAAGGCTAGGTTGGTTGCTAAGGGGTTTAGCCAAAGAGAGGGTATTGATTTTGATGAAACATTTAGTCCTGTTGTCAAAATGGTTACTGTTAGGAGCCTTATGTGTATTGCTATTTCTAATGGTTGGCCTTTGTATCAACTTGATGTTAATAATGCCTTTCTTTATGGAGATTTAGAAGAGGATGTTTACATGACATTGCCTCTTGGGTTTGAGAGTGATAGTCCAACTAAGGTATGCAAGTTGAATAAGTCATTGCATGAATTTGGATTACTTACAGGCTTATAGCAAAACCAGTCACCACTCCTTTGCCAGAAAATTGTGTTTTGGCTGTTGATGAAACTGAATCTGATAAATATCTTAAAAAATTTGGTGAATATCAAAAACTTTTGGGAAAACTTATATATCTGACCCATACCAGGCCAGACATATCATAGGCTGTGCATTGTTTATGCCAGCATATGCATTCACCATTGCAATCTCATTTTAAAATTGCTTTAAGAGTTTTAAGATATCTTAAGAATTCTCCTGGTACTGGTATTCAAATTTATAAAGAAAGTGATTTTAAACTGAGATGTTTTACTGATTCTGATTGGGCTAAATGTCTTAAAACAAGGAGATCTGTTTTAGGTTTTTGTGTTTTCTTTGGTAAAACTTTGATTTCATGGAAAAGTAAAAAGCAGGCTACTGTATCTAGATCTTCAGCTGAGGCTGAATATAGATGTATGGCTAGTGCTACTTGTGAAGTTATTTGGATTTCAAATGTGTTGCATAGTTTGCAGGTTAAAAGCCTGTATCCTATTAGTCTTTACAGTGATAGCATTTCAGCAATTCAGATTGTTGCAAATCCTGTTTTTCATGAAAGGACTAAGCATTTGAAATTGATGTTCATGTTGTGAGAGAAAAAGTTTCAGCTGGTATTATTAAGACTGAAAAAGTATCATTTGCTGATCAAACAGCTGATATTTTAACCAAAGCTATTGGGACAGCTCAGCATAACAAGTTGTGTGGTCAATTGCTTGTATGATATGTTTTCTAAGTAATCTGCAGGTTTTGTTTGAGTTTTATGTTGTCCAGGTTCAGTTTGAGAGAGGGTGTTGGATGACTTGGTCAAACTAAAGGTCAACTTAAGTCTAGGGGCTAAGGGTGGACATTTCAAAGTTATATCAAGTTGTAGTTGGGTTTAGCTGGTGAAGTAAAGTCAGAGGGCTAAAGTGTAATATGGTGCTATATAATCTCTCTACCGGATCTAGGGTTTCATAACTCTCATTTTGTATCATCTCACATAGTTGCTATTTTTCTCTCTAAGTCTTGATTGTTTAGTCTTGTGATATCAATCTTGATATCTGTTAGGTTTTGATTCTTTATCTTGTATTCTGCATCCAATCTTTTGGGTGTATCTGAGTGTTGAGTGACTTTTGTAGTGAGGTATTGATTGGTGCCCTTCTGAAGGGGATTAATCGTTTTCTTTTGTATTGTTGGTAAGCACCCAGTTGGGGACTTATCTTATTGCATTATTAATAAAATTACACTAAAAGGGTTGTTGGTTGGGTGTATATCTCTGTGTTTAGTGTATGTTCTGAACCATTTTTACAATTGCATATATATTTTACAACTTTTTGTATTACATCATTCAATAAAAAAACTAATAACAAAAGTATGTATGATATCGGTCGATAATCACTCGCGCTTCCCTACCGTCGAACAGATGATCCATGGGCCGAATATCATGGCAGGAAGGCCTTTGATTAATTTATTATATACTATACATATTTTTGTTATTAGTTCTTCTATTGAAGTATGGAAATTGATTAACCAGCTGCTTAGCGCAATTGGCCACCAACTACTTTAAAAGCCTGATCTAGTCATGTGATGTCTTGATCCAACAAAGGACGCGAGTTCGAATCCATTTCGCAGCATGGTTGGGTATTAGGTATTGGGTGGAGGTATTTCACAGGCATCAAACATTTGCTGGGTAGGGTTGATGGGTACCATTATGATATACAGGGTTGAGGTGTCCCTGCCAATTTACACTTTTTTTTATCCAAGTATGGAAATTGACTACTTTTGCCACAAGTTATATTAACGTAACGAGAATGTGCTTTGTATTTTTTCACGTTCAGATCAACGAAAAACAAATATCATTCATATAATGTGTTACACCAAAGAAAGATATGGAACAAAGAGAATGTCGTGATAAGAAATTTGGTGCAAAATTATTTTTCGCCACATTTTCTTTTGTTTTCGTCAATCTTTGTGTAGAGATGAGATTAATATAAAACTCATATTTGTTATAGAATCAATGAACCAATCATAGCCACCCATTTTTATTTTTCATTTTTTTTTTAAAAAAACAACATATCTTGCAAACGGTAAATCTTCTAGCTACAAAAAAATATCATAGCGACGATAATTAAATTATCTTTCTATAGATATGCATTGTTATATACTTTCGACGAAAAATTTTTTTCGACGAACTTTTTTATTTTTAAATTTCCGCCCAGAAAAATCATATATGATTTGTAAAAATCATATATGATTTGTAAAAATCATATATGATTCGTAAAAATCACATATGATTTGATTTTAACGAATCACATATGATTTTTACAAATCATATATGATTTTTCCGGGCGGAAATTTTGAAAAAAAAAAGTTCATCGAAAAAAAGATCGTTGAAAGTATATAACAATGCATGTTTATAGAAAGACAATTTAATTCTCGTCGCGATGGTATTTTTTTCGCGTAACAATTTACGATTTGCGAGATATTTGATTTTTAAGAAAAGGGTGAAAGTTTAGTTTTTTTATTTTGATAAAAAAAAATGAGTGGCAAAGATTGTTTGATTGGTTCTATGGTAAAAATTGGTTCTACACGGATCTTTTGGCTCTTTGTGTATATCAATCTTACTAGTGGTCTTGGCTTTGTGTCGATTTAACAATATAGACAATAAATAAAGGGGTAATTCCGAGACTAACCCGTTCACTCAACTTTTCAACCTTTTCTAGACCAAAAAATGGACTTTTCTCATTATAGACCAAGCGACATACGACTTTTTTACTTTTGATAATAAGGTGACAAGTGTTACTAAAAAGTTTGTGTATCTTACTTTTGTGTAAGGTACTTTGTAGAGTACCTTTATGTGTACTTTTTGAGCTATCTAAGTTAAACGACTTTTTGTACATTAAACGACCTTCTATTTTGTCATTTTTTTAAAATTTAGTCAAGTTCAAAAAATATTATTTTATTCTTTTTGTCCCTTACAAATGTTAAGCGACCTAAGCGAATTACGGTTAAGTACATTGAGCCACTTTTTTAACTTTTCCTTTTGTACTTTTTTTTTAAAAAAAAAAATGTCAGTACAACAACAACAAGAGTACCCAATCCTGACAGGATAGCTACTTTTACCAATTTTTCTTAAACACTTTTTATCACACTAGAAGGGTACCCGCGCAATGCGGCGGCGGGTATCCGGTGATTGTTTGTGCCGAGCAAATATTTTCATTTTAAACCTTCCTTATTTAGTATTGTCTCATATACTTTAAAACGTAGTAGATATATGTTTTTTAAAGTAGAACATTTAAATTATTAATAGTGTAATGTGTGTTTAGAAGCTGAGATAAAACTGTATTAGTTTGTGGGATAGTTTGTAGCCTTTATATATATGAAATATGCATTAAAAGGTAGTTAATTGGGTTGTTATATCACATTGATTAAATGGACTTTTGAAAGTTAATGAGGTTCATAAATATTAGTGCTCCTACAATTAAAGAGATTAAAATTCATAATGTAACTTAACTTCTATTCATATATATATATTTATATATATATATATATATATATATATATATATATATATATATATATATCAAATAAGATCAATCTTAAAGTTGTAAAAATAAGATTCAACTAAAATTTGACAAGTGACACTCTCGTTAAAGGTAAAATTAATTTTTTTATTGAGTACAACTAAAATTGTTAAAGTTCCAATGATTTTCTTTTTTAAATTGACGAAACTAAGGTGATACACTTTGATTCGACATGTAATGTATCATGTTAAGGTGATACACTTTGATTCGATATGTAAATTTATAGTTGTGTATCACTAATCCAAACTCATGTATCAGTTGGTTATTATTTGTTAAAATGTTAATTCTTATTAATACTTTATTTTTTGTATATTATTGCTAATATGGTTATTTATAAAATTGTTTTAGTGGTTTTTAAACTAGATCTTATTTTTACAACTTTAAGTTTGATCTCACATTAATCCTCCCCTATATATATATATATATATATATATATATATATATATATATATATATATATATATATATATATATATATATATATGTGTGTGTGTGTGTGTGTGTGTGTGTGTGTGTGTGTGTGTGTGTGTGTGTGTGTGTGTGTGTGTAATTTGAAATCCTTCCAATTAAAGAATGTTTTTGGTCTTATTTTTTTAAAACTTCCTATTTAGGAATGGCCTCACAAACCCTATACCCACACAAACCAATACCCCGTCTTCTTCAAATGTAATCTTGTTACCTGGAAAGAACCCTAATAATGTTTTATATTAGGGTATGTATACTGTTATTTTAACTATTCTATTACTCCATCCGTCTCAAAATTATTGTCCACATTTATATTATGGGATGTCTCAAATTAACTGTCCACATTCATTTTTAAGTAAAAACTAGATTATATAATATGAGAATATTCTCTTTGAGTGGTTGAAAATAAAAGTGGCCCAACTTTTATTAAACTTTGTAATTCTTGTCCCCTGACAATAATTTTAAGATGGAGGGAGTATAATTTTCGTATATTATATTTGTATTTGTACTTTAAAGCCTTAAAACTACTTATTATTGTAATATATTGTTAGTGTTACCTTAAGTGCTTATTATACATGCTTATATAGTTATACTTTTATTTTTATGGCGTTCGCACTAGGCCTTTGCAATTGAGTTTCTTGATGTATATGTTTTTGTTGTTTGACAGCAACTTATACACGTCGGCAATGAAGAACTTAAAAGGTCGGATGAAACCATAAAAGGTAACATTGTTTGGATTTTAAGTGGGACATAAACTTGACATGTACTTTAGGAGATGGAAGATTATATAATGCACATTTGTGATAATTCTTTGCAGGCAAAAACCAATTAAGGCACTTTTCCTTCATCTGCAGAAATAGTCTCGGAACCCTTGGGTGTCGTATTGGTCATATCAGCATGGAACTACCCATTATGTATGAAAATAACTTGGTTTCCTATTACTTCTTTCGTATGAATATGTGCAGCTGAAGTTGAAACACATTTATTGGTTTACTAATCTATTTATTTGTCTGCAGTATTATCTGTTGATCCAGTCATAGGAGCAATTGCAGCAGGAAATGCTGTAGTTTTGAAGCCATTAGAAATTTCTTCCGCCATGTCTTCATTGGTGGCAAAACTTTTTGCAGAATATCTGGATCACTCGGTAATAAAAGCTGTTGAAGGTGCTGTTGCTGAAACATCTGCACTCTTGGAGCAAAAATGGGATAAAATATTCTATGCAGGTCTTTTTCTTTTCTTTTTCTTACCTTCTAAAATCCTACTGTTTTGCCCACTATGGCCATTACAAACTGTTATTAGGTAGATGTTTTGTCATTGTTGGAAGTATTAGTGGACAAATAGGCGCAAGCCCGGTTTGTGGGTTTAGGGTGTCTAGGGTTTCACCATTATAAATAATGGTCATTAATAAGATTATACCTACGGAGGAATTATGTAGTCTAACATGGTATCGGAGCAGGTCTGATCCTCAGACCTAGGTGGCTATGTTGAGCCACTTCCCCTAAGCCTCCCCGTCAAACCCTAATCCCAAAACATTCATTCCAACCAACAGCCTCAAATGCAGTGAAAAAAAAAATCTCAGCCGCCACTTTTGTTTTATTATTTGAAGACTACAAGCGAAAAAGAGATGAACAAATATCATCAGTACGTAAGAAGGAAAGAGGAACAAATATACATTTGTTTACTCGGCGAATGTGCAAAAGCAAATAAAATTTAATTCCTTGGTTTCAATATGATCCCAGCTACTGCTACAACTTTTTGACCTTGGTCTACATACATATCGGTGGTGGTGCTCTTTACGGTGCCTGTGGCCTATGACAATGTTACGATCCCACATCGCCCAAGTATGGGATTGGGCGGTGGTTTATAATGTCTAGGTGTTCCCTCCTCTTTCAAGCTAGCTTTTTGGAGTGAGTTCTACACTTATCTTATAAGCAATTGATATCGAACTCTTTCGTGAATTGTTCTTCCTTCTATATTCCAATTCACCTGACTGTTCGTATCATTTGGTATCAGAGCTAGCCCTACTTGGTTTCAACACTCGGAGTGGTGGCCTGTGGAGTGGTAGCTTGGACCCAAAGAAGGGTGTCAACCGTGACCAACATAGCCGTGACCAACGAGCTAGGAGTGGTGGCCTATGGAGTGGTGGCTCGGACCCAAAGAAGGGTGCCGACCGTGACCAACATAGCCGTGACAAACGAGGACGTTGGTTCCTTTAAGGGTGGGGTATTGTTACGATCCCACATCGCCCAAGTATGGGATTGGGCGGTGGTTTATAATGTCTAGGTGTTCCCTCCTCCTTCAAGCTAGCTTTTTAGAGTGAGTTCTACACTTAGCTTATAAGCAATTGATATCGAACTCTTTCGTGAATTGTTCTTCCTTCTATATTCCAATTCACCTGACTGTTCGTATCAGACAAATACGAGGAGCAAAGAATTGAAAGAGAAGAAAAGGGTTAAGGATTTCCTGTTTATTATTATTATTATTATTATTATTATTATTATTATTATTATTATTATTATTATTATTATTATTATTATTATTATGTTTATTGTTCCTTTGTTAGTCGATTGTTCGTACGGCTTTGTTACCAGTCGACTAAAGTCGACCGTTGGTACGGTGTTGTTACCAGTCGACTTAGCCGACCGTTGGTACCAGTTGACTAAAGTCAACCGTTGGTACGGTTTTGTTACGAGTCGACTAAAGTTATGCTTTTATTACGTTAATGTTTTGTTTTTCTTTTCTTTTCTAGTTTGCTACTCCAATCCGAGCTTTCGCGATTTCGCCGCTCGGACTGCGGGAGAGTATTAGTGGACAAATAGGCCCAAGCCCGGTTTGTGGGTTTAGGGTGTCTAGGGTTTCACCATTATAAATAATGGTCATTAATAAGATTATACCTACGGGGGAATTATGTAGTCTAACAGGAAGTTGTTTATTAACATTCGATAGTCAACATGCTCTCTGAAAAATGTTTCTAGTCCAACGTTACATTACAATGTGATTGTGGAGTAGAGTTGAGATCCATGAAGAACCCATACATGCTATAGAACCTATCAACCAATCATATCCACTCATTTATATTTTTCACCTTTTTTTTCAAAACAACATATCTTGCAAACGATAAATCTTCAAGCTACAAAAAAAATAACATCGCGACGAGAATTAAATGATCTTTCTATAGATATGCATTGTTATATACTTTCGACGAACTTTTTTTTTTTAATTTCCACCCAGAAAGAATCATATATGATTCGTAAAAATCATATATGATTCGTAAAAAATCATATATGATTCGATTCTTACGAATCATATATGATTTCTTAAGAAAGAATCATATATGATTTGTTAAAATCGAATTATATATGATTCTTACGAATCATATATGATTTTTCTGGGTGAAAAAAAAAATTCATCGAAAAAAAAGTTCGTCGAAAGTATATAACAATGCATATCTATAGAAAGATATTTTAATTCTCGTCGCGATTGTATTTTTTTTGTAACTTGACGATTTACGGTTTGCGAAATATTTAAGTTTTAAAAAAAGGGTGAAAGTTTATTTGTTTATTTTGATAAAAAAAAAAAATGAGTGCCTAAAATTGATTGATGAGTTCTATGGTAAAAATTGGATCTATAAAGAAATTTTGGCTTGTGGAGTATGATACAGTTAATTTAAGGGTTATTGACATTGGTTTTGAAAGTGTAACTTTCTATTGTGTTTAATAGTCTTTGATAACCCATTGCAGTGTTTGTTTTAGCTGAGTCAGTCAAACACTCTAAAAAACTTTAGTATCTAATTTTAGAACTTTAAAAAGAAGAAGCATATCCAGACACTAATCTTACATCCTTGACAATTGTTGCTTATTCATTGAATAACCGACACTGCAACCTCGCAGGGAACGGAAGAATGGCACGAGTCGTCATGGCTGCTGCTGCAAAGCATCTGACTCCTGTCGTTTTGGAACTTGGAGGCAAATGTCCAGGTTTAGTTGACTCAGAAATTGATCTAACAGTAAGAAGCAATTTCAACCCATTCATGTGATAATCGTTAATATGGGTTGACTTGTCTTTGATAAAGGGTCGAACTAGTTAATTTGTGTGTATAAAATAATCTCTATAGTCTTTCTTATCATATATTTGATACATATATTGTTAAACAAAAAACAAAAAGATTGTTAAAAAAATGTTGGCAGGTCATTGCAATCTGACCCGGTTCATTTTGATCCCACACATAAAACATGTTACACAACCCGTCCGTTTTGCCACATATACCATCTACATGGTTCTTATGATCAGATATCATGTGTTTTATAGGTGACAGCAAGGCGTATAGTATCAGGTAAGTGGGCAACCAACAATGGACAAGCATGTGTAGCTCCTGATTACATTATAACAACGAAAAGTTATGCTCCGGTGTTGGTACGTCTCCTTTTGTTTAAGGAACTAAATCCTTGAAAATTGAGTATATGAATTTGAATTTTGATATCACTTCTACAGATAGACGCTATGAAACATCCGTTGGTCAAGTTTTTCGGGGAAGATCCTATAAACTCACCAGATATCTCTCGAATTGTAAACTCCAATCATTTTACATGGTTGACAAATCTCTTGGATGATGATAAAGTTTATGCAAAGATAATTCATGAAGGTCAAACAGACAAAAGTAGCCTGTAAGCTTTATTTTCTTCATGCTAACAGCTCGTTTAATTCCTTGTTCTTAGACCATCCAATCCAAAGCCATGTAAATGGGTCTATTTGGGCCATATTACATATTTATCTTGTATCTTTTAGGGTAAATAGAAAATAGCTAAACACGAAATGGGTCGAAATTTGCCAAAGTTTATCTTTTAGGGGGGCGTTTGGTTGGGGAATTTAAAATTTCGGAATTTTAAATTCTAGAAAATTTAAATTCTTGAGAATTTAAAATTCCGGAATTTAAAATATTTTCGCATGCTTGGTTGACAAAAATTTATAACTATTTTTTAAAAAAAGTTTATAAAAAAAATTTATAAAAAAAGTTTATAAAAAATTTATAAAAAAAGTTTCTAAAAAATTTATAAAAAAAAGTTTATAAAAAGTTTACAAAAAGAAGTTTATAAAAAAGTTTATAGAAAATTTATAAAAATTTTATAAAAAAAGGTTTATAAAAAATTTATAAATAAAGTTTATAAATAAAATTTATAAAAAAAAGTTTATAAAAAAACTTTATAAAAAAACTTTATAAAAAGTGTACTAAAAAAAGTTTATAAATAGAATTTATAAAAAAAAAAAAAAAAAAAAAAAAAAAAAAAAAAAAAGTTTATAAAAAAAGTTAAAAAAAAAAAAAGATTATAAAAAAAGTTTATAAAAAAATTTATAAAAAATTTATAAAAAAAATTATAAAAAAAAACTTAATAAAAAATTTATAAAAAAGGTTTATAAAAAAAGTTTATAAAAAGTTTAAAAAAATTTATAAAAAAAATTATAAAAAATTTATAAAAAAGGGTTATGAAAAATTTATAAAAAAAGTTTATAAAAAAATCATAAATATTCTATTTAAAAAATTTATAAAAAACAATAAGAAAAAAAGTTTATAAAAATATTTCCAAGTAAATGAAAATTCTTCACTTTGTGAAGCCATTTTAATTTCCCCAATTTTACCAATTCATGGAATTTTAAAGTCCCACATTTTTGTTACCAAACACAATATTTGGGGGAAATTAAAATGCAAATGACATGAAATCCCCGCAATATACCCCAATCAAATGGAGCCTTAGGCATATATATGCTGTGTTTGGCGTAGCAGATTATGAAAGATTTTCAAGAGATTATGCTTATTTTTTTAAAAAATAAGCTACTTTAAAAATAATCTTTGTTTGGCAGACAGAACTTTATAAGAGATTAAAAAAAAAAAAAAAAAAAAAAAAAAAAAAAATCTTTCATAATCTCTGAAAATCAAAAGTTACTTCATGTAGCTTATAAAAATAATCTCTTTTTATAATTTTTTTTCAACACAAGCACCAGCACCAGCACCAGCATCAGTATCAGCAACAGCAACAGCACCATCTACTTTTGCCAAACATACTCATGACCAGCAATATCATTTTATTTATATATAAAAGTGTTAGTTTTTCGAATAAAAATTAATGTAGTATGTCTGGATTCGAACACGAGACTTCGGGATTGCACACATTACGTATGAGTTTCAATTTAATAATAATTATTATATTTAGTTATGAATAATTATTATTTTCACAAATAAACACTTAACGGTACCTAACGGTCGTTAGACGAAAGAAGAAGGGCTCGAATGCAAATAGTGGACAAGAAGGATCCGGATGGACCCTCCTTAGGCTATGCTCGGCCGAAACCCAACCCACAAGGGGTTAGGGTTGTTGTCTTGTGCTCCAAGTTGTGATTAGTATAAATACATGACCCCTTGTATTCATTCTATTCATTCCTTGATTCACTTGCAATCACATTCTTCTCTTCTCTTGAGCCTAGAAATTGAACTACACCCTTATAGGATTCCCACTAGATTTCTAAGCTTAAACCATTCTTGTTTAGTTGATCAACTACACCCTTCTAGGGCTCCTAAGCGATCTTCTAAACATTGTGTTTGGATTGTTTGTGATCAAGAACCTAGCTTTTATAATTGAAACGCTACTAATACATGTGTACAAGAGCGAAGATCTAACATACTTTTGTTAGCTTATTTTCCCTATTCGACTTACCATAAAGTCGATTACCATAAACCCTAGTTAGGGTTTTACTCGTTCTTGTTATTTGATTTCTTGTTTGGCAAGAAATCACCAAGGTACGCATATCATTTAAATTCGGTTAATTAATACAAGTATTATGATCCTTGCTTCCGCTGCATGCATTGATGTTTACTTGTTTAATTTTATAATTGTTATGATTAATAAACTCCAACAGTGGCATCATGAGCCGTTAATACTGTGTAATTAATTACCGAAACAAATAAAATTGGATCTTAATTGATTATTACATGTTATGGATTTCTAGAGTTTTGAAAATTGTAAACCCTAATTTTTAATATTGGGTCGATTACCTTATTTTTTAGTCAATTAGTTGTTGATTTTGTAAAACTTGTAAAAACCCTAGGATGCATGTAATTTTTTATGTGATAATTAATGGATATTTGATATATGCTATTAATTGATATGCGATCCTAAGGCTTTATTATTGTTATAATAAGTGCAATGTGGGAATCCATTACAAATCAATGCATGCTTTGTCATGGATTATGTTGATTTTGATTGTTACGAATTAACATGCTTTTTATGCTATTTGATATAATTAATTGGGGTTTTTAGTAATAAATAGTAAAGACTTGCTTAATTACTAAAATTTAATTAATTATGAAATTGGGGAAGACCCCATAAATCGTTATTTATAAATCAATTATGTGTGTTATTGTATATATTCACCGTAGGACTTACGCATCCAATTATTGGTGTATGTGGTCCATTGGTACCAAGCTCGAAAACTAATGGGAGTCTTAGATCGATATATACATAATTATTGATTTATTTTGCATGTTCATTATTTATGTCATTTATTTGTTTTATTAATTACGTATTTGTTTTTATATATAATTGACATGATAGTAAACAAAAGGGTAATTTTTGAATAGAAACTATAAATTGGACTAAATAATGGTGAAATTAAGTTTTGAGCTTCTAAAATCATGAACTTTTGATTGATTAATGTAACTGTACATAATGGTCGGACGGTAAAGCTAATTATGACAAACTATGTGGTGGGTATAAGTGGAACCGGGTTTTTAAGGATCTTCGGACTACCTTTGGTTCTGCGCTCGCTCGTTCGTCAAATTAGTCTCACCCAACAACCATTATATACGAAGCATCTTAAGGCAATGTTGTAATTTGCTCAACGCCTCAATTAAAACTTTGATGATTTTGCTCGTAAAGAAACTAATGAGTAAAAGTTTTTTACATGAAAACATATGATACAAGATGAATGCATGACATCTTTGTACATATTTTGATAAACACACATCAAAACTACTACCCTTAAATTTAAGTTATATGTCATCCAATGAAACGGAAGCACCTAAAGTTGTAGTTTACGTCAGGGCGTAACCTGGCTAGATTACAATGGAATGGCAAATTACATGATTTCATTACTAGCAGATCAACTGATGTGATGGAATTATGTAAGTTTGCAGTTTCTTAAGTTGGTTAACTTAATTGAGTTGATAGTGAGATCTGATCACTCAAGGCATAAGATGGGGATAAAACATGCTTACATTGCAACTGCGGTTCGCAAATATGTAAATCTCATTCTTTCTAGTAATTGCAATTAAATGTTGGCAATTGAAGCTCGACTCGTACCTTATTGAATACCGTCATCACTAGCAGATCAACTGATGTGATGAACCTATGTCAATTTGGATCCTAGTTTTTCAGTGAAAATCAATGTTGCAAAAATCGTGAATCGGTAGTCGGGCGGTCGACCACACTTCAGCGATTAATCGGCCAAGGCGGGATTAATCGGTGATTAATCGGATTGGAATTTCTTGCATGTTTTTGGTATTTCTGGAGAGCAAACTAAATATCTTAACTGATTCCAAGCCTACTATGTTTTCAAACCTCATTTAAAGGCTCCAATTCTGATTACGAGGCCCATTGTGCATTATAAGTGAAAAAAAGATCCCCAAATTAAGTACAATGCTTAAATTTTTATTTTTTAAATATGACCGATTCGGCCGATTTTTGGCCAATTTGACCGATTTTTTGCCGATTCGCCGATTTTTTCACCGATTTTCAAAAATCAACAAGGTTTATGACCGATTAACGATTAATCGGCTGAATCGGCCGATTTTTGCAACATTGGTGAAAATTAAATGATTATGAACCATGGGTATTTAATTTTCTTAAAAATTTTATTATCGAAAATACTAAAATTTAATTTTGTAATTCTTTTCAAAGTATTAATGCAACATTAAAACCGTAAACGAGGTTTGGTATTAAATTAGTAAATTGATCTAATTCTGCTTTCAAACATAATGTTTGATTGAGGAAAATTTACTGAAAAGATACAAAGTCTATTTTCCATGAGAGAAGAATTAGACTTAATCATATTCCTTTTCATGATTGAAAAAGGTATGACAGGAACATTAGAATTGTCTACATTCTAATATATAACTCATAGCAATCTTTAATACTTAAGAATATTGCACATCTTATTTTCCATACAAATTTCATTACCTTAATTTGGTGAATGAATTCTATAACAAACATGACATTTGGTTAAATGGAAATATGAGTTATTAGAAGCTAGACAGATTACCGCAAATTGGTAAAAGGCAAGCTAGCATTTTTATCTAGTTGTTGTGCTTTAAAGGTGCTGCATACCATTATGAGGATAGTAGGCCTATTAAGGAAGAAGCTGCATGTCAAAATTCTTCAAGTTAATATCATTGATGGATAATCCATCATATACATAGTAGAATACACATTTTAGAACCCGAGTAATTATTACATATGGGTTATTCAAAAAGTGTAGGAAAGTAAAAGCAAGCAAATTGTTTTCACTGGTTATGAAACACTTACAATGTTGTCAAATCCAGTGGGAGTGTTGTGTTGTGTTACTGAATATGGAGTTATTGTTATGTTCTCTAATTCAGTGGGAGCTACAAGCTTTAATTCCTGTGTAGTAGCCCAGATTATCTTCAAGATAATTACTTTCCAATTGTAGACACTCATGTTTTTAGGATAGCCATGTGCGTTTCCTGACAAGACAAAGTAGTCTTACATCTACTTGTTAATTTATGACACAAATCATATTGAATCACGTAAACAAACGTAAGTTGTGTTGTTTATATACTACATGATATTGTTCCATGCACAAGTGGGAGAATTGTTTATTGTGTGCAAAGGAACAATACATAGAAATATGATTATAGGACTCTCTTAATTGCAAGGTAAGAGATCTATGTTCTAATAGGATTTATACATTTAATGTGTAAGATTATCTTATGTAGAACATGTGCCAAGATTATAACAAAGACTACTTTTATGTCTTATGATATTCAAATTAAAAGTTACAATTTACGTCAGGGTGTAACCTGGCTAGATTGCAATGGAAGGGTAAACTGCATGATTTCATTACTAGCAGATCAACTGATGTGATGGAATTATGTGAGTTTGCAGTTTCTTAAGTTGGATAATTCATAAAATGACATAAAAAAATGGAGTAGTAAATTAACTTGAAATTATCATGAAACCAAATGGTGGTGTTCACAAATACTTTAGTTATATATGTTTATATCTTCTTATAAACATGAAGTCTTTTAACTATTACAAGACTTATAATAAAGTAAGACGTTAACTTTTTATGTTTTAAACAAGAAATTATTGAGTTGATCAATGATTTATAACGTATAGTGGGAATATAACAGTTTATGTCTTCTTAAGACTTGAACATGAAGTGACTTGTTCAAAAAGTACTTATGTTATATAGCATGCAATTGGCTTAGAAATTCTATTATACCATTAAGTTGACTTAGTTGGTAAATAGGTAAGCCAAAAAGAGTATAAGTTTATCTTACATATTGTTAGTTTGTCTCACAATATTAGTTCTAATGAAACATCACATGTTGGTGGTGTGTTCAGTTAGGAAAAATCAAACTCTTGTTATATTGTTTGATTAAAAGATAAATATGACTTCTTTTCTTCCAAAAGTTATTAAGGTTAGAAAATTGAGTATGAATTGAATATACTCAATAAGACTCCAACCTAGAAGATTAAATAAGACACCATAAATTATGGAATGTGATGAATCACATTAAAGTCTTAAAATGAAGTCCTGATTTTGTTAATAAGTAGTTTTAACAAACAAGAGTCAGGAACTGTAAAATGTTTTTGTAATATCCTAAAAGAGAACGATTAAGTGTTGCTCAACTTGCTAAAGTTTTACAAAAGGCAAGTGGGAGTTTTGTTCAGATCTTGAAAGATCAAATTACAAAATACATAATCTTCTAAAACCACACTAGTGAAAATCATGATGAGGCTAGACATGTAAATGTTAAACCTCAACATGATGAAATTTTCATTCATAGATCCGTAGGGATGTTTCCGATATTTGATTGATATACTGAGAAATATGAATTACATGATCAAAGTAAGCCTGTTAATCATAATGATGCATTTACTAAATATTGAATTATGGTAAATTGCTCATACTATGAATGTTAAGATGTTGTCCATAAAGATAAGTCAACTTTGAAAACTTGGTTTATCTTAATGAAGATGAGTTTCTTCAAGAGAAGAAAAACCCTAGAGGTTTAAATCTTTGTGTAATAAATCATATGGACAAAATTGTATATATATTTAATGCATGTCTTATGACAAGATTATTAATCATACTTAAGTAATTAACTATGATTGAATACTCTTTCCTAAGCACATTAAAGATACAAAGATGGTAATTGTCATACTCATTTTCATGAATATGAAATTTGACAATGGATTATAAAACTCTTTCTTGTATTATTACTTAAGCGAGGACGATAAGTAATTAAGAATTTTATGAATTCATGTAATCTTTGAAAGTATACAAAATGCAAGAATCCAAGTATGGATAAATGCGTGCATCAAGGAGATAAGTCTTATGTTTAAATATTAAATCAATGTTTTGATTTATAATTTAAAATAAGATAACTCCTAAGTAATTCTGAAAGCTAGTGGGAGTATTATGTTTACTTACTTAAATCATATATGTTGTATAAAATACAGGAAGTAACATTCTATATAAGTTATGTTAAGTCATAACTTGGAATGAAACTTTACTTGAAAGATTTAATAAGTAAAACATACAACCTTGAATATATATGTTTATTGATGTAAACATGTGCGGTAAATGAATCTAATAGAACATGATATATCATTTAGAAAGTTTAAATGAATATGTAGTACATGAATAAAATTTAAGTTGGACACAAGGATTTTTCATGTACATTATGTTGTTGTTATATCATGCTTTAATAAAAGATGATTTGACAACATTGATATCTAATTGAAAGATATTAGATAAGTTGTGTAATGAATATTCTAAAGGAATATATTTAGATATAGAATCACATCCTCAGCCTGGAACAGCTTCCGGATTCTATCAATGAACAATTTGTCAATTTTCATAGCCAACAAACTTGGAAGTTTGGAAGGCATAAAAATTACACAATATAAATTAAAGTTTACGGAAAAGAGCATATTGTTGTTTGCATACAATGATGCTAATAAAATTGAGATGACACTCAATACTAGTCATGGAAGGATTTCATCCTTGTTAATAGCCATGTGTACTAGTTATGCTTAACTAAAAGCGTAGTTGCATTATACATTAAAGAATAAGAATACTTTAAACTTTAAAATGTTTGAAAGTTTAATTATCATAAATTGAATGTTGAGGATGTCACACACTTTATGATGTATTATGTGGTTATATCAAATTATTTGAATGCACATATACAAGAACTTCGCTAATTGAATTCTTGAAATAAGTATTCTCAAAATTCTGATAGATCAAAGTTAGTTGAATAATGCCTTGTCAACAAGTATGATTGTCATTACTTGAGGCATTATTGTCAACAAGTATTATTGTTATTACTTGAGACAAAATTCATTAACTAGAATTTTCATGCATTGATCTATTTAGTATTTGGATGATGGATGTTAAGCAATTATTATTTAATAATGAATTAAAGTACTGAGCACGTTTGTTTTCATTAATAATATATTGTATCTCATATTTGCATGTTTAATCCATGAATAACTTATGCTATGTTATTCTAAATAGTCCGTTGTCAATCAATGATATGGGAATATCATTGAATTAAGAAAAATATGAGTTTTGGTATAATATACTTAAAGTATATTGATGCGTAGGACATGCCAAATTTACATGATATTCAATAGAATGAATAAATTGAATATAAGACAGATCCCAATTACATGATTATACTTATGGATGTTGTCATTAAAGTAAATCATGAATATTTATCCTCAGACTTGAGATACCAGATAACTACTGTGGATGTAGCTCATTTTCTGTAAGGTAGTCTAACGTTATCTGTAACTGGTAGCTATAAGGGCTATTTTCAAAGGTGATGCAAAGTTCATGGGTTATGCTTGTGGTCAATACAAAATTTGTTTCCTTCAAATTTGTTTTGAAGTATAATACTGATGGCCCCCTCATAGGGTTGACAAGATGTTTGCATGGCCATGCCCAAGGTCTATCTGGAATATGTTCAGATGAATTGGTAATCTTGCTCGATCATAAATAACGAGAAATGGAATAGTTAATTATGGAATGACTTAGATCCATATCCATATTAACATGGTATTAGAAACAAAAGGATAAGTATGATGATGATTCATCAAAAGGTTTTTTCCAGGAAACCACACTCATGATTGTTCTGGGGACATTGGGGTGTTATGCTAGACTAACCAATTTCATTATTACATTAATGTATATCCGAGTGGGAGCTGTTAGTTTTACGGATAAAAATTAATGTAATATGTCTGGATTCAAACACGAGACTTCATGATTGCACACATTACGTATGAGTTTCAATTTAATAATAATTATTACATTTAGTTATGAATAATTATTATTTTCACAAATAAACACTTAACGGTACCTAACGGTTGTTAGACGAAAGAAGAAGGGCTCGAATGCAAATAGTGGACAAGAAGGATCTGGATGGACCCTCCTTGGGCAATGCTCGTCCGAAACCCAACCCACAAGGGGTTAGGGTTGTTGTCTTGTGCTCAAAGTTGTGATTAGTATAAATACATGACCCATTGTATTAATTCTATTCATTCCTTGATTCACTTGCAATCACATTCTTCTCTTCTCTTGAGCCTAGAAATTGAACTACACCCTTATAGGGTTCCAACTAGATTTCTAAGCTCAAACCATTCTTGTTTAGTTGATCAACTACACCCTTGAAGGGTTCCTACGCGATCTTCTAAACATTGTGTTTGGATTGTTTGTGATCAAGAACCTAGTTTTTCTAATTGAAACGCTGCTAATACGTGTGTACATGTGCGAAGATCTAACATACTTTTGTTAGCTTATTTTCCCTATTCGACTTGCCATAAAGTCGATTACCATAAACCCTAGTTAGGGTTTTACTCGTTCTTGTTATTTGATTTCTTGTTTAGCTAGAAATCATAAAGGTAAGCATATCATTTAAATTCGGTTAATTAATACAAGTATTATGATCCTTACTTCCGATGCATGCTTTGATGTTTACTTGTTTAATTTTATAATTGTTATGATTACTAAACTCCAACAAAAAGGTTAATGAATTGTGGGGTTATTGTACTCTTTAAATATTCACTTGGTCATTCCATATGTTTATTAGGGAATAAATAGGCCCAAGCCCGGTTTGTGGGTTTAGGGCATCTAGGGTTCACCATTATAAATAATGGTCCATAATAAAGTTATACCTACGGGTTTTACATTGTCTAACATGGTATCAGAGCGGGTCTGATCCTCAGATCTAGGAGGCTAAGTTGAGCCGCCCCCCTCTAGACCACCCCGTCAAACCCTAGCCTCCAATCCTATTTTCTTCCAATTGTTGTTCAACAAAAATTCCACTGCTGCTTCTAAATATTCGTTGGTAAGAAAAAAAAAGCTATTAAGCCATTATCGTTAAACAAATATTCCCTGCCAACATTATTACTAGTATATTGGAAGAGAAGCTGCTCATTATTATTCTTCATCTTGGCGAGCGTGTATACATATTAAACAAAGGAAGAAGTTATGAAGTTGCTCATCATAACGAATATCATGTCTACGATTATGATGCTCGTTTAAAAAAAATCTAGTTGTTTTATTATTTGTTTGTTAGTCGATTGTTCGTACAGATTTGTTACCAGTCGAAAATAGTTTACCGTTGGTACCAGTCCCTAAAGTCGACCGTTGGTACGGTTGTGTTACCAGTCGACTTAGCCGACCGTTGGTACCAGTCGACTAAATCGACCGTTGGTACGGTTTTGTTACGAGTCGACTAAAGTTATGTTTTTTTTTATGTTAATGTTTTTCTTTTTCTTGACTAGTTTATTACTCCAGTTCGAGCTTTCGCAATTTTGCCGCCTGAACTGCGGGGGAGTATTAGGGAATAAATAGGCCCAAGCCCGGTTTGTGGGTTTAGGGCATCTAGGGTTCACCATTATAAATAATGGTCCATAATAAAGGTATACCTACGGGTTTTACTTACATTGTCTAACAATGTTCTGTTCATATGAGTTTTGTACCTTTTTTCTTCTTTTATTGATGTCAATGAACTCTTCATCATGTATTGTAATTTTTCAAGTAGTTTTCCTATCACAACAAAAGCAAGAGTTTGGGATCTACCCTGCTAGTAAACAACTAGTGAGAAAAAAATGTTGCAGGTAGAGTTAACCGTCTTACTGTTGTTTCAGAAAAATCGCTCTGACCATTGTGAACAAGGAGATATTTGGACCTATACTTCCTATAGTTACGGTAAATATTGACATTTGGTTCAGTATTTTAAAACTAAATCCTGTCACTGATCTTTCTTTTGGTTTTTATAGGTTGAAAAAGTTGAAGATGGCATAGATTTTATTAACTCAAGGTCAAAGCCACTTGCAGCATACGTATTTACCAACAAGAAGGAGCTCAAGGAGGAGTTTGTGAGCAATATCTCTGCTGGTGGTGTAGTCATAAATGATGTTACTATACACATACTATTCAACTCTTACTAAACAACTTTCAATCTCTACAATCATCATCAGACATTCGTCATAAGAAAGCCGTCCTGTACAGAAGCTTTATGGGAGATGCACTAGCAAGGTACCCACCATACACACCAGGCAAACTTAGGCTCCTCAAGGCTCTTTTAGATGGCAGTGTATTTGGCATAATTCACACTCTTTTTAGCTTTTCCTGATTGTACTTTTTGTTATAATTCGCGCTCATAGAAGCTTTATGGGAGATGTACTAGCAAGGTACCCACCATACACACCAGGCAACCTTAGGCTCCTCAAGGCTCTTTTAGATGGCAGTGTATTTGGCATAATTCACGCTATTTTTAGCTTTTCCTGATTGTACTTTTTGTATAATTCGCGCTCTTTTTGGCTCTTTTAGATGGCAGTGTTTAAAAAGTATTTTAAAAGTAATAAAGTATTTTTAAAAGTATCGACATTTTCAAAAAAAAAAAAAAAAAAAAAAAAAAAGGTACAAAGGGAAAAGTTAAAAAAGTCGCTCAATACAAAGCATATGATCGAGTCGAGTGGCCCTTTATTCATTCGGTGCTTAAAAAGTTTGGTTTTCCAACACAGTTTACAAAACTGATTATGGCTTGTGTATCCTCGGTTACCTTCTCCTTCAATATTAACGGGCAAGTGTCAGGTCATGTGACACCGACTAGAGGTCTTCGTCAGGGAGATCCTATTTCGCCCTATCTTTTTATCATGTGTGCGGAAGTTTTATCATCAATGATTAGGAAATCAGTTATACAAGGTCATACTCAGGGAGTTAAAGTGTGTAGGGGAGCTCCAACAATCTCACACCTATTCTTTGCCGATGACAGCATATTCTTCTCTAGAGCTTCGGAAGAGGAGAGTTGTAGACTTAAAATCATTCTCGATCAATACTGCAAAGCATCAGGGCAAGTCATTAATTACGAGAAATCAGAGATTTCTTTTAGCGCAAATGTTGAGCAACATGTACGATCTCGAGTTACCGAGTCCCTGTCAGTTCGTGAAGTTGCATATCAAACCAAATATTTGGGCCTTCCTTCGATCATTGGTAGATCTAAAAAGATCGTCTTTCAGTCTATTCTAGACAAGATAAAGAGAAAGCTTGGAGGATGGAAAGAGAAGACCCTCTCAATGGCAGGGAAAGAAGTGCTTATTAAATCTGTTGCTCAAGCCATGCCTATGTACGTGATGAATGTTTTTCTTCTTCCCGATACATTAATTGATGACATTCACAGAGATTTAAATTTATTTTGGTGGGGTGATGGTATAAAACAAAATTCGATCTGATGGTGCTCGTGGGAACGAATGCGTGTTTCAAAATTTCAGGGAGGTGTTGGCTTTCGACATTTGGGGCTTTTCAACAAGACCTTACTTGCGAAACAAGTGTGGCGCTTGATCAGATCTCCGAATACTTTAGCTGGTAAGGTATTAAAGGCTCGTTATTTCCCGCGATCTAACTTTTTTGATGCAAAAGCTGGTTATCGCCCGAGCTATATCTGGCGCAGTTTTCTTGCAGTCAAAGATTTAGTCCATAAGGGTTGTAAGTGGAACATAGGCGATGGTCAAAGTGTCAATGTGTGGGATGACTTTTGGCTTGCTGATCACAAGAGATTGGGACCAAAACCATATAACAGTGAGGTAAATTTTGTACATGATTTGTTAAACAATGAAGGTGATGATTGGAACTATGAACAACTAAGATCTTTGTTTCAACCTAATATTGCCAACAAAATCGCGTGCTCTTTTGTGAGTCAATTGAGGTCTGATACTTTGTACTGGCATAACGGCCCGGGAGGAGAATTCTCATGCAAGTCAGCTTACCTTTTGGCTATTGAAACATCACAAGACCTGGTGCAAAACAGTTCAGAAGAAGCTATCAAGTTTTTTCATGCTATATGGATGGCAAAGGTACCCAATAAAGTTAAAATATTTGTATGGCGCGCATGGCATAATTTTATTCCTTCCATTGACAACCTACGTGCTAGGGGACTGAATCTAACAATGAAATCTTGTACACAATGTGGCGAGCCAGGGGAAGATGTATTACATGTACTGTTCAGGTGCTCAAAAGCTAAGGAGGTGTGGGATCGGTGCATTTTTGGTAAGTTTTATGATACGCCAGGGGCTATCACGATGGAGGATTTTTGTGGCATCATTTTGGACACCCATCCTACATGTTGGGACGACTTCATGATGATTATTTGGGGATTGTGGACAAGGCGTAATAAGCATTTTCATGGCCATGTTGATAGAAGGGAAGCTGATGTGGAAGTTATGGTGAAGCGAATATTATTAGATTACTCCAATGCAAATAAAAAGCTGCTCTCAAGACAAGTGGGAATGCCACAAACTGACTCGAGGGATGTATGGACGAAGCCACAATTCACCCAGATTAAGTTTAATTGTGACACAGCTTGGCAAAAAGAGTTTGGGAAAGTGGGTATCGGTTTTGTAGCTCGTAATTGCAACGGAGAAGTGTTACTTTCAGGAGCTCGATCAGAATTCTATGCAAATTCACCCTTAGAGGCTGAAGCTAAAGCTGTTTGGTGGGCTACTAAACAAGCTCAAAGTAAAGGCTACTCTGAAGTTGTTTTTAAGTCTGATTCATTAACTTTGGTTCACGCACTCCGTAACCAATCGATACCTCTACAAATTGCGGTCATGTTTTCAGATATTTTGTCTAACTCGCTTACCTTTAGTACTTGCAGCTGGTCATTTGTAAAGAGAGAAGGGAATATGGTAGCTCATAGTATAGCGACATGGGCATTAGGATGCACCAACGATGTTATTATAGAATGCGAAGTTCCAAGTTGCGCGTCTGTATTAGTTTCGAAAGATGTTGTACCTCCTGTTTGTTGAATGACATATTCTCTCTTACCATCAAAAAAAAAAAAGTCGCTCAATATACTTAGCCGTAATTCGCTTAAGTCGCTTTATTTTAGAGGGGACAAAAAGAGTAAAATAATATTTTTTGAAGTTTGACTATTTTTTAAGAAAATGACAAAATAAAAGATCGCTCAAAGTATAAAAACCCGCTTAACTTAGGTCGCTTAAAAAGTAGACATAAAGGTACTTTACAAAGTACCTTATATAGGTACAATAACTTTTTGGTGACACTTGTCAGATTATCAAAAGTAAAAAAGTCGCATGTCGCTCGATCTATAATGGGAAGAGTCCCTTTTTTGGTCTAAAAAATGTTTCGGAATTACCCATAAATAAATGATAGTAGCGATTTGGATGAAGTTATTTTTAATTTTAAGGGCATTTCGGTCAAATAATCTTGATGACGAATTCCACCATGGGTAAAGTCCATAAATTAGCAACCTACTTTTCCTATTTTACAAAGTTAGGTAACAAACTTTATTTTATTACCAATATAGTCATTAAAACTAGCTAATTTTTAACGATATAGTAAATATGATCACCGGCTACCTGGTAAACCGGTAACCAAGCTTATTTGGCATTTATTTTTTATTTTTAATGCTTATGTGTAAGCTTATGTGGAATATTTTTGCTTATGTGTGAGCTTATGTCATCAATACTATCATTGCTTTCACGGTCCACCACAAAACCACCATCTTCTCCAGCAACCACCAGCTTCTCCCACATTTTTTCCGGCAACCATCAACTTCTCCAGCAACCACCATATTTTTCGACAACTATCAATTTTTTTCATTTAACAATATTCCATAGATCTAAACTCTGGATCTTAATTTGCATCTCAAAAACATAAACACAAACATATGTAATTAAACCCATTATGTTTGATCCAACAATCATAGATCGAGTAATATTTTTTTTTTTGATCCACTTTAATTGAAACAAAGTTCCATTATCTTTGCATAAACACAAACATAAACAGACATCATTTGCATCTCAAAAACACAAATGGAACCCACGTACATATGTAATTAAACCCATTTCTAAACTCTGGAACTTAATTTTTTTTTTTGATGAATCATTAGACCCTCACTTGGTAGAACCACTTTCTTTCCTTTTTTATATTCTTAGTAGCAAAACAAACTTCATCCCTCATCAAGCAACAAATTTTTTTAAAAACATCACTACCTGCCATGCCCGCCATCCCATCGCCGCCGTCGTCGTTACCTCCGCAACAACACAATCTGAATCTAGGAAGTTTGCTTGTGGAACAAGATTATTATTTTTTCTGTAAATTCGTGATGTGTTCCCATCAATTTTCGGATTTAACTTTTAAGGATTGGTGGTGGTGGAGTCAGTGGCGGTGAAAAGGAGGTAGCCGGTGTAGGAGTTATGGGTTAGATTAGGATGAAGACAAAGAAGTTGTTAAGGGCTGAGCATGAAAAAGAGGAAGAATATGAAGTTGTGGGAGATATAAGTTTGTGGGTAAAGCTATTGTTCTTGGTTTTGGACTGGAAAAAAAATGAGGTGGAAAAAAATTAAGATTTAAAAAAAATATTTATGTATTTGGAAAATCAGCAAGTCATATTTACTATATTGTCAAAAATTAGCCGGTTTCAACGACTATATTGGTAATAAAAAAAGTTTGTTAACTAACTCTGTAAAGTAGGGAAAGTACGTTGCTAATTTATGGACTTTACCCTTCCACCATTAACAAGAAATAGAAATTAATCGTTCCATGAAACTTCAGATTTTAAAATGCATTACCTTTCAAAAAAAAAAGCGAAAAGTTAAAAAAGTCGCTCAATATACTTTGCCGTAATTCGCTTAAGTCGCTTAACAGTTAGGGCACGTTTGGTAGGGTGAAATTCAGAGAAATGAAATGAAGCTCAGAAATGTAATTCACAGAAATGAATTCCAGGGAAATTGAATAATAATTCCAGTGTTTGGTAACACCAGAGAATTGACTCAAGAAATCAGTATTATTATTATTATTATTATTATTATTATTATTATTATTATTATTATTATTATTATTATTATTATTATTATTATTATTATTATTATTATTATCATTTCCATTTCCTTGAGATCATTTCACCCTACCAAACATGCCCTTAGAGGGGACTAATTAAGAGTATAATGGTAGGCAATGAAATTTGAAGAAATACTAAATTAAGAGTATAATAGTTGACCAACTTAACTTAACAGTTTTACTTTAGTTGATTTTCTCAGTCCAATTTGCTATAGTCTCTGATTTTAGTTTTCTTTTAATTCTGCAATATCACAATCTTTTATCATTATATTGATTCATCATTATTTATCAAAAGCTGCATATGTCGAGAAGAGTTAAAGCACCAGCAGTCGGTATTGATCTCGGAACCACATACTCCTGCGTTGCTGTGTGGTTTGATCAGCACAACCGTGTTGAGATCCTACCTAATGAACAGTGTAACAATACCACCCCATCATGTGTAGCTTGTAACGAAACAGAACTGTTAGTTGGTGAAGGTGCCAAAAATCAGATAACCAGGAATGCTTCTAACACCGTATTTGGTAAATTTTTGAATATTTAACAAACAAGAAAATCCTTTATTTAGCATATATATAACCTGTAATGTTAATTAGCTTCTTTTATTTTTGTGAACTTGCAGATGTTAAGCGTCTAATTGGAAGCAGATTCAGTGACAGTAGATTGCAGGAGGACATACAATCATGGCCTTTCAAAGTTATACAAGGGTCTGAGGATAAGCCAATGATTGTGCTTGAACATAATGGCCATAACAAGGAATTTGCAGCTGAAGAAATATCTTCCATGATTTTGAAGAACCTGAAAGAAGCTGCAGAGGCATACCTAGGAACAACGGTCACAGATGCAGTAATTACCGTCCCAGCATATTTCAGTGACAAGCAACGGCAGGCAACCAAGGATGCTGGTATGTGTTAGTTTGACGGATGATAAATTAATATATCATGACCGGACTCGAACTCGAGACTTCGGGATTGCACACTTTACGTATGAGTTTCAATTAATTAATAATTATTGTTTTGGTGACGAATATTTATTAAATTCACAAAATGATCGTTGGAGGAAAGATGAAGGACTGAACTTATAATAGAGTTCAAGAAAAACATGGAATGGGCTTGTAAAACCCATGTTTGGCCAAACCCAACCCATTAGGGTGTAGGGTTTGTGTCTTGTGCTCCAAGATGTTGATTAGTATATAAACAAACCCCTTTGTTCATTCTAATCATCCCTTGGTTCACTTGCAAACCAAATCTCCTTCTCTTTCTCCTCTTGAGTTAGAAATCGAACTACACCCTTATAGGGTTCCTACTAGATTTCTAAGCTCAAAACCATTCTTGTTTAGTTGATCAACTACACCCTTCTAGGGTTCCTACGCGATCTTCTAAACATTGTGTTTGGATTGCTTGTGAATTAAGAACCTAGCTTTTCTTATTGAAACGCTACTAATACGTGTGTTCAAGAACGAAGTGTTGCCATACTTTTGCTAACAAGGTGATTTTCCCTATTCGACTAACCCTAGTCGATCCACCATTAAACCTAATTAGGGTTTATAGTTCTTGTTCCATTGGTTTCTTGTTCTTGCTAGAAACAAGAGGTACGCATCATTTATATTTCGGTTAATTTATTATTTGTATTTGATCTATTCCGCTGCGTACTCTTTGATGTTTATATGTTTATAGTTTATTATTATTCATAAATTCCAACAGTGGCATCAAGAGCCGTTAATACATTATAATGAATTACCGAAACACATAAAAATTGAATCGTATGATTAATCACATGCTTGGTGTTCTTATGTTTTTATATTTTTCATAAACCCTAGATTTTATTTTTTTTATAAATGTCGAATTTTTTTTTTATTTAAAAAAGGAAATTAGGGTTTGATGAATTATGTAATAAAAACTTGTAGAAACCCTAGGTTGCATGTAATTTATGTGTATGAATATTGTTATACGCCGTTTGGTTGCGTTCCTTGATTGACATGATTATTTGTATAATATGTGCAATATGGGCATTCATGACACACTATGCATGTGTTGTTATGGATTATGATTTGTTTGATTTCATGCTTATTTATGCGATTTTATTATTATTGATATTGTTTAGTAAATATTATGTATAAAGATTACTAAAATTTGATTAATTATAATATTAGGGAAGACCCTATTAATCGTGTATTAAATCAATAGTGTGTTTTATATTGATTTTGATTTGCATGACCATTATTGTTGTTGTTTGTTTATTTTATTTTATTACTTTTGTTTTATATGTTTTTAACATGATAGTAACAAAGGGTAATTTCAATAAAATATTAAACGGACTTAATAATGGTGAAATCTTGTTTTGAGCTTACTTAATAAATCTTGGACTTTTGGTTGATTGATCGCGACTGTATTAAGTGGTTGAAAGGTGGAACTAATTATGACAAACTATTAAAGTGGGTATAAGGATGGCTACGCATTAAATTGCGGCCTTAGTGAGCCTCCATTCTGGCTTACCGCTCGCATGTGAGTCATATTTTAGTCTTTACCTAACATCCATGATAATTACGAAGCACTTAAGGCAAAGTTGTAAGTTTCTCAACGCCTCAATCAAAAGTTTGGAGATTTAAGCTCGTAAAGAAACTTATGAGTAAAAGTTTTTTTTTTTACATGAAACATATGCTACAAGATGAATGCATGACATCTTTGTACATATATTTTGATTACACACATCAAAAATACTACCCTTAAATTTAAGTTATATGCCATCCAATGAAACGGAAACACCTGAAATTGGATCTACGCCAGGGCGTAACCTGACTAGATTGCAATGGAAGGGAAAATTACATGATTTCATCACTAGCAGATCAACTGGTGTGGTGTCATTATGTAAGTTTGTTGTTTCTTAAATTGGTTAACTTAATTGAGTTGATAGTGGGAACTGATCACTCAAGGCATAAGAAGATGGGGATAAAACATGCTTACATTGCAACTGCGGTTGGCAATTAATGTAAATCCCATCGATTCTAGGAATTGCAATTGAATATTGGCAATTGGGACACGTCTCGTACCTTATTGAATAACGTCATCACTAGCAGATCAACTGATGTGATGAACTTATGTCAATTTGGATCCTAGTTTTTCAGTGAAAATTAAATGGTCATTTGATTATGAACCATGGGTATTTAATTTTCTTGAAAATTTAATTATCAAAATACTAAAATTGAATTTTGTAATTCTTTTTAACGTATTAATGCAACATTAAAGCCGTAAACGTGGTTTGGTCTTAAATTGGTAAATTGATATAATTCTGCTTTCAAACATAATGTTTGATTGAGAAAAATTTACCGAAATGTAAGAGTCTATTTTCCATGAGAAAAGAATACGACTCAATCCTATTCCTTTTCATGATTGAGAAAGGTATGATAGGAACATAAGAATAAGACTCAATCCTAAGTCTATTTTCCATGAGAAAAGAATAAGACTCAATTCTATCCCTTTTCATGATTGAGAAAGGTATGATAGGAACATTAGAATTGTCTACATTCTAATATATAACTCAAAGCAATCTTTAATATTTAAGGATATAGCACATCTTATTTTCCATAGAAATTTCATTACTCTTATTTGGTGAATGAATTCTTCTATAACAAACAAGGCATTTGGTTAAATGGAAAATATGAGTTATTAGAAGCTGGACAGATTACCACAAAATTGGTAAAAGGAAAAGCTAGTATTTTATCTAGTTGTTGTGCATTAAAGGTGCTACATACCATTATGGGGGTGGTAGGCCTATTAAGGAAGAAGCTGCATGCTCAAATTCTTCAAGTTAATATCATTGATGGATAATCCATCATAAACATAGTAGAATACACATTTTAGAACCTGAGTAATTATTACGTATGGGTTTTTCTAAATGTGTAGGAAAGTAAAAACAAGCAAATTGTTTTCACTGGTTATGAAACACGTACAATGTTGTCAAATCCAGTGGGAGCTTTGTGTTGTTTACTGAATATAGAGTTATTGTTATGTTCTCTAATTCAGTGGGAGCTACAAGACTAAATTTCTGTGTAGTAGCCAAAATTATCTTCAAGATAATTACTTTCAACATGTAGACACTCATGTTCTTAGGATAGCCATATGCGTTTCCTGATAAGACAAAGTAGTCCTACATCTACCTATGACACAAATCATATTGAATCACATAAACAAACTTATGTTGTGTTGTTTATATACTACATGATATTGTTCAATGCACAAGTGGGAGAATTGTTTATTGTGTGCAAAGGAACAATACATAGAAATATGATGATAGGATTCTCTTAATTGCAAGGTAAGAGATCAATGTTCTAATAGGACTTATACATTTAATGTGTAAGATTATCTTATGTAGAACATGTGTCGTGATTATAAGACTACTTTTATGTCTTATGATATTCAAATTAAAAGAAACACTTGAATTTACAATTTACGTCAGGGTGTAACCTGCCTAGATTGCAATAGAAAGGTAAACTACATGATTTCATTACTAGCAGATCAACTGATGTAATGGAATTATGTGAGTTTGCAGTTTCTTAAATTGGATAATTCATAAAATGACATAAGCAAATGAAGTAGTAAATTAACTTGAAATTACTATTGAAACCAAGTGGTGGTGTTCACAAATACTTTAGTTATTTATGTTTATATCTTCTTATAAACATGAAGTCTTTTAACTATTACAAGACTTATAATAAAGTAAGACGTTAAACTTGTTATGTTTCAAACAAGAAATCATTGAGTTGATCAATGTACAACGTAAAGTGGGAATATAACAGTTTATGTCTTCTTAAGACATGAACATGAAGTAACTTGTTCAAAAGGTACTTATGTTATATAGCATGCAATTGGCTTGGAAATTCTATTGTACCATTAAGTTGACTTAGTTGGTAAATAGGTAAGCCAAAGGGAATAAGTTTATCTTACATATTGTTAGTTTGTCTCACAATATTAATTCTAATGAAACATCACAAGTTGGTGGTGTGTTCAGTTAGGAAAAATCAAACTCTTGTTATATTGTTTAATTAAAAGATAAATATGACTTCTTTTCTTCCAAAAGTTATCAAGGTTAGAAAATTGAGTATGGATTGAATATACTCAATAAGACTCCAACCTAGAAGATTAAATAAGACATTATGGAATGTGATGAATCACATTAAAGTCTTAAAATGAAGTTCTGATTTTGTTAATAAGTAGTTTTAACAAACAAGAGTCAGGAACTGTAAAATATTTTGTAATATCCCAAATGAGAACGATTTGTGTTGCTCATCTTGCTAAAGTAATCATAAAATACAAAAGGCAAGTGGGAGTTTTGTTTAGATCTTGAAAGATCAAAATTACAAAATATATAATCTTCTAAAACCACACTAGTGAAAATCATGATGAGGTTTGAAATGTAAAGGTTAAATCTCAACATGATGAAACTCTCATTCATAGATCCATAGGGATGTCTCATGCTGAGAATTATGAATTACAGGATCAATGTAAGCCTGTTAATCATAATGACGCATTTACTAATTATGGTAAATTGCTCATACTATGAATGTTAAGATGCTGTCCATAAAGATAAGTCAACTTTGAAAACTTGGTTTATCTTAATGAAGATGAGTTTCTGCAAGAGAAGAAAAACCCTAGAGGTTTAAATCTTTGCATAAAGAATCATATGGACAAAATTGTATACATATTTTAATGTATGTCTTATGACAAGATTATTAATCATACTTAAGTAATTAACTATGATTGAATACTCTTTCCTAAGCACATTAAAATACAAAGATGGTAGTTGTCATATTCATTTTTATGAATATGAAATTTGACAATGGATTATAAAACCTCTTTCTTATATAATTACTTAAGCGAGGACGATGAGTAATAAAGAGTTTTATGAATTCATTTAATCTTTGAAAGTATACAAAATGCAAGAATCCAAGTATGGATAGATGCATGCATCAAGGAGATAAATCTTATGTTTAAATATTAAATCTATGTTTTGATTTATAATTTAAAATAAGATAACTCCTAAGTAATTCCAAAAGCTAGTGGGAGTATTATGTTTACTTATTTAAATCATATATGTTGTATAACATATAGGAAGTAACATTCTATATAAGTTAAATGGTAAGTCATAACTTGGAATGAAACTTTACTTGAAAGATTTAATAAGTAAAACATACAACCTTGAATATATGTTTATTGATGTAAACATGTGCGGTAAATGAATCTAATAGAACATGATATATCATTTAGAAAATTTAAATGGATATGTAGTACATGAATGAAATGTAAGTTGGACACGAGAATTTTTCATGTACATCATGTTGTTGTTATATCATGCTTTGATAAAAGATGATTTGACAACATTGATATCTAATGAAAGATATTAGATAAGTTGTGTAATGAATATTCTAAAGGAATATATTTGGATATAGAATCACATCCTCAGCCTGGAACCATTTCTAGATTCTATAAATGAACAATTTGTAAAATTGTCATAGCCAACAAACTTGAAAGTTTGGAAGGAATAAAACATTACACATTGAAGTTTACGGAAAAGAGCATATTGTTGTTTGCATACAATGATGCTAATATAAATTGAGATGACACTCAATACTAGTCATGGAAGGATTTCATCTTTGTTAATAGCCATGTGTACTAGTTATGCTTAACGAAAAGCATAGTTGCATTATACGTTAAAGAATAAGAATACTTTAAACTTTAAAGGTTTGGAAGTTTAATTATCATAAATTGTATGTTGAGGATGTCATACACATTTTATGATGTATTATGTGGTTATATCAAATTATTTGAATGCACATATACAAGAATTTCATTATTGAAATAAGTATTCTCAAAATTCCGATAGATCAAAGTTAGTTGAATAATGCCTTGTCAACAAGTATGATTATCATTACTTGGGCATAATTGTCAACAAGTATGATTGTTATTACTTGAGACAAAATTCATTAACAAGAATTTTTCATGCATTGATCTATTTAGTATTTGGATAAAGGATTGTAAACAATAATTATTCGAATGAAATGAAGTATTGTGTTATGTTTATTTCTATTCATAAATATTGTATCCTATATTTGCATGTTTAATCCATGAATAACTTAAGTTATTCTAAATAGTCCGTTGTCAATTAATGATATGGGAGTATCATTGAACTAAGACAAATGTGAGATTTGGTATAATATATTAAAATATATTGATGCGTGGACAAGCCAAATTCACATGATATTCAATACTGGATAAATTGGATATAGGACAAAATCCCAATTACATGATTGTACTTATGGATGTTGTCATTAGAGTAAATCATGAATATTTATCCTCAGACTTGAGATACCAGGTAACTACTGTGGATGTAGCTCATTTTCTGCGAGATAATCTAACGCTATCCGTAACTGGTAGTTATAAGGATTATTATCAGAGGTGATGCGAAGTTCATAGGTTATGCTTGTAGTCAATACAGGATTTGGTTCCTTCAAATTTGTTTTGAAGTTTAATACTGTTTGGCCACTCGTAGGATTAACAAGATGTTTGCATGGCCATGCCCAAGGTCTATCTGGAATGCGTTCAGATGAATTGGTAATCTTGCTTAATCATAAATAACGAGAAACACTAGTTAATTATGGAATGACTTCGATCCATATCCATATTAACATAGTATTAGAATCAAAAGGATAAGTATGATGATGAATCATCAAAGGTGGTTTTTTCCAGGAAACCATACTCGAGATCGTTCTGGGGACATTGGTGTGTTATGCTAGACTAACTATTGTCATTGTTACATTAATCTATATCCGAGTGGGAGCTGTTAGTTTGACGGATGATAAATTAATATATCATGACCGGACTCGAACTCGAGACTTCGGGATTGCACACTTTACGTATGAGTTTCAATTAATTAATAATTATTGTTTTGGTGACGAATATTTATTAAATTCACAAAATGATCGTTGGAGGAAAGATGAAGGACTGAACTTATAATAGAGTTCAAGAAAAACATGGAATGGGCTTGTAAAACCCATGTTTGGCCAAACCCAACCCATTAGGGTGTAGGGTTTGTGTCTTGTGCTCCAAGATGTTGATTAGTATATAAACAAACCCCTTTGTTCATTCTAATCATCCCTTGGTTCACTTGCAAACAAAATCATCTTCTCTTTCTCCTCTTGAGTTAGAAATCGAACTACACCCTTATAGGGTTCCTACTAGATTTCTAAGCTCAAAACCATTCTTGTTTAGTTGATCAACTACACCCTTCTAGGGTTCCTACGCGATCTTCTAAACATTGTGTTCGGATTGCTTGTGAATTAAGAACCTAGCTTTTCTTATTGAAACGCTACTAATACGTGTGTTCAAGAACGAAGTGTTGGCATACTTTTGCTAACAAGGTGATTTGCCCTATTCGACTAACCCTAGTCGATTCACCATTAAACCTAATTAGGGTTTATAGTTCTTGTTCCATTGGTTTCTTGTTCTTGCTAGAAATCACAAAGAGGTACGCATCCATTTATATTCGGTTAATTTATTAGTTGTATTTGATCTATTCCGCTGCGTACTCTTTGATGCTTATATGTTTATAGTTTATTATTATTCATATATTCCAACAGTATGTTGGCAGGGCTCAATGTCTTGCGCTTGATTAGTGAGCCAACAGCAGCAGCAATTGCATATGGTTTAGACAAAAGTGCTGACAGAAACCAACCAGAAGAGAAAAATGTTCTTGTCTTTGATTTGGGTGGGGGAACATTCGATGTGTCACTTCTCACTATCACAAGGGAAGGGACCATAAGTGTGAAAGCGGTTGGCGGTGACACTCATTTGGGCGGTGAGGATTTTGATAAGGCGATGGTTAACTATTGTGTACAAGAATTCAAGAAAAGGCATAGGAAAGATATAAGTAAAAATGCAAAAGCAATGGGGAGGTTGAAAGTTGCCTGTGAGAGAGCCAAGAGGGACCTGTCGTCAACAACTCAAACGGCAATTGACATTGATTCACTTTATAAGGGACTTGATTTTTCTACCAAGTTCACACGTGCAAAATTCGAAGAGCTAAATGCTGGTTTCTTTGATAAGTGTATTGTATGTGTCAAGAAATGTTTGGAAGATGGGAATATGGACAAGAATGGTGTTGATGATATAGTTATTGTAGGTGGGTCAACTCGGATTCCCAAGATACAACAGATGCTTAGGGAATTTTTTGAATGGAAGCAACTTTCTAAGAGCATTAATGCAGATGAGGCTGTCGCTTATGGTGCAGCAGTCTTGGCTGCAAACTTAAGTGGTAATGGCAGTGAAATTGTTAAGGATTTGATTCTTTTAGATGTGACCCCTCTGTCCCTAGGTATTGAGGTAACGGCAGAGAATAAGATGAGTGTTCTTATACCGAGAAACACACCGATACTGTCACCAAGGAGGATGTATATTACACAAGAGTTGATAACCAAGTAAGTATTGCAATCAAAGTGTTTCAGGGTGAATGCAGCAAAACTGAGGACAACATCTTTCTTGATGAATTCACTCTTCATGGTGTCCCACCAGCTCCTGCAGGTGAACAAACAGTGAAAGTTTGCTTTAGCATAGACGCCAATGGTATTCTGAATGTCAAGGCAGAGTTGGAATCTACTGGTAATACGCAAAGTATTGTAATTGCTGAGAGTGGAAAATTGTCTAATGAGGACATCGAGAAGATGCTAAAAAAAGTTGAGTTGTAAAGTCGTCTCTTTCCACGACATCTAAACAAGAGCATCAATAATGTTTTTACTTCCAAAATATTTGTATTACTAGCATTTCTTAAGGACACAAAGTTCTGATGTATGTGGCCTTTATGGATTGCCATGCAACTCAAACTTTATGATTCATGGAAATTCTAATTTGTTTGAGAATTTATCTATGTGATATGTAACATATGTTATAACAATTAAGTAGTTCAACGTTTCTATTCTAGTCTATCTATAATTGATTAAATCTGAACACTGGATCAGCTTTGTTAGGTAGGAGTAGCATCTGGTGTTCACAAACAAGAGTTGAGATCCATAAAGAACCCATACATGCCATAGAACCTATCAACCAATCATATCCATCCATTTATATATTCCACCTTTTTTTTCAAAACAACATATCTTGCAAACGGTAAATCTTCAAGCTACAAAAAAAACACCATCGCGACGAGAATTAAATGATCTTTCTATAGATATGCATTGTTATATACTTTCGACGAACTTTTTTTTTTTAGTTTCCACCCAGAAAGAATCATATATGATTCGTAAAAATCATATATGATTCATAAAAAATCATATATGATTCGATTCTTACGAATCATATATGATTCTTACGAATCATATATGATTTTTTAAGAATCATATATGATTCGTAAGAATCATATATGATTTGTTAAAATCGAATCATATATGATTTTTCTGAGCGAAAAAAAAATTCATCGAAAAAAAAGTTCGTCGAACGTATATAACAATCCATATCTATAGAAAGATAATTTAATTCTCGTCACGATGGTATTTTTTTTGTAACTTGACGATTTACGATTTGAAAAATATTTAAGTTTTAAAAAAAAAGTGTAAGTTTATTATTTTATTTTGATTAAAAAAATGAGTGGCTAAGATTGATTGATAGGTTCTATGGTAAAAGTTGGATCTATAAAGAACTTTTGGCTCACCAACAAATGTAGAAAACTTTGGTATCTATGGTATGCTTGAGTGATGTTTCAAGCATCGTTGAACAATCCGATGACTTATTTTAGAGTGTTAATGATGTCTTTGTCTTAAAAGACTTTACGAGAAATTGAGGTGGAGAAAGTGTTACCCATCATGTCTACCTCAAAAGCGCAAAAATAATGGATGTATCTCTAAACAGACCAGGGTCCATTAAAAGTATCTATGGATACTTAGTTGGTTTCAAGATATGAAGTTCTGATATATGTATTAGTGGCATCACCTGTTATATTTTCTCTTGAGGAATAATAAGGTGATAATAATGACTTATTAAGTATTGACATTTCAAGTCTACTCTCTAGCAAAGTTTAGCACCTTTGGTACTTGGGTAGTGTCACCGTTTGAATGTATCAACGACAAGTTGTTATCATTATAACTTTCGTCAATGATTCCAATAAAAAGGCAAGTTGTTAACAAAATTTAGTGTTTAACAAGCAGGTTAACCCGCGCGTTGCTGCGGGGAACCTTTTATTTTGCAAAGCGATTCAAAGTCGCGAACAACTTACAGAATGTAAAACCTTTTGAAACAAATAACAATAGATATACACGTAGTAACAATGCTTTGCAATAGCAGAAAAAGTTTTAACAGAACTTTAACAGCAAGCATTTGCTTATAAAAAAACTACACGTTCATAACCATAAATACATTCATAACCATAACTTCAGATTCATAGCCGAAGTCACTGATCAGTACAGAAAGATAGCTATAATCAAACATAGCGAGATTCAAATTACTCAAGATGATAAGCTTGGTATTAGGCAATATTCAATCAAATACATAGAGTCAAATAATATCTTATCAAACCATCTTCAGGAAAAAAAGCCATCAAGTTCCTAGAACACCTAAATCTTGAAACTTGAAAGCTCGAATCTGCAAATATCACAAAAAACTGATACCAATAAAAAACAACCGATACCAATAAAAAACAACCCTATTTCAAAATTATCAATAACGTGTGCAACTATGTATTATGAGGTCATTCCTTATGTGGTTGAATATCGTGAAAATTAAGTTTTAACTTTCTCATAAAATTAAAATCCCTTTTAAATTCAAGTAAATATTTAAACTCGTTCGCGACAGTAAGGCGGTCAGGAGTCCTAGATGTGTGGATCGGTAGGACTCGACAGCAAGCATATATACAAAAGTAATATCTCAAATGGCGGAGAAAGTGCTCCACATTTTCTCGGAATTTGGCATGTGTTTACCAACTGGTATTCCTACTTATCAGCTTAAATAAATATAATCCCAATAGAGACACACAAACATATATAGAAAAATCAGCATTTACTTTGTTCAAATCCGAAAAGTCTATGTGTAACTGAATGTACACGTACCTGAAATATGTTTGTGAATTAGTGATGCGCGGTTTTTCCCTGAAACAATGCAACAGTTAATCTGAAATCATGCAGACATGGAATCCATGCGAAATCTGCATCTAAAACAGAAGATAAATTTAGAATGATTCAGAAACAATTATGAACAATGTTTGATTCATCAGCTGATGGTAAAGCAATAATCATACGAATAGCTCAGGTCTTGCTTTTCATGCAAGTTTTGATGTTATTGTTTCTTGTCAAATATGAGATTATACATACCAGTTTTTCTTCTCGCGAAGAATTGCTATTGTCCTTTAACTCTCTTGGGTTCTTAGAAGCACCTGTGGCACCAACTGCATGCATCCTTCCTACCATCCAAATATTGAAATATATGAACTTCAACAACATAGTTTTTAAAATGCTAAACGTTACTTATGCAAAAAAAACCTGGTCAATTGAAAAAATAGAGTGGCAAAAGTTGAAAATCTCAAACAACTAACAAAGAAAGCCTCAAGTTTATGAATAGAAGCTTCTGCTTCTGCTTTCTGCAAGTTCTCCCAAAAAGTGACTTTAGCTTCCTCTCGTTTGACCCTAAAATGAGAAACTAAAAATGAGTAAGATTGCATAAGATAACAGTGTATGTGAGGCAAAAAAATAAACTTGAAAAGTAGATATACTTTGAGAAGTTTCTGGTCATTTCTAAAACTTCCCAGTTTGCAGACCCGACCTCAAGGGTTTTTTTCCAAGCATCCACGGTTTTTGACTCGGACTTCCTACCTGAAATTCTCCAAAATGGCTATGGAAACATAAACCACCATGGACAACAACATACATCCATTTAGTCCCATTCATTTAGCAGAAGACAGAGCAAAAAAGGGTAGACATGCTCAAAATGCAGAAACGTCCGAAAATAAAAATAATTGACACAACAACTGAAAAAGCTCATAAGCACAAAACGAATCACCTACATGTCAATCGACAGCTACCCCTCCTAAATGACACCCAAAGAATAAGAAAGCAATCAAAATCTTTTTCCAAGCTACATTAATTAATAAAGCATATAATGGAAACTTTTGGTCACTTATACATATATACATATCTTATCTTAAGAAACGCACCTGCAACTAAAAATAGTGAGTCGAATTCTTGGCCGAGAAGTCTATGTTGAAGGATGTCACACCTGAAATCATCACATTCACTCTCATCACTTCCAATCAAACCAATCTCAATTCAAGTATTTGGAGGCCTAATAGGTCTTTTTTTTTTTTTTTTTTTTTTTTGGGTGACCATAGTTTCCGACCTTTTGGCCGACTAATCCACGAATAGGTCACCAAATAAGCTCATTTGAAGTGTTTTTAAGCAGAAAGAAAGTGGTTTACCTATCTTTGATAAGAACAATCCTTGAGTTACCATTATCACATTGATAACACCTCTCATTGAGCTTATATACTTTGTGGTACCATTATTTGAAACTTGAGTTACCATTATCACATTAAAAACAATCCTTTGATTACCATTATCAAATAATCTGATAAACAATTCCAAACACCCCAAAAGTGCTTATTTATCATATCAAAGTCAAGGGTTTATAGTTTGATAAGCACTTTCAATAAGCAACATCCCAAAACCCGCTTAAAATTTCATCATATAAAGGCGCCCAAATATAAATAAGGCAACTAATCAACTTAAATGTTTAGTGTGCTGGAAGTCTCATAGGCCAGTATATGTGTTTGGCATATACAATTTTTAGCAAGTCAAATCCACCCAAATACATTGACCAGATCTACACGAATACATTCCAAAGACCCAGACTTTTAAACTCGGCACCTCTTTTAACTAACCACAATAACATCAAAATCAAAGCCCGTAATCACATAAGCAAACCCCTAAAACATGTTTAGTAAATTGAATGGGGTTTAAAAGTAAGGATAAATTAACACCAGCAGAACTATTTGCAAGAAAAATTTAACCGCGCAAAAAAATATACCTGTGATTTAGAACCGTCTCTCATCTCTGTTGCTTCATGATGTGATAATGGGTTACAAAAATCTCGATTTTCTCGATGGTTTTGGAAAAGGATGTTGTGGGCGAGATGGGGTTGATGTTGGTGAGCCGCAGATTCGTGTGGATGAAACACTTAATTTTGGGACATTGTTTTTGCTTGGTTGATTTCTGGAAAGTGTGGAGTTTTGGAAGATCCGGAAGGATCTATGAGGAGGGTAGATTTTTTTTCTTCTTCTTATAAACAGCAAAACATGATATAGAGATATACAATAATAAAGATCCACAGTGAGGAACAGTGCACTACAGTATATTACAGTGTAAAACAGTGCTTCCAAAGTGATTACTATTCATGGATACTGTGCATAATTGGAGCAATTATATTACTCAGCCAATAGGCTTATGACTTTTGTCCACACAGACCAATGGGATGATGAGTTAAGGGCCCCAGTTCCTATTGATTTTTAGTATATATTATAATAAGGATCTATCATGTCTCTTATGTATCCATAGACCATGACTATTAATTAACTTACGTTACGTGTTGATTAGGGAGTAAGATTTCTTCAACTTATTCTGACGGAACTTGCATGACAAATTTTATTTGAGGGGCCAAAATGTAATGTATATATTTTTAAAGGTTAGTTTACATTTTTAAATAAAAATTCGTACTAATAATATCTGCCACAACAATATAGACTAAATAAATTAATAGAAAATTCCTAAAATTGTAGATTGTCCACGTTGACAAAAGACCGATGAACTCATATTTATCGTATAACGAATGAATATCAAAATAAAAAAAATAAACTTTCACAATATTTTTTAAAAATTAAATATCTCGCAAACTGTTAATCGTGACGTCAAAAAAATCATACTATCGCGACGAGAATTAAATTATCTTTCTATAGATATGCATTATTATATACTTTCGACGATTTTTTTTTTCGACGAACCTTTTTTTTCTTTTCAAAATTTCCGCTCAGAAAAATCACATGTGATTTGTAAAGTAAGAATCATCAATCATATGTGATTTGTAAAAATCAAATCATATGTGATTTTTGCGAATCATATGTGATTTTTGCGAATCACGCGTAATGTTTTGATGATTGTTGAGACGCACGTGTATGGATATTTAATGCAATTGGTTTTAGTAAATTGACGTCGGATGTTGTTAATCTATAAAGAAGTGCTACACAATTTATGATCACATCTATATGTATATGTACCTCACATTAGTAGAAATAAAGGATTGAAGATGTTTGTTTTCTTCTTTGGATATTTTAGTATTGTGTTTCATATAACGTATGTTTGAATATCACCAAATGTATACTATACATTTGTTTATCTAGATGTGGTTTTTTCTAACTTATAACTTCATAAATACGCAATATTATTTACTAATTTTTTCGACGTTACTTAAAAATACCCATGTAAACTGTAAGCTGTTAACATGAGCTACAAGCTGTATTATTTTTTCAATAAAAGTGTTTTGTAAGTTAGCTATTAAATATAATTATAAGATGTAAAATGACATAAAAGGACATATCTATAATTATAAATAAATGTTTGGAGGGTATATCAGTAATTTAAAGTTTTAACAGCTCTAAGAAGTTTAAAAAGCTTCATGAATCAACTTTTCATTTAGGAGCTATTTGTTTGACATAAAAAACTTGAAGTTAATATATCCAAACGGAGCTTTTATTTTAGATAATAATATTTTTGTAACAAAAAGCTAACAACTCCTTTAAAAAGCCCCTACCAAACAGGCCCAAATTCATTGTCTATGAATGCCGCGACTTTTTATTATGTGCAAAGGATCCTGTTTAATTTACTAACTAGTTATAATACCTGTGCACGCACATGGTTTTTAAAATTTCGTTTTCATTATGTATTATTATCGATTAAGAAATGAACCACTTAACATGTTTCAAATAGTTTTACTTAGTGGACTAAAAATAAAAAATCATATGTATATATGTTATAATCTACCTATTATTTTAGGAGAATGGTTTTGGATTAAAAATTATATTTTATTATTCAAGCAAAATCACATGATGATACTTGACTTGCATGAGATGTTAGTGATATATGCTTTTAGTTATGCAAACCTGTGCTATCAATTTACGATGTGTTTTGTAATTCTGGTATTCTGTTTACTTATATTTTCGTTAATATATGTAGCATATTTAGATAACTTTGAAGATTGATTCATTTTCTTGATTATGAATAACCATCATACCATGTTTACTAATGTAACTTTTTGTTTGAAAATTTGTATTTTCATAAGTTTGTGCTATTTACTTCTCATATTTGATCATAAAATTACCAAATTAACATAGATGCTTACACTATAGTTTCTTTATTACATAAAGAGAAACAAAAAAAAAATGTAATTGGTAGAACTCAAATTTAATCTTACGATTATTTATAATGTATAAGAATAATTTTTCTCTAAACCCGAACTATATAAGGAAATTATTATTACTTGTATAAGTAAATTATAAATGCATAAAAAAATGACAGAGTACATCCGCAAGTCTTTTAGGATTGTTTAAATCCTTACCGACATTTCACTTTAATGCAACTTTCTTCACAATTGGCCTAAATCATCAAGGTAAAACACACCCATAATGTAAACCGTTGGTTGGCAACCATAGTGTTATCAATGACGGCAAACACCTGCTAAGTTTTATTAATTTATTCAAAAACAAATTACACTATGAAAAGAATTCCTACCATAAAATTCCCCATATAGGCACTAAAACACATCTTTGGTACATTAACCTTCCATGACAATCATGTGTTGATACTTAATCCTCCTCTAAAAAGAGGACACAATAAATTGCATTACACTTTAATGTGTGCGATAAGATCATAAAACTGCAAAAACCACTAATATGTTGCATTATAGTGAGGATAACAACAAAGTTAGTCGTAACATCAAATCAGAAATCTTCAGATTAGAACTAAAGGGGTGTTTGGTTATGCTTATTAAAGGTGCTTATTGGCTTATTCAATTACCATAACATAATAAGTTTATGATAAAACTATAAGCTTTTTTGAGAAGCTTAGTAAAAAACCCCTGAACTCCTAACTAATTCTATCATAGCTTAGTGTGTTTATAGTAAAAACACAAATATTAACTGTAGAAATTTTCAATAAAACATAAAAAAATTACTAAAAGTTGGTATGTATAACAAAAAAGTTAAACCATAAAAAATTTTACTAAAAACTATCAGCTAGATAAGGCATAAGCCAAAGTGCTGTTGAGGTCTCTTTCGGATTCTATTCAGAAGCAAAAACGGGTTTACACATAAATCAAAAGTATAGAATAATGGTTGTATCTCACATCCGTGATTACCAAGTCAATAACATTATCGCAATATAATAACGTAATAACCTAATTAAAAACTATATATTCTTGCTGAATAATTCTCATGTACATACTTTTAATACATTTACAACAACCAACTATTATTATTTCTTTTTTTATTTTATTATTTTTTTTTAAACATCAAGTCAATGAATAAAGTTAGGTTATCACCTACGTAGTTTTTCTTTTTTTGATTTAGGAGATGATTCTTATCAAATAAGAATTGTGATGCGTGCATTTTTTTTATAATTTAAGAAAAACACCTTCTATATTAAAGAATGACTATCTAGCCGATGTGTTTTTGTTTGTTTGTTTGTTTTTTTTTAATATTTAGCTTTGTATAACATTTTTAACTGACATAGATGTTGAGTTTGAGGTTAATATTGTTGTACAAAATATGCGAGTTTAGTGGCACATAATGAGCGTTGAGAAAATTAAAATATGTTCCGTAAAGTTTTTAAAATATTTTTATGGATATCCATATATAAATTTTAAATAACAATTCCAGGAGTCGTTGTTATAAGTAGAATCACATATATTTATTTTATATCACAGTAACTCATGCTTACAATTTGATATTTATATTCCCGTTACTAATAATTTAACCGTATTTCAAACCCGTGTACGCATAAATTAAACTTTTAAATAGTAACATGAGTCCTTATTAAAAAAAATATTCTAATGGATGAAAGTTTAAAACTAACATTAGTTTAAAAAATATTTAACGTATATTAAAACTAATTCGCATATTTACCAAATTTATTTTAATAGATGAAAGTAAAAAAAAATCTAATACTATTACTCATGTAATTTTAAACAACGTTAACATTATAAAGTATAGAGGGTATGAAGTGTAAGGGGTTATTTGTTTATTATGTAAAGTTATTAAAAAATATGGAGACTTATAATTTTACACTTAACCACTAAGGTTTTATTAATTACCTCATCTTTTTTTAAATTTGACACCAATATTTTTATATGTTTTTTTTATCAATCAAATTCTCCACCAAATTTATTAAAGTTTGACCAAAATCAATTCAATTTTGACTTTCTATTGGCCAATCATATTGCTTGATTTTGCTTATGTGTCAAAATCGAGCTATTCTATTGGTCTAATTTTTTTTTTAATGAGAAGAGTTTTGCAAAAACACTCTGAAATGATGTAATTCTTGTATTATATAAAAGATTCGTGGGAAGATATGAACTTTTGTATTTTAATGCAACTTGATTTATTATTTTCTCAGAACTTTCGTGGGAAAATACTGAACTTTACTAATTCCTTTCTTTCCTACTTCCCTTCTTTACTCTTTCACGCTTTTTCAAGGAATTTTAATTCCAAATTCCATGAAATTTCCTCAAACGCGGTCGACCAAACAGATTCATTGCCTACCATTATAACTAGTGGACCAACTTGATTTAATGAATGCAACTTGGTTTATTATTTTCTCAGAAGTTTGAATGTAATATATGTAGCTTTAGTTGATTTTCTGAGTCCAACTTGGCTTATTATTCTTTCAGCAACAACGAAAACAAATAGATGTAGCTATAGTCTCTGATTTTCGTTTTCTTTTAATTCTGCATTGCAATCTTTATCATTGTACTGATTCATCATTATTTGTCAAAATCTGCAGATGTCGAGTAGAGTTAAAGCACCAGCAGTCGGTATTGATCTTGGAACCACATACTCCTGCGTTGCTGTGTGGTTTGATCAGCACAACCGTGTTGAGATCCTACCTAATGAACAGGGTAACAATACCACTCCATCATGCGTAGCTTGTAACGAAACAGAACTGCTAGTTGGTGAAGGTGCCAAAAATCAGATAACCATGAATGCTTCTAACACCGTATTTGGTAAATATTTTGAATATTTAACAAACAAGAAAATCCTTTATTTAGCATATAACCTGTAATGTTAATTAGCTTCTTTTAATTTTATGCTTGTGAACTTGCAGATGTTAAGCGTATAATTGGAAGCAGATTCAGTGACAGTAGATTGCAGGAGGACATACGATCATGGCCTTTCAAAGTTATACAAGGGCCTGAGGATAAGCCAAGGATTGTGCTTGAACATAATGGCCATAACAAGGAATTTTCAGCTGAAGAAATATCTTCCTTGATATTGAAGAATTTGAAAGAAGCTGCAGAGGCATACCTAGGAACAACGGTCACAGATGCAGTAATTACCGTCCCAGCATATTTCAGTGACAAGCAACGGCAGGCAACGAAGGATGCTGGTATGTTGGCAGGCCTCAATGTCTTGCGCTTAATTAGTGAGCCAACAGCAGCAGCAATTGCGTATGGTTTAGACAAAAGTGCTGACAGAAACCAACCAAACGAGAAAAATGTTCTCGTCTTTGATTTGGGTGGGGGAACCTTCGATGTGTCACTTCTGACTATCACAAGGGAAGGGACCATAAGTGTGAAAGCGGTTGGCGGTGACACTCATTTGGGCGGTGAGGATTTTGATAAGGCAATGGTTAACTATTGTGTACAAGAATTTAAGAAAAGGCATAAGAAAGATATAAGTAAAAATGCAAAAGCAATGGGGAGGTTGAAAGTTGCCTGTGAGAGAGCCAAGAGGGACCTGTCGTCAACAGCTCAAACGGCAATTATCATTGACTCACTTTATGAGGGACTTGATTTTTCTACCAAGTTCACACGTGCAAAATTCGAAGAGCTAAATGCTGATTTCTTTAAGAAGTGTATTGAATGTGTCAAGAAATGTTTGTCAGATGGGAATATGAACACGAATGGTGTTGATGATATAGTTATCGTAGGTGGGTCAACTCGGATTCCCAAGATACAACAGATGCTTAGGGAATTTTTTGAATGGAAGCAGCTTTCTAAGAGCATTAATGCAGATGAGGCTGTCGCTTATGGTGCGGCAGTCTTGGCTGCAAACTTAAGTGGTAACGGCAGTAAAACTGTTAAAGATTTGATTCTTTTAGATGTGACCCCTCTGTCCCTAGGTGTTGAGGTAACGTTAGAGGATAAGATGAGTGTTCTTATACCGAGAAACACACCGATACCTGTCACCAAGGAGGATGTATATTACACAATTTTTGATAACCAAAAAGCGTTTAACATCAAAGTGTTTCAGGGTGAATGCAGCAAAACCAAAGACAACATCTTTCTTGATGAATTCACTCTTAACGGTATCCCACCAGCTCCTGCAGGTAAACAAAATATGAATGTTTGCTTTAGCATAGACGCCAATGGTATTCTGCATGTCACGGCAGAGTTGATATCTACTGGTAATAGGCAAAGTATTGCAATTGCTGAGAGTGGAAAATTGTCTAATGAGGACATCGAGAAGATGCTAAAAAAAGTTGAGTTGTAAAGTCGTCTCTTTCCGCGACATCTAAACATGAGCATCAATAATGTTTTTACTTCCAAAATATTTGTATTATTTCTTAAGGACACAAAGTTCTGATGTATGTGGTCGTTATGGATTGCCATGCAACTCAAACTTTATGAATCATGCAAATTCTAATTTGTTTGAGAATTTATCTATGTGATATGTAACATATGTAACTATTTGAGCTTCATAACAATAAAGTAGTTCAACGTTCTATTCTAGTCTATCTATAATTGATTAAATTTGAACACTGGATCAGCTTTGCTAGGTAGGAGTTGTATTGAAAGAAATAAATAGCATCTGGTGTTTCACAAACAAATGTAGAAAACTTTGGTATCTATGGTATGCTTGAGTGATGTTTCAAGTATCGTTGAACAATCTGATGACGTATTTTAGAGTGTTAATGATGTCTTTGTCTTAAAAGACTTTACGAGAAATTGAGGTGGAGAAAGTGTTACCCATCATGTCTACCTCAAAAGCGCAAAAATGGATGTCTCTCTAAACAGACCAAGGTCCATTAAAAGTATCTATGGATACTTGCTTGGTTTCAAGATATGAAGTTCTGATATATGTATTAGGGGTTGGGATCCTCTCAAGTTGAAAGGTACAACTTGACTCAAGTCATCACCTGTTATATTTTCTCTTGAGGTTGCAATAAGGTGATAATAATGGCTTATTAAGTATTGACAATTCAAGTCTACTCTCTAGCAAAGTTTAGCACCGTTGGTACTTGGGTAGTGTCATCGTCATAACTTTAACTTTCATTATAACTTTAACTTTAACTTTCGTCAATGATTCCTATAAAAAGGCAAGTTGTATTATATGTGGGTCACACATGTGGGCCAATCTCTGTTTCTTCCACTTATTGGTGGGAGGATAACAAATTTTATGCTTTAAGTAGACAGACGAAGGAATGGAAATTAGTAGGCCCCATAGGAAAAAAAAAACATTATTAAATTAGTAATGGACCAATCTCTCCCCATATATGAAAAAGAAACACACATCATGTCTCTTATGTATCCACCAATGGGCTTGTGGTCCACTGGGCATGTCTTATTCAGTTAAGCGTGCCTAGTGGAGAGTAGTACCGGTTTGGGTGACCAAACTGGGAAGTCCTCCCTTGTGGACCACTGCCCTGTCAGTACGATTTCAAAGTCCTTCAATGAAGGTTTCAACCCACAAGTGTTCGAATCTGGAGAAGGCAGGGTTTACTTCAATTTAGGTGTCGTGCCTTCGGGCGGCTTAAGTTGAAGGTTTTTCCCCCATCAGATTTTAAATTAGACATGGATTTCCCTTAAAGAAAGTAACCGTTCAAAAAAAATGTCTCTTATGTATCCATAGACCATGACTATTAATTAACTTACGTGTTGATTAGGGAGTAAGACTTCTTCAACTTATTCTGACGGAACTTGCATGACAAATTTTATTTGAGGGGCCAAAATGTAATGTATATATTTTTAAGAGGTAGTTTACATTTTTAAATAAAAATTCGTACTAATAATATCTGTCACAACAATTTAGAATAAATAAATTGATAGAAAATTCCTAAACTGGTACAAAAGAGAAAAAAAAATCAAGATCAAACAAAATCTTGTAGAAAATCTTTAAGAACTTTGATTGCCATTGATTTTTGGAAATTGAGAATGATAAGTTAAAACAGTTTTGAGGATTGAAAGCAAAACAAAAATAACCAACGAAATTTTTGCAAGAATTATAAAAGCACTATTTTGGATGACAAAACAATCGCTAGAAAGTATGAAACGAAGCAAACATAGAAGTATTTTTGACATGTTTGGCGCGAGAGATTATAAAAGATTATGAAGGCTTAAGATTATCTTTGTTTGGCGTTGTTATTTGTTAGGCAAACTAAGATTGTGAATTATTAATATTTTAGAAAAATAAGTTCTCAACAAATAAATTCTCAAAACTAACTTTTAAAAGATTATGAAGATTTTTTTGTTCTTCACAAATTAAAAAATAAATAAATAAATCAATCAATTTGATTTTTTTCGGCAGCAACACCAACAAAATCTATTGTTGCCAAACATACCCATGCGTGATAAGTTGAGTAACTTAAATCTATAGGGTTTTATGAGTTGCATGTTAATAAACAAACAATTTATTTATTTCAATAAAGCCGTCAAGTTTCGTGACTTTAAACTAAGAGTTGTTAGTATTTCCACACATTTTATTTTTCTTTCAAACATCTGCCACACCTTTAAACACGTAGCTCAGTTACTTTCGAAAGAAACCAAAACCTAATCACGTACTCCAAATCAAACACGACACTCCACATATCATTTGAAATATAAATGATGTGTTATGTTTGAGGAATTTATTTCGTCGTTTTGGGTCTTTTTTAAAACAATTTGTATAACATGCGCCCGTTTGGCCTGTGTCCATTTAACTCGTGGCCCGTGCCCGCACTAGGGGTGTTCATCGGTTCGGTTATCGGTTAATCGGTTTATTCGGTTCGGGTTGTTCGGTTAAAAAAAATTTTGGGTCATAACCGAAAACCGAACCGAACCGAGAACCGAACCGAAGTTCGGTTCGGTTATGGGTCAAAACCGAAAACCGAATTTTTTACTTAAATTACACTATTTATATTTTTTTTGAATTTAATTATATATATTTTTGGCAAAAAAAATATTTCAAGCATAAAAAAGTGTTTTTTTATATTAGTATAAAATTTTAATGGATATTTTTTATATTTAAAATAATATAAATATATAAAAAATATATATATTTATATAAATTCGGTTTTCGGTTCGGTTTTCGGTTCAGATAGCTAAACCCATATCCAAACCGAAAACCGAATTTTTAATTCGGTTCGGTTCGGTTTTAACAAGTTCGGTTCGGTTATATGTTCGGTTCGGTTTTATTTCGGTTCGGTTTTTGGTTTATTCGGTTAAGTAACCGAACCGTGAACACCCCTAGCCCGCACAGCCCGCCCGTTTTGCCACCTCCAATCATTTCCAAAAGATTTATAACATCTAAACCAAGTGTTGCCAATTATCTAAACAACTGGGCCAACTGGATCAACAACAACTGGACTTAATAAACAAACCGACACCCAGCCCATTACTATATAAACCCCCTTCCACACTCCCAATCACTCCCACAAGCCCTAAAACCACAAAAACCCCTCACCGGAACCCTAAATTGTAACAACCATGAAGCTCGTACGGTAATAATAACAAATTCACTCTTTATATTTTTAATTATTTAATTAATTAGTTTATTATTCAGTTTTTATAATAACTGTTATTTTTTTTGTTGTTAAATTAGGTTTTTGATGAAGCTGAACAATGAAACGGTTTCCATTGAGTTGAAGAATGGTACCGTTGTCCATGGAACAATCACAGGTCAGTTAGTTTACTGTTTTTGTGCTTTTTTACGGTTTCGTATAGTTAGTTATTGCGTTGTTTGAATATTGTAGGCATTGTTAGGCGTGTTTCGCGTAGTTTGCTTAGAAAGTTTGTAGGCGTTGTTCGATGTAGAAAGTTTGTATTCATAGCTCAATTAGTTAGGTAACTGATTTTGGTTCATTTTTACTGTTTCGTATCGTTAGTTGCTGTGTTATTTGAATAATGTAGGTGTTGTTAAGCATGTTTTGCGTAGTTTGTTCACTTGACTTGTTTAGAAACGTAAGGAGAGAAGAGAGTTATGTAAACTAAGCAAACTAACAATGCCTACAAACTTTTGTATTCACAGGTTAGTTGGTTAGTTTACAGGTTTTTGTGCTTTTTACGGTTTTGTATAGTTAGTTATTGTGTTATTTGAATAATGTAGGTGTGTTTCGCGTAGTTTGTTTAGAGGATGTTTACTTGACTTCGTTTAGAAATGTAACGAGAGAAGAGTGTTATGTAAGGTTATTCGATGTAGAAAATTTGTATTAGTTAGTTAGTTTACTGATTTTACGTTTTTTTTTATGGTTTCGTATAGTTAGTTATTGTGTCAGTTGAATAATGTAGGCGTTTTGGCGTGTTTCGCCTATTTAGTTAGTTAGGTAGCTTACTATTTTTTGTGTTTTTGTACGGTTTTGTATAGTTAGTTATTGTGTTATTTGGATAATGTATGCGTTGTTTGGCGGGTTTGGCATAGTTTGTATTCACAGCTTAGTTAGCTAGTTTACTGTTTTTTGTGCCTTTTTTACGGTTTCATATAGTTAGTTATTGTGTTATTTGGATAACGTACATGTTGTTAGGCGTGTTTCGCGTTGTATGTTTAGAGAGAAGAGTGTTATGTAAGGTTATTCGATGTAGAAATTTTGTATTAGTTAGTTAGTTAGGTTACTGGCTTTTGTGTTTTTTTACGGTTTTGTATAGTTAGTTATTGTGTTAGTTGAATAATGTAGGCGTTGTTAGGCGTGTTTCATGTAGTTTGTTTAGAGGGTATTTACTTGACATGTTTAGAAACGTAAGGAGAGGAACGAGTTTTGTAAGGTTATTCGATGTAGAAAATTTGTATTAGTTAGTTAGGTTACTGGTTTTTGTGCCTTTTTACGGTTTCGTATAGTTAGTTAATGTGTTATTTGAATTATGTAGGCGTTGTTAGGCGTGTTTCGCGTTTGAATCGCGTTGTAAGGTTACTCGTTGTAGAAATTTTGTATTCACAGGTTTGTTAGTTTACTTGTTTTTGTGGTTTTTAAGGTTTCGTATAGTTAGTTATTGTGAATAATGTAGATGTGTTTCGCGTAGTTTGTTTAGAGGATGATTACCTGACTTGTTTAGAAATGTAAGGAGAGAAGAGAGTTATGTAAGGTTATTTGATGTAGAAATTTTGTATTAGTTAGTTAGGTTAGGGTTTGATGTTTACTTCAGTGTTAGTGACTATGAATAGTTGAAAGTTATTGTGTTGTTTAAATAATGTAGGTGGAATGTATAGTTTGTTATGTGGGGTTTAAAGTGGTTAGATTACGTGTATGTCGTTTTTCGTTTAGAGGATGTAAGATATTTAGGTGACTGGTGGTGAAATGTGAGTAGAGGAGTATTGTAAAACTTGGATTACAAGGTCAAGTAGTCGGTCATTACTCGCAACAAGGTCAGTTACCGAGATGAGTTGAGCCGACTTGGCGAAAATACTTGGTTTGGATAAAATTCGGTCGGTTTGAAGCATTTGAAAATTTGTTGGGTCTTATGAACAATTCTATGGTTCTTTAAACATGTCATAAATGTAGTGTATTGATTTGTTTTTTTACGGTTTCGTATAATTAGGGTTTGATATTTACTCAAATGTTAGTGATTTATGAATGGCAGTTATTTGTTGTGTTGTTTAAATAATGTAGTAGGTGAAATGTATAGTGTGTTTATGTTAGTGATTAGAGTGGTTAGGTTACGTATGTGGCGTATTTCGTTTGGTTCGTTTAGAGGATGTGATGTGTTTAGGTGACTGGCTTAGAAATGTGGGTAAATCAGTGCGGTAAAATTCGGAGAGCAATAAGTCGCTACAAGGTTGGTGACTGAGGTGAGTGGAGCTGAATCGGACAAAAAATTTTGTTTGGTCAAAATACGGGTCAAAACTTGGATTTAAGTAGTTGAAAAATTGTGTTAATGTTTTTAAAACATATTTCTATGGTCCTATCAATATGTCATACATATAATTTCATAATTTAATAATAAAACAACCATGATTCTATGTAGGAGTACGAAAAAAAGCAAGTAATTAATTGTACCGGTGAATATCGTATGTGGATTCAGTGTGAATGTATTTTTAGCAAGATGAAGTTAGTTTGTTTTGGTATGTGTTTAGGTGGTGTTTAGATTACCTTATTTTCAGGTTGTGTGGGCTTATTTGAAATTGGAAAAGCTTATAAGCATGGCTTTATTGGCATATGAACTTATCAAGTTGAGGTTATTGCTTATTTAAGTTGATAAGTATAACTTGATAAGCTCATAGCCGATAAATATGGGCTTATGAGCTTTGCTAAATTAATAAGTCCAAAAGACTAAAAAATAAGCTTATTCAAACATTGCCTAAGTGGTTTGTAAATTGGACAATTATTTATTAAAAGCCAGTTTGGAATAGACAAAACTTAACACGGATATGCTTAGGTTTAAACAAAAGGGGAATAAACAGTATTATTGCTTACAGTTGCAAAGTGGCTAGTTTCATATTGTCATTTACTCAGATTAGCATTCGAGGCAATGTGAAATTGTGAATTACCAGAGATGAATAATAACTGTAAAGCTCGCACTTTGATTTTGTTTTACTCATGCTTGGACATGAAAAACGTTAGTCTAATACTACAGCAACTATAGTATATATTGACTACACTAGATAAATAACACAGAACACAAACCATGTAAAAGAAAACATATAAACATTAAACATCATCAGTTTAAATACGAAATATAAAGCATGCTGTTTACCATTGTGCCTCTTTAGTGACTAACCTAACCTTCTTGACTCATATGCCCTCTTTTGTATATGTGCATTTTTGTGACCGAGTCCATAAGAGTGAGGAAGTTGGCCCTTTTACTTGAGATATTGTGACGTCCATAAGTGTAGGAAGATTTGTAGGCACATAAACAAGCCGGGCAAGATGCGAGTGCTTGTGTGCATTATTGACGCGGGCACTTGTAATTAACAAAACACACCAAATGCTTCTACATTATTTATTTTATTAAGTGCGTATGCATTAAAATAAGTTGGTTACATTGTTTAGTTAGTCTAGTTGTCTTTCTCTAATATAGTATCTATTTTAATTTTTAAGTACTCAAAAACTAATAGTCACCACTTGCCAAGATCATCGTTTATTTAAGTAAGATCCCTAGGTTGATTAGTTGTGACGAGAGAAGAATAGATGATTACAATAAATTAGTTTGGGAGGTATTGCCGTTTGCTTTCAGGTTGAGGAGGAACAAATTGCTCTATATTTGACTAGAGCAATGAAGTACAATAGTAAAGTTTCTAAAATGCTCTATTAAAACGACAAGATGAAGTACAATGGTAAAGTTTCAAAAACTAATAGTCCCCACTTGCCAAGATCATCGTTTATTTAAGTAAGATCCCTAGGTTGATTAGTTGTGACGAGAGGAAGCATAGATGATTACAATAAATTAGTTGGGGAGGTATTGCCGTTTGCTTTCAGGTTGAGGAGGAACAAATTGCTCTATTTGACTAGAGCAATGAAGTACAATGGTAAAGTTTCTAAAATTCTCTATTAAAACGACAAGATGAAGATAACTATTGAACCAAACTTGAAGTTATATATTTCAAGAAACAATAATTAGGATTAAAATAGAGCAAGTTCAAAAGCTTACCTAATGGTGCATCTTGCAAAAATTTTATGAGTGACCCAAAATAAAAAGTATTATTTGTTATCTTTTGGGACAACATGAAGCATTAATTTATATACTTGGATGCTTGCTTCTCATTATAGGCTTGTTCATAACTGGGTCCAATTACTTCGTATGTCAAAATATGCATAACTTAAACTGTGTCAAATTTAATGCTAAATTTTAACCAAACCTTTTTCTCTTTTGGATGTGTTACAGGTGTGGACATTTCTATGAACACACATTTGAAGACGGTTAAACTTACACTCAAAGGCAAGAATCCAGTGACCTTAGATCACTTAAGTGTCAGGGGCAACAACATCCGATACTATATCTTGCCCGACAGTTTGAATCTTGAGACTCTGCTGGTTGAAGAAACGCCTAGGGTCAAACCCAAAAAACCAACTGCAGGTATAGTAACTCTTAATTTGCGAACACATTTGAACAGTTTTTATATTTGTTTCTCTTTCTAATGGTGGACCTCGGTTTTGTAATCTGGGTATTTGAGGTGACAAAATGGCGGGTTGGGTAACCGGTCAAAATGATTTGGGTTTTTACCTTCGTTTACAGTGATTTAATAGATTTTAGTCTATCTTTCCATTTTACACATTTGACTCGTTAGAGATAAGACATTACATAAATTGACCTTTTCATAAGTAAATGAGCTGAAATTGTCATGTTCTCGCTATAACAAAAACTTTTTGGGTATGCAATACAATAACAGTTTTTATTCTGCACCAGAAAAAGTCTTGTGGTATGTATGCACATGTGTATCCAAATGTCAGTGTCTGTTTGTCCTTGGTCAACATCTTATGGTCTGTATATTCTTATTTCAGGAAAACCGGTGGGTCGTGGAAGGGGCCGTGGGCGCGGACGTGGTCGTGGCCGAGGCCGTTAAGTTTCTAACATTGTTGTTATATCTGGTATTGTAAGCAGCTGTATTGTTTGAGACTTTTCAAAGTAGCATTCTGAGTATGGTTATGATCATTTTGCTAGTAGTTATTTTGCATGATGTTTAACTTGTCATTTTCACTATATGCACCCTTTAGCTTAATGGTATAAAAGATATTATTAACAATTTCTAGGTTGTGTTAAGACTTTTTTCTAGACGCCAGCTTTGATGATCTGTTTCTGGAAAAAGACCCGTTACATTGCTCTAAGCTTCCTTTATAGTTAAAAGACCAAGTAAACAATATCTGATGAAATGCATCTTTTGGCCAAGAATTTTCGGACTAGACAAATGGTCAAGGTGTTACCTTTGCTTCAAAAGTATATGAAAATCGGAGGCGAATATGTTAAATTGATCTGTGCGTCATAACATGTGAAGAGTGTTTAATACATGTAATTAAAATATTTTTTAGTGCAAAACAATTTTCTTTTCAAAGTATGTTATATTGATGGGCAAATTTTAATGTGATAGAATGGTGATATCGTTAAGTGATAAATCAAGGAATATGATGGATCTGGCGACAAAATTAGTCATAAGAGCACTAGGTACCCTGGAGCCGTCCCGCTGGTGTTATGGAGAAAAGTGTTGCCACATCAGCACTTTTTCCCATAACACTATAATTCACCACAACACCAAAAACACCACTCCCTCCTATAACACCAGATTTTGATGTCGTCGTGCACCCATGAACCCCACATTTTTTTCATTTATTTAAATAAAACAACACATTTAATTAAAACTAAAATTTCATTAATACTCCCTCCGTCCCAAAATTATTGTCCACTTTGAATTTTCAAAGTCAAAATGGTATAATTTTGACCACAAATATATATTTTTTATTATATAATACTTGATGAAAAATTATACCATTGAAAAGTATACTTAAAATCCAATCCATTTATATATTTTGCATCAAACATTATATAACACCCACAAAAATATTTAAGGTCAAAGTTGAAGAATAAAGACTAAAAAAGTCAATACTGGACAATAAATTTGGGACGGAGGGAGTAGAAAAATACATTAAAAACATACTTAAAAGTTAAAAGAATGAAAACAAATAATTAAAATCGCATCATCTATACTCTATAGTCGATTCTTTGAGCAAAAAATGAAAAGAGTTGTAAGCAAAGCTAAAATTGCTTTTTCCAAAATAATATTACTAGTACTCAGTTTACACTTCCCTAACAAAGTACTTTTAACATTTAGTCTTCTAGAAAATATTTTATTGATACTCAGTAGTATCCAAAAAAGTTGAGTGGGCCTAAAGTATTTTATTAATACTCAGTAGCTATATCCTCTTCATCTTCTTCACATAGCTCTACTGTAAAATATATATGATCTTTGGCCTCATTTTTTTTCTTCTCATTTCGATCTCTATCTTCTTTTAACTTAGATCTAAGCTTTAAAAAAGAGAGGAAATAAAAAGAAATGAAAAACGGGACCATTTGACGGGAAAACGCGACCCACGTTACCCTCCTCACGCTGTCACGTTGCGTTTTCCGGGACGATTTGGGCTGTTCGTGATGGCTCGGGACGTGAAAACGCGAGACACGGTGTGGTGCTCGCGCCGTCCGGTCGCGTTTTGCCGGAAAACACCAGCCTTGGCGCTGGGTACCGAAGGCTCTAAAGATATTCTTATTTCGGAGAGGGGTTGGTAAGTGAGAATGAAATGTCGACATGCTTTTCATCGTGTCGACTCCAATATGACACGACAAATGTCAGTATACTTAAATTCTGGAATAATACCCACTTAAAGTACAAGAAAAAAAATAAAACGCATATCAGTAATAGCCAATCAAATACTATCATAAGTTATCTAGCCAAACATGCCACAAATCCTACTGGCCACACACTCAACAAAAGAACAAAATCTGATATTATGTTACAATGGTCCCATTAAATTCAGACCTCAACTCATTCAGTTTCCGTGAGAGAAAATAATTCAAGTTCTAAACAAAGAATCGCAAAAAATATCATTGAACGCGCTTAGAAATGGCTGGAGAGACAATACAACTCAAGGCTGGAGAGGCAAACCCACTCAAGACAGTAGCGGTGGTGCTTGGAGCACTAGCTTTTGGTTGGGCAGCGATCGAGTTAGCCTTCAAACCACTCTTGAGTAAGGCTAACAAAGACAAGTCTGTTGAGGATAAAGCTAAAGAGTTGGCGAAAGAAGCTGAAGATGCTGTTGCTGATGCCAGTGACGCCGTCACCGATGCCGTGGCTGATGCTTAGGCTGAGGCTACTAGCTGAGTTTATGCATTGTATGCCAGGTTAAAGATTGGCAAACGTTTGTTTTAAGTATGTATATTTATTCATGCTAAAACACTACAAGTTATTTCGAAAAATGCATATTTATTCTCGTTAATAATGACATTTGTGGCAAATAAAAGTTCTTTCAAATAATGGGTGACAAATTTACCTACTTGACGTGTATTATATGGCAAATTTGTTATTTAACATTGTTTTTTTAACGGCAATTTAACATAGTTATTTAGCATTGTTTAATAACGAACACAAGATGTTTAGTAATTTGCAAATCCGGTCTTTAATTGGTGCAATGTCTAAGCTGTATATGTTTAACACTGGCAAACTTGAGATTCTATATCTTTGTCACATATGAGATTTAAACAAACATTTTAGTTGAGGAACAATTTAGTTGCTATTAGGCTAAAAGCTCGCCTAAACTTTGTCATTTTTAATTTATGTTATCAAGATAGTTGTCGAATGTCAGGAAAGTATAGTCAATTTTGTTGTGTTAACAAGTAAAACGAAGAGAAAGATCAGGAGAGGCTAGTTAGTGAGAATGATGAAATCGCCACCCGTGTTGTAATCATGTCGAGTCACATTGTTAGAGTGAATTCAAAGTTCAAAACTCGACTTAAGCTCGATCGAGCCTGTATTTGTTTAACTCGAGCTTGATCATTTGACGGATACTTTTGAGCTCGTCTTAACTCATTTATCAGTATTAACCTTAAAAAGCCAATTATTTAAGACTAGTAACGATCTACTCATATCAATGGGGATATCACATTTGAAATGAAAGATCAACTCTTCAAAGTGAGACACTCGAGCGTAAATTTTACTTCTCAGCTCCACTCGAATCGTCTAGATGATGCAACAGTTATGTAAAATATGTACACAAAAAGCATTAAGTAAGAAATAGCACAAGAGTTGTAAAGCTCACTAGCCGATTATTCTCACACAGTAATACTTGAGCTCGACCTAGTCGGCTTATACTTCGTGTACAGTGACAAAACGTTGCAAATCCGCAACAAGTTTCAATGAGCTAATAAAAACTTTAAATTTTAAAATAAGTTAGCTTGTAAAATAACTTGTGTTTTTCATACAAGCTTATAGTTAATAGAAATGAGCATTTACAAATAAATAGATCTTGTAACTAATTAACAAACTTATGTACCTTTTAAATATCACATATAACATTAAAATATTTAGTTTTCAATTTATGATATAAACTTCTGTTCCAACTCAACTTAATTAATCTCACCAAACATACAGATAAAAAAATATTAAAATTCTCTCAAGTTTGAATAAATATTACACAAGTCATCTTCTATCACAAACAAAGATAGTGAGACATTTGAAAAACATTGGTCTTTCAATAAGCTTAGAGCAAAGGGTAACTTAACGCAGGGCTGTGTTATCCCTTCACTTTCTCGCCTTATTGCCCACGTTAAGGTACCGGGGACGTGCGTTAATGGAGCATTAATGCAGCAAGTTACCCCATTAACATCACGTTAAGGCCGTTGTTAAAAAAAAGAAAAAAAGAAAAGAAAAGAAATTACACTTTTGCCCCCTTGCAAGATTTTCATTATTTGATTTCAAGAAACAAAAATTTCACAAGACCCCCTTGTGATTATAAATCAAAGTCTACCATAAATTTAAAATTCCAGTACATCACATTCAAACTTAGAATAACGATACGAAAACAAAAATTATCCTACGATTCTCACGAAGGTATTATATAGACTTGTAATTGTCTATGAGATCTGACTTCTCCTCCCACACTTGCAACACTTGTTCTCTAACCATCTTCAAGGCGACCTGAATTTGCAGATCTGTTTCATCGTTTCTTAATAGACTTTCTAGACCGATTGTGATTGCTGGATGGTCTTGAGGCAGCTTACGCAACCTTTGGATCTCTGGAGCACGATCTTCCTTCTTCATCATAATTCTTGTTATCTCACCTAGAAAATTGTTAATCAGCCTTAGCTCTTTTTCTTGTTCATTTCGTAATCGGGTAAGGATACTCCTTTGCACCATAGATGGATCGTTAGCCATAGTGTTTGTATGAGAGTATGAAGTGTTGTTAAAGTTGTATTTATAGGGGAACTAGCCGTTAAAGGATATTGTAACGGAAACTAGCCGTTACAAATTCTATTAATATTCAAACTAACCGTTAGATGGCACAACATAGGGAAAATGATAAACACGATACATAAATACAACCATAAACGATACGGAAATAGAAATACACAAAATACGAAAGTACAAACACAACAGTTACGGAAAGTACAAATATGGACGTTAATTCCTATATCTGTTCCATGCTGGGCTGTTTTGCAAGATCAACCACACGTGCATGTATTTGAAGCCTTGCCCACTATAGCGTTCTTTGAAAACGTCAATTGCATCAAAAAGACGACCATTGACCTCACGCGTAGGCTGTAAATTCAAATAAATATCATTGAATTTTTCACATTCACAGGTAAGTCTTGCCCACTTACCCATTATCTGGCTTTTGTTACGAACAGGACCGTCTGATTGTTCGTTGAACCTTGCTGTAACGTCATTCCATAAAACGGGTTCGCGAGAAAATTCGTGAATGACTAGCCATATGTCGGCAAGCAAACTTTCTTCTTCAATAGACCAACGATTAGCAATTGTAAAAAAATTTATAAAGTGAAGTGTGTGTAAAATAGTATGACATGGTATGCTATATATAGGGATAATATTTAAAATTTGAATTCAAATGGAAGGGCGGGATAGTATTTAAAGTTTAAATTCAAACGGAAGGGCGGGATAGTATTTAAAACGTGTGTATATAAATGTTTATGTTAGTTTTAAATGAAATATTTGTTAAAGTTTGGGGTTGAAATTGAAAACAATTGAGGTGGAGGTGAGTTATAGGTAAGTTAAGGTAAATGGTGTTTTTTTGTAAGTTATTGTGAAAAAGTTAAAGCTGATGTGGCGCTGACGTGACACTAAGTTATTGAATAACTCAAGGTCAAGACACCTTGTGCTCTTAGGGGTGTTTGGTATGTATTATGGAATCACTATTATAGGTTTACAAATCCATCACTATCGCTACTGAGGGGTTTAAAAAATGTTTATTTTTGTAGGTTTCATACATTTTGAAAACAAAACCCATAAACCAAACAATATTTTGAGATGAAAGTTATTTTCTCATTCTCATATTCTCAAACAAACACAGAATTAATATTTTGTTTATAAAAAGACATAACAATTCATGTTGATACAAACTTGAAAGGATATTAATAACTTTTAAGTATCATTTGTAAGTTGTAACTTACTTGTACAAACTACAAAATAAACACAAATTAAGATAACCAAATAGAGACGGAACCAGACCAAATATAATCGGACGCACAAATTTTTTAGAAGCATAATGTAGAAACACATTTCGATGAACCGAGTGCATTTAAAATGCATTTTAAAAAAACTGATATTTTTTTTTTCAAAAATTAACACTACACCGAAAAAATCCATAAATGTCCCGAGCACCCGCGAAACCCCCTAGTTCCGTCTAGGTAGCCTAGTCAACTCAACCATAGTTTAGCCATCGAAACAAGGCTCAAATCCTATTGGCCACCTCCACTTTCAACACTTGTCCCCTAAGAAAAACAAAACTAGTCAGTCACTTTACGTTACGAATAAAAAACCTTCATTTCTAAAAAAACCCAAAAACTCACAACCAATTTTTTTATAAAAAGAAGATATGGGAAAAGGAGACTCGAAACAATTGAAATCAGTAGTGGTTGTAATCGGAGCTTTAGCTTTTGGTTGGGCTGCTATTGAGTTAGCTTTCAAGCCATGGCTTGACAAGGCGCGTGCTGCTATGGATAAATCTGACCCTACACGTGACCCTGATGACGTCGATGTTCCTGTTCAGAAGTCGCCCGAGGAGGAGATTGACGGCGGTGATAATTAGTTTTTATTATTATGTTGCTTGAAAATGAATTATGGTTATGAAGTTATGATTATGATGATGATGATGATGATAAATTTTATGTTATTATTATGATGATTTTGAATTTTATGATTGTGTTATTTTTTTTATTGTATTAGGTCGGGTGTGTTTGGTAAAAGTAGCAGTGAGCGGTACCAGTTTTTTTTTTTTTTTTTTTTTTTTTTTTTTTTTTTTTTTTTATAAAAATGTTTGGTAACGTAGCTCTAATCATAATATGTAAAACAACTTAAGCTCTTAAATACTCAACGCTCCTGAATGCTACTTTATGGAGCGTTGAAAAATGAGTATTCCGAAAAAATACATTAAGTTACTTGCTGCTTGTCAAACGAGCATTAAAGGCCATGATGCTTAGCGCTCACAGCTCCTAAATGCTCCGCGCCAAACACACCCGAGTAGTCTGGAAACTCTACTTGACCTAAACCTAAGAGCTCGAGCGAGTCTTAAGTTTCAAGCTTGAGCTCGTGAGAATTATTAAAGATTTCGGGGTGTGTGTGTGGGTCTGGGGTGGGGATAGTTTATATTAGATAGCATATGGGTTCATTTAATTTTAGAAACGCCGATAAGCTCTCTCTTATAGAGCTTAGTGGGTGTTGAACTTATTTGACTCACCTTATAATTTAAAGCTAGAGCCTATATGATGAAAAGTTGTTATGATGATTTCGTATGATTATGCTTACTTTTTGTAATTTTAGGTCGAGTTAGTCCAATCTGTAGATTTGCTAGCGGTGGACTTAACATTAAAAGATACCTGATGCATTTTCAACCAAGTAAAAAAGACTTTTAGCCACATAAAGTTTGGGAAAGGTTGAAAAAATCCATATGTTTCACGAAATCCCTCTCGGTCTGCTTTGACTCGAGCTTGGGCGATCATTAACTTCTAAGGGTTGAGTTATTAATAATAGGTTAGGGGGTGTTTGGATTAATTTATTCAGCTTTGGAGCTTATTAACTTGCTTGTGACGTTCACAGGCTCTAAAAAGTAGAGGCTTATCGGTTTTTCTAAAATCATACAGCCCGTAAGCAAGCTAAATAAGTGAACACAAACACCATCAATGATTACTCAGCTTGACTTGCTTATAGTGTATGAAAAGCATGTAATTACACTTATACAAAAGGAGACAACCTAGATAACCAAAAGAGCTTTATAAGCTGAGCGTTTTTATACTCCAGCTTGACTTGAAAGTCTATGTGAGTAGCTCGAGCTCAATTTGTCTAATTCGAGTAGGTTGCAAGTATTTTGCGAGTTTGCTCGCCTTGATTACACCCCTAGATTGACATGACTAACAATGATGGTGCTCCGTACTATTTTCCGATCTTAGCAGCTTAGATAACTATTCAGTGTATTTTGCTGTGAAGATGGATTTATAATCTGTCATTTGAATTGGTAGGTAGGATTGTGTCAACATTTATCATCTATGCCCTGGGCATTTTTAGAAAAAGGGGCTTCTATTATCTTTTGACTCGTTTGGACTTGTGGTCACAGAAGGATTATGCCTTGTTAAAAAAGCTTATGTTTTATTTTTTAAAGATACTCAGTAGTATATGACTATTTGTATTTGTTCAAATTGTTTGTTATTGCTTTAAGCACATTGTATGAGTGATTGGTAGAGGTAAAACACAATTTCAAGTAGAAGTCAAGGTTTAGGCAATAGTTGCTTCCATTAACAGGTTCTGAAATTAGATTACCAACTCCATGGACTTGGGGATGGTCGTATGTAGTTAGGTTTAACAAAAAAAATTATGTTTTGGTTTTTGGTTAAATTGTGGTGTTTACCTTTGGATAACATCATAGTTAAGTTACTTAAGTACATAACTGTTAGTGAAGCCTAAGTACAGGCTAAATTCAGTTGTAGAATGTTTTTATGTTTGATAAGATTGATATAAACACAACTTGTCATAGTTGATCGTCTTTCAATCTTTGGATCGCTAACTAAAACTGAGTGGCATGTAATTTTTTACTTTAAGAGACGATAGTTTTCGAATGCAATGGTAACAGATTTTATAACCTCTAAATTCGCATTCCTTGTGTTGGTGTTTGAATTGCAATAGCCATATATGTATTAAAGAAATTAGAAGTAGTATAATGATGAACAACCGCCTTGTATTGAAAATCACGGAGTACTTGTTTTGGTGCATCACTTGATATGCTCGACCTTCTAATGTTTCTACACATTCGGTTTAAACACAGGTTGTAAACTCCAAAACTTATCATCTACTTCATTGGAACCGGCCACAAACAGCAGCCCTCATTATTGTTGCTTACATATGAATAAATTTTCTGAACATTGCTTTCCATAATCTATAGTGATTTCATGTTTACCTATGAAGACTTCATCTTTACTTGAATCACAGACATCAGTTGAATCTGTCGACTCCTTATCAGCAAAAGGATAAAAAAAGTTTAAAATACTGTTCAAATAAAACAATTTCAATGAGAGTGTAGACATTTGCTATGGTTCGTATGTGTTCAACAACATAGCCCGATCTCACAACATCTCTAAGACTAAGTATAATGGTGATCAACATCATCATCGCCAACTCAAAGTCACATTATCTCTTCACTCCATCACCACCAAACACGTGTACTAAGACCACTAATTTCACAACCCAACTTAACACACTTAAACACAAATATACTTCACAATATTCTATGCACACACATACACCACAACCAACATTACAAGTCGGTCTTAGCAAAGACCAACTTCTCCAATTTTTAGGACCCAAGACACGTCATTTGTGGGTTGTGTTTTAATGAAGCACGCAGTGGGAGGATGTGTCCTCGCCACCACTATTACGCCCGACCTAAGTATAATCCCACTCATTAAGCCATGAATCCATGAGTTCCAAACTATATAATGGAATAAGGATGTTTGACATTACACATGTTATCTAATCTATATATATAAACCGAAAGAGAAATGCTATACATTCCTATAATATACTCCTACTCCATATAAAGTTGGACATGTGAAATCCACTACTTACCTCTCTTAATCTCTTTCATTGATTTTTACACTTGCTATAATTAAGAGGATTTGTAGAAAGATAAACTATGAACATTTATCATTTTCCAAACTGAAATGCATTTAAATTTACTCACATGTTTACGCTTCATGTCTCGATGAAACAGGTATGTTTGGCGAAATGGGTTGGGGCTGGGGCTTATATTATAAGCCAAAATTAAAATTTGTATTTTTATAAACTTGTTTGGCAAATGGGTTGGGGATGGGGCTTATTATTGCAAAATTACTAAAAATGACATAATTAAATGAGTTTTTGTATATTTTAGATATTTTTGTGGGTAAATAAGCAATTTATTCTTCAAAAGCCCCGTGCTAAAGTTTTTAGTCCCTTTTATGGGGGTAAGGTTTTTAGCCGACTTATTTTATAAGTCCTTTAATAAGCCCCATGACAAATGAGACTTATTTTATTATTCGACTTTTTCTAAAAGCCCAAGCCCCTATAAGCCCTTTAGCAAACACACCCATAATACTTTTAGATAAAAAGGTTATGGTACTTTGGTACCCTGATACCCGACCCAAACAAGATCCAAAAGTGTAGGTGGGCCCATCAAGTACCATATCCTTTCTTTGGGTAAAGATAAAATGGGCCAAAAATGCCCACTACCATCAATAAAGAGAATGTTTTTCAACTATATTTTGTTATTTATAGAAACTACTCGAGAAAGAAAAACCTACCTAAGGTTTAAACAAAATTGAGATAAACTCCATGTGCTTAAATATATGCAAATTTATCTAGTGTTTCACAAACCTTTATGACAAACCTTTAGATAAGTAGTATTCAATTATTTTATCTAACCTTTAGATTAGATGCATGTTTTATTCGTGTAGTTAGACAATAACACTAGGATTTCCCTTTATGACAAACCTCATGCTCACACATTATTCAGAAGAAAACCGGTTTTAGGAAAAATTTACGACATTGATACGATCAATAACATGAATAAGTGGTAAACAACGTGACCGGACCTTTTCCACAAATATTGTTTAAAAGCGGTTTATGGAAATGTCAAATGTTCATAAAACAATGTTTTTCAAGCTTGCGCCACATGAATAAGTTTAGGATATAAAAATCTCCAATTTGATGCATTTGTATTATATGAAATGTTTATAAATCTTTATAGAGTTTATATATAGTGGTGATAGTTTTATAAAACAACAAAGTTTAGAGGTTAACGGCAAAACAAAATTATAAAGCTTTACAAAGATTTATCATAATGGACGGCTAAGGATGTCTAACAAGGGCCATAAGATACACTAACCTAATCAGCTGTCATATTTACAATTGGGTGATGTTTGTTTATTAAGAATTTCTGAATCTGAATCAATTCATATATCTGAATCTGAAGTGAAAATGTTTGAATTTGAATGAAATAATAATATTAATTTTTTGTAATAAAATGTATGATTTATATAAATATAAAGCGGTTCATTCTTATGAAACAAAAATATTTATAAACATTAAACAAAAATTCGAGTCATAAAACTAACACAACCTAACAACGTGAAAACAAAATGTGTTAAAATTAACATTCAAAGATACCGTGTCACAATTTGATCTTATAAATTAGTCATATATTGTTGATATGTTATACTTCAATATAGTTAAACATTTTCACTATTTCGTAAATCAAATATATACATTATTGATATCTTATACACTATTTTTCAGTATTGCAAAAAAAATCTACAAGGCCGATTAATCGCCGTCTAGGCACAACAAGACCACCAACCTTGCCGATTTATGTAACTGGGTCAAACAAATAGGTCAGCCTTGGTCAATGGCGGTCATTGGTGGTCAAACTTGCCGGAAACCTACACATCTTGCTAGAAGAACCCAAAACTCACTGTTAACTTATTTTGATCAATTATAGTAACTGTTTAAATCTATTGCAAGCTATTATTTAGAAAATATCTTGCCGGGAATACATAAAACTCGCCATAAATACATAAAACTTGGTGGAAATACCCAAAATTTGCCAAAAATGCCAATCCGATTAATCACCGATTATTCTCATCTAGACCGATTACAAGCTAAAAGGTGGTCGACCGTCCGACTACCGATTCGCGATTTTTGCAACCTTGCTATTTTTATACATTCATCATTTTTACAAGTTATAAAACACAATAACCACACTATGCAACACTATATTGCACCGATAATGATGCATAAATAAAAGAAAATCAGTGTTGATATCAATTCTCTAACCTAACAACAAACTAGTTAAATAACCATTCTAGATGTTCTAGAACACAAGTCGTTTCGTGCCTCTTTTTTCTTTAGGGCAGGGGTGGGCACCGATCCTATTCGTCAAACCTACATTATTCTATTTACGATGAGTACATGCTCCCTATTTTTGACCACCCTAGTAAAAATTGGCACCAAATACAGGATTCTTCGCTTTAGATTGTTTAGTTACCTAGACTTGAATGCCCTTTTCTTGTTCAAGCCATTTTCCTAACTACATCTTAACCATTTTAACAAAGGTCTTTATTGATCTTTTAAGCAAAGTCTCACTTAAGCATTCAACGCTTAACCATTCATCGATCTTTTTCTGTATTGTCCTACTAATATTACATGGCCAACAAACTTGAATACTTGATGGGAAACACTTAGCAGTGTAATGATGACTTTCACAGGACTCAGACAGTATATTACTGTCATATCAGCTTTCTCTCTAATTGACAACTTCATTACCAACTTAATGTAATAAAAAAACTTATGACACCACCAAAAACTTAATAAAAATCAATTAAGTAAACACCTACACATCAATTGACTCTTTTTTTTTTCCTTCTCGTAAGACACGTCCCCAAGTGAGGGTGTAATGAAGGGATGCGCCGGATATGAGGGTCGACCAGCATGAAGACCTAGTTGATGACCGAATATCATACTTGGTCTTATGCAATCATATATCCAACTGGGAATGGATATTAATACCCTCAAATGGATTTTAACCCCTTCTCTACTTTTTTATTTCTTTTCTTATTATTATTATTATTATTATTATTATTATTATTATTATTATTATTATTATTATTTTTTAATAAAGCTACGAAATTGCAAGTGCGGAATAAAAAATATAAAGTTTAACAAGTTAAAAATATTAAAAGATAAAAATTACAGAATATCTATAAACTAATAAGAAATTATCTTTTACTATTAATAGAGAGGGTAAAAGGTGAGGGGGGAGGAGTGGGGTAAAAGATGGACCACGGGTATCAATAACAACACCTTATCCAACTCCATATGCGATAAAGCATAATATAAGTTTAACAAAATGCCATACATATGCGCATTTTTTACGTATCTTATACGATAAATGTGTTATGCACACAGCTAGTTATAAGTGATCTAGCTGTAAAACGATTGAGACTATTATTACAAAATGTGAGATGCCTCAAGCTTAAACTTTTTAATTCGAATAAACTTGATCTACTCGCACCAAACTTCTCAAAAGTGAGTTTTACTTGCTTTGATTTTGTGTGACGATAAAATAAAACCTTGTGAGTGTCGATAACCGTAATCACAAAAGAAAAGAGGAAAAAAAAAAAGTGTGTTACGTAGACTATACATACTTGTGTCGGTCTCATTGAATATCCATATTCATTATTTTAGATATTTAGGTCTAGAGATACAAATAAAAAGTGTAGCACAATTGATGATGGTAGGGATGTATCATCCATACATGATAGAGATGAATCGAACAAGTAGTACCCAAATATCTAATGTTGGGTCTTGTCTTCTTTTGGGTTGGGGGGGCTTAATGTTGGGTCTTTACGGGCAAAAAACTTGGCTTTGTTGGGTAAATGGTGGTGGAGATTTAGGAAGGAGGGTGGTAGCTTATGGGTTAGGGTGATCAAAAGTATTTATGGGGATAGTGGGGGCTTGGGGGATGTTAGGGCTTTGGGCGGGGGGTGAAGGGGGGTCGGGTGTGGGGCGACATTATGAAGATTGGTGAGGATATTGATGGTTTGGGGATAGAGTTCACTTCTTCGTGCGTGGGGGTGTTGGGGGATGGGAGGGATATTAGGTTTTGGGTAGATAGGTGGGTGGACAAACAAAGACTTTGTGATAGATTTCCTAGGCTATATCATTTAGATAGGAGAAAGGAGGTTAGTGTGATGGATAGAGGGGTATGGGTAGATAATAGGTGGGTTTGGGAATGGGATTGGGTAAGAAGTATTAGAGGTAGAGTTAGTAAGGAGTTGGAGGATCTTATAGGCGTTTTGCAACATGTTGTGGTTTCTAATAATTGTAAGGATCGTTGGAGATGGTCACTTGATGATGACGGCGTGTTTACGGTCAAAGAGCTATCGAGAATGATCGAGGAAAAGGTTATAGTTTTGGACAACGGAGCACAAGAAACGCTTTGGAACAAGTTGGTGCCTAAGAAAGTAAACATTTTCGTGTGGAGGGCGCTAAGAGGAAGACTTCCGGTTCGTGTGGAGCTCGATAAAAGAGGAATTGACTTGGATTCGGTTCTATGTCCAAGTTGTAATAATGTGGTTGAGACGTGTGCTCATAGTTTGATCACGTGTGATTTAGCTATGAGTGTGTGGGATAAGATCTTTAATTGGTGGAAGGTGGGGAGTGTTAATGCTTTCTCTATTGATGAATTCTTTTCATCAAACGGAAACGTTAATGTCCCCATTTGCTTTGCTCGCGTTTGGCAAGCGGTTATATGGACTACCGGGTATATCATTTGGAAAGAAAGAAATGCACGCGTGTTCGGTAACAAGATTTCAAGTACTAACAAAATTTTTCAAGATATTCAACTTAAAAGCTACGAGTGGATTGTTCGAAGATCAAATAAATTTAGAGAGATAGATTGGCAACAATGGTTGAGGGACCCTTTAAATAGTCGTCTGCATCAGTAAGTTTTTATGGCAGAGTTATTTGTTTCGTGACATAGGTCAAGTGTATGTGATGTTTCGTGGCCTGGGACAAGGTTTTATGGCAAATCTATTTACTTCGTGACCTGGTTTTATGGGAGAGTTATATGTCTGTATTATCTACAAGTGGTCAGTTCGTCTGCAGTATTAGTTGCACCAACAGTACATTTTGGATTAGTAAAGGTTTCATATACTGTTAGTGCTCCTTGTTGCCATGGTTCTATTTGTGATCTTTAGTTCCAACATGGGCCTGGATAAGCAATGGACAATATAGCCTTATGGAAGTGTGGTTTCAAGTGGTATTTTTCGTCATCATGCTCAGATGGGTCAGTAGTTTTTTTAATATGTTTGAGATTGATGTGTTTTAGTATCCACTGGACATTGTTGGCCTTTATTCTCATATGGGAATTCTTTAAATCCCATGTGGGCATTGGTTACAATTGTCGGTGTTAATTGGTCTTTAGACTCTTCTTTGTTTTAGTTGTCAAGTATTCAGTTTGAGGTTAGTGTTTTGTAGTATCTCTATTGTTTCTTGAGCTTTCGTTTTTGGGTCCTTTCCTCTCTTAATTAGCTTGTTAAGTGAGGTGGGATGCCTTGTATTGTATCTTTCTTTTGTGCTTCTATATATTGTTGCCTTTCTAAAAAAAATCTAACAACAGTTTTATCCAACTCTATATTCAATAAAACATAATATAAGTCTAACAAAATGCCATACATATGCGCATTTTTTACGTACCTTATACGATAAATGTGTTAAGCACACAACTAGTTATAGGTGATCTAGTGGTAAAACGTTTATTACTGTTATCACTAAAAAAAGGCGAGATGCCTCAAGTTTAATTTTTTTAACGTGAATAAACTTGATGTGCTCACACCAAACTTCTAAAAAAAATGAGAGTTTTACATTATTTGTGTTTGTGTGACAATAGAATGTCGATAGCCATAATCACAAAAGAATCACAAAAGAGGGGAAAAAAAGTATTACGTAGAGTCGTAGACTACATGCTTGTGTCAGTCTCATTGAATATCCATGTTCATTATTTTAGATATTTAGGTCAAGAGATACAAATAAAAAGTGTAGCACAATTGATGATGGTAGGGATGTATCATCCATACATGATAGAGATGAATCGAACAAGTAGTACCCAAATATCTAACAACACTTTTATCCAACTCTATATTCAATAAAACATAATATAAGTCTAACAAAATGCCATACATATGCGCATTTTTTACGTACCTTATACGATAAATGTGTTAAGCACACAACTAGTTATAGGTGATCTAGTGGTAAAACGTTTATTACTGTTATCATTAAAAAAAATGCGAGATGCCTCAAGTTTAATTTTTTTAACGTGAATAAACTTGATGTGCTCACACCAAACTTCTAAAAAAATGAGAGTTTTACATTATTTGTGTTTGTGTGACGATAGAATGTCGATAGCCATAATCACAAAAGAATCACAAAGACGGGAAAAAACGTATTGCGTAGAGTCGTAGACTACATGCTTGTGTCAGTCTCATTGAATATCCATGTTCATTATTTTAGATATTTAGGTCAAGAGATACAAATAAAAAGTGTAGCACAATTGATGATGGTGGGGATGGTATCATCCATACATGATAGAGATGAATCGAACTAGCACCCAACAAACAACCACCCATAACCCAATCCCAAATGCTATGAAAAATACATAGTGTACTATGAAAACATCTACAGTAATTATTAGTTTAACTATTTAAAACAGAGTTTGACAAAAATTTAGTTTCTTAGTACTTACGCTATATTCCCGTGTTTTGAAACAGAATAAAAGAAGAAAAGTGATATAATTGAGTAGAAAAGAAGATGAGATAAATGAAATTTAATTTTTTTATTTTGCATTTTCGAGTTAGAAAGAAAAGAAAAGAAAAAGCAACAATTATGTTTTTTAATTATATTCCTGAGTTAGAGAGAAAATAAAGAAAACTAATAATTTTACAAGTATATATCATTTTTTTTAGAACGGCATCACACTTGTAATCCGACCCCCGACCCGAACCATTAGGAGAGACCCGCGAAGGGAAACCCCTAGAACTCACAGCTTCGCACTAAGAGGAAAATTCGAATTTTCTTTGTCACTTACGAAACTCAAACCCGGATAAAACCCCTCCCCAAACTCCAAAAGAAACTCAAGTGGCAAACAACTTTATTTTACATAAATTATAGGAGTATAATGTTAATGCATTTAAGTTTTTGTTTTTGTTATAAGTTTCTTTCTTTACTTTCATATTAAATCATCACACTTTTGTTAAGAAGATTTCGGAGAGAAAATTAACCAAATTTCTTCTCCATCCTTTTTCTTTTCCCTCCTGAAAAATCTCAAAGAATATGAATTTATTTTAATTTTTTCTCGCTTATTTGCTATTCTTTCAAAAACAAAACTCAAAACAAGTGTTAGTGTCAACTTTAAGTTATAAGATTCTCAAAATCATTTTGGTGATGTTGATAAGCATTCCATGTGAGGTTTGACAAAAATCACAAAATATAAACATTTAAAAACCTTAGTTGATTACCGACAATGATCATAATGACTACTATTTAATAATGGGCCACGATCATAAATTCATAATCATCCTCGCTCATATCCTCTAATATCATCTAAGAGATAACGAATGAACTTGAAGTTGCTGTGTCATCGACTAGTAGCAATTTGTATTTAGATGTACTGTTGTCTATAAGAGATAATGATCCGAACATATTACTTAGGATCAAATAATAAGAAACTTTAAAATAAGAAGGATGAGAAATAACTATAAATACACATTAGAGATGCGTCGACTTGAATTAGATGCATTCCTAATCTTTTAGATGCACCATAATATATTTTATAGCTAAAAATTTGATGCATATACATATATTAGATGCATTTTATCAAGTTATACGAATCCTATGTGTTTTTCGTCCTCTGCGAGTCAAATTTGTTGCTAGTACTACTTTACATCGTTTTCACTTCAAAATCATTTTCGATGCTAAGTTAGATGCATCTAAATGAATAGAGATGCATCTAATTCAAGTCGATGCATCTTAAATATGTGATTATAGTTATTTCTCATTCTTCTCATTTTAAGTTTTCTTCTCACTGGATCCTTACCCCCGAACATATATCAAACTGTCCAAAATAATTATGTGTTCTTAAGTGATTATCCAAAATGGATTTTAACATTTAACTTTTATATTTTCAGGGGAAAAAAAAGAAAATACATATCAACCCGTGTTGATTTTATTAGTCTCATTTGTTATACAAAATTAGAAGTATTGAGATTCTCTCAAGTTTAAATGAACATGATTGATCATGTTCCCTCACATACGAAATAAAACTGGTCCCGCAATCTTACAATTTTATATATAAAAGAACATGACCTGTCATTTTCATTCTAACTTGTGAGAATCTCAATGAAAACTAGAAATGAGATTTAGCAATAGCCAATAGCCATATTAAAATGTATTTATTTTGCCATCTCATGAAAGGCACATTTTATCTATCTTTCTTTTTGAATACTATCTACGTATTTCGTAATGTTTGATGTGTTACGATCACATGATAAAATATCTCATGAAAGACACATTTCATCTATCTGTCCTTGAATTTTCGTAGTCAAACATTTTTATTGAAAAGATCGGAGATTTGAGGTGCTGATTACTAAAATCTCATTGGATGATGATTAAAAAAGAATTAGTGATAAATAAAAATTAAAAGTAACTAAATAAATAGGAATAAAGAATTCATAAAACTGAACAAAAACGATCCAATCTAATTCACAAATAGTGTTGCTACCCCAGCGGCACACATATCTTCAAAATAGATTCTAGTACCATCTAGTTTTTTCATTTCTTTTTGTTTTTTATACATTTTTTTTATTTCTATAATTATTTTTATTATAAAACTACAAAACATATATTACGGAATAGAAAATATAAAATCTGACAAGTTAAAATCATTAAAAAACAAAAAAACATGAAAATTTATGATACCATTTAACAATGTTCCGATCACTTTTTCTCTTTTAGTTAAAAGTCCACCCTACCTGTAAGGTAGATCGGAAATTTATGATACCCTTCTTAATTTCAATATCTCAAGCATTTACTATGATAGTTATAAAAGATTTATACAAAGACTACATGTTGAATATATTTGTCTTTGTTAAAACTAAAGCGAGCACGAAAATTGTAATCGTCTTTGTAATAATTTTTGTAATAACAATCCCAATTGAGTAAGTCTTACCATCTAAAGGAAGAACGGTAATAATCAACTTGTAAATGGATTATTGAGATATGAAAACTCTTTTTAAAAGTCATAGTAATAAGAATTGTGTTGTATAACTTCATTCAACCCTCGTCTTGTTAAGCACAAGAGGCAATAACTATATCTTACATAATTTATTGTTTTGATTATAGTCGTATGAGAGTCCTGCCCGAGTAGGAGGACAATCCAATCCACACCTAGGTAAAGGAAGTTGATCTGCCATATACACTTTCAACTGCCACAATCAATTGTTGATTTGTCAATCGAAGTGATTGAAGGAATGTAATAATTAGAGAATTCACGTTAAAGAAAATGAAGTAATATTTAAAGGTACTTTGATCTTTTGACAGTTAAACATTTCCTTTCTCAAAATTGCGTTCTTTCAGCAATAGCTAGTCGCTAATCACATGCTTCTTCCAAACACGTTTTGAAGCATTCAAAACACAAACTTTTTCATTAGTCCAACACTAGTTTTAGATTACTTGCATATCGGAAACACAATAGTTAGGTAATTAACAAGCAAATGTAATTCTAGACTCCCTCAGAAACTAAAACAAATATGTATAGCTAGAAACCATCTCTTATACTATTGAAAGATGTCTTATGTTCAGATTTCGCCTGTTACACATCTGTACTGTAACTTGATCATGAGCGAATTTGTTGATGTTGCACCCATCAAGTATGGAAAGTGCCAAACATTGGGAACTACCCGAGGAGGAGTTAGGAACAGGAACAAGGAGAAGCGAGAACCACTTAAATGGAGGAATCAATTGTATTTCGTCCTTTGTTCCCCATAGCAACTAGGGATTAAAAAGCACCAAATTTGATGACTTATTAAGGGAAAGACGAAGTAAGAGCATGCTATTGAAGACGTTGCAAGATATGTCAAGGAGGCCTCCGTTGATTGTGTACGAACAAAATACGAGTCCAAAGGCAAGGTAAGAATAAGAAAGGGTTTAGCTAATAGAGATATTAACTATTCTGGGAACCAGTACGCGTAAACCATGTCAAACCAAGACCGTTCAATATCCGAATGGAACGGATTCGAACTTCTCCTAGAATAGTTTCTCGTGCGAAATTCATAGGATATATGAGTAATTCAAAGGATAAAAGAAAGATTTTATAAGATTCTTTAGTAATGAACTAAGGTGGTTCATGTCAACAAAACGGTGAAAACGATCATGAGATACTACAATCAAGCCGCATACATATATATCAAAAGTTCTCACTTTCAAAAACATGAAAGACATCACCTTGTTTAATAAAGTTTGTACAAAATATCCCATTATAAAATAGGAATATGTCACCTAATAGTAATCAAGTTTAATGAGGGTTTCAATAATTCAATTTGGTCATTCAAACTTTATATCAACCTAAAAACCATCAAACTTTCAAAACTGTTTCTTTCTTGTGTAATTTTCTAAAATTGATATGCTTAAAGTATCCATATATGCATTAACACGTTATACATTAAATTCAAACACCGACCATCTGAATTTAACTACTTTCAACCGACTTTATGTACAACCCGTTAATGCATGACTAAACATAAACAACATCATCACAAAAGTTATTGAAAACATCCTCCTTGATGTCCATAGTTTCGGTTCCCACCATAAGTGGAATTCTTGGATTCCTAAAAAAGTGAATTTTATGGTGTGGAAAACTTCTCTCGATAGACTTGCAACATGTTCTAATCTTGTTGCTCGCGGTATTGATATTCCATCCTCTAATTGTCCCTTTTGTGACTTGGAAGCTGATGACATTGATCATGTTTTGGTTAGATGCGATAGGGTGTGTGGAATTTGGAGAAAGGTGTGGAGTTGGTGGAATCTTCCTCCCCCGGTCTCATTCCCTTCGTTTACTGCTCTTGAGGTCGCTAATGGGAGCATCAATGGTCATGGTGGAGCGAATCTTATAAAAGCTACGAACGGGTTGTTCCAGATTACACTTTGGGCTATTTGGAATTGGCGAAACCATCTATTTATGCCACGAGAGATGACATACAAGTAATCAAGAACGAAGACATATTCCTTGGTATCCAACGTATGGCTAAATTATGGATGTCGGCTCGTATAAGCTCGAATTTGAAGGTGGAGTGGAGCTGTTGGGTTGCCAAACCATTTGACTTATTTTTCCTAACGTTCCCGCATGCTCTGTATAGTTTACTTTTCTAGATTACGGCTGCATTGCCTTTTTGGTTCTTTTGTATAGTTTCATCCTTGGTTTGTGAGGTCTCTTTTTTTTTGTTCCTCTGTTTATAATATTAGCTTTTCAAAATAATAATAATAAATAAAAGGGTAATTTCACATATCCTTTCCTTTTATTGAGAAATTTCATATATATCCAAACATTTATTAAAAAATATTATATATTATACAGTTACTAAGCGTTTTGTATGTGGGATTTAGAAAGTGTGGGTTGAAAGAATAGTCAAATCATGTGTTTGGTGTCCCCAGTTTGGATTAATGCGCTACCATCAAAGAATAATCTCAATCCCTACCCATTAGGTGGGTTTTATTTAAAATCTATGGGTCCACTTTTTTTACACTCACATTACTCTATTATTTATATTAAAATATACTATTTAAAATACAATATAATTATAATATTAATTAAAAATATATTTTTTTTCTCTCTCATATATCAAATCAAAATCCTTACTCAAATTTAAATTCAAATCCTAATCCTAATCCTACAAACCAAACGGACCTTTAATACTTACACTTTAGGTATATATGAAATTAATGACAGATGATATTATAAATAAATATTTATATTAAAATATAATATTTAAAATACAATATAATTATAATATTAATTAAATTTTTTTTTCTCTCTCATACATCAAATCAAAATCCTAACTCAAATCTAAATCCAAATCCTAATCTCAACCCTAATCCTAAACCCACCTACAAACCAAACGGACCCTTAATACTTACACTTGAAGTATATATGAAATTAATGACAGATAATATTATAAATAAATAAATAAAAAATAAAAAATAAAAATTATAAAAAGAGAACACTATTATAAAATATCTAAAGTAAGGTGCAGTTTGGTTTTTGAGTGAAGGTAATGGACTCATGTCTAGTTATTGTTGTTTGGTACAAAAGTAAAGTACAAATATTAAGGCATCATGCCCATTTATCTAATCCGAGCATATATGGTGGGTTTTTAAAATTTTGTCAGTGACTTTTCTGACAAAATATTCAGCCACAAACTTTTTATAACTTCTCATATATCTTCTATTTAATGATATTTTTTATTCAAAACTAATAGACAATTAATTTTAATATCAATTATAAAATAAATATATATTTATAATATTATATTTTCACTTTTCTACGTCAAATCACAACCCAATCTTAAATCCAAACCCTAATTCTAATCCAAATCTTAATCCTAAACCCGTCTATAAACCAAACGGGCCTTAAGTTTGTGGACACATTGACCCACCATTTCAACATGGTCACAAATTCATTAATTAAAATAAACTAGACGAGTACCCGTGCATAGCAACGGGATTTTATAGCGACAGATAGTTTATTGATAACAAAAATTTTTTTTTATAGGTTATGCACGAAAAATAATAAAAGTTTGAAGATTTGGGAATTAAACATAATGTTTTGAAACCCGGTTCGACCCAGGTGGTTCAACTGGTTGAACCGTTCCGGTCGAAAAAAGGGTTTGAAGCGTCCCGGGTCAACCCGGTTTGTGTTTTAATTGGTTGTATTTTATTTGGTATATATGTTTTTAATTGGTTGTACAATGTGAATAAATCATTGTACTTTTAAGTAATGGATAATGTTTTGAATCCCGGTTCGACCCGGGTGGTTCAACCGGTTGAACCGCTCCGGTCGAAAAATTGGTCTATTTAAACCGGGTCAACTTGCTAGGTTGGGTCGAAAACGGGTCAAATTAAACTGGGTCAACCCGCTGGGTTTGAAGCGTCCCGGGTCAACCCGATTTGTGTTTGAATTGGTTGTATTTAAACCGAGTCAACTTGCTAGGTTGGGTCAAAAATGGGTCAAATTAAACTGGGTCAACCCGCCAGGTTTGAAGCGTCTCGGGTCAACCCGATTTGTGTTTGAATTGGTTGTATTTAATTTGATAGATATGCTTTAATTTGGTTGTACAATGTGAATAAATAATTGTACTTTTAAGTATTGGGGTGTTTTAATAAGAGTATTAATTACATTTCATTTTCTCTCTCATTTGACCATTGTTGAAAACTCAACATTTTATTTTTGACCATTTTTCTATTATACATAGTATAGATTCGTGACTCACCATCACTCATTTCATTTCATCACTATTCCCGAATTCTCAAAATTAAATAAAAACAAGCACCTCCTTCACATCTTTTATTATTTCAAATCCTTGCCTTAATTTGGTCACAAGAGTTCATTTCTCAGTTCCAAATTCTGACCCAATTGAAACTTTATCCAATTCTACATGGGTGTTTGATAAAGGTGCGATCTTTAATTTTTTTTTTTTTTTTTTTTTTTTTTTTTTTTTTTTTTTTTTTTTTTTTAATCTTTTTAAGGTTTTGTGTTGTTGGTTTTTGATAAAGGTGTGATCTTTGTTGAAATTTTTGATCTTTTTGTGGTATGGTTTGATTTTGTGTTGTGGGTTTGTTGTTTTTTGCAATTTGAGTTAATCTTGTGGCTTATTTGGTTTTGGGCTTGTGTTTCATAAGCTACTTTCCGTGGCTTATTTGAAACTTTTCTCACTTTTTGCGGCGTATTTTGAAACTTTTCGGCTTATATTAGTTTCAAATAAGCCATGGAAAGTGAGCTTATGAAACAAACACCCCCAAAGGAACCTATCCTTTTGACAAGGTGTCCGGGGTTTAAAACTCACTAGGTACACATTTAGGGGTGGCCAGTGAAAGGTCACGGGATACGCCAATTAGGCCGGTTTTGTAGTGTTTTATGTCTAGGCTTCTCAAATAAGTGTCTCACTGTGGCAGTGCCACACATTTTTAGGAAAGTACAAGTATTTTGCTGTTAGAACCGGAAGTAGCCTCTCTACCTTAGGTAGGGGTAAGGCTGTCTACGTCTCAACCTCCCCCATACACCGTGGAAGACGGTATTGGGACCCATAACCCGTGGAAGACTGTATTGGGAGTTACATTACTTTACTTTTTTTTACAAATATTTTGCTGTTAAAAAATTAGATGTCTTTACTTTTAGGTAGAAAATCTCATTCGTTTATCCATTTCGCGGTGTTTTTATGTTGAGGCGTCTCAAAATAGGTGTGCAACGTGGCACTAACTTGGCACTGCCACACATTTTTTAAAAGTACAAATATTTTGCTGTTAACCGATCAAATGACATTTTTTGTTAGTATTATTATTTTAGAAATGTTTTGATTTGTTGGATGATAATCTCATTCGTTTATCCATTTTGTGGTGTTGTTATGTTGAGGCGTCTCAAAATAGGCGTGCAACTTGGCACTAACTTGGCACTGCCACACATTTTTAGAAAGTACAAGTATTTTCTTGTTAACCGATCGAATGTCTTTTTATTAATATAGTATTATTTTAGAAATGTTTTGATTGGTTGGATAATATAATTGAACATTTATATTTGAACAAACTAAAATGCTAAGGTGGATAGTTATTTTGGGACGAGGAGTAGTATTTTTTTTATACGAGGTGTAGTTCCTGGAATTTAATAAAAGGTGTATTAGTTAACGAAATTGCTAATCTTTGTATGTTGTATTATGGTTTTTTATTGTGAGTTTCTTGTTAAGTGCAATTATAAGTATACATAACATTTCATCTAAATGTATGTGCACTTATGATTATTGTGTTTTAGTATTTTATTTTTTATTTTTTATGGAGGTGTGGTTTAAGGGATTTAGTGAAAGTTGGGATTTTATGGGTGTTTGGGATTGTGTTTTGAAAGTGGTTATGTGATATGAAATGGTTGTCATAAGATATCTTGATAGTGTTGGAATGCGCTTATAATCTTATGATATTTTTATTTGTGTTTGATGAGTTCTAATTACTTTAAGGATCTGAAGTTAGATGAAATGATTAGTAGATCCCTAACAATCAGATAATCAGAATAAGAATCGGTTTGGGAGTGATTATCTGATTATTGCCTTTGCAAATCGTATAGAATTAGTAGATAGTGTTTGCAAATTTGGCAAAACGTTAGTAAAAAGTTATTGTCTGCATTTGTCCTCAGTTTTGAAAGAGCAGGTGTCAACCCGTTATTTGCGAACGCATAATCTGTTTTGCCGAGTACCCATTAGTCTAACCAAATAGTAAATCCTAATTAGATAATCGCTTTAAAAACGCAATGCTAAACGCCCGCTATGGTATGGGAAAGTTCAAGTAGACACAACAGATAGAAAGCTTCTTGTTTTTGCTAATTTTTTTTGCTTCTTGCCTTTGTAGCCTTTGCAAAAGTATGTTGAAATATGAAAATCGTGAATGATTGAAGGAAAATGAATTCAACTAGAAATGGTCTACCCTAAAGTAAACCATTTGAAGCAAGATAACCATAGTAACCATAAAACTGTGAAAATATTTATGAACCTACGGTTGAAAAAACTTGCTAGGGGACCACTATGTGATTGTCTAGATTGCTCTTGTTTGTGGTTAATATTTATTTATTTTAACTCTAATAAACCAATACCTTTTCAGATGATCAAAGAACTATGAAAATGTCAGCATCACCGGTCGAAAACATGACAACATTGAACACTGATCTTTTTTACGACATACTAAGACGTCTTGATGGTGCAACCTTAGCAAGTGCATCATGTGCATGTGCAGCCTTTTCTTCCATGTCAAAAGAAGAAAAAATATGGGAAAACATATGTTCTTCAATGTGGCCATCAACCAAAAACGATGACGTTAAAACCTTAATTTCATCAATTGGAGGGTTTAAAAAATTCTACGCAGATTGTTTTCCTCTTATTGTAAATAAGTCGGTTCCTGATTTTAGATGGAGTGATTATCCTGAGTATCCTGAAGAACTTACGGAAGCTGAATATTATGGTGATTTTGATGAGTTTGAAAATGTTTCACCTTCTGATTTTGTGTCGATTGTGGATATTAGATATAAAGATAAAACAGTATGCTCGAAGGTTATTTGGGGTATACCGAATGCAAATGGATTTAATGGTTGGTTTTCTAACTGCCCTTTTCGGATTGATCTTTTTACATTTTCGGATAGAGGCGATGAAGATCATGACGGTATGGTTTTTTCTCTTTAGAATGTGTAATTCTTTAGTAGTGGCAATTTGGACATTTTCATGTAGAAGTTGTGTTGTGTTTGATTTTAATGTGTCAAATGGGTCACAAATGTGTCAAATGCGTGACACTACGAAATGAGTTCAAAGTCCTGAAATGTATAAAACATGTAAATCACTTCTTTCTTATTGAAATAATATAGTTTTGTAATCACTTTCAATTATTTAACACGTTAAATATTTAAAACTTAAATAAGAGTTTTTGTGAGCTGGTCCTTCTTGGTTCAGCCTGTTTTGAACTGTTACCCCACCCGTCCATTTTGTGACCACTGAATTAATGTACAGTACGGTCTGACTCGAAGCACTTTTTGGTCCATTTGTTTGTGGTTTGTAAATAATCAATGTAATAAATAGGATCAGCAAATTTGTATTAGTAAAATAATAAGAAAATCTTTCTGAAACAAAACGAAGTGATTTAAACCATTTGAATTCATGCTAGGCAACGTATGACCTGTTTAACCTTTTGATCCGTTTTATGATAGCTAAGTGTCTAGATTTGACCCGATATCAATAGATACAACCTGTTTGACATGCATATATACAATGTTCTGTTACAAGGTCAATTTTTGTTTTTTTACTATCATATTAATATATTATATTCAAGACAGATGGGCAAGAATCTGTTTCTTGAAAATATTTCATCCTTGATTTAAGCAAGGATGCTTAGGGCTCACATAAGTTGACCTTGAATACTAATGACATCTGTAAAACCCTTGCCTAAAGTGGCAGATTAGTCAAATGGTCGGGTCAGTTTAATTTTTAAGACGTATCAAAACAAGTTGGGTTGGGCTTGGTTGACCCACAAATACTTTATTTGTACAATTGTTTAAAATTCTGTAAATAACTAATATATTCATTATAATTCCAGAACTATTTTGTTAAAATAATGACCAGATGTAACAACTTAGGCGTGGCTGCAAGCCGACTTTGTACGTCTGTAGGACACGTTTGACATTAGTATTAAATTAGATTATCTATTTTTACATGGTTGGCCCGTTATTAATGAAATGTGGCCCAGAGCAACCCATATAGGTAATTTTAACTACAGGTAGCAAAATGACCGGGTTCTGGGGTCAGTAACTGATGAAAAAGTTATGTAATTCCTTTGTACTGGTAAGGTTGACTCAAAAAGCACTTTCTTTTCCTTTTTTTAATATATAAGTTGTGTTTCTTTTGAGAAAGAATTAGATATGCGTTTGCCACATGAAATAATTTTTTTTAAGTAAATAGCATGGCATTTTGAATTAGACATAAGAACTTTGTTTGTCCAAAAATTAGTGTATGTATATACGAGAAAAAGCTATTCCCTATTTCATTATCGGTAGTCTAGTCAATGTCACAATTTTTTTCTACCATAATAATTTAAACTTTGAATAAGGTGATTTTGTAGGTTCTTTGTATTAAAAATACACTTTCGGTGACATTCGACCCATTTCGTTTTTGCTATGTTTTAGTTAGCTATTTGACCCGTTAGAGATAGAACATATCAAATTATCATGTCAACCTGTTGATAAGTAAATGGGTCGAAATGACAAGTCTCCGATAACTTGCACACAAAAGTATCATTAAGTAATTATTTCTATTTGAATATTTTTGCACAATCTTGCAATTTGTGCAGGTGTCGTTTCTCTTTCCTTAGCTGATGGTATACCAATGGTAACCTCCATGGAACAAGAGAGGAAAGACGGGAAGCTTTGGCACGAACTTCGTGATGGGATCAGGCTCAGTTGGATAGTCGTCAACACAAAAACCAAAAAAGCAGCAAATTTATCTAGCTGGAGCCCATTGGGTGGTCAAAGACATTGGCCAACTGAGAAAGATTTCTTGCTTCGGTTCGGGTCCATCCTTCCTGCTAAAGACATTCTTCCTTGTCAGATGGTTGAATGCATCCTTGCCATGAAGTTTCAGGTAGAGTTTTCATTGTGTCAGCTTAAAAGAGTTTGGGCCAAAACAGGTCATCTGATAAAGTAGGCCAAAAATGTCTTAATGAGTCAAAAAGTATTAAATTCTTGCAACATCTCCGAAATTGTTTTACTTAAAGATAAATGGTTTTGTGGTCACATTTATAATTTAAATATATATACAAGGGTAAGTTTCATACAAAAACAATAGAATTTTCGAGATGGTTGAATTTGGCAAATATACATTTTCTATTACCCAACTTGGTTATTAAAGTCTTCTAAGCGAGTTAGTTTGGTAATTATAGAGTAAAAATGTGATTACAAAGTGCGACCAAAAAAACCGTGATAACTAGAATATAATTACCAAATTGGAGCAACCTAAAACTTGTTTCATTAAAAATATAACCCATTGTTACAACTTGAATTACCAAAGCTCAGACATTAAAATAAAGAGGTATAAATACTAAATGGGCCATGTTTCTGAGTATGTTGCTTTTTAATGAAACTTAATTCAGAAGAACAGGGGCAAAACCCCACCCGAATTGACTTGTATGTTTGTATGTTCTTAAGTACTGTCTTATTTTTATCTTACTTGGACGCATATGCATATGTTGTTTTACCCAAACAAACCCAAAATATTGGAAATGAAAACTAAATTCGACTCTCATTTGTTCACGTTTTCAGGTGACTGAAACTGGTGGGGCCCGCACGACACTCAAGCTGACCGAACTTTGTATGCAATTGGGAGACATGGAAGGTGCACATGTCAATGGACGGAACAGTTTACTGGTGCTAAAAGAAGCTTTGAGTTGTGATAGAAGTAAGAACTATAATTTAGCACTTGAGTCATGCCATTTGTACTTTAAAGTGCAGAGTGAGATTAAGGAAGAAAAAATGCGATATGAAACTACATTGGATCGACTGTGGATCTTCGGTGGCATCACGGCGTTTGTCACGTTGTGCTCCTATTTTATGTAAATCGAACTCTGTATCTTGGTTACTAGTCTTCCTTTCAATACTTCTCTGTTGTAAATATATCTTTTTCGTGATAATAAATGATATTAGGTTTATATACATCTATTCTGTGTTTCTTTACATTTTTTGGCATATAATTGGGTTGCTAGGGCTGCATTGGAAGCTTGCTATCTGAAGTTTGCAGTAGCGTTTGGATTAACATAATATGCTTTTTGATAATGTGATTCATGGGTCAGACAATCAGTATGACTTTTGACAATCGGTATGACTTTTGAGCATAAGGCACGGCAATTGCCTATAACATGTTATAGATATTTCATGTCAGCTTTTATCCTTATAACACAGTCTTATATTTCAGCATGAAGTTGCTCTTAGAGGTGTTATCCTATAACATGGAGCAATATATGCACTTTTACACACAAAATAAATATAAAATAATAATAATAAAAAAAACCCGATAAGATGCGTTGTCATATCATGTGCTCAATGACGGACTGCGGTGTGGTGACTTCAAGCCACAGGTACCAAAATAGCCGTATGGCGTTGCCATACTCAATGACGGACCTATGTTGAGGCAGGTGAGGCCGTGAGGGTCTTGGCCTCCAAAGTCTAAGGTTGTTAATGCAATATGAGTAATAGTGTAGGTGTAATATGTGAAATTTTCATTACCAAAATCCCTAATAGTGTTAGGTGTTCTGCCATTATTTTAGCAATATATCTCTGGAATCTTTTTATACAAGTAAGGGTTTATGTTTCGGCCCTCTCAATAAAAATGTTCAAGTTCCGTTAGTGCACGTTCTCTCATTTCATACTACTTTTAACAAAACTTATTATCCAATATAATTTTGCATATGTACCTCTTTCTATATTGATTTGAGATACCGATACTCTTATCTTATAAGAAATATATATAAGTACCTCTTTTCATTTTCCACAAGGATATGACATGTATTTAAAAGTTCAAATCTAGTTGAAGGAAGAAAAAAAAGGGATAGAAAAGTTGCCTGAATCGACTATGGATGTTAGCGAGTCGTGATCACATTGGTCTTTTTCCCCTAAACTTACATATTTGTTTGCAACATATTGATAATCATCTCGACGGTGAGTTTGTCTTTTTAGCTTGCGACCTTACGTGATTCTTAAAATGTTATGGGCTAATAAAAATGTCGCTGTGTTTGGGGCTTATAAAGAGCTTATAGGGGCTTGGACTTTTAAAATAAGTCGACTAATAAAATAAGTCTCGTTTGTTATGAGGCTTAATTGAAGGGCTTATAAATAAGTCGGCTAAAAACTTTAGCCCCATAAAAGGGCTAAAAACTTTAGCTCGAGGCTTTTGAATCATAAATTACTCATTTACCCGCAAAAATATCTAACATATACAATAACTTTTAATTATGTCTTTTTCAGTAATTTTGCAATAATAAGTCCCAGCCCCACCCATTTGACAAACAAGTTTATAAAAATACAAACGGCTTATAATATAAGGCCAAGTTCCAGCCTCAACCCTAACCCCAGCTCATTTCGCCAAACATACCCTAAGACAACTCAAATTAAAGTTTTTTTGATTTATAAGATTTTTATTTATTTATTTATTTGTTTTAATAAGCTACTTTAGAAACATGCTATTTCACAAGTTCTAAATATTAAACAATACTCTGAGTAACTTATAAAGATAAGGTTCATTTTTAGCTTTACGTCTATTTTCGATTTCATCTATTTTTGTCAAACGTATCTATGTAGTTTTGTTTTTCACAATTTTATTATGCATGAGATGATTTATGTATCTATTTATGGAGTAATTTATTGGTCAATAAAACATGAGATGCATAACATAATGATTGTCATGTCATAATAGGCCAGGTCGGCAAGTACACACTTTCCTTAAAGGCTTGCACCGTTGCAAGGCTGTTTGTCTTTATTTTGTGGGGAAATTAGCTTTTCAACGGTTTTTTTTAAAGAGCAAAAAAAGAAAAAATAAAATAAAAAATAAAAAGTAAAATAAATAAATAAATACGGGAAAACAAAAATAAAAATAAAGATGGCATGGCAGTTTGACAAGTAAAACCCTTTTATTTATTTATTTATTATTTTTTTAACGGATAGTTAGTAATTAGTGGTTCGAGTCGTGCAGTGATATCTAAACGGGCAGTATGCTTTCCTCGAACGTTCACCTTTGGGGAAGAAAGGCTAGTTAGTAGTTAGTGGTTCGAGTCGTGCAATGACATTTAAGTGGGCAATATGCTTTCCTCGAACCTTTGCCTTTTGGGGAAGAAACCTCACTTTTTTTTTTTTCTTTTTTTTCCCCCGCTTCGCCTAGGAGGAAAACCCCAATGGCAAGCCTCAAACCCGAGACCTCCAAAGGAAACAACCCCTCAAGGCTACCTCTGGTGGCCACCCTCAAATATACACACCTAGTGAGGTTTAAACCCTTAACCTCTTATTTGAAAGTAAATGACCATATTACTAAGTCATTTGGTGGTGGTTCACAAAGCTATTACTGATGGCACACTATACTATTGATTCTTGCGTAATGTAAAATTATGCATATTATTCCAAAATGCAATTCGTCTTAAATATTTGTGTTGTGCACCTCTTTAGTTTTAATGAAATGCATCTTAAAACATTTATTCTTGCATCCACCATTGATGACCGGTAAATCCCGGACTGTCACCTCACAAAACCTCTTGTTGAGCTTGAGCATGGCAAATCACTAACCCTCCATGAATAGATAATGCGTTAAATGTGATTAAAGGACATTATTGTGATCAGATAATAATTACTTTTAAAGTTACATGTTGAGTACATTTGGTGTTACTGAACCCATTTGACCCATTTTCAAGTTAAGTTTATACGAGTACCACATTTGATTCACTAGAATTATGGTATCTAACTAATTTGACACGTTTGGGGGTCGAAAAATGACCACCTTAAAATTAGTCACTATAAAACTTAATAAACCATATTTGTCGATCACACATACTTTTATACTTGTGCATAGATAAATCACTCAGCAACCTTGAACACACGACCTCTCGTTTCATAAAATCCACGAAACCAGTAAGCCACGCAAAGCCGGTTACATAGTTTTATGAATCATAGTAGCTGTATTTTTAGAACTTAAATAAGATGCATATGCAAGCCTGCAAGGTGTGTTGGTAAACAAAGAGTATGTTGCATAATGGTATTTGACTTTTGTTAGTCAACGGGAATATCAAGTTTCATTCTTTGAATCAAAGAATTCTTTTGTGTCACTCAATCATTAGATAAATATAAAAGACAACGTCATAGGAATATCAAATATATGTTTAATCATCGTAACTTATATTTATTTAATGGAACAAGTATGGCATGTTTTATACTTTCGTGGTTGATACAATATGAATATGATAAAATAATGATTTTAATTTCTATAATACTACTACAAGTATGATTAACGATTGATAAATAAATAAAGTCTATGGTTCTAGATGACAATTGCCAAAGGCTGATTGGAAAGAGTTATTCCTATCAATATTTTCTTGGCTGTAATGAATTATATGGTTAGTGTCAAAGTCGTATGAGACATTATTTTCATTAAAATAAATGCATTTCACTTTCAAAATAAACAATATGAACTCTTAAATACCGTAAATTACGTTAGAAGAAGGCAATGGAAACAAGTTATTGCATATTGATATTTTTGAAAGAGGCTTTTATACGATTTTATGAAACTCTTACACCTTATACCTTCGCTAAAAGATCGAATTGACATTTGAAGCAAACTAAGGCGATATTTGAATTAGACTTAATTGACTTAATATAAAAAATATTAAATTCACTAAGTCATATGAAAACTATTTGTTTGTGAATTAATAGAGAAATATGACTGAAAATATTAAGTAATAAAACTAAGGGTATCTGCATTAAGTTATCTATTAATTAAACACGACTTAATAAAAAATTTTAACAAACAAGCTCTAACTTCATTGACTTTTCTAAAAGGAGAATAGTGATTGTGTTTGTTTTAACCAAATAAACCATATACAAGAACATAATGTGTATTAAGGGCTTGTTTACTTTCCACTTAATAGGATAAAATGTGAGTCCAAACCCTTAATATCTCTTAATTAGGAGACCCACCAAAGCTAAAGTCTCCCAGTTAAGAGGCTAATTAAGTGATTTGCTTCAAACCACTTAATTTAGTAAACATTACACACCCTTAGTATCTACTAGCAGGGTACCCGCGCGATGTGACGGCGAGTACCATGTGACTAAATTTTTTGGCGAACAAATGTTATTTTGTTTTGGGCTGCTGGATTTCATATTTATGTTTTGGAAGCTTCAATATGACTTTTGATGGTGAGTTTTTTTTTCTTCATTTGGATGCTAATTATTTTTTCAATAGAACTCTTTATATGAGAAGCGTCTAACATGACATTCTGATTAGTAGTAATGGATTTATAAGACAACATCAATCTGGAATTTGGTGGATACGTATTTGTACATTGTGCTTTACATTTTATATTAATTGATGATGGGATATATGAATTGTATGTATGTAAGAAATAGTATTTGCTTAAAATCAATTGTGCTTTACATAGTTGTACATTATGTTTTATAAGTAGTATTTACTTAAATTCTAATTTAGGAAATCTTAAACTCATAAATAGAAGAGAGGGTCATCCATTCATTATAAGTAGTATAGATAACATGTTGTAGGTGCGTCACGTTAGTTTTTCCCAATAACACAATCATATAACTCATTACCAAAAATTTATCCTAACTGATAATATGTAGTTATAGGTGCACCGGGATCGACAACATAACAAACACAACCACATGCAAAAAAAAAAAAAGAAAGAAAGAAAAAGATCGAAAAGAGTTGCGCATAACGCACACCAAGATGATAAAGCAATACCTTACAACACAGTGTGATGCCTCTAAGCCGTACAACCCTGTACTCACTGCTCTAATATTTTTGTTGAGACAAACATCTTCACCCAAATGTAGCATAAGTGCATAAGACATAGAGGTGGCGAAATGGGCGGACCGGGCGAGCACGGGCTACGGGCTAAACGGACTATGGGCTAAACGGGCGCGGGCCAAACGGGCGCATGTTATACGAATCGTCTTAAAAAAAGACCTAAAACAACAAAAAAATTCCTCAAACGTAACACCTCATTTATATTTAAGTAACTAAATATATTATGTCCATAAGTTTTTCATTAAAAACAATTTAATGCGAGAGAAAAACATCTGCCCATTTAATTTCTAAATGGGCAATATATGCCCATTTCAAAAAAGAGGGGGACCAAATGTACCAAAATCTTTTAAAAATTTGCCGATTTAGCCATTTTTTTTTTGATTTTGAGCACAAATTGACACCTCTATTAACACACCATATGAAGATTATAATAACACAAAAAGAATCGGAATGCGGTAAAGGTGAGCATGGTTCTGCTTAGCTTGGTTTTTAGCTAAAACTGAAACCGAACAAAAAGTGTTCGGTATTTACCTTTTACAAACTATTCGGTTTCGGTTTTATTTGTGTTCAGTTTTTTGGTTTTTAGTTTCTTTTTGGTTTTTTGATTTTCATTTGATTTATCGTGGTGTGATCTTTCCAAAACAGAATTTGCAAAGCATCATAGCATAACAATTTTGAATCTCAAGAGTTAATAGACACAATCACACAATAATGAAAATAAAAAACTAATGATTATAAAAAAAAAAACTAATCAGTACAAGAAGTTGTGGAAGAGAACTATTTATGAATGACAATTTCAGAAAGCAATATTAACAAGAGTGTATAAAGATTATATGTATTTTGTTGTATGGGTGCAAATGAAACGAATCGAGTCTAACTTTGGTCAAGCTCGGCTCAACTCGATAGTGGTTTGTTCGGATCTAGCTCGGTTGATAGCTCAACGAGTCTTCATGAGGGAAGCGCGAGCTCAACTCGATAAAGTTTGAATTAGGTTCGAGCTCAAATGAAAAAGCTTGAATTATTTGTAATAATGTTATAAGATTTGAATTCGGCTCGAGTTCGGCTCGTAAGTCTCGACACATCCATAAATTTACATATATACCCTTACAAAGTTACAATATACCTTTGAAAAACATATATATTACTTAAAAGCTTAATAATAACTCGAGTCGTGATTACATAAGCTCGAGCTCGACTCGTTAAACATTTCGAGCTCGAGTTACTCGGTAAAAACTCGACAGTTTTACACCCCTATTTTGTTGGTTCTGTTTTTTAGATTTGGTTTGTTTAAAGCAAACCGAACCATAAATTTTGGTTTTTCAAATGCAAAAACCAAACTGTCAATTTTTCAATCGATTTCCATTTTCTTATTTTAGTTTCTCGGTTTTTTCCATTTTAGATTCGCTTTTTCAGTTTCTCTACAACACTCGCGTACGAAACACATTGAAATATGCCATCATTTCTTTATCGACAAAAGAAACATTTTTCTCCGCGCCATAGAATGTGGTATCTTAAATTTGGTCCTTAATGTCTTAAAAGTGATGGGTCCAAATTTTTTTGTCTTATTTTAAAATATGGTTTACGTTTTGCACTTGTCTACCAAAAAGTTGAAACCGAATCATCGTATCAGATGAGATATCGTTTTAGGTATATGTACTCCGTCCAAGGTCCACTTTCTACCAAGCTAAGATAGATAGATAGGTGCGTTTAGTTGGAGAGAAAATTTTCATTTTTTTTAAGAAACTTTCATAAGAAAATAAAAAAACTGAAAACGCGTTTAATCGCACTTTTTTTATTCAACAATTTTCGAAAAAATAAAAGTCACATTTCTTAAATTTTAACTAAGAAATTGAAAAGTCCATTATATTATTCTTACTTTTATCTTTCTCATTTTTTTTTTCTCAACTAAAAAAAAAACATATACACTATTCTACCCCTAATATCTCGTGTCATCCTCCACCGCCGACCGTCGCCGCCATCACCGCCACCGTCGCAATTTGAGGTAATCTTCTTATCATTTAAAAAATATATATAAATAACTCTAACTAAATGGGTTTTCAAAATTATGAACTCTTCTTTAGAGAAAAAAATCATTCTCTTATTAATAAATTTAGAAACTGAAAAAAAGGAAAAATTTTCTACAACTAAACGGCACCTTAGTTATTTTCCTCAGACTAAAATACATTAATTGTTCATTTGATATACCCAAAATCACGAAGATTCTCTACTTTTTTTCCAAGTCAAACTAACTATTTAACAGTATATACATATCAAATGCATGAGACATGGGTACCGCTAAACTACATGTTTTCTGTTTCATCTCAATTTATTGGTTACCTTTTGTGTATATAGAAATTTTTGTCAAAGTAAAACGGCCATAGATTACCTTCATCTTCTTCCTACATAAATTTTCTACTGATTTATGATTTGTTTCTTAAACAGAAATTGTAGAAATGAAAGCACAAAACACTCAAATACACAAGTGTTAATTTATGCTACACCCGTCATAATATTATTGTTCATCTTTTTTATATTGTTCTAAGTTTACCATATTACCCATGATCAAAATTATTATTTACAAAACTAAACGAAAGCATTAATTAATTGTAAAAGGGTAAAATTGTTTGTTGCTTTTGTAAAATTCAAAGCAGTAATAAATGATATTTTTTAAGTCATGAGTTTTTTGCATGTTTCTAAAAGGCAGCAAAGGCCTGGCAAAGGCGTGAGGCTTGGTCATGCTGTCACGCCACGCGTTATGCCGACTTATGTTACGTCTTTTTGTAAACTGGATATATATCCGTACTACATTATAATGCATTTGGGACTATTCTATAATTAGAAAGACTTAAATTCAGACTTTTACTTGCTAATTATAGAATAGTCCCAATTGTTACTGATGCGTGGGAATCGCACCTTGCTTTACCTCTCGAGGGATCTCGCGAGGCTTACAACCTCCACCAGGCAGTGTACCTGATCGTTGTAGTATAGTATAGTGACAAGTACCGGGGGATTGATCGTTCAGCTTAGGAATAGTGTCGCTAGGATTAGAAAACCTAATTAATAGTTCTAAAGGTGAGGGATGATTATTTTTGTATTTTTATATTTTATGAAAGCAATTAAAATCTCTGGTTTTGAAGGAGTGGGCGGAATTAGTTGCTATTCAACTAACCCAAAGCTAAGATATAATTAAAATAAAATAATGAAAATGAAATTAAACTAAATTAAACTAAGGTTGTGAGCAGTAATTGGAGAAATTGTGTTTACTTAGACTTCATTACTCCCTAGATATCTTTTACATGTTAATTACTTGTTACACTTGTATGAATGACGGGTTGTATTCCTTAATACCATTCGTGGAGTGGCATACATAACTCCCCAACTCTATGAGCTCTTATCTCCTCCTACACCATGACCCAGCACAACTATAGGGATTGTAAACAGTGGCTCATGCATTAAATACAACCAATAAAGACCTAGTACACCTCGGTTCATGTTTCTTAAGACGTTCAAGCATGTTACCATTTGGAGATCTGCCAGTTTTCTTAAGCCTAACATATAAATCATTCATTCAAAACAAGAATAGACAAGTAATCAACACATAATCAACATCTAGGTTTCATTAGATCTAAGCAAACACAAGAGAGATCTAGCCTAGCATAGTAGAATTAAGATAAGAACAAAAGATAAACAACCAACACATAGACATATTGATTGAATTAAGAGTATACTTATCTCAATTACAATGCAAGGTCTCAAGGGTTTGGAACCCTTGAAAAACCTGTGAAAGATGCACCAAAATCGTCTTTAGGGTTTCACCAAAACTTCTCTCTTTTTAATGAAAAAACTAGAAAACTATATATAGGAAAATCGTTCTGACGGCGTCAAGAGTTAAATCTGACGCCGTCACCTCGCCGCCTTAAACTTCCTCGGACGCCCTAGATCCACTTGTGACGGCCTATGTGACGCCGTCATCACCTTCGGTATTTTATTCTTGGCCACTTTGACGCCGTCACCTCTACATCTGACGCCGTCACCACCTTCGATATTTAATTCTTCATGTCTGACGCCGTCAAGCTTTTGGTCTTGACGCCGTCACCTTGTATCTTCAGCTTGGATTTTTGGTACTTTGTCGTTTTCTTCACTTTATGCTCCAAAAACGTCCAAAATAGCCTCTTTTCCAGAATTCACTCTCCAAACACCTAAAATCACAAAAGGAACGATTTAGGGCAATATTTGATCAAATAAAGTCGGATTCGGGCTTAAATGACCCCCTAAAAACGGATCATTTTTCGCCTCATCATATACCCTTACACTTGAGATTTGCTTGTCCTCAAGCAAATGAGCTTTTATTCTACTCAAAAGACAAGTTATGGGTCATTTAACACTAATATAAAAGTAATTACAACAAATAATCGTTCCACTAAAGACCAATAGACAAGCACGGAGGTCATACACAAGCACCTCACAAATAGTGTTTAGATACTCACATCTCTCGGGTGTAATAAAGTGATATAACATTATGGAAATGGAAGATATCTCTCACTACCTGTCATAGCAAAATAGATTACCATAGGCTTGGGAAAGGATCAAACCTCCACCACATGGCGTAAGCACCTAGGATAAACTATCAAAGAGGTCTTTTAAAGGGTTATAACGTTAGGTGTAGGGATATGAATTACACGGTTTTGTTGGATAAAGGGAGTTTTACTGGTGGCGAGTTAACAATCTCGGTTAATTACATGTACAAGATGGCGTTGCTAAGCCAAGACTAGACTCGACTTAAGCTAATAAATGAAAAATAACAAAAACATAAAATGAACATAGAATGAAACGGGATGGTAGTCCGTATGTTTTTTTCTCTTTTTTTTTTTTCTTTTTCTTGATTTTTTTTTTTTTTTTTTTTTTTTTTTTTTTTTTTTTTTTTTTTTTGCATACACTCTTACCCTACCATTCAAAATAATACATCATAGAGGTTTGAGAATTCCCCTTACACCTGAATCTTTACATATTTTACATTAAACTATTCTAATGACTCGAATTAAGAAAATCAAAACACTTGGAGCACTTTTAAGATTAACGCACGTATGGGGGTAATAAGTGATGTTCTTCCCCATTACTCCATAAAATAAGTACTTACCCATGAGTCCCAATAGTCCCAAAACAATATGTACAAGGATATGACTCGACTTAGCAACCATGTAATCAATTAGAAAGTTAACTTAGGGTTTAACAAATAACAATAATGCACTAAAAATGAGCGCATACACGGAAGGCTAAGGCGATTTGGTTGTACATTTAAGTGGGGTGTAACAAATTCTTCCTTTAAGTAAAATGCTTAAAGTTAGAAACGAAAAGATAGGCTCGGAGGGGTGTACTAGGGGTATCGTGTACTAAAAATGAGTACAACGCTAAGGGTGTGGGAAAAATTAGTTGACTTAACTAGCCAAGTAATATGACTTAAATGGTCAAGTAATTATGATACGGGTTTAACACAAGGGTGATCCTAATGCCTCTTATCATGTAGTAAATCCTACTACACGAATGTAGTCTCACTAGCGGTCTCGGGATGCATCACTAACGCAAGTTCTAGAATCTAAATGCTACCGGTACACTCATAAGCACTAATAATGAATGCTTTTCCTATCAAATCTAAAGGCGAACCTCACATTTTTGGGTGGAAAATTTTTCTGAATATACGGTTATGTGCTAGTCATACAACCTCCTATCCATGAGACGCTTGCTATGGCTAAAGTTTCACTCCTAAATGTTGTAAAAAATTTTAAATTTGGCGCTAAAATTACACTAACAAGTATTTCTCGTAGTTTTATTACTCATCTACTATCAAACAAAACAAACTCAAGCGAAAGAGCATATGTAAGGTATCATCTTTTTACCCTCCCCTTACACTTAAGATGAACATTGTCCCCAATGTTCAAGTAAAGAATGTAAAAGTTAAAAAGTAAAGAGAATGAAATCAAATACTCCCCTGATTCGCTCGGTATGGATTTTAGTTGACCAGGTTAAATCTTCTTCCAAGAAAACGAACAATCAAAGCTTCCCTTCCAGAATATAAATCATCTTCTTGTCACAAATAACCTGTAAATCCTGACAAAAGTAGACAAGGCAACCTCGCGTAAAATCGGCGGCATCCTATATAAGTTACTAAATCCTAGAAAACAAAGTAAGATATAATGCTTGTAGAATGAAGTTTGCAGATTTCCTGGAGATTATAAAACTTAATAATTCACAAAAACTATAAGACTCCGTTAGAAAAACAAACTAGGTAAAATTTCCAGATTTTTGACTCCTGACGCCGTCAAGAGCAATGCCCTGACGCCGTCAGAATGAACCTGCAGAAATCCTTATGTTAAGTTTCCGGAAAATTTCTGGAAAAACTTTGTCCTACTTCCTGAAAAATCCTGCAAAACTTCATTATGACTCAATACAAGCATTTGACTCTAACAAATACGAATATACATGTTCATTAAATATTGTGGATAATCATGATCGGTTTGTTTCTTAAAAACATATTTGGGGTTTCCCCTTACACTTATCTTTTGCAAAAATACCTTTAGGTTGAAGTTAAGACTAGGCTAAACAACATAATAAAGTATTTCCACTTTTTAGTAGAGAAACATGATCAACCAACAATAAAAATAAAACATGCATACGGAAGCAAATAATAATCAAACAAATAAAAATCACACAAAACATGGGTTGCCTCCCAAGAAGCGTTTTTCTTTATTTACGAGTCTTGTAGCTAGACTCAAAGTCGTGGGTTACTACGTAATTTCATCATTGGTTTCACTCTCCGATTGTAGATATTCCTTGTAGAAACCAATCACCTTTTTCTCAATCGCCCCCATAATCATTTGGGCAAATTCTTCATCGACTTTATACCTTGGTCCAAGGGCCAAGCAATCCTTGTAGTAAAGACTCCTTTTTTCCCATACATAGTCCATGCCCTTTTTCTTATCCTTCTCATTAATATCCTCAAAAGCACCAACGTTGTCCTTATCCAAACGAGATATAAAGCGAAATTCTTTCATCCTATTGGGCATCCTATAAGTGATACTATCGGTGTTACTTGCAAATCGAATCGTGCCTTCTACCTCATCATATTCTAACTTAGACTCCTCAACAAATGGTTGGCCAAACACAACATTGGATAATCGACAATCAATAACATTAGCAAGATCCTTCACAATCATAAAGTCGGTGACAAAAGTGAAATTACCAACAAAGATACGTAAACCTTTAACTCTCCCGACAAAGTTAAAAACTCCACCGGGGTACTTGGGATCCCTTCTAGGTTCAAGTCTTGTGTTCACTATATCATTATAAACCGTTGAGGACATAATGTTGATTGGAGATTTAAAGTCAATGTAAGCATTGCTAATGTGCTTATATCCAATCATACATGGTATCTTAGCACTCTTAGGATCGCCTCTCTTGATCTTAGGTTCAATTATGGTGAAAGGAGATCGCGGGTTATCAATAAGATTATTATAGTATGCAATCTCCTCCTTAGTGGGGTATAGATTAAAGTAGTCGTTAACCCTCGGGTCCATTTCCTCCTCTTCTAGTCTCTCAACAGTATTCACAAAGTCATTAGGCCCTAGGTCCTTATTTGAATACAAGGCGGTTGCTAGGTCACTAAATGTATGTTCGAGTTCAATCTTAACCAACCTATTAAGCTCTCTAAGCTCTCTAATCTCACTCTCAATCTGTTCACGTAACACAGCCACTTCATCAGGGGAAAGGGGTGGATTCGCGTTTTCCATAATGGTCAACGGAATAGTCAATGGGGTTAATTTACTAACAAAGGCACAAAGAAATGAGATAGACTAAAGAAGACCTAAAAATAAAAATAAAAATCTTACTAGAAAGGAATCTAGCAAGTAGACCTAATAAAAAGAAATCCTAACCTAGACAATAACTATTCCCCGGCAGCGGCGCCAAAAACTTGATGCGTGGGAATCGCACCTTGCTTTACCTCTCGAGGGATCTCGCGAGGCTTACAACCCCCACCAGGCAGTGTACCTGATCGTTGTAGTATAGTATAGTGACAAGTACCGGGGGATTGATCGTTCAGCTTAGGAATAGTGTCGCTAGGATTAGAAAACCTAATTAATAGTTCTAAAGGTGAGGGATGATTATTTTTGTATTTTTATATTTTATGAAAGCAATTAAAATCTCTGGTTTTGAAGGAGTGGGAGGAATTAGTTGCTATTCAACTAACCCAAAGCTAAGATATAATTAAAATAAAATAATAAAAATGAAATTAAACTAAATTAAACTAAGGTTGTGAGCAGTAATTGGAGAAATTGTGTTTACTTAGACTTCATTACTCCCTAGATATCTTTTACATGTTAATTACTTGTTACACTTGTATGAATGACGGGTTGTATTCCTTAATACCATTCGTGGAGTGGCATACATAACTCCCCAACTCTATGAGCTCTTATCTCCTCCTACACCATGACCCAGCACAACTATAGGGATTGTAAACAGTGGCTCATGCATTAAATACAACCAATAAAGACCTAGTACGCCTCGGTTCATGTTTCTTAAGACGTTCAAGCATGTTACCATTTGGAGATCTGCCAGTTTTCTTAAGCCTAACATATAAATCATTCATTCAAAACAAGAATAGACAAGTAATCAACACATAATCAACATCTAGGTTTCATTAGATCTAAGCAAACATAAGAGAGATCTAGCCTAGCATAGTAGAATTAAGATAAGAACAAAAGATAAACAACCAACACATAGACATATTGATTGAATTAAGAGTATACTTATCTCAATTACAATGCAAGGTCTCAAGGGTTTGGAACCCTTGAAAAACCTGTGAAAGAGGCACCAAAATCGTCTTTAGGGTTTCACCAAAACTTCTCTCTTTTTAATGAAAAAACTAGAAAACTATATATAGGAAAATCGTTCTGACGGCGTCAAGAGTTAAATCTGACGCCGTCACCTCGCCGCCTTAAACTTCCTCGGACGCCCTAGATCCACTTGTGACGGCCTATGTGACGCCGTCATCACCTTCGGTATTTTATTCTTGGCCACTTTGACGCCGTCACCTCTACATCTGACGCCGTCACCACCTTCGATATTTAATTCTTCATGTCTGACGCCGTCAAGCTTTTGGTCTTGACGCCGTCACCTTGTATCTTCAGCTTGGATTTTTGGTACTTTGTCGTTTTCTTCACTTTATGCTCCAAAAACGTCCAAAATAGCCTCTTTTCCAGAATTCACTCTCCAAACACCTAAAATCACAAAAGGAACGATTTAGGGCAATATTTGATCAAATAAAGTCGGATTCGGGCTTAAATGACCCCCTAAAAACGGATCATTTTTCGCCTCATCAGTTACCTCTGCTGCTACGCCACTTCAAGCACTAGCCTAATCGAATTATCCAACACCTCAAGCGCCGTCACCTGACACACCTGTCCGATCGATCCTGCTCCGGTGAACTCATCAGTGATCTTGCCGTCGTAAGATCCAGAGACTAGCGGAGTTGTGACTGATGATGATGGAGCGGGTGTGGAGAAAGTGGAGGCGCGTGGGGTGAAGTGGGGGAGTTGTGATGTGACGCGTGAGAAAGGGGATCTTGGGGTGGATCGGTGGAGAGATGAGCTGAAAATGAAGATATAAATCTATTTGATTTAGTGATGTTTGATGAAGAAATGAAAGATAACGTAGAAGAAGATGAAATGGTGAAAGAAAAGAGAGAAATGAGTTAAGGGAAGATGATGAAAAATAGATAATGCTATTTTCTGAAGAAAACAACTACAACCGTACTTTTTTGACTCTATTTTTCAGTTTACCATATTGAGTGGTCTTTTCAATTACCTTGTTATCTATAAACTTTATATTGTATAACCAAGTAGTTTCTCATAATATATCTAAACAAAGTAAAAAACAATACTCCTAATCAAATCTTCAGCATGTAGTAATAAAATACTTCTATAATTGTCAAAAGGGAAGTATATGTAAACTTATTGTTTTATAATTTAGTTATTATGTTTTGTAATCAAATTTCCTTTGATTTTGCTAAAAAAAAAAAAAAAAAAAAAAAAAAAAACAAAAAAAAAAAAAAATCAATTTCCCTTTGATAAATGAAAAAAACATTTGTTTCTCACAAAATTTAGTCAAAGGGTACCCGCCGCCATATTGCGCGGTACCGTTGTAGTTAAATATAATATCGATATATAAATATTTTCATATTTTGTGCCGCCATATGTCAAGCCTTATAAAGGCAAAAGCTTCGCTTCGGCCGCTAAGACGTGAGGTTTTGTCATGCCATCACGTCACGTCTCACGTTATTTATAACTTTGGTTTTTTGTCGGTGAACAATAATTTTAAAACCGTGGGAGGGAGTCGTTTATTTGATAAAAATCATGATTATTTGCAATAAATGCATAACATTAATCAAAGTAGACTTTTTGATATCTATATTTAACCTGCAATCAAGTGCCAATGTGGCAATATAACATTCCAACTAAAAGGGAGAACACCAAACTTTTGGATTTCTGATATGTTAGAAGTTATAATTCGCAATAATATCTTGATGCATATTGTTTACCTCTTGCTATTAGTATCGGTTGCAACCTATATTTATGTGGAGAATAAATGCAACTATTAATTAGCAATGTTGCTTTGCTCAATTTTTTTTTAGCAATGTTGCATATCAATGGCACTAGCAGATAATAGTGATCCATAAGTTAGTTATCTAGTCATTTGCATTGAATATGAGGCTCTTAGCATATTCTATTTAGAGAATTCATATGTACACATAGGATTTTGATTAAATACACATAAAATTATTGTGTTTAGACAATTATATCCTTTACAAAATCTTGGCGTGATTTACTCAACATGTAAACATTTCTCACTCCCACCATCACCACTGGTATATCTTTGTTTTTTGAGATTCCATCTTTGTATATCACGATTTTGCAACGTGAAACATCCTGGATTTCATGGGTTAATTTTTGGGCTTATAGAAAGATGTTTTGCTTCACTTACGCTGTGTTTTTGAGTCTCGATTCAGGAAGAAAAGGAAAGAAAATGAAAAGAAATAGAAAAACTTGTGTTCTTGAGTTTCATGGAAGGAGGAAAAGAAAAGGAAAAAAAGTGAAAAATAGTGTAATTTAGTTGATTTTGAAAGAAAAGTGTTTATCCCAAAAGTGGGCTGAATGTTTACTTCATATTACTGTACTTTTCTTTGCTAAAAGAACTCAAGAATAAACCTTACTCAAATATATCCCTCCAAAGATGCAAAATTGCATATATATCCTGTACATGCATAAAAAGCATTGTATCATGTGCATCAAAAACTTGCACCAAGGATATATATGCAATTATTCACCTTTAGATGGATATATATGCAATTTTCCTTACTATTTAAGCAGATTAAAATGGAACTATTATCATGTCCACTAATGAAGAAATTTTCACGACAAGATACCTTCGGTGAAAAATTAAAATATGTATTTGATTGCAAAGGTTATCAAAAATACAAAACCATATTTTTACCATTGGTGACAATGGGTATGTGATGGAAGTGACAGAGTAAAGAACGTTGAGTCGTTGAGTAAATCACACCAAAATCATAAATTTTGTAATGGGTATAATTGTCTAAACATAATAATTTTATGTGTACTAATCAAAATTTTATGTGTACATATCAGTTCACATCTATGTAGAGTAAACTAATTGATGTTCTATTTAGTTTGAGACGTGTTACAGATTTAATGCAGTTTTTTCCCGTCTTGGATCCAATCATGTAGTTTTTACCCGTTTTGAATTCAATCCATTTTGCCTAAGTCCGTGAACTTGATTAAATTTGACCGTTGAAGGATATGCTTTTATTTCGAAATCTAAATCAACAATATGAGATTAAGATTGTGGTAAGCTGGCAAGTGATTTTGGCCGGATTTATTGGAGCAATGGTGGTTGTTGTTGCTAACGTGGTGTTTGCGGTGGGTGTTGATGGTTGTATTTGCTAAAGACTGGCGCTGTGACGGCTAATGCAAGCTTCGCAGAAGACAACGTTATGGTAACCACTAAAAAAGCCACACAAACATATCCTGCTCAAACTTAACTACACCATACAATATAATCTCACATACATTAAAAAAAAGGAAAAAAGGTCAAGTATGTGACCAAAACATCGTCAAAACTCGTTGATCACACGTGAAGGGAGGAAATGTTTAAAGGGCGATGATGCGTGAAACAAGGTGAGGAAGTGTGATCATTTGCTTCGTTAAAAGTGATTTAAGAGTTATGAACTTATGATTAACGGAACCTTAAGCACACATCTCCGCTTCATTTTCGATATTTTTGTGCTTCTCAAATCAGATAAACATCTGTTGGTAGGATAAAGATTGGCTTGCCTAGTTGCAATCTATTGCTATCCAAAATTTCTATACACAATTATGTAAACTTACCTTTTCCTTAACTATATTCTATCTTTGTTTCTTGTGTCCTATCACTATCTTCACACTCACCCCATAACATGAAATTCAATTCACACATAAATTTGTACAAAGATGTGTGGCCTTTCAATTTTGGATTATCTTTTGACAAAAATGCTTTTTTATCAAAGATTTAATTTGATTTTGTGGTGGGACAAATTGGAACCCAATATTTCGGATTCATGAAATAATTTATATTCCCATTATTCCCCACTAAACCCCACGACCCCTTTCCCTCTAACCAAAGTCAAAAAATGATTTCTTTCTTTATTTAAAATCTTTCATTTTATTCTCTACTACTGTTATTTATATCCAACAAACAATTCACATGTTACAGGCTCTTCTAACTAATCATCAAAGACTATATTTTAAACCACTAAAAAAAATATATAAAAACACTTGTGTGTAAAACCATGAATGTTTGTCTCTCTTTTTTGGCCCCATTCATCTAATTCTGTCCTATCCTCAACCCTCTTTGAAAAGAAAAAAAAAACACACACACTTGTGTGTGCTTTTGTGTGTGTCTTGGTGGTCTAAATTTCATTTTTTTAAAGGATTTTATAAAAAGTGAAAAACCCTTTTGCCTAATCCACAAATAGACAAATACCCATTTTTCAGAATTTGATTTTGTTCCTCCATGACAAAGTTCTTTTGAAAACACACAGTAAAGTGTTTAACTGTGTGTTTTGTGTTTCTGGTCTATCTTTCACTTTTACGATATTTCAAGAAAACCCTTTTGCCTAATCCCCAAACTGACAAAAACCCATTTTTCAGAATTTGATTTTGTTGCTCCATGACAAAGTTCTGATAAAAACACACAGTAAAGTGTCTTTGTGTGTGTTTTTTGTGTTTCTTGTGTATATTTCACCTTTTCAAGATTCTGAAAAAACCCTTTTCCATAATCCCCAAATAAACAAAAACCCATTTTTCAGAATCAAATTTTGACAAAGATTCTGAAAAGGGTAAAAAAAAAAAGATGACCCAACTAGACTTCTTGAAGAAATTCAAGAAACTGAAGCCATCTGAAGTAGGATGTTTTTGCATCAGTTTTCTATTCATTTTGTGTTTGTTTTTCTTGGACTATAGGTCCATGGGTCAAGGATTAAGAGCTAGTGGGCACCGTGGGTTGGGTGCTTGGTTCGGGTTAAGTGAGTCTGGTGATTCGGGTCATGAATTAGTTGGGTTTCTTGATGATGGAAAATGTAACATATTTGATGGAAGTTGGGTGTGGGATGAAAAGTATCCACTTTATGAGTCTAAAGATTGTTTGTTGTTAGATGGTGGTTTTCGGTGTTCCGAAAATGGAAGACTTGATAGGTTTTATACTAAGTGGAGATGGCAGCCTAAAGATTGTAACTTGCCCAGGTACTAATTTGTTGCTAGTATCTTTTTTCTAAGCCTAGATTGCTTTTATGGTGTTCTATGTGAAAATTTGATATTTGGTTTTATTCAGTTTGAATGGTTATGGTTAGTCATTAATATTGGACATGTTTAGGTGCAATTTGGAAATTCATTAGTATGCTTAAAGATGGTAACTTGCCCATGTACCAAATCCTTTTTTTTTAGCCTAATTGGTTTTTATGGCGTTCTGTGTGAAAATTGAAAATGATATTGGTTTTTGTTAGTTTGAATAGTTATGATTAGTCATTAATGTTAGGACATGTTTAAGTGCAATTTGGAAACTCATTCGTACCCGTTTAAAGGGCCCTAGTTTAAGTTGCCACTACATTTCACAGAAATAAGCTTATCGGCGTTTGTATAAGTGTTTTCTAATGGTTATTACAGATTGAAGATTGAGTGTTAGATAATCAATTGTATAAGGTGATTGCACCTAAATATGAATTTTGAGTGTTTTGCAGTATTTTGTGTATCTTGACACTCTAGAAAATTAGACTCACCAACTGACTATTAGGACTTTAAATTGCCAAAAATCAAACATCAGTTTAGGAGTGATCATTTTAATGATTTAATCTGAGAAATATAGGGTCAAATATGTGATTTGAAATAATCATTCTAATACTAGTCGCAACAAAACTTATGAAGAAAAATTGATGCATTCTTATGTTATTGTTACTTATTCTATTGTTGAATAAATAGAAATTTGCCAAACAATCCACACCATCAAAAGTGATTATTATAATCTCAAGTATCACCACATGTTTAATTTTGATTATTCAACATCATATAGTTATTTAGTTATTTTTAATACACACTTCCTAACTCCCCCTTGAAACGAGCATCCAAACACTTCTTCATTCGAAGCTCATAGGGTTTCTAAAGACCATGAATTTGTGACATTTGTTCATGGAGATTTGTATTTTTTATGGGGTTTTGTCAGTGGTATCAGTTTTTCGAAATGGTACATTTATGTTTTTGTTCGAAATATCAGATGATTTATCTATTAGGAAAAATCTTTTTTGGACGAAGTGTGTCTCGGGTCAACCCACTCGACCTGCTATGAACCACCCATGTTGCCACTCTGAATCTTGTTCATAAATCATGTTCTTTTGATGATTCATAGATGAAAGCTTATTAATTTTTGGTATTTGATTGCAGATTCAATGCAAAAACCATGTTAGAAAGACTAAGAAACCGTAGGTTAGTATTTGCCGGCGACTCCATTGGGAGAAACCAATGGGAATCCCTTTTGTGTATGCTATCAACCGCTGTTGCAAACCAATCTTCAATATATGAAGTTAACGGGAGACCCATCACAAAACATATGGGATTCTTGGTGTTCAAATTCATTGATTTCAATTGCACGATCGAATACTACCGGGCCCCATACCTGGTACCGCAGGGGCATCCCCCTGCTGGTTCACCAAAACAGGTGAGAACCACTTTGAAAATCGATAAAATGGATTGGAGTTCTGGGAAATGGAAAGGAGCGGACGTGCTCGTGTTGAATAGTGGACATTGGTGGAATGCTGAAAAAACAACACGCGCGTAAGTTGTTTAACTCTTGCTCAACTTGTTATTGGAAAAAGTTAATTTTTTGTACTTTAAAGTTTAAATGAAGGTAGCAATTTCATAATTTCGACCCATTGATCTGAAATTTTGCGATGTGTATAATAGAAAATTAGAAACCAATAGCTCTCAAAGAAATAGTTCAACGTCCAAACATGTTCAAGATTATTGCTTTTGATTGATGCATCTGATGTATAGTGTTCATGTTGCAGGGGCTGTTACTTTGAAGAAGGTGGGGATGTGAAAATGAATATGAGCATTGAAAGTGCATACGAAAAATCTGTTGAAACGGTTTTGAATTGGATAAATAAAGAAATAGATACAAACAAGACACAAGTGATGTTTAGAGGCTATTCTCCTGTGCATTTCAGGTTCGTGTTTGTTTTTTCTTGGTGCAAGTCAAAATGGGTGGTTTTGGTTCAAATGGGTCGTATTGAGTTGACCTGAAAGTTGAAACACCTTTAATCGTAAAGATAATTATTTTTCTAAAATAAATTTTCGTAAAATATGATAACGGACAGTATCTGATTTTTGTACTATTTTTGACGAATGCCATAATATGGGTGTTTTAGGAATGGTGATTGGAAATCTGGTGGTAGCTGCCATCTCGAGACACTACCGGACTTAAGTTCATCACCAGTTTCATCTGGCACGATGTTTTACCCAAACATATTCAGCTCGGTGTTATCTAAACACGGTAACAATTCATCCACACAACCACCAAAACTAGACTTATTAGACGTGACATATATGACATCAAAACGGAAAGATGGTCATGCGTCTATATATTATTCGGGTCCGAAAAATGGTGGGCCAGCCCCTTTACGGAGGCAAGACTGCAGCCACTGGTGCTTACCGGGTGTTCCCGATACATGGAATGAGCTTTTGTATGCGGTTTTTCTCAAAAGGGAATATTCCCGTGCTGGGAATTCAACTATTGTTACCGCAACCGCCCCGTCTCCTATATGACCATTGGCGGCTGGAAGCGGTGGATAAGGGTGGAATTGTGATCCGAAATCCGTGCAAAACTGCATTGATGAGAACATACATTTGTAAAGATTTAAAGGGAAATTTTGAACATACACAGAAGTGTGGGGGGTGGGTTTAGAATACATTGGTTCACATATTTTTTGTTGAATAGCAAAATTATTAAATAATATGGTGAATATTGTAAATTTGGGTTTTCTTTATACTGTAAAGTTACAACTTTAAATGAACTGGATCTAGTGAATACAAGTCAGCAATCTCGAAGGTGTTAGTACTTTGTCAAGGTGTGTAGTACTGCCGTGTGTTTAGTTTTGGGACTTCTTAACTGGTTGGTATTTTTCACATGTTAGTATAAAAAAGTTTAATAAAAATATTACTTATCTACTTATAGACTAAATTTCACCGTTCGTCCCTAAACTTGTTGAGATTCTTGTGTTTCGTCTTTAAACTATTTTTTTTTGGCATTTTCGTCCCTGAAGTTGTCAAACGACAGCGTGTATGGTCCCTGGCACCCCATTTTGTTTGCTCATGGTCAATTTGCTACTTACACACCTTGTAAAGTTACTAAAATGCCATTTCTTTTTATTTTAATTTACAAACACATGCACTTAGTTATATATTCAAAGACATAATCTGATAATCATAAATCTTTAATACTTATAGTTACCAAAAAGTATAATCTTTTGTAAACGTTTGGTTAATATGCATTATGCAGAGATGTGTTCCTGTTTTTCTTGATGAAGATCTTGTTAATCTCTATTACAACGCTTACTGTAACAATAATTGGGAGTTTCAAGCATCAATACAACATCTATTAAGCTTGATAAGTAACCCCACAAAAAAGCTTACCCAACACCCATTTAATGAATGGGAATCTGGTATCCTTTGTATCTATTATACCTATTAGTATGCTTTGGAAAGAACCTAATAAGAGAATTACTTAAAATACTTGCCACTTTGTTTCAGACCCATCAAGAATAAAAGAAAGCCAACACCAAAAAATTGTTGAATGGCATGCCTAAAGATTTATTTAGTAGCAAGTGGTATTGAAATATGAGTTCCATATATTTGTTTCAGTAGCAAGTTAAAGAGACCATGCATACATAGTAACAATTAAAATATTTGCACTAACCAGGCAAAAATATGACCATCCAAGAAATACTTTTCAAGAAACCTTCTTAAAATCATATTTGCAAATCTATAAATACCTTGCTGAAATCATTGGCTTCTTAGAATCGAGTTACTTTTCAAGAAACCTTCTTGCAGCTTAAAGACTCCTTATCTTCAAAATGAGAATTCCTGTTATTCACAAAGCAAAGACTTTTATGAATACAAAACACGTAATTAAACCTCTAAAGCATAAGTGTCAAACAAAAGTTTCATTGAGGAATTTTATCAAATAGTTGGCGTACATCTCAAAACAATAGCAATAATCTGAGTTTTAAGAGGTCGTCGAACACATAAACTTAATCAATTGCTACGTCAAACAAATCATTTCCAAATAATCTTGAAATAAATAATCATTAAGATCACTTACGTTCGAAAGAAAAACCCCTTGTTATGTCGATTGTAAAGAAGATTTTGAAATAGTCGATGAAGATAGATAGACAATAATACAAATGTCATGGATTTCAATACAACTAAAGCTTACATAAATTATTAGGTCGAATTCAAAGTTCCGAATCATTGTAGATTGATATGTGAAGCCTGCAAAATAAAAAGTAAGAATACATCAAGCAAAAAACGTAGAGAAGAAGATTAATTGAAACTGATTATTGATTAGAAGAGCGTATTGCCATTTAAGCATGTCAAATATGGTTTGAATAAAAAACAATCAGTGGAACTATTTTAGGATATGATTGTTACCAATGAATCTGTAATTGAAGAGGAGCGTGGAGAGGAAGCATAATTAATAGTTTACACAAATAGATTTGCGTGGAGAAAGAAGGTCAATGGGAGGAATTGAAACTGATTTGCGTGGAGAGGAAGGAGAGGATTAAACTGTTAGGTCACCATTTTACAACATAATCACTAAGATTTCTAGAGAGAGAAAGTAGGTAGAGAGAGAGAGTGGAAGAAACACCTAATATGATAATAAGAGACTAATGATATTACTAGTGAACCAACCACCTCAAATGAGGTGTTACAAAACTATTTATAGGTAAGGATTAGGGCTTCACCATACTTTGATAATATTACATACTTAGCCCTTAAACTTTATCCAAACCTATAAACTAAGCATAAAACTTTACAAAACATATAAAATAACTAACGTATTAACTAAATAATGCAACCTATAACAAAATTCAATGACCGACACTTGAAATGACAAAATTCAACGATGAGTTTTTCAAGTGCTCCCCCTCAACAAGTGAATACTCATTGAGGTGAAATACTTGTCTTTTGAGCAGAATTATGAAAATCAGAAAATGTTTGATTAATTCTACTCAAAAGTAAGAAGCCTTCGCTCCTTATATAAGGATTGAGGCACTGATGCGTACCTCAGGGTCCTTTCATTACAAGTGCGGGTTGTACACTGTTATGTGTGCACAAACCATTAAGCATGATTTTGACAGAACATTTTGTTTTGGAAATACTCCCCCTCAAAACTCGCATATGTTTTGACATTTTTAAACTTTGGAGCGAACTGGGGAATAAAGATTTGAAAAACAATCTTGAGCAAAATTTTGAAAAGTTTTGAAAAACCTTTTGAAAAATTTTGAATAAATTTTGCTCAAGATTAAGAAGTTTTAGATAAGCTTTGCATGAAAACTTCTTCTTGTTTTTAAGGATAAGTGCACGTTTGGTTTTAAAGAATGGTTTAGCAAGGCACTTTCATTTCTTTGAAAACCGAGTTGTACACTGAAATGAGTGCACAAGTCGTTGTTTTTATACAAAATTAGTTTTCTATTAAACAAAACACTCCCCTTCAAATAATGAATGTTATTCGAGAGATAGTCTTCTTGAGCAGAATTTTGAATCGTATCAAAGAAATACTTTTTGAAAAATTTGAGAGATGATTCTGCTCAAGGTTTTAGAAAACACAATCAAGTATCATACAACAAAGAGTTTGATGTTTGACTCTCTTAGTTTTAAAGAAAATTTTTAAAAAATCATCTGGAGTCAAACACCACATACCAATTTGGTGAACTAAATCAACAAACCTTGATGGAGGTAATGCCTTTGTAAACAAGTCTGCCAACTGGTATTCAGTACTCACAAAATCCAATACAATTGTACCCTTCTCAATATGCTCCTTGATGAAATGGTAGCGGAGAACAATTTGTATGGCCTTGGAATGATGAATCGTGTTGTACGAGATAGCAATAGCACACTTTGAGTCGCCATACATTGAGATCTAGTCAAATACATAGCTGTAGTCCGTGAGCTAAGTTCTCATACAAATGACTTGACCACAGAAAGCAGACATGGCTCCATATTAAGCTTTTGTTGATGACAGTGATGTACAATCCTGCTTCATTGACTGGATCCTTTTGTAACTAAACAAGATGTGTTGCGAATCACTGTGCCTTCTGCGTCCAGCTTGTTTTCCAAATCCATTTAATTCCAATGATGTGTCGAAGGGTGATGTTGTTAGAATGTATGCATATTAGACGGATCCAAATTGCGAGAATACGACTCTATTATATCAAGAATGGTTGGAGTCGGTGTAAATGGATTGAGGAACATACTTCCGTCATAATCTGCAAGTTGTGGTACTGATTGTTGTTATGGATCTTCAGCTGATTGTCTAGAGTTGGAAGCGGTTTGTCCTGCTGTTGTTGGAGATTCACTTGGAGGACCGTCTTTCTCAACAGTGGTTGTTGAATATTCTCAGGGTGTGCAGCGGAAATTGGTGAGACTTCTTGAGGACGGTTTTCAATTGAATCATCAAACAGTTGAGCAAACAGGGTTTCCAATTCCTTGCGAGAGAGTGACAATGGTTCAGCCAAAGAATCCGGAAAGTTTAGACGGTTGGATGCGGGTCCTAAGCTGTTGTGCTCAGAAGCCATTGCTGAAGTGCTTTTAAACGGTTGGTTACGGGTCCTAAGCTGTTGTGCTCATAAGCCATTATCATTAAGCTCGGGTCCGAAACTGAGTTGTTCCGAAGCCATTCCTGTTATATCTGAAAAGAAGAAAGAATAGACAAAATAGAGAACATGGACCCCCAAGTGTAATTGGGTTCCGAATGTTAGAAGCATAAAGATGTAGTGTCAATTATCTTCTTGACACTCGAATACACAATTCCTATGGTTTTCATTCTTGTCTCAGAGGTAGATGTTGTGGAGATCACATTAGTTGTGGTGCAATTGTCTAAAATCTTTCCTGTAGGAATCCACCTAAGACCAATCGTTTTGAAAAATCTACCCGTGGGTACCCACCTAATGTTAGATGTAGGAGATGTTTTCTTTTTAGAAGTGGAATGAAATGTTGGAGCATCACTTCTTCGAAAAAACCTATGTCCAATATTAATCCACTTCTTAGGTTTCTGAATCTTGTCCTTTGGTTCAACGGGTTTGTTTGTCTTAGTCGATTGAGCCTTTTCAAGTGAATTTCTTTTTTGAAGATATTTTAAAGCACTGACATCATGATTATTTACGTTAGGTTGTTGAGAACTCCTAGGTATTGGTTTGCTACTACTAGCAGTATTTTGGACTACAGTGGAAGGCATCACATGAGGTTTTGAACCTAGAATTCCATCCTTTTGAAGTAGCGCCTTTTTTCTAGCATTTTCTAGATCATAGTTCTTGTACATGTCATATTTTCCATAAGAATATTTACTTTTAATGCTCGTATTAGACACTGTTTTTGAACTAATCCTAGATGAGCCAGGTATAATCACGTGTTGAGATTTAGCAGACACAGATGCATTTCCCTTTGGCCAAGAATGTGGAGTGACGGGTTTTGTCAAATTGTTTTTCTCAACAACTTGGGAGGCAAACCGAGGTTTTGAAAATTTAGGTCGTTCAGATTTAAATGCAGTTGGTTGTCTAACCACTGATTGTTTTTTGTTTGTCTGAGAAGGCGGTTTCCCCAAGATTGATGGTTTTGCAAACTTAGTATCCACACGCTTGTCAGTCAGTCTTCTTAATTTGTTTTGCAATGCAGCATGTGCAAACACCTTTGCTTGAATTTGACCTTTTAAAAGCTCATTTTCTTTAACTAATGTATCCATACGTTTACTTAGTTCATTCAAAACTTGACCATTGTTGCCCGAAGTTAAAGATTCGTTTTGCAATTTAAGTTCAAGCGAGATGCAATGTGCCTCTAGTTTTGAAAAATCTTTATGAAACTGGGCAATGGTCTTTTTGAGAAGAATGTTTTCAGACTCAAGAGTTTGGTATGATGTTTCAGTTATTGGATTATCATGTAAGGACTCGGACTCAGAGTGTTTGTTAAGACATTGTACAACATTCTTGTCAACCTCTCCTTCATTACTGAAGTTAGGTTGCTCAGATTGTTGTTTCTCATTTGCAAACATAATATGATCAACAGTAGATTGTACCTCAACCATTTGCTCTTTGTCAAAGTTCGGTTCTGTGTCATAGATGGGTATGACATCTTCCTCATCCATCTGTTCTTTGTCAAAGCTGGGTTATGAGTCATAGGTGGGTCTGATATCAGTAGAATCAACATCTGTATCATTCCCCAATCTGCTGCTGTCATCTTGCTCTTCTGATTTCGTCCCATTGCTTTCCATGACCCCCAAATTAGCATCCAATGCATCAACTTTATGAATTTGCTCTTCTTGAATCTGCATCTTCATTACTTTGAGTTTACTCTCTTTTAGCATATCCCTCAAATGGAGTGATCTCTCATAAAGCACCCTTTCAAGATAGCTCATTCGTGAAACAAACTGATCTCTAAAAGCTTCAACCTCCATACTAGTGATGTTCTCTCTCCATAATCTACATTGAGATTCATAGTCTCGAGAAGTTTTGAATACTTTGTTAATACAAATATCGCCTAAAAACGTTATTTATATTTTACGATCTTCGCTAAGTTTTGTTAATGACAAATGTAAACTTTAGCTTCTAAGTAAAACATAATCTTAGTTTTAAAGACTTGCATAAACTAGACTTTTGCTACATTTTACATTTCATAAAACACAACATCTTTTATTTTCTAAAAATAGAATTGTCACATCACATTTATGGCAAGTTTTGTCATTATACATTTATGGAAAGAAATGTGTTTGACTTACTTTGATGTTGCTTGCAAGTTTAGTGTTTGACTTGATATTATGTGATGTGACATTGTTTGGTTTGCAAGAGTAATGAGATGTGACCTTGTTTGGTTTGCAAGATTTATTGCAAAACCAACTGCAAGCCCGGCGGTACCCTGGAGGTACACGGGCGGAACCCTTTTGAGGGGTCCGCCTGATCCGCCAGACCTGCAGAAGGTTTGGCTATAAATATTGAGCCACAAGTTGAATTTTGGCTCATCACTTGACATTATATTTTACACACACATTCATTCTTTCATCTAACCTCTTAACATTTCATATGTGAAGTTTCTTTTTGTAGCAAAGAGATTCACGAGCTTACTAAAAGTAACAAGTATTCAACACAACATTGCAAGACTTGTTAGCTTAGCATTGTGTAGACTTGTGTAGTTTACACTTCATTTGATTGTGTATTTTCAGTAGTGATCGGTTAGTATTTTAGTCCTCAAAATACAAAGAGTGTTGGGAGTTGTTGTACCCTAGTAAAAGAACTAACGGGAGTGGTTGTGCCCTTGTAAAAGAACTCGACATTTAGCTTTGTGTCGGTAAAAGTATAAGCGACGTGTAAGGTTTTCTCCGCCGGTGAAAGGAGCTTGTTGACTAGTGAAAGAAACTCTCGAGTTGGATACTCGGGGCGTGGACGTAGGGCAAGGAAAAAGAGTCCTTGTAGCCGAACCACGATAAATACTCGTGTTGTGGTTTGATCATTTCTTTCATTTACTTGCATGTTATATATTGTGTTTGTGCATATATCTTTGATCAAACGAAAAGTTTCAAAGCTAACTTAACAAGTTAAAAAGATTTTAATCGGTAAACTATTCAACCCCCCTTCTAGTTTTCCACAATTGGTATCAGAGCTACGTTACTCAAGCTTTTAAAATATATTGTGTTTTAAAACTTGAAACGATCCATGGATTTTGAAAATTACAAAGAAGGGCAATCTATGCAAAGACCACCACTCTTTGAAGCAAATGGTTTTATATATTGGAAAAACCGTTTTGAAACTTACGTGAAATCTAAAGATATAGATTTGTGGTATATAATTATTGATGGTGATAACGTAGTTACTAACATCAAAGATAATGATCAAAAGAAATTGATAGGTAAAAATAATGAAGCTAAAATGATGCTTTACAATGCTTTGCCTAAGAAAGAATATGAAAGAGTCTTTTTGTATAAAACCGCCAAAGATATTTGGCAATCTTTAATTGTCACTCATCAAGGAAACTCACAAGTTAAAGATAACAAAATTGATCTTCTTGTTCAACAATATGAACAATTTGTTATTTCCGAAGATGAGATTATTGATAATGCTTTTGCTAGATTTAATACTATTATTACTTCACTTAAAGCACTTGACGAATCTTTTTGTAGTAAGAACTTTGTCAGGAAATTTCTTAGAGCACTCCATCCGAAGTGGAGAGCAAAAGTGACGACAATTGAAGAATCCAAAGACCTTTCAAGCATGTCACTTGATGAGCTAATTGGAAACCTCAAAGTTCACGAAATGGTAAAGGAAAAAGATTCGGAACTAGTTAGAGGCAAGAAAGAAAAAGTTAAGTCCATTGCCTTGAAAGCTAGAGTCCAATCAAGTGATGATGAAGAATCTACTTCGGATAGTGACGATGAGGGATATGTTATGGCCGTTAGAGACTTCAAGAAGTTCTTTCGTAGAAGAGGAAAGTTTGTAAGGCAACCTAAAGATGACAAGAAAACTTTCCGAAAAGATCGTGATGATAGGAAAGGAAAGGTTGAAAGAAAGTGCTATAGGTGTGGAGACACAAGTCATCTTGTAGGAGAATGTCCAAAACCACCCAAGAGCAAACCTCAACAAGCTCTTGTGGGTGGTGCTTGGAGTGACTATGAAGGAGATGACGATGAGCCAAAGAATGACGATGTTGCTCTCATGACTCACAACTCAAATGAGGTATTATCCGACTCATCTTACTCCTCTATTGATGATGACACTTTACAAAAAGAATATAACAAACTTTGTGAATTGAGCTTAAAAATCATAAACAAAAATAAATTTTTAAAAACTAAAAAGGAGTTTTTAGAAAATGAAGTTTATGAGTTAAAAGAAAAACTAAGAGATTAGAAAAGAGTAAAGGTATTGACACATCTTGCAAATCATGTGAAGAGCTTAAACTAGAAGTTGAGAAACTCAAAATTACTCAAAATGATCTAATAAAACAAACCACAAAGTTTAAGAAGCTCGATAAGAGCATTTCTTGTGCGGATGAAATTATGAAACTTCAAAAGTCACCCTTTGATAAAACACGACTAGGATTTACGAAAATAGAAACTTCAATGGGTCAAATGAAACAAGAAAAGATTGCACAAGAAACAAATAAAATTGCTACAGCATCCTGCGGATCAGACGGAACCCAATTTAGGGTTCCGCCCGTTGGTCCCGAAGGTTCCGCCAGGCCTGCTGCAGCAGTAACCTCATCCACTTCGGATCGTTCAAAATTTGTTAAAGTGACATACAAAAATGGAACAAAACCTGTGTTTAAAACTGGAGTAGGATTTAGTAAAAATGAATTTAGAGCTAAAACTACTCAACCAAGACCTAAGACTCCAATTCCCAAACTCCCCTTCCAAAGAGCAACTTCAACGCTCGACCAAACTACCAACATGTTTGGAACCAAAACACTCCTAGACATTACCAAACTCCAAACCACATGCCATGGAACCCTTATGCTCTATTTTCATACTTGGAACAAATTAATGGCATGCTTAACCAAAATGGACCCATGAGAAATCGGGGACCAAATGTTTGAGTGTTTTTCATAAAATAGGTGTGCCTCAAAGTTTGTTTGGAACCGGATGAATGGATTAAAGATAGCGGTTGTTCAAGGCACATGACGGGTAACAAAAGCCTCTTCACTTCTTATCACAAATGTGACGGAGGTAATGTTACGTTTGGTAGTAATGCTAAGAGTAAAATCATCGGAAAAGGTACAATCTCTCATGACTCCCTTTTTATTGATGATGTAGCTCATGTTGATAACTTAGGTTTTAATCTCCTTAGTATTAGTCAACTTTGTCGTAATAAGTATAATGTTCTTTTTAGTGAAAACGGAAGTAAAATACTTAAAGATGGTATAACCATAGCCAAAGGTGTCCTTAAAAATAACGTATATGTCATGAAGATGGATCCAACATCTAGAGACAAACTTTGTCTTACCTCATTAGATGAATCTTCAACTTTATGACATAGACGTTTAGGACATGCTAACATGAGACTAATCCAAAACCTCTCCTCCAAAGACTTAGTTCGAAACCTACCTATGTTGAAATATGACCAACACTTTTGTGATGCTTGCAAAGTCGGTAAATAAGTCCATAATAGCCATAAGGCTAAAAATTTGGTTTCTACATCTAGGTGTCTAGAACTTTTGCATATGGATTTATTTGGTCCATCCGCTATACAAAGTTATGGAGGCAACTTCTACACTTTGGTCATAGTTGATGATTACTCAAGATATGCTTGGAAAAATTTTTGAAAAGTAAAAATGAAGCTTTTGATAAATTTGAGATTCTAAGTAAGAAAATTCAAAATCAAGTAGGGTCTAATATTGTGTCTATTAGAACGGATCACGGTCGTGAATTTGATAATGAATTTCAATTTGGTAACTTTTGTGATAATAATGGAATAACTCATAACTTTTCGGCTCCACGTACTCCTCAATCTAATGGTGTAGTAGAACGTAAAAACCAGACATTGCAAGAGATGAGTAGAACAATGCTTAATGAACAAAACATTCCACAAAAGTTTTGGTGTAATGCCGTTGACACATCAACATACATTTTAAATCGAGTCTTAATTAGACCATTTTTGAATAAAACTCCTTATGAACTATATAAAGGTAAAAAGCCTACATTAGGATACTTTAGAGTGTTTGGGAGTAAATGTTTCATTCTTAACACCAAGGATTATCTCACCAAATTTGACCCAAAGTCTTATGAAGGTGTATTTCTTGGATATTCACAAATTAGTAAAGCGTACATTGTTTTGAACAAAGAAACCTTAAGAGTCGAGGAATCGTTGAACGTAACATTTGACGAGAGTCCACCTCCCTCTAAGACATCACCTTTGGTAGATGATGACTTAGTTGAAAGCCAAGCAATAGAAAATCAAGAAATTTTAAGTGATGACAAAGAAGATGAACTATTTAACAAAGAACTTGTCAATGTCAAAAAATCTAAAAGTCATCCATTAGATGGTGTCATTGGCAACATTAACGAAAGAACGCTAAGGTCAAAAGTTCAAAATGAAAGCAACTATTTTGTTTCGTGTCAACCATTGAACCTAAAAATATTAATGAAGCCATTAAAGATGAGTCTTGGGTAATTGCAATGCAAGAAGAGTTAAACCAATTTGTTAGGAATGATGTATGGACATTAGTTCCACAACCAAAGAGTCAAACTATAATTGGAACAAAATGGGTATTTCGAAATAAAATGGATGAAAATGTAATTGTGTCTAGAAACAAAGCTAGGCTAGTTGCACAAGGATATAACCAACAAGAAGGCATTGACTACGATGAAACTTTTGCTCCGGTTGCTAGGCTCGAGTCAATTAGAATCTTACTTGCATATGCATGTGCACACAATTTTAAACTCTTTCAAATGGATGTCAAAAGTGCATTTCTAAACGGAGTCATTAATGAAGAAGTGTATGTTGCTCAACCACCGGGCTTCATCGATTTTGAAAAACCAAATCACGTTTACAAACTTAAAAAGGCTCTTTACGGACTTAAGCAAGCTCCAAAAGCATGGTATGATCGACTTAAAACATTCCTAGTTGACCATAAGTATACCATGGGCTTAGTTGATAATACTCTCTTCACTAAGAAGAAAAACTCACATATTATCATAGTCCAAATCTATGTTGATGACATTATATTCGGATCAACTTGTCAAGAATTATGTGTGGATTTCTCAAAAATCATGCATGACGAGTTTGAAATGAGTATGATGGGAGAACTCAAATTTTTCCTAGGATTCCAAATCAAACAACTGGAAGATGGTATCTTCTTTAACCAATCTAAATATATTAAGGACATGCTTAAGAAATTTGGACTAGAAGATTCGAAACCTATCAAAACTCCCATGTCCACGGAAACTAAACTTACCAAGGATGAGGAAAGTGAATCCGTAGATAGCACTAAATATAGAGGTATGATTGGTAGTCTACTTTACCTAACAGCTAGTAGACCCGACATTATGTTTAGTGTTTGTCTATGTGCTCGTTTTCAAGAAGATCCTAAAACTACCCATCTCGAAGCCGTTAAAAGGATTTTTAGGTATATTAAGGGCACTACACATTTAGGTTTATGGTATCCCAAAGGAACGGGAATAGACACCATAGTGTATGCCGACTCGGATCATGCCGGTGACTATGTCGATAGAAAAAGCACAAGTGGTATTTGTACTTTTGTTGGACATTGTCTCACCTCATGGTTCTCTAAGAAGCAAACGGCTCTTGCTATCTCAACAACAGAAGCCGAGTACGTTTCGGCCAGAAAAGCATGTCAACAAGCTCTTTGGATGAAGCAAGCTCTTGTCGACTACGGAATTCTACTCAACGACATCACAATTCTTTGTGACAACAAAGGTGCCATTGATCTTAGCAAAAACCCGGTTCAACATGCTCGTACCAAACATATTGAAATCCGTCATCATTTCCTTCATGACAACGTTCAAAAAGGAAATATCTCAATTGAGAAAGTTTCTTCCGAAGATAACATAGCCGACATTCTCACAAAACCTCTTAAACGTGAACCTTTTAATCTTCTTAGGCAAGGCTTAGGACTCATGGAACCTACATTGTAGTTCTGGACATTAGACAAAAATCACAAAAATCAAAACAAATCCAAAACCATTTTTCTCAGCAGGGTCGGCGGAACCCTCAGCCATAACGGACCGCCGTGTCCGTCGACCTGCAGAATCACATTCTTTGTTTATATTAAACCAAACACCCATTATCTCATACCACCACTTCCAAACTGCTACTATTCACTTTACCATCCATCCATACCTACGAATTCTTGGTCTTCCATTCATTTACATTGCAACTAAATCATCATTGTAAGTATTCTAAACATGATTACAATCCTGATCTGAGTCTAGGAATTCTATTTCTTGCACAAAAACAAAAACTTGGGGTTATGCATTAACTTGAAAAACTCATGCATTAGATTAGGTGTTTAATAAAACTAATCATGTTTCCCATAGTTAGGAATTGCATCTTTAATTAGTATAAACATGTTTGCTAAAACACCCCATGTCAAATCATTCCAAAAATTTCTCACAAGTAGGACAAATATTTTCTTTTCGTCTCACATTGAGAATACAAAATCAAAACATTATGTTTAAAACATCACTTGCATAATGTCTCTTGAATGCTAAAGGGAATACATAACCAATATGTATTTTCGGGTACATTCAAACGAAGCTACATTGAACTAGGAGCTTTTTGGTTATCTTTTGTTTTATAACAAAACTTGCATAAAACGATTTTGAAGCATCAAAATGAGTCAAGATAACCACACCTCCACATTGTTTTCATATAGGCACACACTAGAACATCCATATTATAATAGTGGTTTACGTAAACTAAAATGTGAAATTTTGTTGTTTTAGGAATCATCATGCCTCCTCTAACCCACTACGACCACAAGGACACCATTAAGTACCTACCAAAACACCACAAAACCAAAGGCCTTACCCCAAACCAAGTAAACGTTTTCAAAGCCCTAGAAAAACACTATATCCATGAGGGTAGAACCATTGACCCGTCTTTCCTAGAAGGCACAAACCTTTACGCCGATTTTGCCACAATCAACTTTGAGTGTCTTTTGAATATCGACGAGCCTATTTGTCCTAGGTTCATTCTAGAGTTCTATGCATCCTCCGTCCTCTCCACGGATGACTATGGTCATATGTCTATCAACTTTAGGATTAGCGGTCATCAATACTCCTTCACTCTTGAGGAGTTTGCTTAAATCCTAGGTGTCCCAAACCGTGGTACTTGCCTCTATTCCGACTTGCACTCCCTCTCAACTCTTGACAACCTCCAAGACAGTATCCACCCTTATGACACACCCCTTGTCTCAAAAGACGTACTCCGTGACCACCTCTTTGTTAGAACCACCACCACTAGGAGAACCCATTCGGGGAATGAGGTCGATAAGGACCCATATGGAATGGAAATGAACGAACTCAAGCCCCAATTCAAGAAATGGGAGGAAGTCCTTAGAGCCAATGTCATTAGCACAATAGGGAACCGTGACCATATCAACCTTTGCCTTTGCTACATGCTCTACTCCTTGTCCGTTAGGCAACCCTACAACCTTGCCTACTACATGGCCAAGAGAATGGCCGACATTCCCGTGCATGGCACAACGGCTATGCCATATGGAATGCTCTTGACCCTTCTCTTTAGGTTCATCTCACCCATTCCACCAACTTCAAATGGTCTTCGTCTTGACTACACTCTCATTCCACACACCTTTGTTCCACTTAGTGATAAGAGAGTGTACAAATCCCAAGGAAAACGTCCTCATCCTCCTACCTCATCATCATCTTCCTCAATGAGTGAAGATGACAATTTTCCAAACTCTAGGCTTCCACCTCTCGAATACCTATCCCAACTTCCGGATATTCCAAACGAGTCGGCGGAGTTCAAGCAAACAAAGGGGATGTTTAAGAATCTTGGAAGATTCCTTGGAAAGCTCAAGAACAAGATTGACCGGCAATGAGAGCGGGTGTGTAGGAGTGTTTGGCACTAGGTGCAATTTGAACTAATTTGGTTGTCTAAACAATGCTTATGATGTATTTGTAGTTTGGTACAATGTTTGATACTATTTGGAACACGATTTAACTAACAATGATGCAGGGAGACAACTTTTGGCAAGTTGTCAAATTTTCATGTTTATATAATTTTCACTAAGTATAGTGAAATTCGCTAGCCCCCGGTCAAACTCCTATGCTATGCGTGTTTACATGTCTAATTTTTGCATTTTCTAACTAGTTATAAATTATATTTTTGGTTTTAGGACTTTTTGAAAATTTTGAAAATCGTCTCGCGGGTAAAAAACGTGGACTGCCATTTTTTTCAGCCCTGGCGGATCTGGCGGTACCCAAAATTGGGTTCCGCCAGTGCAATTTCTGGGAATTTCAGAAATGGCCCAACGGACCAGGCGGCACCCTCAAATGGGTTCCGCCTGTGTATTCTGAGGGTGCCGCCAGCAACCTGCAGAATTTTTGTTTTCATTTTCACCAATTCAACATCCAGACATCAAAATCCAATCCTTTTAGGTAGAAACCCATTACTTGCAATGTGTTTAGCATAATAGGATACTCCTTCTTCCATAAACTTAACCAAAACCAATTCCCGCCAAAATTCAAATTTAGCCATAACAACCTCAAGGACCCCTCAAACATAAAGGAAGGAACCCTTTTAAGGGATCCTTGAAATCCATGAGATTTATACTACCAGAAATCAACCAAAACCACTAAGCATTTAGTGCAAAACTTGTCTTCTCACTTCACCATTTTCATTGGATTGACTTCCATGATTTGACAACCCACAATTAGTTTTCCAAATCATTAGAAACCTCCATTTTTGTATGGACTAACATCAAATCCAAACACTCCTTTTCATAATCCTTCAACACTATAAATTAAGCCATCCTAAACACCATCAAATCACACCTTCCTCAACACAATTTCTGAAACTTATAAACCATTTTTCACCATGACTAAGTCAACAAACACCTCTCAACCATCAAGACCCATCCAGAAAACCGCCGGATTAGTGTTAAACCACTATGGTCTAATCAACCCATCAACCTAAGCTCCTCATCCTCGGATGAATTCACATCACCCATAAAAAATGAACACTTTTTGAACCTTGCATCTCCATCTCCATCACCATCACCCAATGAACCAAATGAGCTCACTCCACCACCAACTATATCACCTATTGACCCAACTACACCAAGTGCTCCAACTCAACCATCCAAAACCTCATCACCATCACAATTACCCAAAATTGAGCCAATGGAACTATTTGGGTCTCCTCCCACATCACCACACCCATTTGTCCAAGATCTTAATGATCTTCCACCAAGACCTACACAACCACCACCTTTTGCAAATGAATCACCAAGGTCAATTCTTGACCAAGATAACCTTTTTAACCACATTCAACCACCACAACAAGTGTACCATCAACCTAAACCATTATTGTTTCACCCCATCTACCATGACATCCATGGTCCTCTATATGGAGAACCAAACTTTGAAAACAATGATCACCCAAATCCACCACATTCTCAAGCCCAAACCTTTGAGACTTTCTTCCCCTCATATGAGGAAATCCAAAGCATGGTTGAGAACCACCTTCATCAAGCAATGGAATTTCAAACCACCTTGCTTGACTCAATACCAAATCCATCCTCCACCCAAGAACCAAAAACCAACCAACCCTTAAACCAAGAAACCAAAACCAACCCATTTCAACCCACTCATCCCCATGCTTGCTCAAATTGTGAGCAAATGGGTGAAACCATCAAAACATTGCTTAACCAATTCCAAAATGAAACCCGTTTTGCATTCCAACACGTCATAGAACGTTTGGATGCTCTTTCCCACCCCAACAAATCCTAGACAATCCTTGGAGGCCGTTTGCCCCAATTTAGGAAAGTAGGATTTTATTTTTCTTTCTTGGTTATTTTTTAAGTTTTTGTTTAGAAGTAGAAGAATAGTTCTCATTTCTTGTCTTTTGACTTTTAAAAGTCAAAATTTTACTTGGAATGATATTTCTTTCTACTCACTTTAGTACATTGTTGGTTGATCATGTTTGTGTTGTCATTGTGGTTGTAATGTGTGTGGTAACTACATTCTTGACTATATATATCACCAACTAAATTTTTTTTTGTAGGGTCCAAAATCCATGTTTCCCATCTTGGCACTCCATTTAGGGGGAGTATAGACCAAGGGGGAGCGTTGGTCTTATTCCGCTTCGCAACTCTTCTTTTTGTTTCGACAAAAAGGGGGAGAAATATATTAAACTTTCAAAACTTAATCTGATTTTCATAACTTAAGAAAAACAAGTTTAATATTAATTTTTTAAGTCTTAAAAACCAAGATTTTGTGAGTTACTTAAAAACAATGTTTATGTTTTGTCATCAACAAAAAGGGGGAGATTGTTAATACAAATATCGCCTAAAAACGTTATTTATATTTTACGATCTTCGCTAAGTTTTGTTAATGACAAATATAAACTTTAGCTTCTAAGTAAAACATAATCTTAGTTTTAAAGACTTGCATAAACTAGACTTTTGCTACATTTTACATTTCATAAAACACAACATCTTTTATTTTCTAAAAATAGAATTGTCACATCACATTTATGGCAAGTTTTGTCATTATACATTTATGGAAAGAAATGTGTTTGACTTACTTTGATGTTGCTTGCAAGTTTAGTGTTTGACTTGATATTATGTGATGTGACATTGTTTGGTTTGCAAGAGTAATGAGATGTGACCTTGTTTGGTTTGCAAGATTTATTGCAAAACCAACTGCAAGCCCGGCGGTACCCTGGAGGTACACGGGCGGAACCCTTTTGAGGGGTCCGCCTGATCCGCCAGACCTGCAGAAGGTTTGGCTATAAATATTGAGCCACAAGTTGAATTTTGGCTCATCACTTGACATTATATTTTACACACACATTCATTCTTTCATCTAACCTCTTAACATTTCATATGTGAAGTTTCTTTTTGTAGCAAAGAGATTCACGAGCTTACTAAAAGTAACAAGTATTCAACACAACGTTGCAAGACTTGTTAGCTTAGCATTGTGTAGACTTGTGTAGTTTACACTTCATTTGATTGTGTATTTTCAGTAGTGATCGGCTAGTATTTTAGTCCTCAAAATACAAAGAGTGTTGGGAGTTGTTGTACCCTAGTAAAAGAACTAACGGGAGTGGTTTTGCCCTTGTAAAAGAACTCGACATTTAGCTTTGTGTCGGTAAAAGTATAAGCGACGTGTAAGGTTTTCTCCGCCGGTGAAAGGAGCTTGTTGACTAGTGAAAGAAACTCTCGAGTTGGATACTCGGGGCGTGGACGTAGAGCAAGGAAAAAGAGTCCTTGTAGCCGAACCACGATAAATACTCGTGTTGTGGTTTGATCGTTTCTTTCATTTACTTGCATGTTATATATTGTGTTTGTGCATATATCTTTGATCAAACGGAAAGTTTCAAAGCTAACTTAACAAGTTAAAAAGATTTTAATCGGTAAACTATTCAACCCCCCTTCTAGTTTTCCACACACTTTAAAATCCATGGTCATGAACCCTTTGAACAGAGTCTTGAGCGCCATAAATCCTACCATGCAATCGCTTCCCTGATCAATTTGCTTTTCAAGTTGAACTATGTTTTCTCGGAGTTTCTTTTGGAAGGTTAGAACGTCCGTTTTATTTCCGAAGAATAGAGTAAAGGTACTCCACGAAGGAAACCTTGTATCTGAGAGAATCTTGCATTGAATCTTAACTGAATGAAAATAGGCTAAACAATCTTCTTTTGAACGGATGGCTTTTTTCGCAACTTTATCCTGAAAGCCTGTATTACCGACATCTGCAGTATTCCCAACAGTCCTTACATCATTCCTTCCTTGTCTATTAACTCTTTCACCTTGCACAACGGCTTGATTCCTTGTGTTAGAAGAAGAACGAAGACGGTTGTTTATCACGTTGGAGTATCTGCTGTAAGCACGAGCAATAAGTTCGCGTCCTTGATTCAGAATAGCTTCTTTGTCATCGTCATCAATTGTGTCACTGCTTACATATGGGCCTGAATCATTCAACTGGAGTTCCTGCATGTCTGCCATTAACATCACATCTGCTGTATCAGCTCCTAAATCTGTTGTATTGGATTCCAAATCCTCTTCAACTTCTATTTGACTAAGTGTGGCATCGTATTCAAAATTAGCATCAAAGAGTGGAGTTGAATCATAATTTTGATCTTCCACATCTACAATATTTTCTGTATATGCCAAAAATGCCATGCTTGGTTCAATAAGATCTTCTTCGTCATCAGTATCTTCCATTGTGTTGAAGCATTCATAAGTTGAAGTCATCATGCATTTGCCTTTATCAGTAGATACTTGTCCAAGCTTCACAAGATTTTGCAGAAGTGATTGCATATGATTATTTAGTGTTGCAGGATGGTACTGTGGAATGAAGATATGCTCAGGTGCATCTAGAGGAATGAAGAAGAGACCATTTGGAGTGTAAATTAAGGATCCATGGTCAACAGCTGGAGATGGTGGAGCAGGGAGAATGGTCTTCAGAGGATTCATGCTTAAACAAGATTCAAGAATTTGCTTCATTCTGATGTGATGAAGTTCTTTTGTATGATGCATAGCTTCAATATATTTCCACATTTCATAAGCACTGGCTTCAAAGTTCATATTCATGTAAATTGAGTTGGGAAGGGCTAGTGTTATGAACCATGCAGCTTGTTGGTCAGCATCATACTAAGCAAGTTCATTAGCATTCAAATCTTCATCAGTTTGCAGTCTGATAATCCCTGTTGACTCAGCAAGAAATATCATTTTGTGTGGACCATCTTGTATGGATTTAAGCATGAGATCTGCAGCTGGACGATCTGTGAGCCATTGTAGAAATCTCCGTTTCCAATCAGCATACGTTCCTGGTAGCAACATTGGAGGCCTTGATTCATTGCCAAAGAGCAAAACATGACGAATGAGGGAGCCGTGACTTTCTTGTTGATGATACTATTGCTGATGAGAATATTGGTGAGGAAGGTAGTTGGAAGAAGGTACAGTTGCTGATGACTGTTGCTGATGAGAATATCGGTGAGGAAGGTAGTTGGAAGAAGGTGATTGAGATGTTGTAGATGACATTGCTCTCCCCCTTGATTGTTGCTATGTAATCGAAAAATCAAACAAAATGTCACACTCAAGGTCGATATAGTGATTTCGAATTTTCCCTCAAAAAATAATTTGAAAAATTTTCACTCTCAAAATTTGAAAATCACTCTGAAATTTGAATTTTGGCTTAAAAATTTGAATTTTCGGCCAAAATTTTCACCGTTAAACCAAAATTTGAATTTCGCGTAAAAATTGAACGTATAGTCTCCTGTAAAAATTAAATTTTACTCAAATTTTCCCGCCAACTTTTTTTTTTTTTTTTTTTTTTTTTTTTTTTTTGAAAATAAGAGAAGAAAGATAAGAAGGAGAAACTTTGATAAGATGAGATGATTAGTGATTATGTATAAATGGATCTTTAAGGATAAATAAAGGTTTTAGTTTTAGGTATGTCTTGCAAACTTGAAAGAAATATTGGCTTCTAACTCGGTATGTTTTACAGAAACTCTAACTCGGTATGTATTATAGAAAGTTAAACTCAGTATGTATTAAAGCTTGTCTAACTCGGTAACTATCAAGTTCCAAACTCGGTAACAAAGTTACTGCTTAACTCGGTAAGATGAATCTTCCTAACTCGGTAAGACTTGCTCTAACTCGGTATGTTCTTAGAAAAGTCCAAATTCGGTATGTCTTGAGAAAAATCCAAACTCGGTATGTTTTTAGAAAAAATTCCAAACTCGGTAAGTCTTAGAAAATGTCCAAACTCGGTATGTTTTTAGAAAAAATTCCAAACTCGGTAAGTCTTAGAAAATGTCCAAACTCAGTATGTTTTTAGAAAAAATTCCAAATTCGGTAAGTCTTAGAAAATGTCCAAACTCAGTATGTTTTTAGAAAAAATTCCAAACTCGGTAAGTCTTAGAAAATGTCCAAACTCAGTATGTTTTTAGAAAAAATTCCAAACTCAAGTCTTAGAAATTTGCAAACTCGGTAATTTTGTGAAAAGTTGAGCAGAGTTTCCCTTAGTAAGTAGCCACAAGTAACCTTACTCGATGTACGATAAGGCAAAAAGGCAAACTCGCCAATTATGAAAAATTCCTAACTTGCTAACTTTTAACTTACCCTAACTCGCTAACTAAACTGTTCCTAACTCGCAAGAAATGTAATTCTAACTCTATAACTTGGAAATTTCCTAACTCTATAGAAACCGTTTCAAACTCGCAAACTTGGAAATTTCCTAACTCTATAGAAAAAAGTTCAAACTCGCAAGAAATGCAATGAACAGTAACCGAAGTTTAAGAAATTCAATTTATACCTAGTTTTTCTACCAAATCAAACATAAATCAACCTATATTATCTCTTGGCGAATGATACCACTTGTTAGGCCACCATTTTACAACATAACCACTAAGATTTCTAGAGAGAGAAAGTAAGTAGAGAGAGAGTGGAAGGAACACTTAATATGATAATAAGAGACTAATGATATTAGTAGTGAACCAACCACCTCAAATGAGGTGTTACAAGACTATTTATAGGTAAGGATTAGGCTTCACCATACTTTGATAATATTACATACTTAGCCCTTAGACTTTATCCAAACCTATAAACTAAGCATAAAACTTTATAAAACATATAAAATAATTAACGTATTAACTAAATAATGCAACCTATAACAAAATTCAATGACCGACACTTGAAATAATAAAGTCTATTCCCAACATAAACGAAGTTTTACTTTACACAAATAGTGTTGTGCAGGGCTGGTGTTGTACTTTGAAGCTAAATAAGGAATTCCACATCAGAGCATTAAACGAATTTTTAATGCGGGATGCTTAATAGGACTTATACAAAACCTTATTAAATTAGATAAAATAGATTCTCCAACTTAATTTCTTCTATACTACCCGTCAATCACCACCATCTCTAAATGCACCATACTCCGTTTTATGTGAAAAAAAAAAAGTTTTCAGCTTGCTGCGTTTCTTTTACGGGACATTCTTGTTCGTGATAAGATGAGATCAGTGGAGCTGTGGAGATAAGGATGGTCGGAGGTTTTTCTTTTAAGTATAATTTAGGTTGTTTAAGATTTTTAGTTTGGTTTATAAAAAAAAGGGAAAATGATAAAAAAAATACATTGAACTTGACACATTTTACCATTGTATGTTGCCAACTATTTTTTTTACCATTGTAACACAAAACTTGATATTTTTTGTCGTTGTATGTACTAAGTGTCGCATCGTTAGTCCTTTACACTAACGGTCGTTAGTAAATAACTTAAAATTCCGTTTTCTTCCGATTTTACATGTTTTCATCCGTTTTCTTACGTTTTTGTCCGATTTTACACGTTTTCTTCCGTTTTTTTTGTTTTCGTCCGTTTTTTTTACGTTTACGCCCGTTTTTAACGTTTTCACCTGGTTTTTTACGTTTCCGCACGTTTTTTTACGTTTTCGTCAGTTTTTTTTTACTTTTACGTCCGTTTTTTACATTTCGTCCGGTTTTCACGTTTTCTTCCATTTTTTACGTTTTCGCCACTTTTTTACGTTTACACCCGTTTTTTAACGTTTTCACCCAGTTTTTTACGTTTTCTTCCATCCTTTAACCGTTTCGTCCGTTTTTTTACGTTTACGCCCGTTTTTTAACGTTTTCACCCGTTTTTTTACGCTTTCTTCCATCTTTTAACCGTTTCGTCTGTTTTTTTTTACGTTTTCGCCCGTTTTTTTAACGTTTTCAACCCAGTTTTTTACGTTTTCTTCCGTTTTTTATGTTTTCGTCTTTTTTTTTTACGTTTACGCCCGTTTTTTAACGTTTTCACAAGGTTTTTTTTACGTTTTCTTCCATTTTTTTTCGTTTTCATCTATTTTTTTTCGTTTTCATCCATTTTTTAACGTTTACACCCGTTTTTTTTACGTTTTCACCCGGTTTTTACGTTTTTGTCAGTTTTCTTTTTATTCCGGTTTTTACGTTTTTTCGTTTCATTTTCGTTTTAGTTTTCGTTTTCGTAAACATAAAAAAAGGAAAAAAAAGCGTAAAAACCGAGTGAAAACGTAAAAAACGGGCGTAAACGTAAAAAACGGGCGAAAACGTAAAAAAACCGGAAGAAAACATAAAAACCGGGTGAAAACGTAAAAAATGGGCGTAAACGTAAAAAAAGGACGAATACGTAAAAACCGGGCGAAAACGTGAAAAACCAGGCTAAACGTAAAAAAAGCGGGCGAAAATGTAAATAAAATGGGCGAAAACGGAAGAAAACGTAAAAAACTGGGTGAAAACGTAAAAAAGCGGGCGTAAACGTAAAAAAGGACGAAAACATAAAAACCGGGCGAAAACGTGAAAAAACGAGCTAAATGTAAAAAAAGAACGAAAACGTAAAAACCGGGCGAAAACGTAAAAAAAACGGGCGTAAACATAAAAAAAACGGACAAAACTTAAAAAAACGCGCAAGAACGTAAAAAACCGGACGAAAACGTTAAAAAAACGGGCGTAAACTTAAATAAACGGACGAAAACGTAAAAAAAATGGGCGTAAACGTAAAAAAACGGACGAAAACGTAAAAAGACGGAAGAAAATATAAAAACCGGGCGAAAACGTAAAAAAACGGGCGAAAATGTTAAAAAACGGGCGAAAACATTAAAAAATGGAAGAAAGCGTAAAAAACCGGGGCAAAAACGTAAAAAATTATGCAAAAACGTAAAAAAATGGAAGAAAACGTAAAAAACCGGGTGAGAACGTAAAAAAACGGACGAAAACGAAAAAAAAACGGAAGAAAACGTGTAAAATCGGAAAAAAACGTAAGAAAACCAATGAAAACGTGTAATTATCCACACTAATAAGTGCTTCGGTTATATATTTGTTTATCGAGTTAGTCAATGATTTTAGACTGAATCCTGGAAATTAAAGAGTAAGACCTGTAATGGGAATTTGAGACAACTATTCAGTGACAAAATCTTGGATGCAAGCCCCTTGAGTAGCTATTTTATCTGTTGATAGTTCTCTTAACGACTGGAAAATCTGAAATTTGCAAACCAGAAGTCCCAATTTGTTCCATGTGTCGGTGACTCTACGTCAAAAACGTGATATGTGATGGTGGGGTCAAGTTGGGCCAGATAATTGGCCAAAATGAGTTTATTTCAAAACTTAAAATTTTGTTAAAAGGTCAAATGGATTGGGTTGACTTGTCAATACTCTTTATCTTTTCTCTTTCGGAGGTGATTTGCACACTCTAAAAAATTATTGGCACACTCAAAATGTGAGTGTGTTGACATTTATATCCTTACATGACAAGAATAAGTCCAAAAAATGTGAGGGTATAAATGTCAATACACTCAAAATTTGAGTGTACCAATCATTTTTGAGAGTGTGCAAATCACTTCCCTTTCTCTTTTGATACATTTTATGGTTTAACACAACTAATGTAATAAACTTATCATTTATTTATTTATTTATTTTTTTAAAATCTTTCTTTTACATATCGTTTCAATCTTAGTAATCGGCGAAAATAAGCTTATCAGTGTTTGTATAAGTGTTTTCTAATGGTTATTACAGTTTGAAGATTGAATGTTAGATAATCAATTGTATAAGGTGATTGCGCCTAAATATGAATTTTGAGTGTTTGGCAGCATTTTGTGTATCTTGACACTAAAAAAAAATTAGACTCACCAAATGACTATTAGGACTTTAAATTGCCAAAAATCCAACATCATTTAGGAGTGATCACTTTACTGATTTAATCTGAGAAATTTACTGAACAATTAACACCATCGAAAGTGATTATTATAATTTCAAGTATTACCACATGTTTGATTTTGATTATTCAACATCATATAGTTATTTTTAATACACACTTCCTAACTCCCCCTTGAAACGAGCATCCAAACACTTCTTCATTCGAAGCTCATAGAGTTTCTAAAGACCATAAATTTGTGACATTTGTTCATGGAGATTTGTATTATTTAAGGTTTTTTTTATGGGTTTTTGTTAGTGGTATCAGTTTTTCCGAAATGGTACACTTATGTTTTTATTCAAAATATCAGATGATTTATTTATTAGGAAAAATCTTTTTTGGACAAAGTGTGTCTCGGGTCAACCCACTCGACCTGCTATGAACCACCCATGTTGCCACTTTGAATCTTGTTCATAAATCATGTTCTTTTGATGATTCATAGATGAAAGCTTATTAATTTTTGGTATTTGATTGCAGATTCAATGCAAAAACCATGTTAGAAAGACTAAGAAACCGTAGGTTAGTATTTGCCGGCGACTCCATTGGGAGAAACCAATGGGAATCCCTTTTGTGTATGCTATCAACCGATGTTGCAAACCAATCTTCAATATATAAAGTTAACGGGATACCCATCACAAAACATATGGGATTCTTGGTGTTCAAATTCATTGATTTCAATTGCACGATCGAATACTACCGGGCCCCATACCTGGTACCGCAGGGGCATCCCCCTGCTGGTTCACCAAAACAGGTGAGAACCACTTTGAAAATCGATAAAATGGATTGGAGTTCTGGGAAATGGAAAGGAGCGGACGTGCTCGTGTTGAATAGTGGACATTGGTGGAATGCTGAAAAAACAACACGCGCGTAAGTTGTTTAACACTTGCTCAACTTGTTATTGGAAAAAGTTAATTTTTTATACTTTAAATGAAGGTAGCAATTTCATAATTTCGACCCATTGATCTGAAATTTTGTGATGCGTATAATAGAAAATTAGAAATCAATAGCTCTCAAAGAAATAGTTCAATGTCCAAACATGTTCAAGATTGTTGCTTTTGATTGATGCATCTGATGTATTGTTGATACAAAAGTTGGGCGTTCCTGATTATTGGCTCTTGCTCTCGTACCAATTCGCTTCTTAGTACTTGTAACCTGCGCACTAAGAAAATAAACAACACCGTTAGACTTATCGTGGGATTGTCTCCTACGATTAGACTCCGGCGTGAGAGTAAGTAATCGATTTAGGGTTCTCGTTAAGAGTTAAGGTTTTGTGAATCGTACCTTGAATGATGGTTATGTCATTCCTTATATAGGACGCATAAACCGTGTAGGTATCTTGCTCCTTAATCTTCGCACTCGTGGTGTTTATCCGGGGTAAGGATATCTATTCCATAGATAGATGATCCTTATCCATACCGTATATAGTTTGTTTGGGTTGGGCTTACGTGAGCCTGTTCCCATTATTAATGCGGCCCAAGTTACAATAGCCCACTCATGGTGGATTTGGGCCTTAGTAATGTATATCATTTGGGCTCGTGGCCCAAATATAGACTATACGTCATCATGTCCCCCCAGTCTAGTGTGCGCGGCTCGTAGTCGCGGATGCTAGACTAAAATTAACAGCGGTAAGCGTGGCGGGAGAACATTGAAATATTGCCGCCCTTTTTTAAAGTGCAATGCACCTAGTCATGAATATCTCAAAAGGATACCTCGAAAATTGGGGGTTGTGTCCACGTGGCCCTCGTAAATCGGGAAAAAGTGCATGTACCGGTTCAGTTCCAGCCACACGTTTTTGTTAGTGGGATCCACGTGGGGATAATCTAGGGTTTTCTTCCTCCCTATATAATAGTTATCGGCCCCTTTTTACAATTTCACACAGTAAAACACACACTCACCATTTTCACTTTCTGGAAAGCTATCTTTTTGCAAATAAGCATTTCCGTAGGTGCGTTTTTCTAGTGAATAAATGAAAATGGTTGCCCAGTTAGGGGATTTTCGCTCTGCGATGATGGTTGAGGATGTCACTGATTTTTCATCTGACTTTTTTATTCCTCTGGACGTGCGTCCAGAGGCTCCAGACGTTAACGCGTGTATAGCTGATTTCCCCGAAGGGAAAATAGGGCTATACACGAAATTCTTTGAGTACGCGAATTACCGCGTGCCAATTTCTATTTTTCTGAGCGATTTGCTCAACCACTATCGCCTCCACATCTCACAGCTGCACTGTATAGGTGCGGCTAAGGTGTCGAATTTTGAAGTAAACTGCCGTTTACTTGCGATAGAACCAACCATATCCCTATTCCGCTTCTTTTACCACACGACGTGGTCAAATGGGTGGGTATCTTTTGCGAAGCGCCCTGGGGTGCTTCAGTGTTACACTGAGAAAGTAGACTCCCTCAGAAATTGGAGGGAGTATTTTTTCTGGGTTGATGATGTAGTTTTTCCATCGCCCTACGAGTTTTATACTCAGGATACACTGCCAAGGGATGGGCGCCCCGCACCCGGTTCCTATAGGCTGACTGATGCGCAAACTCTTGATGCCAATCGCCTAGCCATTAACCCTTATCCGGAGGAGTTTTTGGTGCACATGGGGTTGAGTCGCAATTATTTCGGCGCTGCGGATGAGGTGCCTACTTTTCTAAGTGAGGAAGGCCGGGGTGGGTGTTCGTCCCTTCTTCTTCAAATTTTGTAAGTATTTATGTATGCGCACCTTTAATAACTAATCATTTCTTCTTTCTTGTTTTGTTTATGTGCGCAGAGATGGATCTATTTGCCGTTGTGAAGCTGGACAGGCCGAAGCAGGTGACGATAGGGGTGCGCCCTATGAGAGAGGGTGAGCAGCCACTATTGGAGGCGACTGAGGGTCGCTTGACCGTGCTGCCAGAGGTTGTCCCAGAAAACACGCCGCCGCTCCAAGTGACGCCCGTTCAGAGCGTGGCGCCCGATGTGGAAGTGGCGCAAGAGGGGGCGCGCGCGGAGTCGTCTGACAGCATAGAGATCTTAAAGCCTGAAGAGGTGCTGAAGGAGGAGGTTGCGCAGAATATTAAGCGCAAGGGAGAGGCTGGGGGCAGTGGCACCAGGAAGAGACGTCGCCACCTCATTGGGGATGCGGAGTCTACCACGGAGGAGACATCTACTTCTGGCGCGGGGAAGAAGGCTGCTGAGGCTTCTCCGTTTCTGTAAGTGTCTGCGCCTTTATCATGTTTTCTTGTATATTACTTGTCGCAATATTTATTAACTGTCTTCTGTATGTTTTTGTAGGGATGATGCCGCGAAGAATGATGGAGTCTTCGTGGATGTGGTTTCCTCTCCACAGAATGAAAATAAGGAGGGGAAAGCCAAGATAGATGAGGGTGGGGAGGCGCAGCAGTTGATAGATGAGCTGGTGGCTCAGTTAAGGGAGAAGTATGATGGGGAGAGCAGTACTCTCGCCCAGAAGGATGAGGAGCTAGCGAAGCTTCGTGCGCAGTTGGTGGATGCGCAGGTGGAGTTGGAGTCTTCGCGGGTGTATACTGAGAAGATCACCCACGAGAAGTTGTCCGCCTTAGTTGAGGTGGAGAAGGCGCGTGGGGAGCTGCATCATTATAAGTCCGACCTAACTTGGGCTGTGCGCTTCTTGGTGTATACTGAGAAGAAGGTGGAGCATTTTGCTAATATTGCCAAGTTTAATGAGGATATGATGAAGATTATCCAGCTGCAGGAGGACAAGCTGCGCGGTCTGAGCATCGAGTATGATGAGGAATTATATCCTCATTTGATTTCGACCATCGCTGAGCGTATGTACTTCTTTTATACTCTTCTTCTTCATAATAATTTTGTTGCCATGCTTTTTACTAACACAAATTGTCTTTGTTGATGTAGGTGGTTGATTAGCCATGGGCTGCGCCTGGCAGCTATGGGCACGCTGGAGTCTCAAGAGGTGTTGGACGCCTTTGAGAAGGTGGTGCACTGTGCGATGGCGCGGGGGAAGTCGCAGGCCATGGAGGATCTCCACGGGGCCAAGCTGCTGACCAAGGACTTAGCAGAGGTCCCTGGTTATAATGCGGCTGCCTACGACGAGCTGATGCAGGCTATGGCGGGGTTAAAGGTCCTCGAGCTGCCGCACATTGGGAGGTTGGAGCGCGACCAAGACAACCCCATAGATGTACTTATGGCGGGGTTGACGTTGGAGCGCCACCTTGGAGAGAATGCAGAGGGGCAATCAGATTACTTTCTGAAGCCTGATGTGTCGCAGCTGCAGATTCCTGTGTTTGCGCAGCCTCGTGATATCCTTAACCCATTTGCTCTTGAAAGGGAGATTCCCTTGAAAGAGGTTTTGGAGCATCACGAACAGAGGGCTGCTCAGAAGAAGGGCATCAAAGGCAAGGCAGTGTTGTGTGGCGTGGGCGCTGCACACATCCCTAGGTCTGATGGTGTGCCCGTAAGTGTTCCTACCGTATCTCTTAAGGATGCTTTGATTCTGAGGAAGCTTCAGGAGGCGGGGAGTTCTGCTGCTCCGGAGGAGATCCCTGAGCATCGCCATAGCGTGTAGGCTTTTTTGTATATGTACTATGTTTTCCTTGTAATTTTGCATAAGATACCTTTTTGTTGATTAAGTGCATAACTTAAGAAATGTACTTGCATTGTTTGCGAAGTTTTATTATTTTTGACCAAGTATATTGGCTGCGTTATTATACTTGCATTGTTTGCTAAGTTTGTTTGTTTTTGTTTTTTTTTTATTTGTTTTTGTTTTATTTGACCAAGTGTATTGACTCATTATTTGCTAAGCTTGTACGGTGTACTTAATATTTGCGCACCCGTCGTGAGATGCGCACGTGAAACTTACTTCGACGTCTCAAAAGTAAGGCGCTTAGCAAGGATGCGTGATCCAATGTTGATGGGTTTGCAGCCCTCTTACTCAACGAGTGAATTAGTAGGTTAACTCATCTTTTATGCCTTCGTGGGTCTTTAATTAGTGCATGCACGCCATGTAGGCAAAAATATAAGATAACAGTATTGACATATATAAGTATGTATGTAATAAAGTAAAATACGCTATGGAGTTAGCTAGAAACCATAACATTTTTATTGATACTTGCAAGTTTTTGAAAAAAGAAAAATACAATTCCTAGGAAAGTAAAGAAAAACAAACACTTATTGGGCATCTCGTAGGATGCAAAGGTGTCTGTGTAGTGGCCGTAGCCTAAAAGTAACATCTTTTGAGGTTGCAGATGTTCCAAGTGCGCGCTAGGTCGTGACCTTCCATGTCGCGCAGTCTGTATTCGCCGTTGCCAAGCGCATCTGTGACCTCGTAAGGTCCTTCCCATTTTGGTCCGAGCTTGCCTGTGTCTTCTGTGTGGCTCGCATCATTAGCGCGGTAAACAAAGTCTCCTGGTCTGAATGAAGTGTGTTTGACCTTCGCATCATAATACTTCTTCATTTTTGCCTTAGCCTTTGCTTCATGTATAGCTGCGCGTTCACACCTTTCTTCCAGTAAGTCTAAATCTATGCGCCGTTCCTCGTCGTTTGTTGTGACATTGACCTCTGCTGTGCGTATAGTTGGCATTCCTATCTCAGCTGGTATGACGGCTTCGGTTCCATAGACTAGGGAGAATGGCGTGTCGCCAGTACTGGTTTTGATTGTTGTGCGATGCGTCCATAAGACATGCGAGAGCTCATCCACCCACCTTCCTTTATGTCTGTCAAGGCGCGCTTTTATTCCTTCGCCTAGACTGCGGTTTGCGCGCTCAACTAAGCCATTGGTTTGTGGGTGTTTTACTGAAGCGAAGTGTTGCGTGCTGTTCAATTGTGCGCACCAATCTTTGAATGGGTTATCACAGAATTGTTTTCTGTTGTCTGATATAATCTCTCCCGGTAGTCCGAAGCGACAGACAATGTTATCCCAGAAAAAGCGTTTGACTTGGTTTCCTGTGATGCTCACCACCGCCTTTGCTTCAATCCACTTCGTAAACTAGTCTATGGCTACGATGAAGAACTTTACCCCTCCTGCTGCTACAGGAAAGGGTCCTGCGATGTCAATGCCCCATTTATAAAATGGCCATGGTGAGGTAATAGGTGTTAGCTCTTGTTGTGGTCGGCGCGGGATTGGCCTATGTACTTGACAATTGCTGCATTTCTTTATCAGATTGTGTGCGTCGCGATGCATAGTTGGCCAATAATACCCTGACCTTAGAGCGCTTGCCACCACAGATCGCGGCCCTGAGTGCATACTACATGATCCAGCGTGGATTTCTCTGAGTACGTAGTCTTCTTGAAGAGGTCCAACACATCTGAGCCAGGGTTGTAAGAAAGAGCGTCGATAGAGTATGTTGTCTCGTAGTTCAAACCGTTGCGCTGTGCGCCGTACTCTTCGGGCGTCCTTATGATCCTGTGGTAAGATTCCCTTGCTGATGAATTCAATGATAGGCGTCATCCATGTAGGATCTTGTTCTTCTATCACTGTGGATATCTCCATTTCCAAGATTGACTTGTTTTTTAGGGTTTCTACCAATACCTGTTTTGAGAGGTGCGCGAAGCTTGTGGATGCGATTTTGCTGAGCGCATCCGCTTTCCTGTTATCTCCTCTGGGCACCTGTTTTATTGTGAATCTGTCGAAGTTTTTTATTAAGGACTTGGTCTTTTCTAGGTATTGGATCATGTGTTCATCCTTGGCTTCATATTCACCTAACACATGGTTAGCAACTAGCCGAGAATCTACATTCGCTTCCAGGTTTCGTACACCCATTTGGATTGCGATGCATAGTCCGGCTAGTAGGGCTTCGTATTCTGCCTCATTGTTTGTGGCTGTGAATTCAAAGCGCAGCGCGTAGGTGAATTCCGTACCTTCTGGATTTGTAAGAATAAGGCCCGCGCCTGATCCATCTACACATGAGGACACATCTGTGAACAGAATCCAGGGTTCCTGTAGATCTGTTTTGGTTGCAGGTGTTGGACTGTCGTTATCTGGCTTCTCCACAATGAAATCGGCTAAGATTTGTCCTTTGATTGCAGTGCGCGGTCTATATGAGATGTTATATTCACTTAACAGTACACTCCACTCCTGTAAGAGTCCTGATGCGTCAGGTTTAGAGATAACTTGTTTGATTGGCTGATCAGTGATTACAGCTATTGGGTGCGCTTGAAAGTATCTGCGCAACCTTTTGGCTGCGAATTCGAGGGCTAAGACCAGCTTTTCCATAGCGCTGTAGTTAGTCTCTGTCTTCTTCAGGGGTTTGCTTACAAAGTATATGGGTGTCTGGACGGAGTTCCTATCTGTCAATAGCACTGCGCTAACTGCTCCATGGGTTGCCGATAAGTACATGATTAGCTCTTCCCCTGGTCGCGGTGCGACAAGTTTGGGAAGAGCTGCCAGATGGTGTTTTAGTTGTTGGAAAGCTTCCTCCGCTTCTTCGGTCCAGCAAAAATCTCCCTTTTTAGTGCACTTCGTGAGTGTTTTAAAGAGAGGAAGGGATTTGTCTGCTGACTTGGATAAGAAACGGTTTAGCCCTGCTAACTTTCCATTCAATGACTGGACTTCTTTGAGTGTGCGCGGTGAGGGGAGATCAATAACAGCCTTTGTTTTTTCAGGACAAGGCTTGATTCCATCGGGTTCTATTAAGTATCCAAGGAACATACCCTCGGTTGCGCCAAAGGTGCACTTCTTGGGATTTAACTTCATATTTATTCGTCCCAATGTTCTGAACGTTTCCTTTATGTCGAGCACCAATTCATCCTCTGTGTGGCTTTTTATGACGAGGTCGTCAACGTAGACCTCCAGGTTGCGGCCTACTTGTTTTTTGAAAGCTGTGTCCACCAGTCGTTGGTATGTCGCGCCTGCGTTCTTTAAGCCAAAAGGCATTTTTGTGTAGCAGTACACTCCTTGACTGGTGTGGAAAGCTGTTTTTTCTTCATCTTCGATTGCCATCTGAATTTGATGGTACCCTTTGTATGCGTCTAGGAAGCATTTGAAAGGGTATCCGCACAGAGATTCTACCTTCCAGTCTAATTCTGGCAGTGGGTAGCAGTCCTGTGGACATGCTTTGTTGAGGTCCGTGAAGTCCACGCACATTCTCCAACTGTCGTCGCTCTTCTTTACCATAACTGGGTTAGAGAGCCAGTCGTGGTAGTACACTTCGCGCATGATGCCTGCGTCTACAAGCTTGTGTACTTCTTCCAGAATTGCCTTTGTACGATCTGGGGCCTGGCCGCGCTTCTTTTGTCGTATTGGGGGATATCCTTGTCGGATTTGTAGCTTATGCTCTGTGATAGAATGTGGCACTCCTGTCATGTGTTTTGGTTCCCATGCAAAGATGTCCAGGTTTTTCTGCAAGAGTGCGCATACGGCTGCTTTACCTTTGTCAGATAAAGATCCACCAATCGAAACTTGTTGTTCCGGGTAATCGGGATGAATAGCAACTTTCAGGTTTGGTGTTTTTTTTGTGCGCTATTCTGGAATAGTCTCTGCTTCAGTTGTTACCGCATTGCATTCTCTTGGTGGTACTGTTGTGTTATAGAGGGTGACAACTCCTCCTTCCACTGGAAACTTAAGCATTCCGTGCGCTGTGGATGGCACTGCGCGCATGGATGATATTCCAGGTCTCCCGATGATACCATTGTATGGTGAGGGAGATTTTATTACCATGAAATTTATCCATGTTGCGGTTGAGTGTTGTTCATCTCCTACGACCACCAGCAAGCGTAACTGCCCCATGGGCCAGATCTTTTCTCCTGTGAATCCAGTCAATGACGTTGTCGCTGGTATCAATTGATTTTGGATTTTAGGTCGCAGTCTCTTGAAACAATGATCATACAGGATATCTGCGGATGCTCCTCCGTCAATGTACATGCGGTGGATGTCATGTCCTCCCGTATGTATTTCAATAGTCAGAGGTTCTACAACTGCGTTGTCCGCAGCTAAAGTAGGGAAAGATATCTCTTTTTCTGGAGAGAATTTTTGGCTGACTTTTTGCTTTATCTTGCGCTGCCATGACTGTATCATGTATATGGTTTCAGCTTTTTCTTTGGGGGGGCTCTTTCTTACCTCCGCTCCTTTGTTTGTCTTTCCCTTCTTTGATGTGTTTTACAAGGTGGTCCATTCTGCCTTCTCTTACTAACTTTTCGATTAATTGTTTTAGCTGGACGCACTCGTTAGTTGTGTGGCCTTTTTGACCATGGTACTCGCAGTATCTGTTCCCTATGCGCTTTTCCTCTGCAGTGCTCATTGGTGGCGGTTTTGGGAAGTTTGCACCTTCTGTTACAAATATTTTCCTCGGAGTTTTTGTAAGAGTGGTATATTTGTCATTGTCTCTTCCACTGCGGTAATTCCTACTGCGGTTGTTATTCTGATCATTGGATTGTCTCCGAGGCTGCTCTTGCTGCCTATAGTTCGAATAACCCTTTTTGCTGTCCGCAGCAGATGCTTCTCCTTGTATAAAGGATCTAGTGCGCTTTGTTAGCTCATCGAAAGTCTGTGGAACTTTGTCGTTTAGCTTTCGGATGAGTTCTGGGTTATTAATCCCATTCATGAACCTTGAAATTTTTAGGATTTCAGGACATGCTTTGACTTGTATGCACTCATCCTTGAAGCGTTCTATAAAAGCGCTGGTTGATTCCCCTTGGCGCTGTTTCACTCTTGCTAGCTCAACAGGGTTTTTAGTGCACTTCTTTCGCTGGGTGAAGTTGAGACGGAATGCTTTCCGTAATTCCTCGAACCCACCGATGCTCCTACGTGGGAGTTTGCTAAACCATGTGCGCGCGTTTCCTACTAATGTAGAATTAAACATGTGGCACCACACAGGCTGTGGCCAGTTTTCGATAGTGGCGGCTGATTCGAAAACTTTTAGGTGATCGTCCGGATCACCTGTTCCATCATATGTTTTCACGTTAGTGGGCATGCGCCTGCGTTTGCTGTCTGAGTAATCGTTGATGCGCCGTGTAAACGCGTCAACTTTCTGGCGACGCCATGGAAGAGACATATCTTCGTTCTCTTCATCGCGACGCCTTCCTCTTGATTTCCAGTGTCCTGTCTCTTTATCCTCGTTATCCGAGGAGTCGCTGGAGGAAGGGTAGTCTCTTTTTCGGCGCTTGCGCCGGCTTCTTTCAGAAGAAGAGCTTGAGGGATCTCTACTTGGGGATCTTCTTTTTCCCAATCTGTCTTGGATCCTCTTACTTCCAGGTTTGGAGGATCCTTGGCTTGGAGAATGTTGAGGTCCTAATCGGTCTTGTATCCCCCGACTGCCAAGTCTGAAGTGAACATTAGTACGCCTCTCGCTATCTTCTGAGTATTGTGAATCAGATGTCGTACCCAATCTTCCTCGTGGGTGGCGCAGTGGTGATGGTTCGCGTTCAGGACCAAAATTTAGTCGAGCTTGTAGGCTCGTACTTGACCTTCTCCTCGCTTCTTCCTGCATGAGGGCGGTTAAGGTTTCATAGTTTTGGGACACAAAATTTCCCAAAGTTAGATTGGGTGCGTCCTCAGTTGTTGCAAGAATGTCTGCCTCAACATTAGGCACCCTATCTCGGTTAGGCGCGCCTGGTGGCACAGTGTTGTTCACTGCGGGTACAGTTTGATGAGGAGTAGTGAAGAGGGTGCGCTGGAGTTCCTCAACGCTTGGGACCACTGGGGTGACTTGGGTAGTCCTTACAGGTAGTTCTACCGCTGGAAGAGGTTGGGTAGTCCCTGCCTCTTGGTGACCAGGTGCGCTGGTTGTTCCAGCGACTTGTCTAGAGGTCAAATCTTGTTGATTCTTCCTCTGATGGTCACGTTTTACTGACTGCGGAGTCCGCTGGCTTGAATTCTTATTCTTTGTCATTCTAGTCCTTAGTTCTTAGTAGGGTCCCACGGATGGCGCCACTTGTTGATACAAAAGTTGGGCGTTCCTGATTATTGGCTCTTGCTCTCGTACCAATTCGCTTCTTAGTACTTGTAACCTGCGCACTAAGAAAATAAACAACACCGTTAGACTTATCGTGGGATTGTCTCCCACAATTAGACTCCGGCGTGAGAGTAAGTAATCGATTTAGGGTTCTCGTTAAGAGTTAGGGTTTTGTGAATCGTACCTTGAATGATGGTTATGTCATTCCTTATATAGGACGCAGAAACCATGTAGGTATCTTGCTCCTTAATCTTCGCACTCGTGGTGTTTATCCGGGGTAAGGATATCTATTCTATAGATAGATGATCCTTATCCATACCGTATATAGTTTGTTTAGGTTGGGCTTACGTGAGCCTGTTCCCATTATTAATGCGGCCCAAGTTACAATAGCCCACTCATGGTGGATTTGGGCCTTAGTAATGTATATCATTTGGGCTCGTGGCCCAAATATAGACTATACGTAATACGTCATCATGTATAGTGTTCATGTTGCAGGGGCTGTTACTTTGAAGAAGGTGGGGATGTGAAAATGAATATGAGCATTGAAAGTGCATACGACAAATCTGTTGAAACGGTTTTGAATTGGATAAATAAAGAAATAGATACAAACAAGACACAAGTGATGTTTAGAGGCTATTCTCCAGTGCATTTCAGGTTTGTGTTCGTGTTTTTTATTTATTTACTTTTTTTGGTGCAAGTCAAAACGAGTAATTTTGGGTCAAATGGTTCGTATTGAGTTGACCTGAAAGTTGAAACACCTCTTGTCGTAAATATTATTATTTTTCAAAAATATAATTTCGTATTATATGATTGTGGACATTACTGTATATGATATTTATGCTATTTTGACTGCTGTTATATGGGCGTTTTAGGAATGGTGATTGGAAATCTGGTGGTAGTTGCCATCTCGAGACACTACCGGACTTAAGTTCATCACCAGTCTCATCTGGCACGATGTTTTTCCCGAGCGTATTCAGCTCCGTGTTATCTAAACACGGGAACACATCATCCTCAGAACCACCAAAAGTAGACTTATTAGACGTGACATATATGACATCAAAACGAAAAGATGGTCACGCTTCTATATATTATACGGGTCCAAAAAATGGTGCGCCAGCCCCTTTACGGAGGCAAGACTGCAGCCACTGGTGCTTACCAGGTGTTCCCGATACATGGAATGAGCTTTTGTATGCGGTTTTTCTCAAAAGGGAATATTCCCGTGCTGGGAATTCAACTACTGTCACTGCGATCGCCCCATTTCCTATATGACCAGTGGCAGCTGGAAGCTGGGGATAAATCCGAAATCGGTGCAAAACTGCATTGACGAGAACATACATTTGTAAAGATTTAAAGGGAAATTTTGCATATATACAGAAGTGTGGGGGTGGGTTTAGAAAATATTGGCTCACATATTTTTTATTGAATTGCAAAATTAATAACATACTTTGGTGAAATATTTGGAGTATATATAATTGTAAATTTGGCCTTTTTTGTAATTTTTTTCCTTTATACTGTAAAGTTATGCCTTTTAATGAACTGATCAGTTACTGATTACAAGTGAGCAATCTCAAAGAGTCAAAGGTGTGTACTACTGCATTCTGTTTGGGTAGTTTTGGGACTTCTTAACTGGTTAGTTTATATGGTATCTTTACTTGTAATAAACATTTGTTGCAAGGCCGTTTCTAGGTTTGTTTGGCTAGTCTAACCAAGAGTAAATTTTGTTTAGAAGTGAAAATGAACTTTTGTGTGTATTGTGCAACAATTCATTGGTTATATATTTACTACTAGAAATGATTACAGTCAATATACTGAGACTAATTAACCTGACTTAATATTTTGGCCACAAATGTTTCTTTGAAGACTATTCTGATCAGAGGTTTCAGTAAATAAACATCAAGTAATGTATCATGTTTGCATTAGTCATACAATCATTTGTAAATTACTGTTTGAATGTTTGAGTCACCATAGATTCATATATTTTGTCACAAGATTCATATCATCAATCCAAGTACTAGTGCACATTCAACAAGATCATTTTGGCAAAACCAAAAGTAAGATCTGAGTAAATACAAACAATATATGATCACGGTTTCTGATACATATGCTCTTACATTGGCCGAAACTCAAGGCCATATACAATAAGACCAGACATTGTTCCTTCATAACTAATCAACTTCAAATTCACAGGAACATACCCATTTCTAGACTTACTGTTTGAGTTAAATTTCCACAAAATAACCTCCATCGCTCCATCTTCCCTCTTTTCAGGAACTTGATCAATATCATGTCGATTCAATGCGCTTGGGGATCTAAAATAAAGAAGCCCACTCCTTTTGTTTTTCCAATCAAGTAAATCTCGTACTATCACCGGACAATGCAAACCGCAGCATGTTTCTGTAAGCTTGAACACAAGGTAACATGCATATTCTGCATCTGGTGACAGCATTTGACTTTCGATCTTGCACTTGATATGCAATACTTGCTGCCGTAAGACCTCAATCACCTCTTTAAACCTACAAGTACAGTATAATATGCAATTACATACTTCTTACAGAGACGACATAATGAAGCTCAGGAGATAAAATACCTGGACTCAGCTGCAGATGGCTTTGAATTAAAATGCTTCACATTCGAAGAGTCAATAATAGCCTCTTTCGCAGAAATCATATGATGTTTTGTTCCCTTCACATTTCCAATTGCTGAGAGCACCTGTTGATTGGAATGTGTATGAGAGATTAATTATATTACCAAAACAAAAGGCTACCTTATAATTCTCCTATAGAACAAAAAATATTCAGGAAAAAAAATAGGACCTTTTCACCCTCTTCGCTTGGCAGTTGTTTCACCTCATATATGTTCGAGCGTGGTTTAAGGACTTGTTGGGCACCCTTTAACTTTTTGACATTTTCAAGTTTCACCTATAAAACATTTATAAGACCATATGTCCATATCATTAACTTGTGATGCAGAATTATGAAAAAAATACCCATGCTTCCACCCTTATTTCAATATATAAACTATATAATCTAGTATGTTAATCAAAAGGGAATTTCCAAACTAACATTGTCAATGGCTCGAAACTCAACACCTTCAACATAGATGGCACCAGTTCCACAATAGCATCGTGAAAAGCTCTCTAGTAGGACCTCGAATTTGGCTTCTTCTTTGTGATTCAAGAAACGGGACATTTCAATCATCATCCACGTCTCGTCTCTCCATGTTGCGAAATATGAATGCAAAGTTTCATTCTCCATCTTGTACGTAAGGTTCACATACATTGGTCTACTTGAAGTTTTACTTGGGCCACCAAACTTGAAGACTAGATATACCCCGTAATTAACACCCGGAGATAAAAATTGCGTTCTTATTTTGATTCGGATGTTCAAATTAGTTATATCTAACATCTCTGCTACTTTCTGAAACCTGCATTTGATTTCATATCAGTTTAAGCCTCCCTCCTTGCATACAATTCCAAGTCTGATTTTTATGGTTCTTTTTTTATCAGAATAAATGAAACATTTTCTGTAATTATCAAGATATAATCCAGATTCACAATTAGGTTGGTCTTTCAATGAAGGCTAACTAATACTCATATTTATAACTCCATAAGTAACTTAAAACCATGGTGGAATGTATCAGTAGACCGCACACTTTGATCAAACTTCATAAGTAACTTAAACATTCTCATTGAAACACATATACACACTTACTTATTTACCTTATTTTTATAAACTGAATAACTTGGTTAAGGCTTTCTACTTGCAAACTCTACTAGTCTATAAGAGTTATCGCATAAATGGAGCGTGATTGGCTGTCCTATCTTTCTGGGGCTTGCTATGTTGATAATCAAGAAAATAACTAATAGCAATTCGCTCTTAAATCATATAGTGTTGAACAAGAATACATCTAACATTGCATTAATCCCCCCCCCCCCCACACACACACACACACACACACACACACAAAAACAACAACAACAAACCTTGATTTGGGAATAGATCCCCACTTATGTGATCTGCGGTTTTTGTACGTAAACTTTGTTGCTGATATCATTTCATTTCTCCCTTCGTTAGTCCCGAGTGACAACCACTATTATAAAAAAGAAAATGTATAGTAAAATGAAACCCGATTTCTGTGACTAGTAAATGCATCATATCTGTGCTAAATTGTCGAGCAGATACTTTATAGTAAAATATTAATTCATTAAACAGAAAGAAATGAAACAATGAGTTAAGACTTAAGATCAAATGACAAGAATAATTAAAATGAGAAAGATGAGAAGAAACCACGTCTTATAAAAAATGGTGTATTTATTCATAAAATGGTCATGTTGTTTAAAACCGGTAAACTGGTTTTCTAAAATGTCAATCTAAGTATAAAAATGGTGTATTTATTCATAAAATGGTCATGTTGATATATAATGTTAAAAAAGCTATATATACTCACCAGTAATAAAATGATTTAAACGTACTATTCTATAAAGAAAAATGATTTAAGCTACGCCCAAAACAATTATTAATGACTCATTTAAATATAAAAGAATGTATGCTAGTATTTTATGACGTAAGCCAAGCACAAATATTTTTTTGAGGATGATCAATATTACGGACATCACAAACTTTATTACCAGTCTGCCCTTTTGAAGTAGGATTCCTTCGAAGAGCTCATTGTAAAAATCCATTTTGCTCATATCAGAGTAGTTCTTCTCAGAATTTGACATTTGGATCAACTGTTGATAATCTTTTGGCAATTTAGGCTCCCAAATATCACGATCATCCTGCATATTACTAATTAGCTAACTGAAAAAAATTATAAGCTATTTAAATTTTAGATTAGATATGTGTGCATTTAAATAGAGCCACGTTTGTAGAAGCTAAGTATAAAAACTTACTTGGAACTGCAATGCTTTCTTAAGTTGTATTAGCACCTCCTTTGCCGTTGGTCGATCCTCTCTCTCTTTATGTATGCATTGATAGGCAATCTCTTGAAATGCAGTCAATGATTCTTGTACCATTTGTTTCTTTATAGCCTCAAACACCATTTCATCAAGTCGTCCTTCTTCATAGTGGCGTCTAACCTCATGGACTAGATTTCGAGCATTACTGTTGTTGTATTCCATGACAAATCTCCCACACAACATCTCAAATAAAAGCACACCAAAGGAGTAAATATCAGATTCTTTGGTTAACATACTCGTGGTTATGTATTGTGGGTCACAATAACCAGATGTGCCTTTAGCATTGTCTATGACGTAGTTCATTTCCTGATTAATTGGACTTATCAAAGAAAGTCCAAAATCAGCAATTTTGGCTTTCCAATCGTCATGTAGAAGAATATTTGCAGCTTTGATGTCCCTATGTATCACCACCTCTTGCTTGACATCACTAGTTGCATGAAGAAAATCCAACCCGCTTGCAATATCTATGCATATCGCTAGCCTTCTCCTCCACGTAAGATCATTGTGCTTCACCCACCTATCAAGACTTCCTCTAGTAGCATACTCATAGACAATTATTCTTTCTCCCTTTTCGTCACAATAGCCTACAAGACCAATGAGATTTTCATGTTTATACTCCAAGAGTATTTCAAGTTCCGTCATAAGTTGAGTTTCTCCTTGATCAGACTTCCTATCCAACCGTTTCGCAGCAATGATATTACCTCCAATCGCATGTGTAACTTCACCTTTGTATACCTGGCCGAAACCTCCCTTTCCAATCAGATGACTAAAGTTTCGTGTAGCCAATTTAATTTCGTCAAGCGAAATTTGGAAGTTATCCTTGTTTTCCTGTGATCATGAATACTATATCAATACGATAGTTCAAATAAATAGGCAGTGATAATTAAAATTCTTCAATAACAACTAGAAACATAATAAGAAAAGTCAATATTTTGGTTTGTGCTGAACGAATCTGGTTAGGTAAGAAATCTGAGAAATCATGAAAAACGCAATTGTAACTTTGAATCATGTTTTTTTATGAACTTTTTACGTTAAAATGTTTTTTAGTTATTTGGAAACAAATTTGTGATTCAAAATTTTGAAATTATATATATATACTAAAAGGCATTTGTTTTCACTGTAGCTACAGTACTCGCCCAAGTTTCACATTTGCCAATTTTAGCCCCTGAGGCTAGCGATCAATTGCGAAGTTAGTCTTTAACGACCGTTATCTAAAAAATGTGGATTAAATTTGCAAAGGAACAGTAACTTCAGGGGCTTTTTCTGTACAAATAATAAACAGAAACAGCCCCTAAGGTTAACTTTTTTTTTCACCGTTAGTCCCTAAGGACTAACTTTGCAAAGAACGCCACGTTAAGGGACTAAAACTGAAAATAACGTTGCTACAGTGCAAAACAGTAACTGCTACAGTGAAAAATCAGTTTGTAATAGTATGTGTACTGTAGCTAACGATTTTACACTTTTAGTCCCTCACGTTAACTATAAATTGCACCGTTAGTCCCCCGTTAGCGATCTTTTGCAAATTTAGTCCCTAAAAAAATTAAAAATAATAAAAATAATTTGGATTAAACACAACATTCCCGCAGCAACGCGCGGGTACCCCCGCTCGTTGTAACTATGATTCATACTATATTCAAAATCTTATATAATTGCAAAAGTTTTGAATCATCCTACAAATTGCCGTGAATCTACATTCAGATTGTGTATTTTGAATCACTAGTTTGTATTAATTCCACAAAAAAGGTGTAGATTGGCGGGAACACCCTGACCTCGGGTGCCTTTTGGCACCAACCATTGTCCACCCCACAAGGAATAGCTCCGGCAACTCTCCTGGCCTAGTGGGGCACCAACTGGAGTGAGCACGAGCCAAGACTCGGACCCCTGCCCATAGGTTTTGCGGTGGTGGGTACCTATATAAAGCAAATGCCAAGGATGAGACTTGAACCTGGGTCTATTGACTCAAGCACAAGTGCTCCAACCATTGGACTAATGCTTTGTAAAACTATGAATCAAAATGACTAAATTCAATTCTAATGTTTATTTCACAATTGCTCACGTTAAAAGTTTCTCGTTTGATGCTTATATTGTGACGAACTACCGATTCAAAGAAACTTCTAAACAACATTTATTTTTAAAAGTTGAGAGATACAGACACAGTGATTGATTTTTGTCGTAATCATTTTGATGAGCCTTAAACCAAGAAATGAAAAATAATTCACACAGAACCAAAATTTATTTGGTTGTGCTAGCTAAGAGAGAAGGGTATGGTCACCCACCGAGCTCGTCCTACGTGGAAGGTGAAATGCGCCGCCATTCCACGTTACCAAACCACTTGGCTTCTTCGCCATTTCAAATGTGACTTCGCCAATTGCGCACTTCCTTTGAATTTTTTGACCGTTTGGCCTTCAAACGATTAGTTTTTCAAATATTAGTTTATTTTTCCCACTTTTATAAATACGACCCATATTTAACTATTTTTTACACAAAAATCTTAATTCTTTCTACGAAAAACTATGTCTTGTTCACTTTCACATACCGTCGATGATATAAAGCTGGTGTTCATAAACTAACTGATGAGGATACAATTCGCGATTATCGGCTTAGCTGAAAAGTTTAACAACGCACACGCAATATGCGGAATTCAAAGACATTCCACAAGAAAAACTATTGAGACTTTTCTGGAAGAAGAATCTTGGAAAGCTTACAAGATTAAAAATGATTTGTATAAATTAACGAGCAAAATACAAGATAACATCAATGCCAAAGTTCGATTGATGCATAAAGGAAACAAATAGGATGATTGTGTTTTAGTTTACATATTGTTTTTAAAATTTCATATTATAATTCGAATTATTTAAATGAATGAAAAATTAGTTTGTTTGAATTCGAACATGTACTTTTCCCAACGGATACTTTTTCGCCTATAAATACCCCGTACACTCTTTCTTTTTTTCACACAACTTCTTTTTAAACTCTCCCAACTACCATCTCAAAAACTATGGCTACTGAACTAGATGATGTGAGACTAACTATCCTTATGCGACTACAGGAAGAACTTGATGTTGAGATCGCATTGGCGGAGCAATTGTTGAATTTGTTTCATTGCTTTCATGGTCGAGTTCGTAGCCGTAGGCCTAAAATAATCACGATGAGTTCGCTACCAGATCATCCCCTTATCGACTACGGTCTGCATTGTTGAGAACAAATTGCTTCGAAGCATTGATGAGAAGGAAGAATTCATTAACAATTGCATAGAAATGTAAAAGCTCGAAGCATGTTTATTTACGTGTAATGTCTTTTAATTTTGATATTGTATTTTTAATTTTCGTATTGTAATATGTATTTATTTTAAATGAATGAAAATTTAGTTTGTTTAAAAATAAAAAAATAAATGACGGGGCCCAAAAACTTCGAAATGTCGCCTAAACGGCATGCCACTGAGGGGGTATTTTTGGTGTGTAAATGTGAAATGTTAAGGTGACGCTGATTTGACAAAATTGCATGCCATAGTATCCTTCGCTCTTAAAACAAATATTAGGAACATGAAAATATCAATAATAATATGCTAATTTGGCCCCACCAAATGCGGAGATATGAGTTGTGACAGAGGGGATGCTAAGAGCTCCAGGTGTGGCGAGGAATTAAAATTACTTATTTGGGTTTCACGGAGTGCCACATCACCATAACAAATCTCTTTCTACAATCCCTTTATCACAACTTACTAATTTGGGTCCCACCACTTTCTATTTTATTTTTCTATTTAATTTCCCAAATAACATACAATTCATTCATTAAAATTAAGTATACAACACAACATATTAAAAACATATGAAACTTAAAATAACGATAAAAAAAAAATAAAATAAAATAAATAAATAAATAAATAAAAAATAAAGTCACAAAAAAAGGCATACAACACACATTAAAAACAGACAACACATAATAATAATATGAAACTTTTTTTTTGGAAAGACAAAAAAGAAAAAAAGAAAAAACGAAACTTAAGTATTTGATTTGTTGTGCTGATGTTTCTTCATGATTTCTTGTTGTTTCTTGCGAATGATAGCGGCTTTGGCCGGTGTGGTCTGGTCGGGATCAAGCATGAGAGACTTCAACTTTTCCATATCCAGTTACCCCACTTCTTTCTGCCTCCTTGCCTCGTACACGGTCATTTGAACTTCGGTTTTGAGCGAATAAGTGTATGATAAATGTCTCGAAAAATAACTCGTTTGACTTCCCCCGGAGCTCGACGTCTCCGTCGACTTGGCTTTCTTTGAAGCTTGACATTTTTTGGCGCCGTTGGGACGAGGTCGTTTGTCAGGGCTGAATATATCCTCGAGACATGAAATGTCAATCGGGTCCTCCGCGTCCCATTTGGGGTATTTTCTCAAAACCTCCCACACGTGAACATATATGAAGCTTCTCCTAGCAAAACGTTGTTCAAAATTGGTCTTTGAATTCTCGAGATGATCAATGTCATTTTCCCCGCTTCTACGCTGCAAATGTTTGTAAATAGCGTTTAATTTTTGACAATCACCGTTAAGCCTTGTCCATTTACCCGTGAGCATATTTTTGAGACGATTGTCACAGTCATACTGACTGTTGAACATGTCCATAATCTGGTTCTAAAAGAACTCATCGGAACAGTCATTTCCAATATTTTTGTCTTGGGAAACTTCTACCCAAATTTTTGCTAGCAACTTTTCTTCTTCCTTTGTCCAACGAGTATTCACACGCGTTAGTTCCTCCATGTCATCTTCATTGTCCGCGTCTAAATTCACGACTTTTTTTTTGATTTTTTGGCAACTTTTTTTCCTCGAGATTTGGCCCGTTCACGGGGTTGTGGTACTTTGAATTGTGAATCTGATGGTTGTGATTCAAAGTGTTGTTGTGGTTGAAATTGAAGAAATTGTGATGGTTGTTGTGATGCTTGTGGGTTAAAACAATTGTGGTTCCGGAAGTCGTTGTTGGTGGAATTTGTGAATCCTTAAAACGCATATTGTTGATTTGGTAAATTGCCTCGGGTGTCAATTGCGTACCATATGGAGGAATGATGGCGAGGAAGAGTTAGAGTTTTGTGACGATAGGGTTAATGGGTTTGAAGAATTCCCGTATTGTTGTTGGTTTGAGGTGAGAAATCGATTGCGTACCTCCAATCGCATGTGTAACTTCATTTTTGTATCTTTTATTTATTGTCTTGTTATTTATTTGTTTAATTAGTTGTTTTTAATTCACAAAATCTTTACTATCATTTGGATCTAAAACGCCCCAACTTATTTTGATTTAATAGGATTTAACTAATTACTTCATTTAAACAATAATTAGAATCTCAGTTCCTAGTGTTCGACCTCGAGTGACCAAGAGTTTACTACACGTGACTGGCTACACAGTTCGTAAGTGTTAGTCTATTAACGATATTTATTTTTATAAATTTAAAACCGGATTCTAGCCAAAAAAAAAAAAAAAAAAAAAAGGAAAAAAAATCCTACCAACTTTTTGGACATGTGTCAACAATCCTTTGGAGTCGCATGGTCTATCATTCTATTAAGAGATGAATCCAGTGACGATAGAGATGAATCTAGTGATTATCTCTTAAAGCTAAAGTCATTAGAGATGAACCCAGTGATGATAGTGATAGTCAACAGGGAAGTGAAAAAGATTGTGAAGTTAATGAAGTGTTCAACTTAATGGTGAATAACTTTAGGAAGTTCTTCAAGAACGGCAATGTGTTTCAAGAAGGGCATAGGTTTAAAAGAGTTCTCCAAGAAGGGCAATAGGAAGTTTAACTTAATGGTGAATAACTTTCGGAAGTTCTTCATAAGTGTTCAACTTAATGGTGAGTAACTTTAGGAAATTCCATGAATTTTTAAATGCATGCCTTGTTAAATTATCAGATAAAGTCTCAAGTCATTTTTTTTGAGTACTTCAAAAAGTTTGATTCTTTATTTATGTGTTTTGACTTTGGAGTCAATCTTGGTAAAAGAGGTTACATCATCCCTATAGAAAGGACAATAATATAAACTTTTGGTGTTTGAAAAATTATATTTATTAATGGATATGGATTTTGGGATTTATTTATCAATGAATTGTTGTCATGTGCTTTTGTCTTGATTTGGAAAATTGCTTAGTTAATAGTTTGATCCATGTGTATTTACGGTGCAATATGTGAATGAATGTCTAACGTAATTTGTGTATGAGAACTAGTAACACCAAAATGAGTTGGTCGAATCACATATGATATACACAAGAATCACATGTGATATACACACGAATCACACAAAAAAAAAAAACATAATCACGTGTGATTTACTCATTTCTATAATTAAAACCCGAATCACATGTGATTTACTCCTTTTAGATTAAAAAAGAATCACACGTGTGTCAGTTTATAACAACAAATAGTAAATCATAGGTGATTTACATTTTTCTATAACAATACAAAAAAAAAATCATGTGTGATTTACTCATTTGTGATTGAAACAGAATCACATGTGTTTTAATTTATAACATCAAAGAGTAAATCATTTGTAATTTGTTATTTTAAAATCATGTGTGATTTTTTAAATCACATATTTAAAAATCACATGTGATTTTAGCCGGCTCGCAATGCCGAGTCGGAAAACCAGATTAAAAAAAGAAATCACATGTGATTTTTACAAATCACGTGTGATTTTTTCTGAACGGGAATTTTGAAAAAAACAATCATCGAAAGTATATAGAAGTGCATATCTATAGAAAGATAATTGAATTCTCGTTGCGATGGTGTATTTTTCGTAGCTTGAAGATTTACCGCTTGAAAGATATATTATTATTTTTTTTTAAATGTGGAAAATGCGTTTTTACATAATTACATTTCTGTCATTTCCTTTGTTATTTATTGCTTTCATCTCTACCATTGGACGAATGGAGGATGGATGGTTGAGATATTGTGGTTTGTTTTTTAGATATTAGTGGTTCGTCATAGATCTCACCTCGATAGTACATATATGCTATTTTTATTGTTTTGGAAGAATATATATGTAATTTTTGGTTTAGCTTGGATATATATGTATATAACTTTTTGGCTTTAGAGGGATATATATATGCAATTCCTTAACATTTTTATATTAGTTGTGATTTTTTTTTTCGTTATACATTACACAAATAAAAGCTTTATTTCATAACTAAAACATGAATTTTCAACCGCAAGTTGCGCGGGGGCAAAATCTCGTGTATTTCAATTTTCAAAATAATATTGAAATAATCTGTATTTCTTGTGATGAAGTACTAGCATACTAACTAAAAATGATCAAGGGATGAAAAGAGTTTAAAGGTCATATTTAAATTTTCATAAGCATTTAAATACTGAAAGAGTTTTAAACATTGCTGACCTGGAAGTGTAATGCTTTCTCTAATTCTTTGATGACAACTTCCATTGTCGGACGCTCATCGTGACTTTCTTGCAAACACTGATATGCTATTTGTAAAAATGTTTCCAACGAGTCTTGATTAAGTAGTGCTTTAATAGAACTTTTTTCATTTGCTTCGTACTTTAGATAAGGGTCCACCATTTTATGAAGTGTCCTCTCCTTGAAACATTTTCGTGCCTTGTGTGCAAGCCCCTTGTCATAAATTGGATCATTGGCCAATCTCCCACAATATATTTCAAATAGAACGACCCCAAATGAGTAAATATCTACCTCTTTACTCAATCTACCTGTTCTCCCATATTCTGGATCTACATACCCTTTTGTGCCTACAATACTTTGACTGTTGAGAAAGATTTCTTGTTGAAATATGCACAAAGGAGAGCCATCTATCATCGCTTCAAAATTCTTATTCAATAGAATATTATGGCTCCTTATATTACGGTGAATTATCTTTTGTTTGTCCCCGAGGCTGGTGTGAATGTAATTTAAGCCATGTGCAATATCAATGCACAGTTTTATTCGGTGCACCCATGAAAACTTTTTCACGAATCTACTGCACACGTGGCCTCCTAGGTAATCACCAAGAGTTCCTTTGGAAGCATACTCATAGACAATGATCTTTTCAGGATGATCATCACAAAAGCCAAGAAGAGAGACTACGTTAGGATGCTTACAGCTAGCAATCGTTTCAATCTCAGCAACGAAAAGTTCCTCTTCATGTGCAGCGAGGTATCTTTTTATAGCTACAGTAGCACTTCTCTTGGGTAGTTCAGACTTATTCTTCCCTTCGATCTCCGAAATATTTTTGATATCACAAACATCGAGTTTTGCTCTGTACACCGTGCGACATCCACTACCGTGTTCAATAATACGGTATTCATCATGAAAATTGTTGGTGGCAATTCTAATATCACGAAGGTCAATCTTTAAGTATTCCAAGTTCTTCTCCTGCAACATTGATGTGTGTTAAGGAAATCAGATATAATAGTGTTGAATGTTGTACGCTAAAAGGAAATTGTGTCTTCTGCTTGTTGATTCTTTCCTAGAATAAGAATCTAAAACTAAAAAGTTAGAGTATATAATTTTCAAATACTCATATAATTAGTGTGAAACAAATAAGTACGAACATTGTGAACTTGATTGAAGCATAATTTATACTCCCTCCGTCCCAAAATTATAGTCCCCTATTGACTTTTTCGGTCTTTATTATTCAACTTTGACCTTAAATATTTTTGTTTATATTACATAATACTTGATGCAAAATATATGAATGGATTGAGTTTTAAATGTATTTTTCATTGGTATAATTTTCATCAACTATTGTATAACACAAACAAAAATATTTAAAGTCAAAGTTGACAAATAAAGACCGAAAAAGTCAAAAGGGGACTATAATTTTAGGACGGAGGTAGTAACATCGTAAAAAGCAAAGTGGCAATTCAGCGTTTTACAATAAAAAATGTTACGTTAATTCATGTTTCTATGTCATTTTTTTCAACCTTTCACTTAAGATACTTTTGTGATATAGCTTAGAGCAGGATGTGAGTATGTGGCTACGTTGTACCTAAATGCTGGTCTAATTCCATTCAAAAGTACGCAGTTTGAATTAATAATTTGTTCAAAACTACACCATTTTCACTAAATCATTTAAAGAAAAAACTTGTATACATTAAGAGAAAACTTTAAATTGAAAATGACTATTTGAAGAAAAAGAAATTGAACCAATAAGAGAGCTTTATTTCCCCACGTCAAATTTTAGCCTTCTAGCTAATTGACAAATAAAAATCAAAATTGTAATTGGTTGGTCATATTTAATAAAGTTTTCGATTCTATAATCAAACAAATAATTTTCTAAAAATTTATAAATTGAAAAAAAAATCACTTGTAAGAGAAACTAAAACAACTTTTACTATTATTATAATTTTAGTGTTATTAAATTGATGGGGTAATACAAAAAAAACTCTGTATACAGACATGTAATAAATATCAAAATGAAACACGCGTTACTGAGATATGCAAATAAATACAAGAGACCCGAGTTTCGATTTTTTAAATGTAACAATCTTAATAATTTTGTTATAAAATTGAATTAATTTTAACACTACTGTACACACAAGATTCTAATATATGTAACAATCTTAAGTGAATTTAATAAGGTAAGTATTAATATCAAGTGAATTCATATTGGGAAATATTATTAGTTAAGGTAAGCTTAGACAACATCCACCGAGTTATTGTTAACAACCCAATGGGTGTTGGTTAAGCTTGCCTTATATAACAATATTTCCAAATATAAACTTACAATTTCTATAAATACATGGGTAAGTGAATTTAATAAGGTAAGTATTAATATCAAATGAGTTCATATTAGAAATATTATTAATTTAGGTAAGCTTAAATAACACTCATTAGTGCGACTTATCCCAATGCAACCTGCGCACGGATAACTAAAAGTAGTAACACCAAAAACTAAAAGTAATTAATTTTATAATCTTCCCAGATTTATCATGGTGATTTCCTACATCTACTTCCTACATGCCTCCTTGCCTTCTATTTACAACTACCATCAAATCTATAATCAGCTTTTTGAAAAACCGGTTTTCTGATTGACCCGATCAAGTCACCAGATCATAGTTTAACCGTCGTTTCGAACCGGCTTTTTAAAGAAAAAAGTTCAATAATCTAGCTAACCAAACACCTATAAAACATGTAAAGTTTGAAACGAAACACATATAAAATCTAAAAAGTTCAATATTGAGCCTAAGCACATCAATCGAACAATAATACAAGTTTCATTTTTTAAAACGATATTGTAAATGTTTGACTTAAGTTCAAAAATCAAACATGATTATTACTTTTATTTTCTACTATACTAAAATTTATTTGTAGTTTAAACGAAGTAAAATTGTTTGACATTATAAAATAACACAAAACCAATTCGTTGTATAATCTTAGGGCCCGTTTGGTATTGGGGTATGAGAGGGTATATAATGAAATATATTTCAAATCAAATGTTTGGTAGATATAATTTCTTTCTGAACAAGAGGTAGAATTATAGACACATTCCATGGTGCCTTGCTAGGTTTTGACGTTGGCATCGCTTATTGTCATCTAGATATGTGTGCATTGCAATATCAACCACACATCAATTTGATGTTTCATTTTTTTACCTATATTTGTTGACTTTTTAGTCACAAAAATATTATAGAATATTTTCAATTGAGTTATTGTTCAAATATATTTAAATCCAAATCCAAATATAAATCCTAAACCCGTCTACAAACCAAACGGGCCCTTAAAACTCATTAGTGTGTTTATGTTCATTCTGATTACCAGCTTACCATCGAGGCCCCACTGCACCCATAACTTCAAACTAAACATGGTAAAATCCAAACTAACTATGCTACCGTAGTACTAATTCACTATTAAACCCACTATGTCTCCCACTGTCTTCAAATATGGAATAAGGGTGGTTACCTTATGTTCAATTTGGCGTTGACATTAAGGCATCAACGCAACTAATAGCTGTAAATGATATTTAAAATTTTATATAAACTCGCAACAAGATTCGGACCTAGAGAGATTACCTAAATACCTCTTCATGTTTTACAACACGTCAACTCAAAAACTTTTTTTTAAACCCCAACTCAATGCCTATTAGCCAACTCTAAATGTTTTATCTAACAAAGAGATTCATGTTTTTGAAAAATCATCAAATGAAAACATACAAATGGTTATAATCTTTACGTATGTCTTAGCTAATCACGTAACAGGTCTACTCCGTTATTCATCAAACAAGTTAAGTCACTTTGCGTAAATTCACTTTACTCTTATAGGTTAATATTTTACTAAACATTTAAGGCACTTAACTTAATTGATTAGTTAACATGACTAATTGTGACTTAATAAAGATTATAACATTTGGATTTTGATTCTAAAATTTGAAATTTGTAATATGAAATTAGAATTCCCTTTGCACATTTTCTTGCTCAACACTTAAAGTAATTTACAATCTTTTTTTATTCAACTTTGTTCCCCATTCACATAAGACACACTCTCACCCATGGCTTGTCTCCTATTCAATAAACATACACTTAGGGGTGTTCATCGGTTCGGTTATCGGGTCAATCGGTTTATTCGGTTCGGGTTGTTTGGTTAATTTTGTTAAGAGACAAGGCATTGTACAAAACTTGGACACCACTCAAGCCACATTCATTCTAAAAGAACTAGAATTTGAAATTTGAATTTCAAATTAAGAGACAAGGCATTGTACAAAACTTGGACACCACTCAAAGGTAAACCCTTTGTCCATCATTCTCTTCTCCTCTCTCAGATGGAAAAAAGCACTAAACCACTCTACAACGCTTTTCTATGCCTACTAAATGCTAACTTTACCATCACTAATGAGTTGGTTTGACCTAACCCAACTTGGCGCTTTGAAATGGACTTGGGAAGGTCAAAAGTGAAGTCCATATGGGGGATTAACAAGAGCCAACTGTTAGTTTTAGACAAGGAGATAGGACAGCTCCTGACGCGCCAACGTGCCAGGTTCTGTCTTTCTTGGCTTGTCTATAAACAGCCACCCTTTGTCTGGTGTTTTCTTCACCTCTTGTCAACATCCCCCCCCCCCCCCTCTATTTTCTTATCTCTAATCTCTCTAAGTCTTTCAATCTTCTTATGTCTTAACATCGTTCTATCATCACATAAGCAAAGTTTTTCATAAGAGAAGAACCACAAGAACTTAGTCCACTCTTGTGTGTTGTGTCTAGAGTCTTCTTCTACTCTATTTATTAGGTTGAATCTTTAGGTTGTGTCGTATAAAATACTATAAAACTCTCATTCATTTGTAAAATCTTGTACTTGTTCAGAAAAGCAAGTGAAAAGACTTATCCGGGTGCGAATAAAAAAAGGTGTAAAAGTCTTGTAGCTTGGTGGTCAAGCCTTGATTCGGGTGTGGTCAAATTGGGGTTTGGTGGTCAAGCCTTGATTCAGGTGCGAATAAGAAAAGGTGTAATACTTATATATATATATATATATATATATATATATATATATATATATATATATATATATATATATATATATATATATATATATATATATATATAGTGTTGTATTCCATGCAGTACCAATATTAGATACAGTACTTTACAGTACCATTAAAATGAATCTGGGCCATTAGATGATTTGATCAAAGGTTAGGATTAAAAGTGCCAAAATTGTAATTAAACAAAAGACGAGGGATTATTTTATTAAGGCTGAAAGGTTATTAATGGTATTTCGCTTTAAGGATTTTCAATAAACTGTCACTATCCCTTTTTGACCGGATCTAAAGTTAATTCAGTACCAATTTCCTCTCTTTCTTGTTTTTTCTCAGATCCTCATCCTTCACCATCACATCAATTATATAATCATTCTTTCATCCATTGATTGATGATTCAAAGCATTTAAACATACACAATGGAGATATTCTTTGTTATGGCCTAACTACTTAGATTTCTAGACGATGCAAGGGTTGTACGGCGGCTACAAAAACTGTCATAAACAACATCGATATAGATCGATGGGTCGATTCGGATCTGTAAGTAAATCATTTTATCTAATTTTTTCGTTATCAACTTGGCATGATTTAATTTGCTTTTGGATTCATGATCATATCATGGTTTTTATATTTTAATAATTGTTTAGATGCTATTTTTTTATGTAGTGACATGGGTACACATTTTGAAATAAATATAACAATGAAATATAAACTTTTATCTTGTTTGTTCGAGTTCTGGGCATTTGGTATATAACTACTAACTTGTTCTTGTTTTGTTTGTTGATTTAAAGATGTTTACCGTAGGTTCTTTTATGGTCAATATTTTTCACTTTTTGTCCTTCGTATAGATTTGTTTTACTTTGCGTTTCATGATGGTTTATTGTGTTATGATCGTAGTATTATTTTACTTTAATTCAGATTAAGTTTATGTTGATATGTCATAAGACCGTAGTATTGTTTTACTCCGTAGAAGTTCTGATATTTAAGTTTAGCATGACATGACGAGCAACACTTACATGTGCATATGTGTTTCAACTTTTAAGGTTAATCTAAAATTAATGGAAGAGTGCATATGTGTTTTGTGGTTCTTACCAAATCAATGAAAGGGTTATTGAGCATATATGTTTTAAAGTTGATATGAAATTAAAAAAAAAAAAAAAAAAAAAAAATATGCATATATGTTTAGATTGTGCATATGTGTTTTCTAGATGTTCATAATAAAAATAATTATAATTTGATTGTAATTACAGGTATTGAACATGTTTTTGGAAGGCGTGCGAATGTTTTGATGAATTTGACGAGAAAGCGCAACACACACATATGTTTTGGGAAGGGTACTCATATGTTCTAATCAATTTGATAAGAAAGTGAAGCGTGCACGTATATTTTTGGAATAGTGCACCCATGTTTCTAATGATGGACACATCTATATTAAAGAAGATACATTTGTATTTGAATTGTATTTCCTTTTGTATAAAATTTTGTATATACTATTTATGTTTTTGGTTTGTTACCAATTTAGAGTTTACATGTATGCGTTTATGTTTTTTATAATAAATTTTGAAGATTAAATAATGTACACCGGAAACATATGTGCAATTACCATTTAAACACAACAACTTTGGTATCTAAACAAATGTACACATAAAACATATGTAAATTTACATTATTAAAAAAAAAAAAAAAAAAAAAAAAAACACATATATGCACTTAATTTTTCTTAAAACATCTATGTTATTTAAAAAAAAAAGAAAAAAAAATATTTCAAAAGTTCAGGAAAAAAATTATTTTTAAAATTCTGAAAATTAAGGGCTTTAAAAAACGTTCTTTAATTAAAAAAAATTCAAAAATAAAGTTAAAATATATTTTACTATTATACCCTTATGAATTAAATAAAAAGATTTAATAATACTAAATTCTTATTGGTCAAAAAGAGTACTGCAAAGTACTGTATCTAATATGGTACTGCATAGAACGCGCCCCTAAACTTTCTTACGAGAATTACTTTTATCTGCAAGAACTGCGATAACCACATTTTAGCCATTAGATTAGTTGATCAAGGGTCAAAATGACTTGTGCCGTAAATGTAATATAATGAAACACTAAGTTAACTTTTGAAAATGGTCGGAGGGTATTTTAGGCATTACAAAATTTTTTAATTGTTCCTTATTAATAGGATATTAAATCTGATAATCATTTACAAAACCAAAAAACGTCTTCATATCTCTCTTGTTTTCATATAACCGCCTCACTCCCCTCTAATGAAACCTTAGCCGCCCTCTCTCCTTCCCACACCACAATTGTTCACTGCTTCCAATCCTAATAAAATCAGAATTATTTTATTCGAAATATAAAGGATTTGAATTTTAAAACGATTCATGATTATTAATAAAGCGCGAAAAGTTACCAGGTAATTGTCTCATACATTTCGATTTAGATGTGTAAATCAAATGTTTTTTTTTTTTTTTTTTAATTTTGTTTCGATCTGAAAAACGGTTGATCCGTAGAGTTAAGAATGCGTGGATTATAAAGTTACCAGGTTGTTGTGATATTAAGAATGCATATGTTTTTTTTTAATTTTGTTTTTCTTATTTTTGTTTTTAATTTTGTTTAGATGTGTATGTTTTCTTAATTTTGTTCCGATTCGAAAAGTTACCCGGTTGCTGTGATATTAAGAATGCGTGGAGGCATGAAGGTTGATTCGTTGTCTAGTACATGTATGTGTGGAATTGTTCAATCTCGTTAAGAGTAACATGATAAATGGTTTTTCTTTTCTTTTTTTTCCTTTTTTTTTTTAATGTAAAATATTAATGGTTCCTCTCATTATAAAGAATTCATGAATTTTTAAATGATCAGAAATTTAGAAATCATTAAGATTCTCGAAGTTAAGAAAAATGACATGTAACCAGGTTAATGTTTTTCTTATAGGTTGACGTTTATCTTATAGATATTGAATTGCATAGTGTTGACGTTTGGAAAGATTTGTTGGGATTAGTATATGTTAAAAAAAACATATATGTTTTGTGTTTGGATTATAAAACATATATGTTTTAGAAAGATACATATATGTTTACGTATAAAACATATATGATTTGTGTTTTGGATTATAAAACATATATGTTTTTGTTTATGATTAAGTGTTTTATGTGCCTCATGGTTTTAGTTTTAATGAAATGATTATGTGTTAAGTTATATGGAGATTTGATAATTGGTTGTTTCAAATTTGTTATTATTTGGTTTTGGTGGTACTTAATAAGTTTTATGTTAGATTTAGAAGTATTTATAATTTTGTTAATATAGATTCAAGAATAAATGGATGCATATATGTTTTAAACTGTGCAAAACATGTATGTTCAAAACATACATGTTTTAATTAGTGTGATCTAACTAATAAAAACTATATATGTTAGAGAACATGATGTTTTTAAACATTTATGTTCAAAACACGTATGTTTTAAAACATGTATGTTTTAAACATGTATGTTTTAAAACGGGTATGTTTTAAAAAAATGATTGCTTATAAAAGGAATGATTAAAACATGTATGTTTTAAAAACAGGTAGTTGCATATATGTATTTCAACACAATTCTAATATTATTGTTGCTAATTTTTGTAATTTTCTTTGTATCAGGTGTAGTTACAAGAATGTTCACGGCTATGAGTGTACATATATGTCCGATTTTTGAAAAAATGACGACGGCTACGCGTGTGCATATATGTCCCACTTCTAAAAATAATGATAACAAGAGTGTGCACATATATCCGTTTTGTGTTGAATATTTATTCATGCTCACGTGTATAGATCGATTAGATTAATGTGTTTATGCTTTATAGAAATTTGTATTTTAAATGTATTACAATTAATATCGAAGTTTGTGTATAACATCTATGTTCTTGGTTTATTATAGATTTCATTATATTAAAAAGTCTATATGCTAGTTTTGGAAACATATATTGTACTACTAAATCTAGAAATCAGCTATCTTAAAAAAAAAAAAAAAAAAAAAAAAAAAAAAAAACATATATGCACTAAACCTGCAAAAACATATATGCACTAAATTTGTAAAATAATATCTAAAAAAAAAATCTGAATTTTAAAATTTATAAAAAACGGGAATTATAAAAAAAAAAAAACAATATGAAAATATCTTTTACTATTATACCCTTTTGTATTAAATAAAAATAAGAAAATGCTATAGAGCATTAGATGATGTATATTGTGTATTATTAGTTGTAAAAAGATGGTTTTCGCAGTTCTTGCACTTAAAGTGGTTCTCGTAAGAAAGGGACCCTATATATATATATATATATATATATATATATATATATATATATATATATATATATATATATATATATATGGGGAAATCTTACCTACATCCAAGTGTAGACAATTAGCTACACATCCTTTTGTAAAATATATATATATATATATATATATATATATATATATATATATATATATATATATATATATATATATTAGAGTTGTTAAAAAAACATGGAAATTAATAAGTTTACGCTTGATTCCATATAATTTATTTAAAATCCAACAACTAAGATTTTATTACTAGTATAAGGGATAGCCTCGATTAACCACAAGGTTTTAAATTAAACTAGATGAGATTATTTACCTTCCAGCGATCGGATGCATTGGCAGTAATTGGGCGTACCTTTAATATTAATTGCAACAATGGGATGTTAGTTGAGAGATGTGATATATAGAATGATGAGACGAAACAAGAAAGAAAAAGAATATGATCTTACACGAGTTTCATGTTTGCTTTGAAATTCAAACGCTTTCTCAAGTCGAACGATAGTTTGATCTATATTTAGACGTTCGGCCCGTTGCTCATTCAAGCAGTCATATGCTATTCCTGCGAAGAAATTAAGTGATTGTTGATCCATTTGTTTTCGTAGATGTGGATCAATCATATCATCTAGTTGCCTGTCTTCGAAATGGGATTTGGCTAGTTGTGCTAATTTAATATCCCTGTTATTGATTATTGCTTTTCTACCAAACAATACTTCAAATAATACTATGCCAAAGGAGTACATATCGGACTTGTGCGTCACACCACCAGTCTTTACATATGTTGGGTCCACATAGCCGATCGTGCCACAGGCATCAGTAAGGCATAAACGGTGCCTTTGAGATGCTATATTTGTCACAGATAGTTCAAAACCGGACAACTTGGGTTCCCATTTGTCATCAAGTAAAATTTTTGAGCTTTTGATGTTACGATGTATAACGCTAAAATCACGTCCTTCATCATAGTGGATGTAATTCAAAGCACGTGCAACACCTAAACATATTTGCAATCGCTGAAACCATGTGAGGGACGGGTCACTTAAATAGATGTCGAGACTTCCCTTGGCCTCATACTTGTTTATGACGATCTTCTCATTTTTCTCATCACAAAACCCAACAATAGAAACGAGATTTTCATGCTTTAGACTAGAAAGCATTGAAATCTCGGTCCAAAATTCTTTGGTTCCTTGCCCGTACTTGGTATCTAACCTCCGTGCAACAATATCGATCAATTCTCCGGATCGCTTGAGTTTTCCCTTGTAGATCTTACCGAAACCACCTTGTCTAATGAAATTTTCATTAGAAAAGTGGTCGGTGGCCTCCAATATATCTTTAAGTGGGATTTTTAAGTGATCAAGGTTTTGGATTGAAGAAGACATGGTGAAAATTGAAGGAATGTGGATGAAGGAAGGTGGAGGATTTTCAAATCTTGATTAGCAGTTTACACTCAGGTTATTATTAAGTGATGCTTCTGTGTGTGTGTGTGTCTGTATTTATATTGGCAACCCCCGTATTATTGTACGTATTCTGTTCGAAGAAAGGCCGTTCATAGTGTTCTGTAAGAGCGTGTGGTAGTGGAGAAGTGTATAGAAATCATATTTGTGTATTTGAGCTAGTAAGTACTCCGTAATTAATATATAGTTCAAAAGGTAAATAAAAAAAGCTTGAGGTAACAATATTAGTTTAATTTACTCATTTTTACACAGATCGATGGGTGAAGATATGTTGCTTAACTAACTCAAAGGATAGATAAGAAGCATGATAGCCTATAGGTGAAGTACAGAGTTCAATTCATTATTTCCGTTTCACTCATTAGCCATAGACATGATAAATGGTAATTATTCTAACGATAAATTATCGAAACCTTTTTAAACGTTAAGTTTAATATGTTAATAGTACTTCAACCTGATTCTTTAATCTATACTACAAGATAATTGACAATTTGTGACTTCGTCTTTTGATAACTAGAAACAAAACTGTCAGTAAAATCTTTCTTGGGTCCTTTCGTGACAGAAAAATTAGTAATTAAAAGTTACGGTCTAAGAAGGTATTTATTAATGCACAATATAATTTCAAACTTAAGGAGTTTCAAACGGAATAGCAATTCCATCGTCAATTCACCCTTGAATCACCAGCCTACTGCGCATTCGTGGATGTTGCTGGTCAACCGCATCGTCTCCGGTAATGTTGAAGTAAAATTAGTGTTTTGTTGCACGACCACCTCTTAGGACACGCATAGATTTGTCTCTCATTTGATCCAGATACTAAACATTAAGGCCGGGCGTAATAATAAGGTGGGGTCCTTATTACATCCCGTCTAACCAATCACGGATACTAGTTGACTAGGTAGTTTACTTAAAAAAAAAAAAAAAAAAAAAAAAAAAACACCTTGCATTTAGCATTTAAACAGCATACAAATGTCTTGCTAACTCTAAGATATCGGCTTTTAATTGGGTTAATGGCATCTAATAGTAAGATAATTTTTCATTTGTACTATTATCAGATATGAACTAAAAATATTACCATAATACTCATCGAACTTTGCATTTTTGTGCCGATATCAGCAACTTCATCATTTTTACTTTCAAAATTCACGTCATGTCAGACATGTACATGTCATGCCCCCTTTTTTTTGTACCGTTAGGTTCCATGTCAGCCCTTAATACACACTGTTTAAAGTGCGTGTGCTCCCAAAAAAAAACATCATGCCGTGTCTGTGTCTTATATTTTTAAATTTCGCCGTATCGCCGTATCCGTGTCGGACACCGTGTCCGTATCCGTGTCCGTGCAACCTAGGTTGAAATGGTTATGTATCTTTGCTAAAATGGTTATGTATCAATGTTTAATGGTATTTTAGAATAGTTCTCATTTTTACAACTTTAAGAAAGTTCTAACATTAACTTTTCCATATATATATATATATATATATATATATATATATATATATATATATATAAAGATATATATATATATATATATATATATATATATATATATATATATATATATATATATATATATATATATATATATATATATATATCGAGTTTGCAAAAAGACGTGACATAAAGCGGCGTGACGGCATGATCAAGCCTTACGCTTTTGCGAGGCTTTTGCAAGGCTTTTGCGAGGCCTTCTCGAGACTTTTAGAACCATGATTTTGGGGCAACTTACAAAGGTAGTACACCTCCGTTAATTATTGTATTTCATAGTCAAAGTCTATAATTATTAAAATAAATGCTTCGACCAAAATCAACGCAAGTCAAGTAAATATACAATAATGCAAGTCGGTAGATAAATACAATAGTACGTCGGTCTTTACTACTGGTGGGTCTGCAAGCTGTCTACAGTAAATGGGTAGTACTATTAGGCCCCGTTACTATTAGTGCACCTTTACTGCCGTTGGGTCTGCAAGCTATCTACAATGAATATGTTGGTCTCTACTCATCTACTGTCCTATTCCAATTGGTTTGGATTTGGACTTTTTGCTAGTGGTTCCGGTTTTACTTTTGAAATGGGAGATTGATTTGCACCATTCAAGTTTTGATTGGTAACAATTTCATGGTGTAAACAGTTATAAGTATATATTATAAGATGCTTACTTAACTTATAACTTTGAATTGTGTCAATAAAAAATTAGAGTGTGAAAATCACCTCTCGTAGGAATAATTTGTAATAGATGAATTTTGTTTTATTTGCAATTTAGTGTGTTTTTAGTTTGTAAATTTTTGTATTTTTATTGAGTCCACTATTTTTAATCATATTATTAATATAGTCGATAATTTTATTTGTATTTTGTTTGTTTGCTTAGTAATAATTTTCCCAAAAAAATAGAAAAAAACACAATAGTAATGACTATGGTATATTTTTCTATAATCTCTATATATACAAACAAGACAAGTTATTGCAAGTTTTGTTTCTAACGAGGATTTCAACCACACGTTGCGGTAAAGCATTTGTATACGATAGTATTGTATGTGTTGGAAGATCAATTTTTTTACAGGAAGAAGAGAGCTTAGTGGAGATACATTTGGTTTGGCTTATGAATTGACGACTTTGAAAAAGGTAGATAAATTGTTTACAGGAAGTGCATCAATTGTAAACAAAGTAGTGACTTTTTTAATCCACCGGGAGTAAACAAAACATAAATAGAGTTCTAATAAAAGATCTAAACATGAATGAATGAAACATTTGGCCAATGGAAAAGTAGAAGAGAAAACAACTATTATTGGATTACTTAACCACTTGTTTTCGTAGGTAAAAAATACATATAAATTTACACAAAATCGTTTTTATTTCTTCTTGGTTTCATTTTGTGTAGGTAAGATACATATAAAGTCACACAAAATCATTTTCATTTTTCTTGGCTTCAGCTCTTGCTGATTTGCTGCTGATATTATTCGGAATAGCTACTTAGAGTCTCTAAGTGCAAGTAACCTGAATAGCTTGATCCCCTTTTGCTTCCACTATTTTGTTTAGATCGCCTTCAAAATCGCCATCTATCAGAAAGTGCGCAAGATTATTATTCCTAAAAAGTCATTAGTCGTTAAAAGTTATTAATAATAACCTAAACCCAAATCCCTCTCTTGGCGAAATTGGCGATTTTTAAACCCTAACCTACTCATGATCGATCCTGCAAATCACAACTATTCTTGAACCTTACTTTGTTTTGCTTAAACGTTTCTTGTCTATGATTAAGCTTTCTTAACTCATATGTATGATTTTCGTTTCTTCTGAACGATCAGGGTTTCTTGTAATTCTAGGGTTTTCTTTTCCGAATAGGTGTTAGGGTCCGAGCATTCTATTGTGTCATTAGTTATATTCTCTATCGTTTAGATGTTGGTCTGTGTACCCTGTCACATTACTTTGGCTAGGGTTTCCCTGTGTTGTATTGTGTTTGAAACTCTAACTAGGGTTTTGATATGTCTGATTCAGAGTTAGAGATTGTTAATGCTTCGTGTTTATTGTGGGTGATTGGACATTTATTTGCGGGTTATTTTGATAGTTTGTTCATGGTTTAAGCATGAAAATTGGGTTCCTGGATTCGGGAGGGAGAGGGGGAAGACACAATGGAGATATACTTCTGGCGTATTTTTACCCATTTCCTTTTTGTTTACCCTATTATAGGTATACGCATACACTAATTGAAACAAAAATCATTCATTTTGAAGTATGACTTAGTTGGTGAAATCTTGCCGACTGTCAAGACAGATATGAAAGAAAACATCAATGACCAAATAGGATTGCACTAAAGAATGACCCCTTATCTTCTTACAAGACAAGGAAAATTGGATGTATGATAGTGAATGAATCTACCCTAAATCATAGTTGGTGCATATTTAGTTCTTAGGTTTTGGTTATATATGTGTCAACGTGTGCCCGTAGACCTACCCCACCCCATTCCACAATTCCACATCACTAAGCCTTTGTGTAGCATGCTTTAAAGTCCAGTTGCAGACAGTGATTGTTGCCGGATAACAACTGAGTGAGTTTCATGGTGCACAAGTGACAAGTGTCGTTTTTTTACCTCGTTCAGTGTATCTTATGTTCCTTTACCTCTAGTGTAGTATATTAGTGTTTTAGTGCTAGTATGTCGACTAATAATAGACAAACCCTAAAAAGAAAGATACGTAGACCTAACAGGTATGCGAATACTGCATGTGAATTGGATAAAAAGAAAAAGAATGTAGAAGATAAGGATGATACTGAATTAGGTGATGTAGAGGTTAGGGTTACTGATGATTGTTTAGGGGAAATGAGTATTAGGAATGAAAAGGATAGTATTGAGAAGGAGTTTTTGAATGTTAATGATGAGGAGACAAGGTTGAATGAGAATGCTAGTGATGTCTTGAGGAATAATATTACTGCTGAAAGCAATGTAAGTCCTATCCTCTTAACTCCTTCTGTTGATAAGCAGGATAAGTCGAATAATACTTGTAATGATGTTCATACTAACACTGCTGATAAGGTGTCTGTTAATATAAATATCGCCTAAAAACGTTATTTATATTTTACGATCTTTGCTAAGTTTTGTTAATGACAAAGTACAAACTTTAGATTGTAGTAAAACATCATTTTAGTTTAAGTCTTGTATAACTAGTCTTTACATTTCTTTTTAAACTTAACATTGTTTTTATTTCTTTAATAAGAAAGTGTCACATCTCATCAATGTGCATTTATGGTAAGTTTATGTGTTTGACTATCCATGAAGTTCTTACACACTTTGGAAGTATTCCATGTTTGATACAATGCATGTTGACTAGTATTTAGTAGATGTGACATTGCTTGTTTATGTGTTTGACTATCCATGAAGTTCTTACACACTTTGGAAGTATTCCATGTTTGGTACAATGCATGTTGACTAGTAATTAGTAGATGTGACATTGCTTGTTTATGTGTTTGACTATCCATGAAGTTCTTACACACTTTGGAAGTATTCCATGTTTGGTGCAATGCATGTTGACTAGTATTTAGTAGATGTGACATTGTTTGTTTTGGAGTGATTTATTGTAAGTTTGGTTGAACAGTTCTGGCGAACCCCTGGAGGAACATGGGCGGACCCCTTCTGAGGGTACCGCCGTGTTCGCCAGATTGCTGACTTCCTTTGGTATAAATACCAAAGGACTTGCAAGAAATCCCTCATCACTTAGAGTCATATTTTACACATATCCTCTCATTATACTCGGTAGCTACTAACTTGTGTGATTCTCTTATGTAGCAAAGGAGTTCATATATTCATCTAAGAAGTTACAAGTTTCAACTCTAAGTTGCAAGACTTGTTAGCTTTGTCATGTATAAGCTTTGGTAGTTTATACTTCATTTGTATCATGTATGTAGAAGTGATCGGTTAGTATTTTAGGCCTCAAAATACGTAGTGTGTCGGGAGTTGTTGTACCCTTGTAAAAGAACTAACGGGAGTGGTTGTACCCTTGGTAAAGAACTCGACATCTAGCTTTGTGTCGGTAAAAGTGTAAGCGACGAACGGGAGTGGTTGTACCCTTGTAAAAGAGCTCGACATCTAGCTTAGTGTCGGTAAAAGTATAAGCGACGTTGTAAAGGTTTCTCCACCGGGAAAGGAGCTTGTTGATTAGTGCTTATAACTCTCGAGTTGGAAACTCGGGGCGTGGATGTAGGGCAAGGAAAAAGAGTCCTTGTAGCCGAACCACGATAAACAATCGTGTTGTGGTTTGATCGTTTCTTTCTTTATCTTTACTTATTACATATTGTCTTTAGTTAGATTTGCTAATCACACGTAAAGCTTTTCAAAGAAGTAAACAAGTTAAGTTGTGTTTATATCCTTAAACAAACGTAAAGCTTTTCAAAGAACTAAAACAAGTAAAGTTAGGATTGCTATTTACTCGTAAAGCTTTCTCAAGGAATTGAACATATAATGTTGTGTTTATATCTTTAAACAAACGTAAAGTTTTTTAAAAGATAATCAAGCTAAAAAGAATTTAAAAAGCGGTAAACTATTCAACCCCCCTTCTAGTTTTCCACAATTGGCATCAGGAGCCACGTTACTTAAGATCTTTAAAATAGAATGTATTTTAAAACTTGGATCGATCCATGGATTTTGAAAATCTCAAAGAAGGGCAACCTATTCAAAACCCACCGCTATTTAAAAAAGGAAACTTACTTGAATGGAAAAGTAATTTTGAAAACTATGTGAAATCAAGTGATCAAGATCTTTGGCATATTATTTCTTTTGGTGATTTCAAATCAAAGAAAACAAGTTTTTAAAAACCAAGATAACTATCTCAAACTTGATAAAAATACTAAAGCTAAAACAATGATTTATAAAGCTTTAGTACCGAATATGAAAGAATGTATTTTTTGTCAAATGGCTAATGATATTTTGAAAAATATGTTAAACTTTCATCAAGAGATATGTTAAATCAAAGATGATCAATTTGATCTCACATATGTATTAGCAGTCTTAGATATATTAATTGATTGACGTTTAGTTGAGATAAATACATGTACTACTAGTTTAAATGTTTTAAATGAAGGTGTAAGTGAAGATGATTACTCATGACGAGCTCTTAGTGGACTTGCTTACGATTCATGGAATAACACGGATGAAGATGAAGCCAACCATCCAGTTTGTGATTCTCAACTAGATAAAATATCAAGCAACGTACATTTTGAAATCAAACACTTTTGCTTTGACAAATTTATCCTAGAGATTTCTAAACTAGAAAATGAGTCTAAACATTTATGCAACATGAACCTAAAAACTATCTTTAACAATGAGTCTTCAAAATCTTTTAAGAATATTTTTGAAAAGGAAATCTTGTTAGAAGATAAAATGTCTAAAATTGAGAGTAATGTTGAAATTAATCTAGAATGTAAATTATGTGTAGATTACAAACATGAGATTAAAATGCAAAATGAGAAAGGAAAAATTATTAGTTAAATTTGATGAAAGCTCAAAATCTTTTGAAAGATTGTTGAGGAGTCAAAGGTTGTTTAAAGATAAAACCGGATTAGGATTTAACTCATAAGCATCATCAACTAATAAAACAAAGCATGTAAAATTTGTCAAACCTAGAAGAGAAATTTAGAGATAATTCAATCTCTAATAGAAACTCATGATAAAAGGATTAAGACTATCATTCTCTATGCCTTTATATGATTATCTAACCTTCTTGGATACATGAGTTATTGAGTTTCAAAGCGTGTCGTCAAACCAAGTTTTTACGCGTAATGCTTATCCGCTTGATAGCATCTCTATGCAATTTAAAAGGTACGCATTACTTCAACTTGACTTTGATTGTATCTTGTTTCTAGCATTATGTGTTCGAATATGTGTTATTTGTAATACTCTAGAGTGTCTACCTGCTATTTGTAAATAACTAAGATTAGACTCTATGCAACAAGGAATTTAGTCTTTAGTACTAGTAGGAGATATAAGGTGTTTTGGTTCTTTAACCATCAAGAGATAAACACGAAAAACTCTTGAGTATGTCTCATTCAACTCTTGCTTACAAGTTAGCTAACTAAGAATTTCCTAAGTGTTAAAATGTCTAACACTTTTGTGATGCTTGCAAAACAAACCTTTGTTAAACAATTTTCTCAAACACCATACTTTGAGTCTTTAATTGTGTTTTTCTTCAACCACTCCTTTATGATAATCTCACATAAAACACACAAGGTAAAATAAATCACATTAGTATGTATTAGGATGTGTGAAAGAAAATGAGTTTTCAACATCTAGGATTTACACATCAAATGTGACACATAGTCTCATGATGTTGTACCTCTTGGACTTTTTCAAAATAAATAGAGTTCATAGTATCTTAAGTAAGAAAACCCAAAGAGTCGACGAGTCGTTGAATATGACATTTAACGAGTGATCTCCTCCTTCTATGATATCATCTTTGGTAGATGATAACTTAGTCGAAAGTCCAATGATGGCAAGACAAGTATGTTCTGTAAAACATTAAGAATAAAAGTATAAAATAACATCTCCTCACCATGAGACAAACATTGAATCAAGCAAAATTGACATAAGTTATAAAACTTGATTTATAGGTCATAGTTGTGTCTAAACAAATTCAACAAAAACAATTTTTGGAATTTAGAATAAAACAACTAGTGAAACGAAATTGATATTTCAAAGTAATCAAATGAGTATAGTGTCAATATTTGAAAGACCTTTTGATAATAAAAGCAAGCCACAAAAGCAAGGGATTTTAACTTAAAGACATTCCTAGTTGCTCTCTTGTTCTCAATGGTTAAGTTATTGATGACTTATCAAGAATGAGATTAGTAAATCCGTAGGTAAAACTAAATGTAGAGAAATGCTTGGAAGACTACTTGTTTTCATAACAATTAGATTCAACATTATGTTTAGCTTTTGTCTATGTGCTCGCGTTAAAGAAGATCCTAAAACAACTCTTTAGTTGAGCCTATTTGGATGCATCATAAGGTACTACACAACTAGGATTATGGTCTCCCAAAAGAACGGGAATAGAAACCATAGTGTTTGACAAATGGAATTATGTCGGTAATAAGTTGATAAGAAAAGCACAAGTGGTACTTGCACTTTTATACTTACTTACCCAATGATTCTCCAAAACGCGTATGATTCTCAAATTAGTATCGAGTGGAGAAGCACATCAACAAGCTCCGCTTGAACAAGCAAACTCGCATCAACAACGGAATTCATCTTATCAACATTGTTATACCTTCAACAAAGGAAGCATCGACTTCAGCGACAATTCAATCCATTATGTTCTTAATTGACATATTGTGATTCATCATCATCGTCTTGGTAAAAATGTTCATTGAGGAACATCTTAACTAAGAAAGTCTTATACGTTAACCATTCTATCAACGTTTTCACAAAACCTCTTGAATGAAAAGCATTCATCATCCCTAGGCTTAGTCAAGGACTCATAAGACCTAAAACCTTAGTTTTGAACATTAGGATAAAACCACAAAAATCAAGACAATTCCTTTTGAGTTTTCCCTGCAGATCCCACGGCACCCTCCGACTATACGGGGGAACCCACTTTTTGGTTCCGCCTGGTCCGCCAAATCTACAGGATATTTTATTTTTAATTTCAAAACCAAACACCTCTTTACTCACAACTCCAACTTACCATCAGCCCATAAGATTCACAAAATGAGCAAAACTTCAAGCATATTCCTCATAACCTTTCCTCACTCGAACCTCAAACAACCAATGTGAAATGAGAAACCGAGTTATCCTTTGTCATATCAATATCGAGTCATCCACCATTTCCATGCCCTCAAAGAAACCAAGAGTCAATATCATCTTCACCAATAACTCCTCCTAGTCATCTTCACAAGAAGATTCCACAATGTAACCAAACAGGTGTGTCATCCCCACTATAACCTAACCTATTAAGATTAAACCACCTTTCATGATACATAAACCTATGTTCACCTTTGTGTCGCTCTTTGAAACAAAGGGCAATTGTCATATCCATACTCTCATTAACATATTTGTCTATGTCATCAAAAGTCAAGTGAATTTCATTATGAAATGCGTCTCTTCCACTTTCTAGCAAGTGAAGAACACAAAGAAGATATCCAAGCTTTAAGTGTTGTCAAACAATCACCACCTCATTTCACATATCCACTCTCGGTCGTCACCCATACTTTACCACCGTTCACCACATTGTTAAAACAAATGAAAAATGTCATTGAAACATCACTTGCATTATAAAATGTTTTTAAGCATCAAAACGAGTCAAGTTAATCGCACCTCCACATTGCTTTCATATAGGCACACACTAGAACATACACATTACAATAGTCGTTTACTTAGACTAAAATGTGAAATTTTGATTTTCTAGGAATCATCATGCCTCCTCTAACTCACTACGACCACAAGGACACTATCAAGTACCTACCCAAACACCACAAAACCAAAGGTCTTACTCAAACTCAAATCGTTGTCTTCAAAGCCTTAGAAAAATGATATGTCCATAAGGGTAGAACCATTGATCCATCCTTCTTAGAAGGTACAAACCTCTATACGGAATTTGCCACAATCAACTTTAGAGTGTCTCTTAGAAATCGACGAGCCTATTTGTTCTAGGTTCATTTTAGAATTCTATGCATCCGTCACCCTCTCCAAGGATGAGTATGGTCGCATGTCTATTAACTTTAGGGCTAGTAGTCATCAATACTCCTTCACTCTCGAGGAGTTTGCTCAAATCCTAGGTGTCCCAAACCATGGTACTTGCATCTACTCCGACTTGCACTCCCTCTCAACTCTTGACACACTCTTTGACCGCATCCATCCCTATGATACCCCTCTTGTGTCCAAAGATGAACTTCGTGACCACCTCTTCATTAGGACCGCCAACACTAGGAGAACTAGAACCGGAAATGAGGTCATCAAGGACCTATATGGAATGGAATTCAATGAACTCAAGCCCCAATTCAAGGAATGGGAAGAACTCCTTAGAACCAATGTAATTAGAACCATAGGAAACCGGGATCACATCAATATTTGCCTTTGCTACATGCTCTACTCCTTGTCCGTTAGGCAACCCTTCAACCTTGTCTACTACATGACCAAGAGAATGACCGACATTCCCATGCAAGGCACAACGTCTATGCCATATGGAATGCTCTTGACCCGTCTCTTTAGGTTCATCTCTCCCATTCCATCAACTCCTAGAGGTCTTCACCTAGACTACTCTCTTATTCCACACGCTTTTGTCCCACTAAGTGATAGGAGAACCTACAAAGCCCAAGGTAAACAGTTTCCAATTCTAGGCTTTGCCCAACTCTTGGCTCCCACATCTAGAATACATTTTCCAACTTTCGGATATTCCAAATGAGTCGGCGGAGTTCAAGCAAACAAAGGGGATGTTCAAAAACATCGAGAGATTTCTTGAAATGCTCAAGAAGAAGATTGACCATCTATGAGAGCGGGTATGTAGGAGTGTTTGGCACTAGGTGCTAGTTGAACAATTTGGTCATTTAAACATTACGTGTTATGTATTTGTATGTTTGTAAGATATTTGGTACTATTTGGAACTTGTAGGAACTAACAATGATGCAGGAAGACAACATTTGGCAAGTTGTCAAATTTTCATGTTTATGGAATTTTCACTAAGTATAGTGAAATTCTCGACCTCAAGGTCAAAGTCCTATGATATGTGTGTTTACATATTCAATTCTTGCATTGCCTAACTAGATATGCAGTATCTTTTTGATTTTAGGAGTTTTCGAAATATTTGAAAATCGTCTCGCGGGTCAAAATCACGGACTGCCAATTTTTTCAGCCTTGGCGGATCTGGCGGTACCCAAAATTGGGGTCCGCCGGTGTAATTTCTAGGAAACCCAGAAATGGCCCAACGGACCAGACGAAACCCAAAACAGGGTTCCGTCTGTGTATTGTGAGGGTTCCGCCAGTCACCTGCAGAAAATTTTTGTCATTTTTCCTAAGTCCAAAACTTGTAAAGTGTCAAACCATTATCCTAAGTGAGAAACATCTTCCATTAACTCCAATAACCATATTAGAACAACTCTCACTCACTAAAACAATTAAGAAGCCACTTCCCTCCAAAAATTCAAATTCAAACATAACTAACCCAAGGAACCCTTTTAAAGGATCCTTCAAACCATTGAAACATTTTCAACCAAATCACATCCCATGATCACAAAGCATTGAGTGCATATGTTGATCTTTCACTCCACCCTATTCCATTGAATTAACATCAAATGATGTGACATGGTCATGAAAATCATTTGAAACCTCATTCTTTGAATGGTAGAACATCAAATCCAAACACCCATTTCAACACCTTTTCAACCTTATAAATTTGAAAGTTTTGCAACAATTCAAATCACACCATAACCATCAAAATCCTTCTCAAAAACCACTAGGATTAGTGTCAAACCTTGTTGCTTCAACAAAACCGTCAAGTCAAGCTCATCATCTTCAAGTGATGCTTCGCTTAACATTTCTTCACCTATCCAAGATTTCCTTAACCTCACTACCTCAACACCATCCTCAACACATTTCAATACCAATGTGATCACTATTCAAGATTTGCTTAATCTTGCTACTTCAACACTTATACCAATGAAACTTTTCCATACACCACCAACATCACCACATCCACTATTGGAAACTTTTAAAAACCTATCACCTAAACCATCAAGCCCTCCATCATTGTCATTTTTTAACACCATTGCCGAAATGGAAACCCAACAACAACCAACATTTCAACCAAATGAGTCATTGGATGATGCACCTCATCCACCGTCATTGCTTGAGAGTTTAGCCTACCGTTATGCTAAATCCTCAATTTTTCCAAATGATCAAGGTCATACACACCTACAATCATTTGTGTTTCAACCCATTCACAAAAACCTTCATGGTAACCATTTACAAATAACCAAGCCTACACCATTTTGTTCAAACAACAACCACCACAACAACATTAACTACCACCACCACAAGAACCTTCCCAACACTTTGAATCTCTATTTTCTTCGTATAAGAAAATAAAAGCATCTCAATTATCTTCCACCAAGACCAACAACAACCACCACCGAAAACCATTGTTGTTTCACCCTATCCAATAAAATGAGGTTTATCCTAAACCACATTTTGGATAGTCTCAAGTTTAGAGTCTGCAAAATGAAACAAAACCGTTTCTTTTGGAAATTATTTCTCATTTAAACCAACAAACCAAAACCGTGTCACCTCCACAACATTCAAAACAAAACCCGCTACACCCTCCAACACACATTTTGATCCTTAAACAACCTTAGCCTTGTTTTTGGAAAATGTTTCTCATTAAGAAAAATGATGATTTCCTTGTAGCATTTTATGTTCTTAGTCTATTTTTTGTTTTTCTTTATTTTTAAGAAGTAGGATGATTTCATCCTAATTACTTGTCTTTGACGTTCTAAGAGTCAAAATTTTACATGAAATGAATTTCATTTTACTACAAGGTTTGCATTGTTTGTTGACCATTTAGGTATAATAAGTGAACTATACCTTGCTATGATAGCATACATATATCTTGTGTTTTAGAAACTAATTTCTTTTGTAGGATCATTATCCATGTTTTCCTTCCTTGATACTCCATTTAGGGGAGTAATATTCAAGGGGGAGCATGAGTGTTGCATTATTCCACTTCACAACTCTTAGTTGTGTTCTAGACATGAAATGCTTTCGTGACTTGTCTTGTGCGACAATTAACCTTTTTTCTTGTAGGTTCAAAATCCATGTCTCCTCTCTTGGCATTCCATTTAGGGGGAGTATCGTCGAAGGGGGAGCAAGTGCATACTTCCGCTTCGCTACTCTTATTTTTGTTTCGACAAAAAGGGGGAGAATTTATATAAACTTGTGCTTACTTGTGCTTATCACCTCATCTTTGCAAAAACAAGTTTTTAGTGCTTATCACCTCATCTTTGCAAAAACAAGTTTTTATACTAACTTTATAAGACTTAACACTAAAACTAGTGACTTACTTATAAATAAAGTTTATGTTTTGTCATCAACAAAAAGGGGGAGATTGTTAATACAAATATCGCCTAAAAACGTTATTTATATTTTACGATCTTTGCTAAGTTTTGTTAATGACAAAGTACAAACTTTAGATTGTAGTAAAACATCATTTTAGTTTAAGTCTTGTATAACTAGTCTTTACATTTCTTTTTAAACTTAACATTGTTTTTATTTCTTTAATAAGAAAGTATTTCTTTAATAAGAAAGTGTCACATCTCATCAATGTGCATTTATGGTAAGTTTATGTGTTTGACTATCCATGAAGTTCTTACACACTTTGGAAGTATTCCATGTTTGATACAATGCATGTTGACTAGTATTTAGTAGATGTGACATTGCTTGTTTATGTGTTTGACTATCCATGAAGTTCTTACACACTTTGGAAGTATTCCATGTTTGGTACAATGCATGTTGACTAATAATTAGTAGATGTGACATTGCTTGTTTATGTGTTTGACTATCCATGAAGTTCTTACACACTTTGGAAGTATTCCATGTTTGGTGCAATGCATGTTGACTAGTATTTAGTAGATGTGACATTGTTTGTTTTGGAGTGATTTATTGTAAGTTTGGTTGAACAGTTCTGGCGAACTCCTGGAGGAACATGGGCGGACCCCTTCTGAGGGTACCGCCGTGTCCGCCAAACTGCTGACTTCCTTTGGTATAAATACCAAAGGACTTGCAAGAAATCCCTCATCACTTAGAGTCATATTTTACACATATCCTCTCATTATACTCAGTAGCTACTAACTTGTGTGATTCTCTTATGTAGCAAAGGAGTTCACATATTCATCTAAGAAGTTACAAGTTTCAACTCTAAGTTGCAAGACTTGTTAGCTTTGTCATGTATAAGCTTTGGTAGTTTATACTTCATTTGTATCATGTATGTAGAAGTGATCGGTTAGTATTTTAGGCCTCAAAATACGTAGTGTGTCGGGAGTTGTTGTACCCTTGTAAAAGAACTAACGGGAGTGGTTGTACCCTTGGTAAAGAACTCGACATCTAGCTTTGTGTCGGTAAAAGTGTAAGCGATGAACGGGAGTGGTTGTACCCTTGTAAAAGAACTCGACATCTAGCTTAGTGTCGGTAAAAGTATAAGCGACGTTGTAAAGGTTTCTCCACTGGGAAAGGAGCTTGTTGATTAGTGCTTATAACTCTCGAGTTGGAAACTCGGGGCGTAGATGTAGGGCAAGGAAAAAGAGTCCTTGTAGCCGAACCACGATAAACAATCGTGTTGTGGTTTGATCGTTTCTTTCTTTATCTTTGCTTATTACATATTGTCTTTAGTTAGATTTGCTAATCACACGTAAAGCTTTTCAAAGAAGTAAACAAGTTAAGTTGTGTTTATATCCTTAAACAAACGTAAAGCTTTTCAAAGAACTAAAACAAGTAAAGTTAGGATTGCTATTTACTCGTAAAGCTTTCTCAAGGAATTGAACATATAATGTTGTGTTTATATCTTTAAACAAACGTAAAGTTTTTTAAAAGATAATCAAGCTAAAAAGGATTTAAAAAGCGGTAAACTATTCAACCCCCCTTCTAGTTTTCCACAGTGTCCTATGCTAAAGTTGCTAGTAATAAGGAAGAAATCTTGGATAGGAAATTGAACTTTATTCCTACTGTGATTTGTGAAGATGGTACTGAATGTGTGGTTTTTTAGGAGGAATTAGTTCAGTTGGGCAGTGTTAGGTGGAATTTGACTATATGTGTGGTATGTGTTAATTCACATACCATTTTATGGCCAAATATCGACTCAAATTGACTAAATGTACTAACAAATGCCAAAGAAATATGTGTTTTTATGTTGTGAATATGCAGGTACGGATTTATCACAAAAAGTCAAATAATCAAGCAAATACCGGAAAAACGGGCACGAGAGTAGGAGATGGTCAAAAAGTCAAAGCTGGGATCCAAAAGTCAACTTCAGTCCTTCATATATTCAAGATTGGCAGAATTAGTCCCTGAATTATATTTTGAGAAAGTGACAGAATCAGTCCTTGAAGTATTGGCAAATTACAAAATTGGTCCTTGGATCCTAAATATTACAAATCTGAAAATAAAACACATATCTTGGCCTAAGTGTGTGCAATTCAATCCAATATATTACCAAAGGCCCAAGTCACTTTACCCAAGCCCATCCCAATCATGGTCAAAGTCCATTAATCATGGTCAAAGGTCAGAACCGGTTCAAACCATTTATAAAATAAACAAACGAACCATTTTCCCCCAAATTTCCCCAATACCCAGAAATCCCAAATACACCATGAACCCTAACTCATAACTATAGTTCAATTGATCACACCACACCAATTAACCATCAATTAACCTATCATTGGTACTTCTAGAAGGTCTCACGTGTCTGTGCACATGTCAGAGAGAAGTATTTGAGCTACAAGGGACACCTGGCTACTCACCATTGGACAAGTCGCGTCATTGGATTCCGCTTCTAGATGCTCTGACAAGGACAGAGATTATGCACACGAATGGGACAGGTGTCAGAGTTGGATTGGGCAAGCCACGTCTAAATCCTGATCCAAGGGCTAATGATTGATCAAAGAAACACAAAATGTATCCAAGGGTGATAAGATGGACTGAAGAAGCACAAGAGAGGTGTGGATCGCCAACCTGGCATTTAGACCCTAACCCTTTCACCTCAGTTATAAATAGGTCTCATTTTAGCTTATTTGAGAAGTAGTTTTTAGAGTAGAGTTATGCTGTCAAATTCATTTTAGAATTGTTTTAGTTTAATTCAATTTCACATTTTGTAATTGCTTTTCATTTTAATAAAAGTTTAGTTCAATTTCCTTTTATCCTGTTTCAATTTTTAATACTGTTTTGCTTATTAGCTTATTGATTAACTGTTTGGATTCATTTCTTATTCTGAAAGTTTGCTTTTAAATTTAGTTTTAGTTTTTATAAATTCAGAATCATACATCAGTTTTAAATATATATTCATAAAAAAATAAAAAAAAATAGAAAAATAACAAAATATATAAAAATATACTTTGTACTTTTATGAAATCAGCTTGCAACCAAGCTTATTGAAGTGTTATTAAGCTCATTTTAGCTTCTTAGCTTTTGTGAGTTTTGGTTCTAGTATAAATATTCAATTCAGTCAAAAAGATTGAAAGTCAACAGAAGTCAAAGTTCTAAAGGTTGCTGGTATACTTTGGATAAGTTGGACGGATTTGGAAGGTCCTGCCTATCCTAGAGATAGGCAAGCACATTGAGTCCCCCTCTGTTCATGCTGAGGGGGAGAGTTTTGGTAAAAATCTGATTCAAGTATCTTATATTTGATGTTTGATTTGTAGACTCATTCAGTTTTAATAACTATTGTTTAATTGATTGTGTTAGCAGATTAGTGATAGTAATAGTTGAGTTTGAGCTTATTTGATTAGTAGATTGCATCAGTTTGTAGGTCTGATTGTCTCATTCTAGTGTATTTGAAGCATTTGTCATACTACTTGATCTCAATTGTTAGTGATTGTGTTGTAACTGAGATCTGTGGTTCTAGTCTCACTATAGCATCACTTATTAGTTGAATTTGATATTTGAAGTTTGGTTGAATTGTAGTTTGTTTGTGCATACTTGATCACTGTAGTAATAGTTTGGTTGTATTGAGTTTGAATCTGTGGTAATAAGTGAGAATGTGCACTTGTTAAATTTGAGCTATACAACTGGTAACTAGAGTGTTAATCTACAGTCAGCTGGTTATAAGTGTTGTGATTGGTATAATAGTTTGGTAGAATTTAGCCTAGAACACATAGGTGTAGTGTAATTCAGATTCTGCAAGGGTGTTTGGATTAACTGTTTTTGAAGTGTTTAAGTTGTTCATCTGTGGTTTGCTTTACATCAGTAGTTCAATTAGCTTAAGTAATAATCAAAATTTGCATCCTAGTGATAGTTTTTTTTTTTATAAAAAGTCAAATATAGCTTAGATCTTGTACAATTAGTTAAGTGTTAGTATAAATGTTAGCACAAGCTCACTCTTAGTTGTATTAGTATTCAATTTAGTATAATCAGCTTACATTTTAGCTTATTGATGCATTTAAATTCAGTTTAGATCTAAAGAAATTAGAAAAAGTCAAAAACAATTATATAGTGATAAGTCAGTATAGTAATATCTTATCAGCATAGAACTTAGTTTAGAAACCTGAGTTTAGCTTCAATTAGTGTAGCTATTAATTGAGTGTGATAGGGCTCTTGGTAGATTTAGCAACTCAGTAGTATAGACAAACATTTTCCCCCATTAGTTTGCACCTAGGAGCTTATTAGATGTGCTTATTTTTGTCTGCAAGTTAGAAGATTATAACTAAAATGCTGAGGTGAATACTAGGCCTGCTAGTTCAAAATTGAGGTTGTTCTTGTGTTTTATTGGTATTTCTGAGTTCATCAGTAGTTAATAGTTGTTGTGTATGATCAGAGTGCTTTTGGTTGCTATTATCTCATATCTGCTTATAACTTCTGCTTATTCAACTGCTTATTGAGCTATTTTATGTACTCTGTGAACATTCTGTGATTATTTTGATTTGATTTTTTTGCTTATCTGAGCATATTATAGCATCTATAGTCTGTGATATGAGTTTCAGTCAGTTTGTATCACAAGTGCTTAAAAATAAGCACTTGTGATAAGCAGTTTGATTAGAAAAAGCACTTCTACTGTTCATTTTGGTTTCAAAATTTTTCTCCAAGTTCATTTTATTAATTTTGATTTTCTGGAATTTTTCCATATTTTTCCAAGCATTTTTAGTATTTTTCTTAATTTCTTTTTGATTTTATTCATTTTTAAATAACAAAAATCCATAAAAATTCAGAAAAGCCTGTGAAAAATACAAAAATATTTTTAGAAGTTCTTTTATAATATTTTAGAATTTTTAGAATTTAATTTTCAATTTTTCAACCTTATTGTTCTATTTTCCTCTATTTTTAATTCATTTAAAATTACAAAAATAGAAAATAAATCATAGAAAATAAATAAAAAGCCAAAAAAATATTTTTTTTTTCTTAAAATTCTTTTTATTAGTTTAAGATTTTTAGAAAATTGTTTCAAGTTTGTAGGATCATTTTTCAATAAAATTCGCGTTTTATTTCGTACGTTACGTTTAAATCGCGGTTGCATTTCCGTTTTTACGTTTTAGACTTTGGTGCATATATAACTTGTACTCTTTGCATAATTCACTATTCCTTTTCATATTTTTAATTTCACAATCACTTCTCACTATTCACTTTTCACTACACGATTCCCAATTCGATTATTCGAAATTCCATTCGAACCTTCGTTGGGAGAATGACCCGGGAAATACTTTCCTAAGTATTTCTTCGGAAAATAAATATATACTATAATTGAGCACACATCAATGTGGTTATTTTGTTGGAAGTAAAATGCCTATTGGAGAACTTAGGTATAACTTGATGAGAATGTGGGGGAAATTTAGTCTTGCTGAAATTTTCTCAACTAATGATGAGATGTTCTGTTTCAAATTTAAGCATGAACATGGGATGAACCTGGTGTTAGATAGTAGTCCTTGGTTAGTTGGAGGTAGACCATTACTTGTACAAAAATGGAGTCCTGATGTTAACCTTGTTAAGTCTGAACCAGTGTCTGTTCCTTTATGGATTAAGATGTATGATGTTCCTTTAGAGGCTTGGACTGTACAAGGTATTAGCTCTCTTGCTAGCAGCCTAGGTAAACCATTGTCAATGGATGAAATGACAGCAAGGATGTGCCAATTTGGTAAAGGTAGACTTGGTTATGCTAGAGTTCTAGTTGAAGTTGATGCTAAAAAGGAGTTTAAGGACAATATTGTTGTACAATACAAGAATGTTTTAGGAAGTATTATCAGGACTAAAATTGTTAGGGTTGAATATACCTGGAAACCACCTGTGTGTAAACATTGTGGTGTATTTGGTCATAGTTTTGAACAATGTAACAGAAGGCCTAGGTCTACTGAAGAAGTCAATAAGATGCAAAATGATAACATTATGAGGCAGAAGGAAAATGACAATACAGTCAAGGACAAAAATCAGATGAACAATAATCCACAGGGTATGATCAGGGTAAGAAGGCTAGTACGGAAAATGGTAATAAGATGAAAGATAAAAATCAGGTTCATAGTCCTAAGGGTAAGCATATAGTGAATGATTTACCTAGTACTAGTAACCAATTTGCTGTACTAGAAACTTTTGAGGAATGTATTGATGATGAATTGAATGAAGATCAAAGGAAGGAAGTAAACCAGCTTATTGATAAGAAGCTTCAGCCCACCCCTAGTGAGCAAAGTAAATGGCCTGATAAAATGATTGAATATTTTAATACTAGGTGGAGAATGATAGTTGATTGTAATAGGGAAGAGGAGGATGTTTTAGAAGATAATTCTTTTGAAGGAAGATGTATGGCAGAAAATGAATTGGAGGGGTTGGATGGCTGTTTACAGCCTTCTAATTAAGTTTTTCATACTTTTGTATAAAAAACCAAAAATAGAATAAATATGGAGCTTAAAATGGCTTCTTGGAATATAAGGAGTATTGGTACTAAGGATAAAAAAGATGAAGTTAGGAATCTAATTCATGAGCATAAGCTTAGTACTTGTGCTATTCTTGAAACTCACTCTAAAGCTAGTGATTTAGACAAGGTCTGCAATAGAATTTTTTGCCATTGGAGTTGGGCTTCTAATATGTCTTCATGTAGCAAAAGTTGTAGGATTGTATTGGGATGGAATAACAATGATGTTCAGATTAATATTTTGAGTATGTCCTGGCAAAATATTTTCTGTGTGGTGGAGACTATTCACAACAAAACTAAGTTTTTTTGTTCTATTGTGTATGCTGCTAACCATGGAAGAGAAACAAGAAGTTTATGGAAGGAGTTATGCAGCCAGAGTCATATCACAAATGGTCACCCTTGGGTTCTTCTTGGAGATTTTAATGTTACCATGACACCTAATGAGCACTCAGCTGGTGGTTCCTTTGTTACACAAGATATGCAGGATCTTAAAGATTGTGTTAACTCAATTGAAGTAGAAGATATCTGTAGTTCTGGTTTCCAATTCACTTGGATAAAATCTCCTCACAATCCTATGGCTAGTACACTTAAAAAGCTTGACAGAATTATGGTTAATGATTGTTTCACTAGTGCATACAGTCAAGCTCATGCCATTTTTCTTCCTTACATCATCTCAAATCATAGTCCTTCAATGTTGATTATCCATGATGGTCTGATGACTCTGCCTAAACCTTTTAGATTTATGAACCATTTGCTGATAAAGTTAGTTTTCTGCATATTGTTGATCAATATTGGAAGGAAGATTTTCAGGGTGTAAAGATGTTTAAAGTTGTAAAAAAGTTGAGAAGCCTCAAGAAGCCTTTGAAAAGACTGAATTGGGAGAATGGGAATGTGTTTGAGAAAGTGATTATGGCTAAAGATAAGCTTAGAGAATGGCAGAATAAGATTGATAAAGACCCTTGTAATAATGAGATTAAAAAGGAAGGGGTAAAAGTCTTGAAAGAATATAGAGAGGCAGTGGCTGATGAAGGTAAAGTACTTAAGCAGAAAACAAAAATTGAATGGTTAAGTGAAGGAGACAAGAACACAAATTATTTTCACAAGGTTTTAAAGAGTAGACAAAGTAAGTGTAGAATAGAAAGTATTTGTGATGAGACTGGTCAGAGATATGTGGGCAATAAAGTTCTTGAACAATTTGTCAAACATTTCCAAAAGTTTTTGGGTACTGCTTCTGTTGTTCAATCTATTGAGGATAGAGATGATATATTTACTAATGTTCTTAGTGGAGAAGTTGCAGAAAAAATGATTTAGGGTGTGTGTGATAGTGAAATTAAAAAAGCTATGTTTGACATAGCTGATGTAAAGTCTCCAGGACCCGATGGTTTTACTGCATGCTTCTTTAAAAAAGCTTGGGCTATAGTTGGAAATGAGGTATGTGCTGCTGTTAGAGATTTTTTTCTTCATGGTAACCTTTTGAAGGAGATTAATTCTACAATCATTTCTCTTGTGCCAAAAATTAATACCCCACTCAAAGTATCAGATTTTAGACCTATTGCATGTTGTAATGTCATTTACAAATGCATAAGTAAAATCCTCACTGAAAGAATTAAAGGTGGTCTGGATAAGGTGGTGAACTTGAACCAAAGTGCTTTTGTTCCTGGGAGAAGTATTCAGGATAATATATTGATAACTCAAGAGCTTTTAAGAGGTTATAACAGGAATCATGGTGCTCAAAGATGTGCATTTAAAATTGATCTCCAAAAGGCTTATGACATAGTGAGTTGGACTTTCTTAGAAACTGTTCTGCACAAATTCGGATTCCACTCTAAAATGGTGCACTGGATCATGACTTGTATCACTTCAACTACCTTTTCTATTTGTGTTAATGGTTGCTCTTATGGTTATTTCAAAGGAGCTAGAGGGCTTAGACAAGGAGACCCCATTTCTCCTTATATATTCACTTTAGTGATGGAGGTTTTATCTCTTTTGATGGCTAAGAACACCCAAGAAGGCTCTGGTTTCAAATATCATCTTGGCTGCAAAGCCATGAATCTGACCCATTTATGTTTTGCAGATGACCTGATGGTCTTCTGTCATGGTGATGTTAGGTCGTTCAGATTGTCAAAAAAACTCTTGAGGAATTTAGTGGATATTCAGGATTAAATCCTAATATGGCTAAAAGTACCATTTTCTTTGGAAGTATTAATGCTCAAAAAAGGAGTGAAATTTTGAATATTATCCCATTCAATATTGGAAAACACCCAATGAAGTATCTAGGAGTTCCTCTCTTGTCCAAATGCTTGAGTGTTGCTGACTGCAAAATCCTAAATGATAAAGTTAAGGATAAAGTGGATGACTGGAAGAATAGATGGCTTTCTTATGTAGGGAGAGTTCAATTAATCACATCTGTATTGGCATCAATGCAAATCTACTGGGCTTCAGTCTACTTTTTACCTAAGACAGTAATCAAGGATATTGACAAAGTCATGAAGAGATTCTTATGGAATGGGGTTGATAAAGGTAATGCAAAATCAAAACTAGCATGGAAAGTGGTATGTAGACCAAAGGAGCAAAGTGGTTTGGGGATAAAGCCTCTCAATGAATGGAATGAAGTTTTACTTATGAAACATGTTTGGAATGTTGTTATCAATAAGGAAACTCTTTGGGTTCAATGGGTTAACAGAGTAAAATTAAAAAAGAGAAGTATTTGGGATGTTGAGGTTGAGAAAGGTGTCAGTTGGAGCTGGAAAAAGTTTTTATCTTTAAGAGATAAAATGAAACCTTTTGTATGGCATGAGCTTGGTAATGGTCTCAACACTTCTTTATGGTTTGACAAATGGGATAGTAAAGGTCCTCTTTCAAACTTCATTACTAGCAGAGACTTATATGAAGCCAGATTTAGTAAAGACTTAAAAGTTGCTGATATGATTGTTGATAATCAATGGGTTTGGCCAGACAATTGGTGGAATAAGTATGCTATACTTCATGAAATTCAAGTTCCTAAACTATCTCAAAATCCTGATAAAGTGGTATGGTTGGGTAATGAAAACAAGAAGTTGCAATTTTCTATAAGGGGTGTTTGGCAGAGTATGGTATGTGAGTATCAAAAGGTTGATTGGTTCAAGACTGTTTGGTTCTCTCAGTGTACTCCTAGACAAGCTTTTATTCTGTGGTTAGCTATGCACAATAGGCTCCAAACCCAAGATAGAATGGAGAAATGGAATAATGGTATTGTTCTGCAGTGTCCTTTATGCCTAACTACTAAGGATTCAGTACAACACTTGTTCTTTCAATGTGATTTTGCTTCTAAAGTCTGGAATCATATTAAAGAGTTAAGCTGTCTTGACAAAACTAATCACAAGTGGCAAGATATACAACAATTTATGCAGCAGAGTACATATAACAATAGCATCAGAAGTATACTTGGAAGACTTGGTTTGGCAGCCTGTGTGTATAATATTTGGAGGGAAAGGAATTTAAGACTTTTTCAAGGAATCAAAAGGAGTGAGGATGAAGTAATTCAATGCATTAAAGAAGAGCTGAGATGGAAATTAATGAGTTTAAAAGTAAAGAAGACCACTGCAATTGATAGAATTTTCAAGATATGGGATATAAGTGAAGTACAGAATCTTTGTTTGACATGAACTGGGTGTTTGGAAGTGAATTTTACTGCTGATTGAATCAGGTTTTGTCAACTATTCTTTATAGAAGTCATTACAAAGGTTGGACACCTTGTACCTTGGAGTTCTATCAAGTATGGCTGTACCTATTCTAGCCTTACATGCTTTCCAGTTTTGGCCTTGGGAGGAAAATTGGATCATGTATTGGTTAAATAGGAGGCCTAACTTGTAAGAATGTACCATAAAGTAGGGTCCTACTTTGTGAAGGGTAAATGACTTGGAGGATGGTGTATGATGGTTGGAATAGAGAGGTGTGCAAGATGAACCTTCTTGGTCCTTCCAATACACCATCATAGGAGGTATGGTTGGCATCCCTCAAGGAGTGCGTTCCCAAACAGTTGAAGCCATTTTCGAGATGGAAATGTAGGCTTTTTGGTATAGCCCTTGATTGGATGGGTTATGGGTGCCTAGTGATGCCATTAACCCTACTTGCTGTGTTTACTATGGTGGCAGGTTGAGTGATCATGGCAAGAGGGTAAGATGGAAATGTAGCTAGATGGTATGGTGCAATACAAAGTGATTTGAAGGTGTCATATTCTTTGTCTGAGATCAGAAATATCAGATATAATTGTTAGGATTTTGTCTGATATATAGTGAATGTTTAGAGTTGTGTTAGAGTTGCTGGTATAAAAGATTGGGGTTTGTCCAATCTTTCTTAAATATCCTTATGATGTACATATGTTTGGATGTTTAATATAAGCTCACCTTTTGCACCAAATCAGTGTATCTTGTGTAATGTATAATCTACTATGAGATCGATACATGATGACATATTATTGTGCCATATTACCGCTTTTTGGTATAAGCATTGCCTTAATGTTAATTTGTTGACACACATAGTTGTATAGGTTGCTTCTAATGCTGCGAAATCTGAAATTTCTTATTCATTAGACTTTTTGCACCTGTAACAAAGATCATAAAATAGCTGCCTTGTGTGTGTGTGTGTGTGTGTGTGTGTGTGTGTGTCATGTGCACATTGATTAAAAAAATCATGAAAAATCTTGGTGCAGGTTGCTGGATATCTTTGATTAAAAGAAGTATCATAAACTAACAACAAATAATTTAGACTGGTATACAGCACACTCTACAAAAACGGGCTGGTAATAAGGTTAACAGGTACGAGCAAAACTTTTTCCAGTAAAACCCATTCTATATATTGATCTATCACTATGATATTGTTCTTCAAAACATCATTTGGTCAAGACTGTTCATCTTCTTCAAGTCGTCTTGTGAAAGAAGTGTTTTCTTTCCACCACCACCAGTTTTATCATATGGTTGTGCCATCTTCCTCAAAAACTGCAAGTAGATCATAAAAACTTTGATAAACTATAGAGCTGACAAAAGATAGGTTGGTCGGGGGGTGAATAACTTGTCAAAACGGGTAGGCTCAGGTCACACCGACCCTTCAACCCTTTCTTTGTCCATCTTTTAAGTTTATAAATACTCAATAAAATAAGCTATATTGTTAAAATAATAAGCTTAACGTCTTTTAGTAAAAGCAATTAGGGAGTATAAGAGTATTAAACTTTAAAGCATCTGAGAACATTCTGGGTGACTTTTAATCCGTTTGAGCCGTTCCATTTTAACCATCTTTTAGCTGTTTGACCCATTAAAGATAACTATGAGAAACAAAACCTGACCTAGTTTTTAAGGTAAATAGGTCATAAAAACTGGAAGACGTACCTCTCTTGCTATATGCACAGCCATATCAGCACTCAAGTTCAGATGGGCCTCACGCAGATGAGACAGAATCCATCCAGGCAATTTAGAGCGTTTGTCATGTCTGGTATATCTACAGTATAGTATAGCAATCAACAAGTCTTTAGTACATACACTGGGGTCAATAAAGCTAAACTTGTCTATGAATTATATAGAGTTTGTTAACATTAATAGCTACATAAACAAAAGACAATACCACAACTTATGGTTGATTTGACAGCTTGTAACTAGAGGGGGAAAGTTCAACCAGTTAATGTAAAAACAGGTTACTTGGGTAAGAGGGTATGTGAATGAGGGGATGGGTATGATTATGTATGTGGATCATAGCTTGATAGGTGCGGGTTTTAAATTAGTAATGAAACCCACAAATTCGGGCCGGTCAGAATGTCAGATATGGAAAAGTCATTCCAGGCTACCATCAAACTCATATCCGTAATGATCCTGACTGGCCAAACGGTTTTAAAGTCACCAAATTATATTATAGTTTTGAAAAAAAATAAAAAAATTGAATCAACATTTTTCACTCTAAGATACTTCATGAATCAACCATTTAGGAAACCGAAAATTATATGTACCAAACTAGCCTGACCTAGCCTGTTGTGACAACAAAGCGTTCCAAGTCTACCCATTACTACAAACCCACCCATTTTGCCACATAAACCCAAAGACCAAAGCTTCATCCTGGCAGTTTGCAGTTTAAATTAATGAATAACTATTTATTTTATTTTTTTGTAGAAGATTATACGACCAAGCATACAAACCTTTTGTCAGCAAATATCATCATTCCATAATCTGCCTTTGAACGGATAACGCGTCCCACACATTGAGCAGCTTGTCTCTGTCCGTGTTGTCATCGTTAGAAAAGATTCTTATAGAAAAATCAAAGCAAGTACTCTAACTGAACAATTTATCGAAAGTAGAGAGAAGTACCAATGCATCAAAAGTCAAAAAGTCGCCTTCTTTAATCTGGAAAGTCTCTCGCAAGTACTCTAACCGAGCAAGTAATATCCTGTAAGCACAGATACCAAATTGAACACATGAGACTCAGACACATGTCCGAGACTGAAACAGTAACACTATAGTAGTGTGTCAATATAGAGTAGGATTACAAGCTAATTCAGCAAATTTTTACTTGTTTACCCACCTGCTCAGTGTGTATTGGAAAGGAACGCCAAACATGATTACGAGTCTCCCATAATGTCGGTCAAAGTCTATACCTTCTGCAACTTTTCCCCTGAAAGAATTACACACGCAAATATGTTATACAAATGGCTGAGGTGCATTGCTTATCGACACACTATATTAGATACAATTGGCATAATCCAGGATAACATCTTTACCTAGCAACAGAGAAAAACACAGCACCTCTCCCACAATCACAAGCTTTACGATAGTTATCTAGAGCTAATGTAGTCTCAACAACGTCTTGGGTCTCAATAAACACGAGTTTACGTTGCATTATTTCCTGAAGCACAACTTTGTGAGTCAGTAACGTAACAGAAAACATATGACCAAATAAAACTCATTCTTCATGCTAACATTATCATATAAAGGAATGATATAGTGAAACTTCCACATGTTAAACAGACTTATAATAGCAGAAAAGAGAGGGTTTTGTAGATAGTGTGGCCACCTTTAAAATCCCTGTTTCATTCCAACTGTTCACTATGGCATCCATATAAGAGTAACTGACAAAGAAACAAACAATTCCATCAGGAACTACTGACACCATCTCCAACAGAAGCCTCCCGTAATTTCTTTCGACTCCAGGATCACTTCTCAAATCAAACTTTGTGCTAACTGGAAGCTGATCACTGTGATTAACAAAACATTACATTAGTTTCCGAGGGCACACGGGATTTCTGATAATATAGTGAATCATGGACACTACAATCTTATTAAAACCATGAATGATTTTTCGAAGAATGAAATTAAAGAATAAAGCATTGTTGATTATCTTACCTTCCCCGTGTGAGAACCATGGGACATATACAATCCCTTGTTAAAGACATGGTAAAACTCCGGCTAACCACTGGATTGAAATTTAGAAGTCGAGGGTACAGATCAATTGGGCTTAGTGTTCCAGATGTGATTACAACTGACTGAAATCTGTCGAAGACGGGTTTTATTGCAAGAGAAGCATCATGGCAGCTAAGCTGAACGATATTATGAAAAGAAAATATCTTACCAACACATGATTACGAAAGTAAACCAAAACATGCAATTAAAGTAATAATAACATAAACGGGTAAACGGGTAAGGTTTTCCCTGTTTAGGTTACCGGGGAGGGCGAGCCTTTTTTACTCATGAATGCGGTCTCACCGGGTTAATCCCGGGATTGTTTCCGACCCATCCCTGGCCACCCCCAAATGTACACACCTAGCGATATGAAAAGGAGGGAGTACTTCCAAGAATTAGAAAAGGAGGGAGTACTTCCAAGATTGGAAATCAGAAATGCTTTATTCTTTAACACTAGGCTATGTACTATTAAAGAAGTGGTAAACAGGGTAGAAGGCCATAGAATCTACATGTACACCCAATCCGTATACAAGTCTACAACCAACTTTTGGAAGGTTAGACCAAACACTTAATAGTTTAATTCTTTTACAATGTTTTGACATCAAACTTCCCTGTTTTCAGGGTTATTTTGAAGTTTAGTGCAGTCGTCATATTTGTAGAGTAAAAACAGATTCATGTCAGATTGGAAATCAGAAAAGAGTTGCTTGAATTCAAAACTCAAATTTTGTCTTACAATATGAAAAGGAGGGAGTACTTCCAAGAACTAGAACGAAAAAAATCAAACCAGTGGTAAAATTGTCAAGTTGTACAAGCATTACATATATTTTAGCATAAGATTGTGTTTAGTTACAAATTTTATATTTTAAATTTGTAAATGAAAGCCTAACTGAAAGTGGAAGGAAGTATTAAATACCTGCAAAACTGGATCTGGTGTATTGGGCATTCGCTCATCATAAGGTTCGATTATGATTGAAAACCCCCTGGCATATGTCCCCACAAGTGTTGCAAAATTACAAATTGTTTGGATGTGCAAAAATTCATCTGTATCAGTTATTTCCAGAGTCAACATAAGAGAGTGTAGACGATCATAGCAAAATTTCAGCATTTTCTGGTCAATTCCAACATGTGAATTCACGGCGTTCACAAATGTAACAGGGCCCTCTTTTTCAAAATTCTCAGTTTCCAAACGTCCTTTCAGGTACTGCACTAATCTGCGTAAAACAGACACAAAATGCTGTGCTTTTCGTATATTTCCAGGCACGGCCTCCTTCAAAATATCATCAGGCAAAGCAGGATTTGCTAGCCAGGTATCACCAACTGCGCATGTCAGGAGTAAAAGAATCTGAACAAAAAAGATGCAGACAATACCACAAACGTAATAAATAGTTGGTGCATAAATTTATACATACATGGCAAGTTCCCTCTCTGTGCTAAACCATCAACAAGGCGGTCATATTCAGCACGCAGCCTCCTCTCGTCGGTGGCCTTGAACCTTCCTACCGAGTTGAACAAAGTTAAAATAAAGATCCTAGAACATCAATAACAAGTGAACAAGTAAAGAACAATATTTTATTAAGGCCTTCCCTAAAATGAAAACCAAAAGTAACCAACATTTTTTAGAGGTAAGTTACATTAGCCAAGGTAACACGAAGTTGCATACGAACTTTTTAAACTATAACGAAATTATTCATCAGTGGGGGTGAATACAGGACCATCAATGTGACTTTTGGTGCATTGATAACCGAATTCAGGGAACCCGAATCTTGGCACAAGAAAAACAATGGGCAGACACAGCTGCAGACCCAGAACCAATAACTACTACATATGAGAGAACATTTTCCATTCCTATACTCCAACATGTTAATGATTTAAGCCTCGCTATTCATCTCCTTATTCTCATGCTTCATACTCATGTGCACTATAAAAACTTCTGATAATTTAGTAGATTCATATAGAAACATAGAAAGATTTGGTCTCTAGATAATACATGCATTTGAACTATCAAAATGGTTACTACAACAATATAGTGAAATTAGAGTTGAATGATTAACACTCCCAAAAAAAATACCTGTCAATCTCCTGAGACATCTTATTAAGATTTCTAGTTGCCCCTTCAAGTGTTTGCTTTCGTACACTAACACTTAATGCCTCGATATTGTGGGCCTCATCAAACACCACTACAGACTCTCTCTACATTTCCTTCGATTTGATCCCAGCAACCTTTGGATCAAGCAAGTATTGGTAACTATAAACCACCACATTCGCCTTTCCAAACACCCTTGGTACTTCATATGTAGTCGGAAAAGAAGTCGCCGAAAAATCAGGTCGGAGAGGAAGGTGAACTGCTTAACCTATTAATTGTTCGTTAACAAATGTTTTGTTGAAAGATGAGTTTGATACACCTAATAAACTCATGGTAATTTATGTAAATTAAGTAAAAGTTGAAATGTAACGCTCTTGAGTTCAGCCACGTGGCCATTAGACGTCATAAAATAACAAGATGTCATTTAAAAATTGATACACGTAACGATTCACATAATTTACAATCCACACGATCTTCAAGTATCACCACATGTTTGATTTTGATACACACTTCCTAACACCCCCTTGAAACGAGCATCCAAACACTTCTTCATTCGAAGCTCATAGGGTTTCTAAAGACCATGAATTTGTGACATTTGTTCATGGAGATTTGTATTTTTTAAGGGTTTTATTTATTTATTTATTTTTTAATTTTTTTAATGGGTTTTTGTTAGTGTATCAGTTTTTCCGAAATGGTACACTTATGTTTTTATTCAAAATATCAGATGATTTATCTATTAGGAAAAATCTTTTTTGGACAAAGTGTGTCTCGGGTCAACCCACTCGACCTGCTATGAACCACCCATGTTGCCACTCTGAATCTTGTTCATAATTCATAAATCATGTTCTTTTGATGATTCATAGATGAAAGCTTATTAACTTTTGGTATTTGATTGCAGATTCAATGCAAAAACCATGTTAGAAAGACTAAGAAACCGTAGGTTAGTATTTGCCGGCGACTCCATTGGGAGAAACCAATGGGAATCCCTTTTGTGTATGCTATCAACCGCTGTTGCAAACCAATCTTCAATATATGAAGTTAACGGGAGACCCATCACAAAACATATGGGATTCCTGGTTTTCAAATTCATTGATTTCAATTGCACGATTGAATACTACCGGGCCCCATACCTGGTACCGCAAGGGCATCCCCCTGCTGGCTCACCAAAGCAGGTGCGAACCACTTTGAAAATCGATAAAATGGATTGGAGTTCTGGGAAATGGAAAGGAGCGGACGTGCTCGTGTTGAATAGTGGACATTGGTGGAATGCTGAAAAAACAACACGCGCGTAAGTTGTTTTAACTCTTGATGGACTTCTTATGAAAAAAGTTAATTTTTTGTACTTTAAATGAAGGTAGCAATTTCAAAATTTCAGACCCATTTATCTAAAATTTAGCAACGCATAAAATAGAAACAAACAACTCTAAAAGAAATTCGGTTGTGTGGGTCAAAATTGTTTAATGCCACTTGAAGTATATGCAGTTACTTGCAACCTTTTAATGATAATTTTGTTTATAAAGTAGATTTTTAATTTAAAAAATGTAAAACATTTATAATCATATTTTCTACACTTTTAAGTATTCAAGTTTATAAATTAACAATATTGAAATTCTTATAATCCTTTCTTACTTTAGCTATTTAACTTTTGTAAATTTATGGACCCAAAAATGTTGAAGCCTTGAAGGGTCAACCGAACTCTTGACACAGTTGTACTGTATTAGGAAGTAAACCGTTTGACATATTACCCAACCCACCTCTTTTCAACCACTTAAGTTCAATGTTCAAGATTGGTGCTTTTGATTGATTCATCTGATGTATAGTGTTCATGTTGCATTTTAGGGGCTGTTACTTTGAAGAAGGCGGAGATGTGAAATTGAATATGAGCATTGAAAGTGCATACGAAAAATCTGTTGAAACTGTTTTGAATTGGATAAATAAAGAAATAGATACAAACAAGACACAAGTGATGTTTAGAGGCTATTCTCCTGTGCATTTCAGGTTTGTGTTTGTGTTATTTATTTATTTAAATTTTTTGGTGCAAGTCAAAACGGGTAATTTTGGTTCAAATGGTTCGTATTGAGTTGACCTGAAAGTTGAAACACCTCTTGTCGTAAATATTATTATTTTTCAAAAATATAATTTCGTATTATATGATTGTGGACATTATATGACATTTATGCTATTTTGACTGATGTTATATGATGCTATTTTGACTGATGTTATATGGGCGTTTAGGAATGGTGATTGGAAATCTGGTGGTAGTTGCCATCTCGAGACACTACCGGACTTAAGTTCATCACCAGTCTCATCTGGCACAATGTTTTTTCCGAACGTATTCAGCTCTGTGTTATCTAAACACGGGAACACATCATCCTCAGAACCACCAAAAGTAGACTTATTAGACGTGACATATATGACATCAAAACGAAAAGATGGTCACGCTTCTATATAATACACGGGTCCAAAAAATGGTGGGCCAGCCCCTTTACGGAGGCAAGACTGCAGCCACTGGTGCTTACCAGGTGTTCCCGATACATGGAATGAGCTTTTGTATGCGGTTTTTCTCAAAAGGGAATATTCCCGCGCTGGGAATTCAACTACTGTCACTGCAATCGCCCCATCTCCTATATGACCAGTGGCAGCTGGAAGCTGGGGATAAATCCGAAATCGGTGCAAAACTGCATTGACGAGAACATACATTTGTAAAGATATAAAGGGAAATTTTGCATATATACAGAAGTGTGGGGGTGGGTTTAGAAAATATTGGCTCACATATTTTTTATTGAATAGCAAAATTATTAAATAACATACTTTGGTGAAATATTTGGGAGTATATAATTGTAAATTTGGCCTTTTTTGTAATTTTTTTCCTTTATACTGTAAAGTTATGCCTTTTAATGAACTGATCAGTTACTGATTACAACTTACAAGTGAGCAATCTCATAGAGTCAAAGGTGTGTACTACTGCATTATGTTTGGGTAGTTTTGGGACTTCTTAACTGGTTAGTTCATATGGTATTTTTACTTGTATTAAACATTTGATGCAAGGCTGTTTCTTGGTTTGTTTGGCTAGTCTAACCAAGAGTAAATTTAGTTTAGAAGTGAAAATCAGAAACCTTATAACCCAACAACTATGTTCAGAGAAATAAATTGAGACTAATTAACCTGACTTAATTTTGGCCACAAATGTTTTTTGAGGACTATTCTGACTAGGACCCCGGATCCCTTGCAAAGGGGATAAATTTTAAAAAGTCTAAAAAGTTTTCTGGAGATGCCACGTGTCCCCCATCCCTTTTAAACTCAAGGGCAGTATTGTAAATTTACTCCCTCTCGCTTTTTTCTCTCTTTCCCTCTTTCTTCTTTCTATTATCCGATAATCTTTCCTTTTTACGATCTCTCTTCTTTGATTCTTTCAATTTTCCGGCTATATATAAACGAATTTACACAATGATTTCGATTCAATTCATTCATTCATTCAATTTTACATTTTTTTTATTCTTTCATTTGTTCATATTTTGCAAAATTAGGGCTTTTTTGTTCTCAATTCATATTCCTTTATTTGAATCGTTAATATTTCTTCAAATCGTGTTAATTGTTCATATCGCCTTCGAATTAGCCGTTGGATTGCTTAATTGCAATAGAATTAGGGTTTTAATCATTCAATTGGTTAATTGGAAGACAATTGGGGGTTTTGAGTATTCAATTGGTCTATTGGAAGAAAATTAGGGTTTTAACCGTTCAAATTTGGGGATTTTTGATTGTTAAATCAGTTTCTGATGGCTGAGAGTGATTCTCATGTTTTTAATCAAGGTAATTTCATTTTTTGTTATATATTCATCAGTCAGTTATTTTTTATTATGTTCATCAATTAGTTTTTTGAAGATATTATGTCTGCATTGTTTGCTTAGTATGATGTGGATTCATCAGAGCATATTAGAATGAGGTTCATTAGTTATTTCTCGTTATTCTGGATTAATTAGAGGTTCGGATTCATTATAATAAGTTGTTAGAACAGATTAAAATGAGTTTCATCAGTGATTGCTTGTTATGATGGTTTAATTATAGGTTGCGGATTCATTAGAATAATTTTTTAAAATGGATTAAAATTAGGTTCATCAGTAATTCGTAGTTATTGTGGTTTAATTAGAAGTTGTGGATTCATTAGAATAATTTTTTAGAACGGATTAAAATGAGGTTCATCAGTGATTTGCTAGTTATGATGGTTTAATTATAGGTTGCGGATTCATTAGAATAATTTTTTAGAACGTATTAAAATGAGGTTCATCAGTAATTCCTAGTTATTGTGGTTTAATTAGAGGTTGCGGATTCATTAGAATAATTTTTTAGAACGGATTAAAATGAGGTTCATCAGTGATTGCTAGTTATGATGGTTTAATTATAGGTTGCGGATTCATTAGAATAATTTTTTAGAACGTATTAAAATGAGGTTCATCAGTAATTCCTAGTTATTGTGGTTTAATTAGAGGCTGTGGATTCTTTAGAATAACTTTTTAGAACGGATTAAAATGAGGTTCATCAGTAATTGCTATTTATCGTGGTTTAATTAGAGGCTGCAGATTCATTAGAATAACTTTTTAGAATGGATTAAAATGAGGTTCATCAGTTATAAAATGTTATCAATTTTATTTGTCTTGGTTCATCAATTATTGATTGTAATAATATATAATAATGAGGTTCATCAGTGATAAAGTGTTTTTGGTTCATCAGTCATTCATTGTATATATATTTTTTTTCAGATGATGATTATGAAGTTGTTCCATATTCTGTTGGTATTGTTTCTGAGAAGTGGGGTGAGAAGTTATGGATTCCTGATATTCCTGATGGTGAGAAGCCGGCTTATGGTATCATGTATCATTCTCTGGAGCAGGCTTATGAGTATTACAAAGATTATGCAAAAAGAGCTGGTTTTGAGATTCGTTTAGGTCAACATTATAAATCTACGAAGAATAAGGACAATAATCCTGATCTGCAATATTTTGTTTGTAGTAAAGAAGGTATAAATCCTGCCCCAAAGAAAGTTGGATCAAAGAGAAAACATAGGAAACATCCGTCTAAGCGTACTGATTGTAAGGCTGTTTTACGTGTGAGGTATGTTGAAGGAAAAGGATATTGGTGTTATGAATTTGTTGAGGGTCATAACCATAGCCTAGTTAGTCAGGAAGATAGTGTTTTTCTGGTTTCGTCTCGTGATGTTTCTTATACTCAGCAAGTTTTTCTATATCAAGCATCTCAAGTGAATCTTGGTCCAGTGAAGGGGTTTCATTTACTTAGGCAGATTTATGGGGACTACGATTTTATTGGGGTTAGTTCGGTTGATTGTAAAAACTATAGGAGAGATGTGCTTGATTTCATTGGTAAGAATGATGCTCAGATGTTAGTTGAGATGTTATTGAACAAGAAGGATTTTCATCCTAATTTTTCATTTGAGTATCAAACTGGTGAGAATAACGCGTTGACGAATCTTTTTTGGGCCGATGAGTACGCAAAAAGGAATTATTATGCTTTTGGCGATGTTATGTCATTTGATGCTACATTCAGGACTAATAAGTAAGTTCATTTTATATATGTTTTTTATTTTTCAACTGATGAACATCTTTTAATTAATAGGTTCATCTGTATTTTAAGATAAGATAGATATTGTACCCCACATATCTGATTGTACCCCACGTATCTTATCTATTTATCAGAAAATCCACTTTTCTTATCTCTCTACCCCACATATCCTATGTCTTTATCAGAAAATCCTCCATCCCAACTATTCTATATTTTTTCCTCTACCCCACATATCCTATCTCTTTATCTCTTTCATATCTTTTAAATTCTGATGAAATGAGTGTAATAGGTCATGTTTCTAGCTTGAATTGTTTCCCCGGAGTGGTCGTTGGGTGAGTGTGAGTAGCTTTTTGAAACTCATTGATAAGCTCAAACACACAAAAACTTTGCTGCAACAAGATGATGGTCAACGGTATAAAAATTAATTCACGTTGCACATCATCTTGTTCTGGCAGTTTATGTGTGTTTTGAGATTATTAATGAGTTTCAAAGCCTACGCAGAGTCACCAGCGACCATTTCTGGGGAAACATTTCAAGCTAGAAACATTTAATTTTTTTAAAGTTGCTGTATTTTGATTGTTATAAGCTGATGTTGTTGAATTTAAATGGTTCATCAGTATTTTTTAAACAAAATTTTTTAAAGTTGGTGTAAATAAGTTCATCAGTATTATAAAGCTGTTGTATTTGATTGTATAAACTGATGTTGTTTAAAGGTATTGAATTGAAATGGTTCATCAATTATATTATAACGGTTCATCGGTTTTATAATAATGTTTATCATTTATTTTTGATAGGTACAAAATGGTTTTTGTACCATTTACTGGGATCGACAATCATAATAATTGTGTTACATATGGAGCTGCGTTGCTGTCGTCGGAGACTAAAGAATCTTACATTTGGTTGCTTGAATGTTTTCAAAGAGCCTTCGTGCGAGCACCAAAGGTTATTGTTACTGATCAAGACGCATCAATGAAAGTTGCTATAGAGACAGTTTTCCCGTTATTTCGTCATAGATTATGCATGTGGCATATCATGCAGAAGTTGACTTCAAAGGTATGTTCATCAATGTATTTTTTTTAATTATTTTTGTTTATTAGTTACTTATAATTTAAAGGTTCATGAGATAGTTTTACAGTATAATGTTCATCATTTTATGGGATATTGTTTTCGACTGATAGAATAATGTTCATCATTTATATAATAATGTTCATCAGTTAGTTTTTTTATATAATAATGTTCATCATTTATACAATAAGGTTCATCTTGATTTTTGTAGGTTGGTCCTGATCTAGCTAAAGATGAAACTTTTAAACGAAGAATATCGGATATTGTTTGGACTAATAGAATAGAGCATGATGAGTTTGAAGCTTTGTGGGAGAAATTATTAGTTGATTTCGATTTGAAGAGTCACAAATGGCTTTCTGATATGTATGATTTGAGGTATAAATGGATTCCAGCCTATTACAGGAATGAGTTGATGTCGGGTTTGATGCGTACTTCTTCTAGGTCTGAGAGTGAAAACAATGCGTACGGTCGCTTGACGAGTATTGATTTGACTTTATGGGAATTTTATAATCATTTTGAGAGTGTGGTGGGTTGTCAAAGTTTTGCTCAACGTAAAAATGATCATGACAGTCGGTATACTATTCCAGATATGCACACAGAACTTCAATTAGAGAAGGAGGCATCAGAATTATACACTCGGTCCATTTTCTTTGATGTTCAAAATGAGATTTATGCTTCTGTGATTTCTTGTATGTCGGTTAGTGTTTCGGATGTTAATTCTGGCAAAAAATTTGTTATAAAAGATACTGGCGAAGATGAGCAGATTTCTAGGCGACATCGTATAGTGAAAGGGAAACCACAGTATGATGTTTTTTATGAGGTAACATCTTTTTATACATACAGTTTTGTTTCATTATTTTTTTTTTAATTTTATAAGAATGAGGTTCATCAGTCATTGTAGATAAAAATGAGGTTCATCAGTCATTGTAGATCAGAATGAGGTTCATCAGTCATTGTAGATTATAATGAGGTTCATCGTTGCTTTTTATCATGTTTTTTGTAATCAGATAATGTATGTAGATAATAATGAGGTTCATCAGTCATTGTAGATTAGAATTAGGTTCATCAGTCATTGTAGATTAGATAATGCATGTAGATAATAATGAGGTTCATCAGTCATTGTAGATCAGAATGAGGTTCATCAGTCATTGTAGATTATAATGAGGTTCATCGTTGCTTTTTATCATGTTTTTTGTAATCAGATAATGTATGTAGATAATAATGAGGTTCATCAGTCATTGTAGATTAGAATTAGGTTCATCAGTCATTGTAGATTAGATAATGCATGTAGATAATAATGATGTTCATTAGTCATTGTATATCAGAATCAGGTTCATCAGGTTCATCAGTCATTGTATATTAGAATGAGGTTCATCAGTCATTGTAGATAAGAATGAAGTTCATCATTGCCTTTTATCATGTTTTTTTGTACTCAGATAATGTATGTACTACCTTTTTTTTCAGGTTTTGTGTAAACCAGCTGAAGAGTTTTATCAGTGTACGTGCAAACGTTTTGAGTCATATGGACTGTTATGTCGTCATATCTTTTATGTGATTCGGTTTTCAAATGTTAAAAACTTTCCCAAGAAGTACGTGCTTAGGCGTTGGTCAAAAGATTCATTACCACCTCCATCAGTCATTCAAGCCACTGGTGACAGTCCTGATATGATCTTGCGTGAGATATTCAGATCAATCGAGTATTGTGTGAATCGTTATGCTAATGATCCCGAGCTACTGCAAAAGTTTAGAGATCATCAGGTTCAGTTAATGGCGAAGGCAGATGCTGATGTTCCTATACCTCCAAAGACTACTAAACGGGATAGGATTGCTTCTATTCTTGGTGTGTCGCAACCGGATGAGATTATTGTGAATGTTCCAAAGCAGGTTAGACTATTTATTCTCTTTTTTGTTATCTAGGTTAGTTGATGAACATGTTAAATTTTTGCAGTTTAGTTATATTTATAGTTATTATAGGTTCATCAGTTGTTATAGGTTCATCAGTTGTTATAGGTTCATCAGATTTATGACTGATATCAATTAGTCAAGGATAGATATCAGCAGTTTAGTTATCTTTTTTGTTATTGTAGGCCCATCAGTTATCATAGTTTTTTCGTTTTTTATAGGTTCATCAGTTTTTATAGGTTCATCAGTTATTATATGTGTTATCCTTGGCCCATCAGTTATCATAGTTTTTCAGTTTTTATAGGTTCATCAGTTGTTTACCAATTGTTCAACATATTTTTTGATCATTTTTGTTTTTTGGTCCAAAACAGGTTAGTACTAAGGGTTCGCGAAAGAGGATTAAGAGCAGTGTTGAACGTTCACTTATTGCTAGTGGGAAGCGTAGAAAGAAGAACTGTACAACCTGCAAATCTAGTATGAACGATCATAACCAGGCGAAATGCAATGCCATAAAAGCTCAAATTGCTGCTAAGAAAGCTAGTGAAAAGGCTGCTGCGAAGGAGATGAAGCAGAAGGCGGGATTGGCTGCCAAGAATGCGAAGTTGGCTGAGAAAACTGCTGCTAGGAAGGCGAATTTGGCTGAGAAGACTGCTGCTAGGAACGCGAAGTTGGCTGAGAAGACTGCTTGTGTAGTTAGTTAATAAATGTGGTGTTAGTTTGATAAGAGTGATCAAAGTAACTTTGATTTTTCTATTATACAAATAAATGTGATGTTTTACTTATAAATTTTTTTCTATTATAAAGTTCATCAGTTTTACTTATAAAGTTAGAGATAAAAGTTCTTCAAATTTTAGAGGTTCATCAATTTTAAATTATAACAGTGTCATTATAATTATCAAAGTTTCTAAAAAAAAGTTCTTCTTTCAACAAATTTTAGAGGTTTATCATTTTTTACATATTAAAGTTCATCAAAATTTACATATTAAAGTTCATCAAAAGTAAATCTAATTTAACAATTTTTTTCAGGTTCATCAATAAATTCAGGTTCATCAACTGTTATTTCATTTAAAAGATTTTCATCAAATTTTAGAGGTTTATCATTTTTTACATATTAAAGTTCATCAAAAGTTAAATCAAATTTTTAAAAAAAATCAGGTTCATCAATAAATTAAGGTTCATCAACAAACAAGAAGTAAATTCAGGTTCATCAATTTTATTTAACATAACAAAATGATAGTTCTATTAAACTAAAATAACTTGTCCATAACAACCAACCAAAAAGTAGTATTTATACTAGAACATTCCCTAATTAGATTAGGTTACTACTGCCAAAATTTTAACCATAACAAACTATTAGATCAAATTGTTTTTAGGTCTGTCGAAGAAGAGCACTAGCTTCCCGTTCGAAATAATCGCTGGCACGTTCTGCAATATTCTTTTTTGACATCTGCTGGAGCGTTCGCTTTTCCTTCAGAGGTAAACGATGATATTCTTCTACCTCGCTCTCCACTACATGTCTGTTTTCATTGTAGTCGGACAACAGAATCTTTGACATGTACTTCTTTCTTAAGTCTTCAAGCTGTTTGTCTTGTTCAGCACCTTCTTTTACAAACCCAGCATCAAAGTCTTTTTTCCCTCAATAAGTTTCCATGTGTCTCATGGCAAAAATTCCACAATCAATGAAATTGTTTTTGGTTTCCCATGCCAATTTGATATGATCCACTTTGTAGTTGTTCAGTGCTTGATAATTTGGATGCCCATTGTCTTTCAAGAACTTTATAAATTGAAATCTCTGTAATAATAAATTAAAAACAATGAGATTCAATTTAACTATGTTGATGAACATACATTTAATATACCTAACATTCTTACCAAATTAACCAGCTTTTTCTGATATCTATCCTTGACTAATTGATTATGATGCATGTTGTCAAGAATATGGATTTGAGGTTCTTTCAAGTTGAAACAGACGACGTAGTAGTGATCATCACCGAGCATCATCGGGAAAAGCGCCTGTTAAAGATAGAGGTTCATCAATTATTTACAATTAACTATAGGTTCATCAGTTTTATTAAGGTTCATCAGTTTTTTTAAGGTTCATCAGTTATTTATCTTAAAACAAATTAGTAAAATAGAAGTGCTTACCAGGTCAATGTCTCTGATAGATCCATAAACAGTCAAAAACAAAAGATTCTTCATGTTTTCATTAAACTTTTGTGTGAGTGCTCTCGAGTTGTGAGACAGATTGGCCATTTCTTTTGTCTGAGGTTCATCAATATAAGTCAAGATTTTTGCATATGTACATGATTTCAAATATTGAATCATAATTGATAAAGATTTTTGTAACTTACAATCATTGATGTGTGGGCATATAGCTTCTTTAATGATCCTACGTTCCTTTTCTCTTCTGCCATGTTATGTATATACGCCCACATATCAATTACTCCTGAACTAATTTCATTCCCTTCTTTGAAGCTCTCAAAGTGGATTCTTTGACCGTCAACAAAGTATGAATGAAATAACACATCACTGCAATTTCATTTTAAGGTAATATTTTAGAAAATTAAAGAAGCTACTTATTATAGAAATAATATTTTTAAATTGATGAACCTAATATATATTACTTACTCGAGATCTCCTCTTGCAGCGAATATTGTTTCAGCCACCTTTCGTTCATTGTCTTGTATTTTGTTCTTCATCACAACGACTCTTTGTAAATACGGAGATTTTAGAGATTCAGTAGGCTTTGTTTTTCTTTTTTCTCTTATATTTTCCAAGTCTTCTTGACCTTCTTCACCTTCTTTGATATTCTTTTCCGTTTGAGGAACTTTAAGCTTTCGAGCAATTGTGTTGAAAGAATTAAGTGGTGTGGCTTTTAGAGGCGTGGAAAAACCTTCATGTAGTACTTCACATTTTAATTTTTCTTCTGCTGATGGGGGAGCATATGATATCGGTGTTATCATCTTTGGCGATTCTTTATTTTGTGGGGAAGAGTTCTTATGTTTTTGTGATGTTTTTTTCAATTCTAAAGCTTCTGCTTGAATTCTTCTCCAAAGATTGTCATCACTAGTCTTGCTCAACCTTTCTGAGGATGTGTGCAAGAACGGTGTCTTTTTGAGCAACTCATCCAATAACTGCTCCAAGTCTTTCTTTTCTTCATACAAAACCAAAGGCAAAGACTTATTCTCAAATTGCTCCGTATTGAATATCGGGAATTCTGGCCTATGCAACTGTTTTATATGTTCATCAGTAAGTTAATTAATAAGTTCATCAATAAATTATAAGTTCATCAATAAGTTCATAAAACAAATCAGTTATAAGTTCATCAATAAGGTTATTACCTGACGTTCAATCTTTTCATATTCTTTCAAAAAGGCAGGATCCATGAACATTTGAGTTAACGTTAACTCAGCTTGTTTGTCCGTCTGAGGTTCATCTGTTAACTCGGAGCCATGATTCATTTGAGGTTCATCAGTTTGCTTAGATGCAACCTTAGCGTCGGAGCCATTCTTTGTTTGAGGTTCATCAGTTTGTTTAGATGCTTCCTTTGCCTCGGAGGCATCCTTATCATCACCCATCGTTATCATCAGCATTGAGCTCTCATCTTCAGTTTGTGAGCTCTCAAAAGTTGTCCTGTTTACCAAACTGTTCATCCAGTCTCGGACTTCCAACAACGATTCATTTCCGGGGTACATCTCCAATCCAGCCCTTAGCATGTCATCAATATTAATTTTCATCTCTTGAAATAAGCATAACATGTTCCTCAGTGAGTGACTGAATTCCTGTCATTAATATAATCAGTTAAGTCTTTGAACCTATATTAACTTAAAACTGATGAACCTATATTAACTGATGAACCTATATTTGAAGAATCTATAATCAAATAACATTTTAAAGTTTATATATATTTTACCTCAGCTGATTTGAATTGGGAATACTCCCCTGGAAATTCTAAAATCATTGCGGATAACTGTTGTTGGGTGAGCTTAATACTTGAGGATGAAGGTTCATCATTTCCATTTTCAGGTGTTTGATCGGTTCCGGTAATTGGTTCAGCAACTTCAGTGTTTTCATCACTTCCGGTCGTTTGAATATCCTCATTTGTTCCGATCATTTGAATATCATCATCTTCTAATTGATGAACCAATTATAAGAAATTCAAATATACACAAAATTTTTGCAGATAATATGTAAGTTATGAAACATAATAGAATTTTACCCTGTTGATCAACCCATTGATGCTCCTCAATATCATCTATATGAACATTAGGCACTTGCTCACCAACGTCATCTGTCTTTGGAGATTTTGATGTTCTTTTCCTTTTGTATCCAACAATGTTTTTGCACATGTTCATCGAATAGCGGTTTTTAGGAGATAGTGAACTCCTTTTTGCTTTCTGTTTTCTTCCTACATGTTTTACACCATTTTTCATAAGTTATAACAGGTTCATCAGATTATAAAAGTTATTTTTTTTTCAAGTTCATCAAATGTTCAAGTTCATCAGATTTTACATATTCAAGTTCATCAAGATTTTCAACAAATTTTTGAGGTTCATCAAATTTTTACTTATAACAAAACTTTACTTATAAAACAATAATATAATATAAATATAGTCTATATACATACCTTCTTGATCATTTCCCTCCTCTGCTTCTTGTGGTTTGTCTTCCAGCATTAGAAGGATTCGTCCATCAACCACTAATTTTAGATACAACTTATTTTAGGTAAATGTTTAAAATAAGAATATAATATAAGGTTCATCAGATTATAATTTGTGTACCTTCTATAGGCATCGAACCTTCCCTTTCTGAATTGTTCCCTTGAATGACATCTGGAAAAAAAAATGTCATTTTTTTAAGATGACACATACAAAAAAGTACTGATGAACATATAGTAAAATGAATACCTATATTAGAAGGTTCACCAGCGTTTGTTTTTTGTTTCTTTCTTCTAATCTTCTTTTTTTTTACTGGCTCATCGCTATCTTTTATCGGCACAATATTAGCATCTGAATTTAGACACAATGTGTAAAAAAAAACACATTATACGAGACAGTAAGTGATGAACCAAATAAAATAATACATCATACCTTCAATCATGAGTAGTGAACGCTTTAAAGGAGAGTGATCCTTCATTTTAGCTCTACTCCAATGTGGTCCAGCTTTATATGAGACTTCAATCTTGTCTTCATCATTACCCCTCGGTTCTTCCTCCAATTGAATTTCGGCTCCAGCATTCTCTATCTGCTGTTCATCATCGTTCTCTGAATCATCATCATTATTATTTTCTGCAGCTTCCTCTGCATCATCATCATCATCTTCCTCTGCATCATCATCCTCTTGATCTTCTTCTTCTTTATTTTCCTCATCATTTTTTTCTTCTTCTTGATCTTCTTCCGGTTCTTCTTTTTTCTCCACTTTTTCAGCTTTCGAAGCTCTTCCTTTCTTTATTTTACCAAACATCATCTCTTCCAATTCTTCCAAATTTTCTGTTTTCCAGTAATTAAACGCTGGGTATTTTGGTTTCTTCAGCAGCGAATTGGCAAATATAACTTGCAATTTTAAGTGTAAATCTTAAATTAAGAAAAATGTAACTGATGAACCTGATAAACTAACTGATGAACCTATAATCTAACAGATGAACCTATAACCTAATTGATGAACCTATAAATTAACTGATGAACATAAAGTATATAGTAATTACCTCCAATAGTAAGATTGGACCATAGAATCTTGTTCCCTGTCTCCAATTTTTCCTTTCGTCCTTCAAATTATGTAGCACATACTCGCACCAGTCCAATTGTTTCACAAGATCCATATCAGTAAGAGAAGGGATGACTCCAATATTCAAAGTCCCCATCGTTCCCACATAAGACAAAATAGTACAAAACAATGATATTATGTTCTTCAAAAATATGTCTCCACTATCATTTTTCCTAATTTGATTCTTAATTACCGGCATCAAATTCTTATTTGCATAAAGTCTAGGAACACCTTTGAATTGTTTTTTCCATTCTATGTATGCTTCATTTGATCTTTCCTTAACAACATCACGCACATCAACTGCATACTGACCCATTGGGAATCCGAAGGTATGGTGGATTAACTCAGGTGTTATGTGTATAGTATCACCAAAAACGGTTAGATTTCCAGATTCAGCATCAAACTTCTCAAGCAACCAATACCCTAAACGACTTGGCATGACATTAATTTCAAAGTCTAACAATGATTTAAAACCCATTCTTGATATTGCCTTTTTTTGGTCCGTTGTTATTTTCTTAATTGTTTCATATAATGGACCGGGAAAATTTTTTATTTGAACATTTGGAAAATTTTGTAGGTTAGGTGGGAGAATTTGTCGAAGACTTAATCCAGGCTTAAGGTCTTCAGAGAGAACAGGTTTATTAGTTTTTGATGAACCTGATGGTTTTGAAGGTTTGGAAGGTTTTGAAGGTTTGGAAGATTTAGCAGCAATTTCAGGATTTGATGAACCCCGTATTCTTTTAGGAAGTGGTTGATCAGCTTTCAATGAACCCCGAGTTCTTTTATTAGTAAACGCGTGTTCAACAAAGTCGTCATCACTTGGAGAATAGATTGTTAACGTCATAGGCATCTTTCCTATACAATAAAAAAAACAACTGATGAACAATCTTTCAATGAAAAATAACTATAAATTTTTTTTTCATATAATTTTTAACTGCAGAACCTTATTCTAAATAAAAACTGATGAAGCTCTTTTCAATTTATCCTAACAAGTTAGTACTAATTATACAATGATAACAAGTAATCACTGATGAACCTCTTTTTAATATATTCTAACAAGTAATCACTGATGAACCTCTTTTTAATATATTCTAACAAGTAATCACTGATGAACCTCTTTTTAATATATTCTAACAAGTTATTCTACTGATGAACCATATTCTTAATATATTTTTTAACAAGTTATAATCACTTTTTTTATTTTTTTTAAATGCTGAACCTTATTCAATCTATTTCTAACAAAATTTATCCTCAACTTCTAATCTAACCAGATAACTATTCTAATAACTGATGAACTTCATTGTAATCTATTTTAACAATTATTCTACTGATGAACCATATTTCTAACAAGTTATAAACACTTTTTTCATCTATTTTAACTGCTGAACCTTATTCTTAATCTATTTCTAACAAAATTTATCCACAACGTCTAATCTAACGAGATAACTATTCTAATCACTGATGAACCTCATTGTAATCTATTTTAACAATTATTCTATTGATGAACTATATTTCTAACAAGTTATAAACACTTTTTTCATCTATTTTAACAATTATTCTACTGATGAACCATGTTTCTATCAAGTTACAAACACTTTTTTCATCTATTTTAACTGCTGAACCTCATTTCTAACTAATGATAATCGGCAATCGATAATCGGCAAAATAATTGATGAACCAAAAACTTTTAAAAACCTGTAAAAGCTGGCCGGTCTTGGAATCGTTTCGATCTCTTTTCTGACAATGTTGGGCTCTTTTCTCTTCCAGATTCTAAATAAAAAATAATAATAAATCAAAATCATATTATCAAAATAAATAAATAAATAAATAAACTGATAAAATAATCCTAATTCTTTATGCATGCATTTTATATTCTAAAAAATCTAAATGAAACCCTACTTTTTTCAAAATCTAAAATTAAAAATAATAATAAAATGCATATTTTTTAAAAGCAAATACATTTTTTCATTTTTTTTCTAAAAATAACGCATGCAGTTAAAAAATAATTAAAACATGAATGAAACCCTAATTTTTTCAATTTAATCTATTCCTTACCAGTTGGATTCTTCATTTTGATCGGAAAATGATCGGAAAATGAAACCCTAATTTTTCCCCAAATTTATACGCGATTTTTGAGAGATTTTCACCAAATTTAGATCGGAAAATGATATTGTGCGTGAAATTGTGAGTGAGAGTGAGCGGTTTTGAGGGAAGATAGAAGTGGGGTTAATTACCGTTTTAACCTTTTTTAGGAAAGTCGCGTTATTTTTTTTTTGTTTGAATGAGAGCGGTTGGATTGATTTTGGTCAAATATTTGACTAATTGGATGGACGAGATTCCTTTTTAGACTTTGTAGATTTACACCCCTTTGTAGGGGATCGCGTCTCTCATCAGCATTGAGCTCTCATCTTCAGTTTGTGAGCTCTCAAAAGTTGTCCTGTTTACCAAACTGTTCATCCAGTCTCGGACTTCCAACAACGATTCATTTCCGGGGTACATCTCCAATCCAGCCCTTAGCATGTCATCAATATTAATTTTCATCTCTTGAAATAAGCATAACATGTTCCTCAGTGAGTGACTGAATTCCTGTCATTAATATAATCAGTTAAGTCTTTGAACCTATATTAACTTAAAACTGATGAACCTATATTAACTGATGAACCTATATTTGAAGAATCTATAATCAAATAACATTTTAAAGTTTATATATATTTTACCTCAGCTGATTTGAATTGGGAATACTCCCCTTGAAATTCTAAAATCATTGCGGATAACTGTTGTTGGGTGAGCTTAATACTTGAGGATGAAGGTTCATCATTTCCATTTTCAGGTGTTTGATCGGTTCCGGTAATTGGTTCAGCAACTTCAGTGTTTTCATCACTTCCGGTCGTTTGAATATCCTCATTTGTTCCGATCATTTGAATATCATCATCTTCTAATTGATGAACCAATTATAAGAAATTCAAATATACACAAAATTTTTGCAGATAATATGTAAGTTATGAAACATAATAGAATTTTACCCTGTTGATCAACCCATTGATGCTCCTCAATATCATCTATATGAACATTAGGCACTTGCTCACCAACGTCATCTGTCTTTGGAGATTTTGATGTTCTTTTCCTTTTGTATCCAACAATGTTTTTGCACATGTTCATCGAATAGCGGTTTTTAGGAGATAGTGAACTCCTTTTTGCTTTCTGTTTTCTTCCTACATGTTTTACACCATTTTTCATAAGTTATAACAGGTTCATCAGATTATAAAAGTTATTTTTTTTTTCAAGTTCATCAAATGTTCAAGTTCATCAGATTTTACATATTCAAGTTCATCAAGATTTTCAACAAATTTTTGAGGTTCATCAAATTTTTACTTATAACAAAAATTTACTTATAAAACAATAATATAATATAAATATAGTCTATATACATACCTTCTTGATCATTTCCCTCCTCTGCTTCTTGTGGTTTGTCTTCCAGCATTAGAAGGATTCGTCCATCAACCACTAATTTTAGATACAACTTATTTTAGGTAAATGTTTAAAATAAGAATATAATATAAGGTTCATCAGATTATAATTTGTGTACCTTCTATAGGCATCGAACCTTCCCTTTCTGAATTGTTCCCTTGAATGACATCTGGAAAAAAAAATGTCATTTTTTTAAGATGACACATACAAAAAAGTACTGATGAACATATAGTAAAATGAATACCTATATTAGAAGGTTCACCAGCGTTTGTTTTTTGTTTCTTTCTTCTAATCTTCTTTTTTTTTTACTGGCTCATCGCTATCTTTTATCGGTACAATATTAGCATCTGAATTTAGACACAATGTGTAAAAAAAACACATTATACGAGACAGTAAGTGATGAACCAAATAAAATAATACATCATACCTTCAATCATGAGTAGTGAACGCTTTAAAGGAGAGTGATCCTTCATTTTAGCTCTACTCCAATGTGGTCCAGCTTTATATGAGACTTCAATCTTGTCTTCATCATTACCCCTCGGTTCTTCCTCCAATTGAATTTCGGCTCCAGCATTCTCTATCTGCTGTTCATCATCGTTCTCTGAATCATCATCATTATTATTTTCTGCAGCTTCCTCTGCATCATCATCATCATCTTCCTCTGCATCATCATCCTCTTGATCTTCTTCTTCTTTATTTTCCTCAATATTTTTTTCTTCTTCTTGATCTTCTTCCGGTTCTTCTTTTTTCTCCACTTTTTCAGCTTTAGAAGCTCTTCCTTTCTTTATTTTACCAAACATCATCTCTTCCAATTCTTCCAAATTTTCTGTTTTCCAGTAATTAAACGCTGGGTATTTTGGTTTCTTCAGCAGCGAATTGGCAAATATAACCTGCAATTTTAAGTGTAAATCTTAAATTAAGAAAAATGTAACTGATGAACCTGATAAACTAACTGATGAACCTATAATCTAACAGATGAACCTATAACCTAATTGATGAACCTATAAATTAACTGATGAACATAAAGTATATAGTAATTACCTCCAATAGTAAGATTGGACCATAGAATCTTGTTCCCGGTCTCCAATTTTTCCTTTCGTCCTTCAAATTATGTAGCACATACTCGCACCAGTCCAATTGTTTCACAAGATACATATCAGTAAGAGAAGGGATGACTCCAATATTCAAAGTCCCCATCGTTCCCACATAAGACAAAATAGTACAAAACAATGATATTATGTTCTTCAAAAATATGTCTCCACTATCATTTTTCCTAATTTGATTCTTAATTACCGGCATCAAATTCTTATTTGCATAAAGTCTAGGAACACCTTTGAATTGTTTTTTCCATTCTATGTATGCTTCATTTGATCTTTCCTTAACAACATCACGCACATCAACTGCATACTGACCCATTGGGAATCCGAAGGTATGGTGGATTAACTCAGGTGTTATGTGTATAGTATCACCAAAAACGGTTAGATTTCCAGATTCAGCATCAAACCTCTCAAGCAACCAATACCCTAAACGACTTGGCATGACATTAATTTCAAAGTCTAACAATGATTTAAAACCCATTCTTGATATTGCCTTTTTTTGGTCCGTTGTTATTTTCTTAATTGTTTCATATAATGGACCGGGAAAATTTTTTATTTGAACATTTGGAAAATTTTGTAGGTTAGGTGGGAGAATTTGTCGAAGACTTAATCCAGGCTTAAGGTCTTCAGAGAGAACAGGTTTATTAGTTTTTGATGAACCTGATGGTTTTGAAGGTTTGGAAGGTTTTGAAGGTTTGGAAGATTTAGCAGCAATTTCAGGATTTGATGAACCCCGTATTCTTTTAGGAAGTGGTTGATCAGCTTTCAATGAACCCCGAGTTCTTTTATTAGTAAACGCGTGTTCAACAAAGTCGTCATCACTTGGAGAATAGATTGTTAACGTCATAGGCATCTTTCATATACAATAAAAAAAACAACTGATGAACAATCTTTCAATGAAAAATAACTATAAAAAATTTTTTCATATAATTTTTAACTGCTGAACCTTATTCTAAATAACAACTGATGAAGCTCTTTTCAATTTATCCTAACAAGTTAGTACTAATTATACAATGATAACAAGTAATCACTGATGAACCTCTTTTTAATATATTCTAACAAGTAATCACTGATGAACCTCTTTTTAATATATTCTAACAAGTAATCACTGATGAACCTCTTTTTAATATATTCTAACAAGTTATTCTACTGATGAACCATATTCTTAATATATTTTTAACAAGTTATAATCACTTTTTTTATTTTTTTTTAAATGCTGAACCTTATTCAATCTATTTCTAACAAAATTTATCCTCAACTTCTAATCTAACCAGATAACTATTCTAATAACTGATGAACTTCATTGTAATCTATTTTAACAATTATTCTACTGATGAACCATATTTCTAACAAGTTATAAACACTTTTTTCATCTATTTTAACTGCTGAACCTTATTCTTAATCTATTTCTAACAAAATTTATCCACAACGTCTAATCTAACGAGATAACTATTCTAATCACTGATGAACCTCATTGTAATCTATTTTAACAATTATTCTATTGATGAACTATATTTCTAACAAGTTATAAACACTTTTTTCATCTATTTTAACAATTATTCTACTGATGAACCATATTTCTATCAAGTTACAAACACTTTTTTCATCTATTTTAACTGCTGAACCTCATTTCTAACTAATGATAATCGGCAATCGATAATCGGCAAAATAATTGATGAACCAAAAACTTTTAAAAACCTGTAAAAGCTGGCCGGTCTTGGAATCGTTTCGATCTCTTTTCTGACAATGTTGGGCTCTTTTCTCTTCCAGATTCTAAATAAAAAAAAATAATAAATCAAAATCATATTATCAAAATAAATAAATAAATAAATAAACTGATAAAATAATCCTAATTCTTTATGCATGCATTTTATATTCTAAAAAATCTAAATGAAACCCTACTTTTTTCAAAATCTAAAATTAAAAATAATAATAAAATGCATATTTTTTAAAAGCAAATACATTTTTTCATTTTTTTTCTAAAAATAACGCATGCAGTTAAAAAATAATTAAAACATGAATGAAACCCTAATTTTTTCAATTTAATCTATTCCTTACCAGTTGGATTCTTCATTTTGATTGGAAAATGATCGGAAAATGAAACCCTAATTTTTCCCCAAATTTGTACGCGATTTTTGAGAGATTTTCACCAAATTTAGATCGGAAAATGATATTGTGCGTGAAATTGTGAGTGAGAGTGAGCGGTTTTGAGGGAAGATAGAAGTGGGGTTAATTACCGTTTTAACCTTTTTTAGGAAAGTCGCGTTATTTTTTTTTTTGTTTGAATGAGAGCGGTTGGATTGATTTTGGTCAAATATTTGACTAATTGGATGGACGAGATTCCTTTTTAGACTTTGTAGATTTACACCCCTTTGTAGGGGATCGCGTCTCTTCTGACTAGAGGTTTCAGTAAATAAACATCAAGTAATGTATCATGTATGCATTAGTCGTACAATCATTTGTATATTACTGTTTGAATGTTTGAGTCACTATAGATTCATAAGAGTTGAGAACAATATAAATTTCATATTTGTTATAGATTTAATAAATCAATTTTAGCTATCTATTTTTTTTTATCAAAATTAATAAAAACTATTTTCACATTTTTTTAACAACATATTTTGCAAACAGTAAATCTTCAAGGTATAAACCTTTTACCCAAAAAATCTTCAATGTACAAATAAATACACCATCGCGACGAGAATTAAATTATATTTCTATAGATATGCATTTCTAAATACTTTCGACGAATCTAATTTTTTTTCTTTTCAAAATTTCCGCCAAGAAAATTTAGAAAAAAAAAATATATAAAATAAAAAAATAAATCCTTGAAAGTATATAGAAGTGCATGTCTTGTTGAAAGATAATTTAATTTTCGTCGCAATTGTATAATTTTTTTTTCGCATACAATTAATGGTTTGTTAGATATTTAATTTTTTTTAAATGGTAAAAGTTTATTTTATTTTATTTTATTTTGATAAAAAAAAAAAGAAAAAAAAATGACCATTATTTGTTCATTAGATTTATAACAAATATAAGATCTATAGATTCATATATTTTGTCACATGATTCATATCATCAATCCAAGTACTAGTGCACATTCAACAAGATCATTTTGGCAAAACCAAAAGTAAGATAAGAGGAAATACAAACAATACATGATCACGGTTTCTGATACATATGCTCTTACATTGGCCGAAACTCAAGGCCAAATACAATAAGACCAGACATTGTTCCTTCATAACTAATCAACTTCAAACTCACAGGAACACACCCATTTCTAGACTTACTGTTTGAGTTAAATTTCCACAAAATAACCTCCATCGCTCCATCTTCCCTTTTTTCTGGAACTTGATCAATATCATGTCGATTCAATGCGTTCGGGGATCTAAAATAAAGAAGCCCACTCCTTTTGTTTTTCCAATCAAGTAAATCTCGTACTATCACTGGACAATGCAAACCAGAGCATGTTTCTGAAAGCTTGAACACAAGGTAACATGCATATTCTGCATCTGGAGACAGTGTTTGACTTGCGATCTTGCACTTGATATGCAATACTTGCTGCCGTAAGACCTCAATCACCTCTTCAAACCTACATGTACAGTATAATATGCAGTTACTGTTAGAATGGAAAATATTGTGGGATCAGTCAAACATCATTTCCCCAATTAGAAGATATCAACACATAAATGGACGAGAGAATTATGGACCAAGCAAACCAATTCCAACCAATGACATTATTGTATTCCATATATAGCTCATAGGCTCTTTGTATAAATAGAGACATTGTATTACCTCTCAATATACAATTCAATATAATAAAAAACCACAATTCATTTTATTTGTCGAAACATGGTATCAGAGACATGTTCGACCTCATCATCTACCATTTAACCATCCCTCTTATAACCGACAACCACCTTGAACCGCCATGTCCGGAGACGACAGTTCTGGGTCAGAACTTGCTATTCAATTAGCAAACATATTGAAAACCAACATAAACCAACAGCCACAAAACCCGAAATTATCCGACAATCTCCAAATCAATCTCAAGCTAAACAATCAAAACTATTCTCTATGGACCCGTATGATTCGGGTTGCCATTGGGGGAAAATCAAAAAACCTGTTAACCCATTTAACCAAAGAACCACCAGAAGAAACAAACGAATTGTTTGAGACATGGGAGCAAGACGACCTAATCGTCTTCTCATGGCTTATACAAAACATAGAACCAACAATAGCAGGCAATCTTACCGAATATCCCACGGCAAAAACGTTGTGGGATGCCTTGGCAACAACGTATAGTAGCGGAAGAGACAAGCTACAAGTTTTCAACCTCCATGTAAAAGCAAACGAACTCAAACAGAATGAAAAATCACTTGAAGAATTTTGGATCGCACTTCAAGGCGTATGGGGAGAGATCGACAGAATCGACCCCAACCCTATGTCATGCGCCGAAGATATCAAAAAGTATTCCAAAGTTCGATCCGAACAAAAACTCTTTCAGTTCCTTCACGGATTAGATCGGAAATTCGATCCAATTAAACGTGAAATCCTTCGACTCGATCCCCTCCCATCCGCAGAAACCGCGTATGCTACCGTACGCAAAGAAGCCGCTCACCAGAGTATTCTGGGAGCAACTAACAGTGAGAATCAAGGAATCGCAGCCGGGTTTCATGTCGGGACAGGCGAACCCGAAGGGGTCGGTTTAACGAGTAAGGGCTATCGTGGAAAGAAGCCGTTCACCAAAGAAGATAAGTCACACCTTAAGTGTGACGAATGTAAGATGACTGGACATACAAAATCCCAATGTTTCAGGATCGTTGGTTACCCTGATTGGTGGAATGATGGCCACAAAAGGGGTACACGAAACCCTAAATTGGAGAAGGAAAAGGTCGGGGCTCCTACCGCACAAGCCAGCACCAGCAACAAAGAAGAGACAGGAAAAGGCTTCGGTGGTCTCGCGGCACTGGCGGCGGCCGGAAATGGAGAAAAAGGGGATGAGTTTGTCGTGACAGGTAACAGGGAGATAGAAGGAGAGTTTCTCTCTCATGAATATCCCACCCAATCTTTTAATTCTTTTTTTACGGATATGTATAAATTATTTCCGTATAATAAGGATAATAATAATAATGTGTCAAACCCTCATGGGCCTACCCAGAATGGGCCGACCATTAAAACTACGCATGACCCAGTTGACAATGGATCGGCTCTTTCAGCCCACAGCAGCCTAAAAACCACAAATGAGCCGTGGATATTTGATTGCGGGGCAACAGATACGATGACTTATGACATATCTGATTTTTCGGAAATGTCAAAACCGAGGAAAACCCACATCCAAGCTGCAAACCAAGGGAGAATGGATGTAAAGGCAGGCGGAACAATTGAAATCTCTTCAAATATCAAACTCCCAAATTGCTTATATGTTCCCTCCTTGTCACATAAATTATTGTCTGTAAGCCATGTGACGAAAGAACTAAATTGTTCAGTACTTATGCATCCAACTTTCTGTCTCTTACAGGATATCAGGACGGGACGGATAATTGGGCGTGGCACTGAAAAACATGGACTATATTATGTTGATGAAGTTATTCAAGCCGGTACTGTGATGTTGGCACATGGAACAATAGAGAGGGAAGCATGGCTATGGCATAGAAGGTTGGGCCACCCTTCTGCAAGTTATTTACATATTTTATTTCCTGCACTTTTTCCGACGAATAAATCACTTTCTTGTGAAACTTGCATTTTAGCTAAAAGCCATAGACAATCGTTTAAACATAATAATACTCGTGTTGAAACTCCTTTTTCGTTAGTTCATTCAGATGTTTGGGGGCCAGCCCCTGTAATTGGGGGGCAGCAATTTAGATTTTATGTTATCTTTGTCGATGATTGTACACGAATGACATGGATCTATTTTTTGAAAAATAAAAGTGAAGTTTTTGAAAAATTCACTTCTTTCTACACCATGGTCCACACCTAGTTCAAAAAATCAATCCAAATTGTTCGAACCGATAATGGTGGAGAATATGTGAATTCCCAAATGAAATCATTTCTTCAATCAAAAGGTATAATCCACCAAACCACTTGCTCTCACACTCCTGAACAGAACGGAGTTGCCGAAAGAAAAAACCGAATTTTGCTCGAAATAACCAGGGCACTCATAATCGAATCACATGTTCCAAAGTCCTTTTGGCCAGAAGCCTTGGCCACCGCCACGTACCTTCTAAACCGTCTCCCTACTAAAATTCTCAAACTAAAAACCCCATTGGAAACCCTTGAAAAATACACTGAAATACCTCCAACACTCACCCTCCCACCCAAGGTATTTGGGTGTACGGTCTTTGTTCACATACCCAAGACATATAGAGATAAACTTGATCTGTGTGCAGAGAAATGTGTGTTTTTGGGATACGGTGTGAACCAAAAGGGTTATAGGTGTTACAATCCGAAAACACACCGAATGTTCACCACAATGAACTGTGACTTCCTTGAAACCAGATTCTTTTACGCCAACCAACACAGCAGTCAGGGGGAGGAACCATGTGACGCACTGGATTGGTTGACATATACAGAAAGCTGCCCTACTCACAATACTACACCTCCAGAAGTCAGCAGTCAATATAGTCCAAGTTCTATCAGTGCCACCCAAAATATCTCCCCCAATCTGGTATCCGAGGTAAGTAGTTCCCAACCGATTGATTCTCCGATTGATTCTCAAAATAATAACTCTCACGAATTGGTTGAAAGTACCAGTAATGCAGAACCAGAACAACAAGAAACCACAAATCCGAGCTCTCAGGATCATACAGAACCAGTACTTGAAGAGGTACCGAGCAAATACACCCTTCCACCAAGAGCAAACAGAGGAGTTCCAGCGAAGAGGTTTTCCCCAGAGAAGATATCCAGAAGCTCAAAGTATCCTATAGCTAATCTGGCTGAAGGAAACCTATCCAAAGAAGCAAAGGCCTTCACTGCAAGTCTCTACTCCGAAAAAGTTCCCTCAAATGTACAGGAAGCCGTAGAAAAAAAAGAATGGAAGGGTGCTATTGATGCTGAGATGGATTCATTAATCAGAAATGAAACGTGGGAGAAATGTACCCTACCGCAAGGCAAGAAACCTGTGGGATGTCGATGGCTCTTCATAATAAAATACAAACCAGATGGGAAGATAGAAAGGTATAAAGCTCGATTGGTCGCCAAAGGTTACACTCAAACGTATGGAATTGATTACTCTGAGACATTCTCACCAGTTGCAAACATGGATACAATAAGAATCCTGTTCTCAATCGCTGCAAACAAAGATTGGCCGCTCTACCAATTCGATGTAAAAAATGCCTTTCTACATGGAGAATTAAAAGAAGAAGTCTACATGGAAGCCCCCCCAGGATTCTCCCATGATTTCAATCCAGGAGAAGTTTGTCGGTTGAAAAAGTCCCTATATGGATTAAAACAGTCTCCCAGAGCATGGTTCGGCAGATTCACGCTAGCAATGAAAAAGTACGGGTTCAAACAAAGTAACTCAGACCACACTCTGTTTCTCAAACGCAATAGAGACAGAGTAACATGCCTAATTATATATGTGGATGATATGATTATCACCGGAAATGACGAAGCTGAAATAAAGAAGCTCAAAACAGAATTGTTTAAAGAATTTGAGATGAAGGATCTAGGACGACTAAAATATTTCCTTGGCATTGAAGTTCTTAGGTCACAACATGGGATCTTTATTTGTCAGAAAAAATATATACTAGATCTTCTTGCAGAAACAGGCATGATGGATTGTAAACCGGCTGAGACACCAATGATTGCTAATCAAAGGTTATACATGGAACCTGAAGCTGAACTGGCAGACAAAGATAGGTATCAACGAATGGTCGGCAAGCTGATATATCTCTCACATACTCGTCCAGACATAGCATACGCTGTGGGAGTTGTAAGTCGATTTATGCACCAACCTCAAAAAGCCCACATGGATGCAGTAGAAAGAATCATTGAATATCTCAAAGGAACTCCAGGCCATGGAGTGTGGTTCAAACCAAATGGACATTTGAATATTCAAATATACACGGATGCTGATTGGGCAGGTGACAAAGGAGACAGGAGATCAACGTCAGGATACTTCTCTTTGGTAGGAGATAACCTGGTTACATGGAAAAGTAAAAAACAGAAGGTGGTGTCATTATCTAGTGCCGAAGCAGAATTCAGAGGAATAGCTAAGGGAATTGCAGAAGTACTTTGGATTCGAAAACTCTTGACCGAAGTTGGTTTTTCCCCGAAAGAAACTACTCGTGTCATGTGTGACAATAAAGCTGCAATTCAAATCTCTGAAAATCCTGTACAACATGACAGAACCAAACAGGTAGAGATCGACAGACATTTCATCAAAGAAAAGCTGGAGGCAGGAATCATTGAATTACCATTTGTCAAGTCTCCAGAACAAGTGGCTGATATCCTCACTAAATCAGTTGATAAAGGGACTCTGCAAAAGTGCTTGAGCAAGTTGAATTTTGGTAATCCCACCATTCAACTTGAGGGGGAGTGTTAGAATGGAAAATATTGTGGGATCAGTCAAACATCATTTCCCCAATTAGAAGATATCAACACATAAATGGACGAGAGAATTATGGACCAAGCAAACCAATTCCAACCAATGACATTATTGTATTCCATATATAGCTCATAGGCTCTTTGTATAAATAGAGACATTGTATTACCTCTCAATATACAATTCAATATAATAAAAAACCACAATTCATTTTATTTGTCGAAACAGTTACATACTTCTTATAGAGACGACATAATGAAGCTTGGGAAGATAAAATTACCTGGACTCGGCTGCAGATGGCTTTGAATTAAAATGCTTCACATTTGAAGAGTCATATATAGCCTCTTTCGCAGAAATCATATGATGTTTTGTTCCCTTCGCATTTCTAATTGCTGAGAGCAGCTGTTGATTGGAATGTATGAAAGATTAATTATATTACCAAAACAAAAGGGTACCTCATAATTCTCCTATAGAATAAAAAAACTTCAGGAAAAAAATAGCTAGGACCTTTTCACCCTCTTCGCTTGGCAGTTGTTTCACCTCATATATCTTCAAGCGTGGTTTAAGGACTTGTTGAGCGCCCTTTAACTTTTCAACCTTTCCAAGTTTCACCTGTAAAATAATTATAAGACCATATTATAAACTTGTGATGCAGAATTATGAAAAAAAAAAAAAAAAAAAAAAAAAAAAAAAAAAAAAAAAAAAAAACCTATGCTTCCACCCTTATTTCAATATATAAACTAAATAATCTAGTATGTTAATCAAAAGGGATTTTCTAAACTAACACTGTCAATGGCTCGAAACTCAACACCTTCAACATAGATGACACCAGTTCCGCAATAGCATCGTGAAAAGCTCTCTAGTAGGACCTCAAAATAGGCTTCTTCCTTGTGATTCGAGAATCGGGACAGTTCAATAATCATCCACTTATCTCTCCACGTTGCGAAATATGAATGCAAAGTTTCATTCCCCATCTTGTACGTAAGGTTCACATACATTGGTCTACTTGAAGTTTTACTTGGGCCACCAAACTTGAAGACTAGATACACCCCGTAAGTAACACCCGGAGATAAAAACTGAGTTCTTATCTTGATTCGGATGTTCAAATTTAATAGATCTAACATCTTTGCTACTTTTTGAAACCTGAAATTGATAAGAGATATTAAAGTTCATTCTAGTTTATTCCTCCCTATGTACAATTTTTCAAGATATAATCTAGATTCACAATTAGGTTGGTCTTTCAATGAAGGTAAACAAATATTTAAAACTCCATAAGTAACTTAAAACCATGGTGGAAAGTATTAGTAAACTGCAAACTTTGATCAAACTCCAAATTCTCATTCGTATATCGATCGGGACGAATTGTTACACAAGTGACTTAAATGCTTTTTAGAAATACATCTACGCACTTGACACTTCCTTATTTACCTTGTCTATAAACTGAATAACTTAACTGGTTAATTTCAAGGCTTTCTACTTGCAAAATGTACTAGTCTAAAAGAGTTATCGCATAAATGGAGTGTGATTGCCTATCCTATCTTTATGTGGCTTGCTATGTTAATAATCAAGAAAATAACTAACAACAGTTAGCTCTCTAATAATGTTGAACAACCGTACATCTAACATTGCATTCACCCGCACATGCATACAGAAAGAAAAAAAAACAAACCTTGATTCGCGAATAGATGCCCACTTATGTGACCTGCGGTTTTTGTATGTAAACTTTGTTGCTGATATCATTTCATTTCTCTCTTCGTTTGGCCCCAGTGAAAACCACTATTATAAAAAGCAATGTACAGTCAAATGAAACCCGATTTCCACTACAAGTAAATGCATCACATCTATGGTAAATTGACATGCAGATAGTTTATAGTAAAAGATTAATTCATTAAACCGAAAGAAATGAAACAATAGCACAAGTCACTGAAGTTATAGAGTTGACTGTTGAGGATACTTCGAAAAAAATTGCAGACGTGGCATATTAGTCATTTTAGTCGATTAAATTTGTAAAATCAAACAATGCTAAAAGCACTAAAGACAGCATGTTTGTGGTTCTTGTCATGTTAGACCATCTCAATTGTTTACATAAAACAGAAAGTTTAGTGTCACACCAAATATTCAAAGCACAACACTAGTTAAACATATTTATTAAAAAAAAATAAAAATAAAGTAATATATATATATATATATATATATATATATATATATATATATATATATATATATATAGGGGGCTTTATTTTCAGAACCTGTTAAGTGCGGGAACTGCGAGAACTCCAATTATGCATTAGAAAACACGCATGTTCATATAAAACATGTATGTTTTCTTACATACACCTTAATACGTAGGCATGTGTATTAAGGTGTATGTAAGAAAATATACATGTTTTATATGAACATGCATTTTTTCTAATACATAATTGGAGTTCTCGCAGTTCCCGCACTTAACAAGGTTCTAAAAATAAAACCATTTTGCATTGATCTGTTGCACTTAACATGTTTTTTTTATATGAACATATGTATGTTATACATGTATGTGTATTAAGGTGTATGTAAGAAAACATACATGTTTTATATGAACATGCATGTTTTCTAATGCAAAATTAGAGTTCTCGCAGTTCCCGCACTTAACAGAGTTCTGAAAATAAAGATACACTATATATATATATATATATATATATATATATATATATATATATATATATATATATATATATATATATATATACCTTATTATATATTTACCCTTATTATAAAATATATTTTTTTTTCCTTTTTGAAATAATTAATGACATAACTAGATAATATGATCGATGGCATTACAATATTTGGGGTAAATATTTGATGTGTATGCTGAATAATAAACATATTTAGTGTAAAAGGATTTTATTCTCAGACCAAATTTGATATAGGTTTTTATGTTTACACTGAAATTGGTTTTTACATTTGAGTCCCTATAAATATTTGTGTACCATTTGGTTGTTTTTAAACCGGTAAATTGGTTTACTAAAATGTCAATCTATGTATAAAAAAGGTGTATTTATACATAAAACTATAAAAATGTCAGGTTGATATATAATGTTCAATCTTAAAAAAAAAAAAAAAAAAAAAAAAAAAAAAAAAAAAAAAAAAAAAAAAAAAAAAAACTATACTCATCCGTAATTAAATGATTTAAACTATTCTATAAAGAAAAATGATTTAAGCTACGCTCAAAACAATTATTAAAGAAAAAACTATACCTATGCGGATATTCGTCTAATGTAAAAGAATGGATGCTAGTATTTTAAGACGAAAGCCATGCATAAATATTTAAAAGAGTATGATCGATATTATGAACATCACAATCTTTAATTACCTGTGTGCCCTTTTGAAGTAGGATTCCTTTGAAGAGTACTTTGTAAAAATCCATTTTGCTCATATCAGAGTAGATCTTCTGACAATTTGACATGTGGATCAACTGTTGATAATCTTTTGGCAATTTAGCCTCCCAGATATCACGATCATCCTGCATATTACTAATTAGCTAACTGAAAAAATTTATTAACCATTTAAATTTTAGATTAGATATATGTGCATTTAAATAGAGCCACGTTTGTAGAAGCTAAGTATAAAAACTTACTTGGAACTGCAATGCTTTCTTAAGTTGTATTAGCACCTCCCTTGCCGTTGGTCGATCATCTCTCTCTTTATGTATGCATTTATAGGCAATCTCTTGAAATGCAGTCAATGACTCTTGTACCATTTGTTTCTTTATAGCCTCAAACACCATTTCATCAAGTCGTCCTTCTTCATAGTGGCGTCTAACCTCATGGACTAGATTTCGAGCATTACTGTTGTTGTATTCCATGACAAATCTCCCACACAACATCTCAAATAAAAGCACACCAAAGGAGTAAATATCAGATTCTTTGGTTAACATACTTGTGGTTATGTATAGTGGGTCACAATAACCAGATGTGCCTTTGGCATTGTCTATGACGTAGTTCATTTCCTGATTAATTGGACTTATCAAAGAAAGTCCAAAATCAGCAATTTTGGCTTTCCAATCGTCATGTAGAAGAATATTTGCAGCTTTGATGTCCCTATGTATCACCACCTCTTGCTTTACATCACTAGTTCCATGAAGAAAATCCAACCCGCTTGCAATATCAACGCATATCGCTAGCCTTCTCCTCCACGTAAGATCATTGTGCTTCAACCACCTATCAAGACTTCCTCTAGAAGCATACTCATAAACAATTATTTTTTCTCCTTCTTCATCACAAAAGCCTACAAGACCAATGAGATTTTCATGTTTATACTCCAAGAGTATTTCAAGTTCTGTCATAAGTTGAGCTTCTCCTTGACCAGACTTCCTATCCAACCGTTTCGCAGCAATATTGATATTACGTCTAATCGCATGTGTAACTTCACCTTTGTATACCTGGCCGAAACCTCCCTTTCCAATCAGATTACTAAAGTTCCGTGTAGCCAATTTAATTTCGTCAAGCGAAATTTGGAAGTTATCCTTGTTTTCCTGTGATCATGAATACTCTATCAATACGATAGTTCAAATAAATAGGTAATGATTAAAATTCTTCCATAATTAAAAACATAATAAGAAATCATGTTATATTTTGGTTTGTGCTGAACGAATCTGGTTAGGTAAGAAATTTGAGAAATCATGAAAAACGCAATTGTACCCTTGAATCATGTGTTTTTATGCACCTTTTACGTTAAAATGTTTTTTTAGTTATTTGGAAACAAATTTGTGAGTCAAAATTTTGAAAATGTAACATTTGATTCATATTATATTCAAAATCTTATATAAATGCAAAAGTTTTGAATCATCCTACAAATTGCAGTGAATCTACATTTAAATTGTTTATTTTGAATCACTACCCAAAAGTGACTTTTTTGGCAAGTATAGTGCTTTTACATATAAAATGAACCAAAATGACTAAATGCAATTCTAACGTTTATTTGACAATTGCTTATGTTAAAAGTTTCTCATTTGATATCCAACATTAACACTTTTTGATAACCGTTTTCTTCTCCCCCATATAATTCCCGCTATTTTTTCTCCATTAAAAAACCTCTAAAAGCCTCAATTCTTTATCAATTCCTGTGTAGTTTTCGAATCAAATTAGCACGTTTGATTCAGTTTTCAGTTCTACATCGTTTGATATAGTTTTTAGGTATTTCCCAGCAGTTTTCAAAAATGAATTTTGGCGCCAAATTGTGTTTTTTGAACCGTTCAGTCTTATTCAATTAGATTCAATTCCTGATTACTTTAGAGTTGTTTTGGAGTGAATTAATCTGAATCATGTCACGAAAAACTTTAAAACGTCAAATTCGAATCCCAAATAGGTATGAGAATATTGTATGTGGCTTGAATAATAAGAAGAAGGATGAGGTGGATAAGAGTAAAGCTGTTGAGAAATGTTTTGAAGATAGTTTTCTGAATGAAAAAGGTGGGAATAAGGATTGTGATAAAAGTGTTAATTCAGGGGATGTAGAAACTCATAGTAAGGAGAAGGATCTTGTGGTTGAATCAGGGGATAAGAATGGCAATATTGTGGAAAGCACTGGTGATTCTGGATGTAAAACTCCTGTTAATGCCGGGGTTATGGACACTGGAACAAGGAATGAAAGTAGTTTGAGTGGTGATGTCAATGGCAAGGGGTCTGACATGCTTCCTAATGTAAGTGTTAATCAACTTCTGATAAATCTGTTGATAATACTGCTGTTAATGGAAGTGCTAAGTCCTTTGCTAATGCTGTCACTAAGAATGAAAAATTCATGAGTAATAAGCTAGCTTGATTATGTACAAATTGAGAGAACAGATGATGGTGAAGAGGCTGTGGTTTTTGATGATGAAATTGTGAAAGAAGGAAGTAAACACTGGAAACTTAGTGTTTGATGAGCCTTAAACCAAGCAAATGATAAATAATTCAAACAGAACCAAAATTTATTTTGTTGTGCTAGCTTAGAGCGAAGTGTATGGTCACCTACCGAGCTCGCCATTCCTACGTGGAGGGTGAAATGGCTCCGCCATTCCCACGTTACCACACCACTTGGCTGCTTCACCATTTCAAATGTGACTGAAATCACCTTCGCCAATTGCGCATTTACTTTGAATTTTTTTGACCGTTTAGCCTTCAAACGACTAGTTTTTCAAATGTTATTTTATTTTATTTTTTTAATCCCACTTTTATAAATGCTACCCATATTTAACTATTTTTTACACAAAAATCTTAATTCTTTCTACCAAAAATTATGTCTTGTTCACTTTTACATACTGTCGAGGAAATAAACAAAACTACATTCACGTTGTAGTCAAAAAAACCAAATCCAAAACTGGTCTTGATAGACATATAGATCGTGCGACTCCATATTCTCCATAAGTAATGTTTTTTGCTAAATCACACTTTTTGTCGACCACTTTTTTTTTTTTTTTTTCGAAAAAAAAAAGAAAGAAAAGAAACAGTGACTTTATTTATTTATTTTTTTTATTTTTTTTTATTTTTTTATTTTATTTTTTTTTGCAAATAGATAAGAATTGGTTTCATGAAAGTACAAATGATGGAACATACTTTTTTTTTCTAGATCGTACTTTTTTGAGACCACTCTTGTTGTCTTTTTACAACAAAAAGGTTTCAATTTTTTTGCCAACTATTTAATCTCTTTTCACTTTGGCAAAAAGACTGATAACATAAAAAGGTACATAACTTGTATATCAAACGTTTATTACTAATATTATTCCATTTACTTAAGGTTTGGTAGTCAATTGCTTTGTATTTGTATTTTAGGCTTAAAAAGGAGTATTATATGAAAAGATACGGAAATGTGCAAGAAATGATGCAAGATGATTTAATCAAGATTGATGACGAATCAAAGAGAAAATGACACGAATAATTCACTTATATTGGAGGATTAATATTGTGAAATACTCCTGGAAGGATAAACTTGTGATTAAAAGTTGATTATTGATGGCTCTTAAAAGAATCAAGTGAAGAAACGAAGTCGAAAGTTGAAATCAAATTTAGGTGATGTCTTTTAAAGTTACTGTAATATTTTAGGCTTAACTTTTTAATACAAACTCCTTTTTAGGTGATTCAAGTGACCATGAAAAAGGAAAGTGTATCTACAATTTTCTTGTTTTGTGCTAACTTAAAAAGCAATCGAGGTGTTACGAGGTAACCAATTAGTTTGTTACGTTCTAACATTGTTGGTTAGGAAAAAATCTATCTAACCAAACCCTAACTCGACCCTTTCTAACTTTCCCAATCGATTTTCAGAGCTTCGTAAGGTATTTTCTACCAGTTTAGAAGCTGCAAACATCATAGGAACAAGGATAAATCATCAGAGACACTTGTTTAAGTCGGTTTGCTTATCGAATTCATTATTAACTCAATTTGTATATCGTTTTTTTATCTTTGTTTCATTGTTCGTTGAACTTATGGGCTAAGCACCCTAAGTGTCTTTCTAGTTATGAATTTATTTATGCAATGACATGATTTGTTAAGTTCAATTGATTCTTAATTAGATAGTTATTGTGTTCGTTGAGAGATCCTCTCGTTTATGTGTTTATATGCTTAATCTATTGGATAGTAAAAAATACTAGGTTACAAAACTAAAATGTCTATTGCTTAATTCCCAAAAAGCGTGAACAATACAATTCGTGGCTAGTGGTAGTACATATATCCTTGCTAGGTTAAAATTATTAAGCTATCTAGTTAGGGATAACGAAGTGTAAATGGGTATTTACACAAGAGTAAAGTGATTACTAGTTAAATAGTAGAGTTTTTTTTTGGTAAGCATAGTATTTTAAAAAATTATTTAACAAAGTATGTATCTTTAAAAGAATTTAACGTACAATGTAATATTTAATTTTTTCACAGAATCATTAAAACCCATAAATGAAGTTTTGTTAGAGTCCTACTATATACACCAATAAAGCTTTTAAACCTTGATAACTGTGTTATTTATCTCGTAATACTACATCAAACACTTAATTATGTTGGTGTATTTAGACTAGCCCTTTTGTTAGCATCGTATGCATTGTAGTGGATATTGACAAAATAGTTAGTTGGCGTTCTTAATACTAGATAATTTCCATGAATAATCGAGTTAGATTGCGGTGGGCATGCGTGTAGATTTTAATGATTAAAACTAGGTCTACACTACCTTAGAGTCATTAAGATATTAGTTAAACATTGTACTAAGGGCACTGGGAGTGGGTGAGTGAGGATGCGGGGCGGGATCCCTCACTCACGGGAACAACGCCGCCGGCCTATCTCTCACGCACGGGGAGGTCATTTTGAGTGAGGATCTCACGCACGGGGAGGTGTAAAAATTCGAACGTTGCAAAGTGACTTTTGACTGTTGGAGGCATTTAACTTTTTTTTTAGTTGTATATATTGGAGTGTTTGTGGATCGTGGAAAGCAAAAATAAATAAAATAAAATAAAAAATCAAGAAGCAAAACAAATTCATACCGAGAATCAAATACAATTTGTGAGAATCAAATATATATATATGTGTGTGTTGTAGTGTGTGTTTTAAGTTGCAGGTTTTTTATAGGTGGAAGAAACAAGGTTGGGGTGTGTTTTACGGTTTCAGTCCTTGTAGTTCGTGTTTGGGTGTTTTCTAAAATTTTAATGGAATTTAAAAAAGAAAAAAGAAAAAAAAAATAAGTGAGTGAAGGGTGAGTGAAGTGGCGCCTCTAAAAATATGAGTGAGTGAGGGAAAAAGTAAGGAATGATGTGACGCATTTCGATTGGTTGGGAGTGAGTGAAGGAAGGGAGTGTGAGTGAACCCCTCCCTCCCCCTAACAAACCATGTCAGTAGCATAATCATATGAACGACTAGGTAAACACGTCTTTTCCTCTTTTATTGTTTGCAATTTTCATTTTTGTATCTTTTATTTTTGTTTCGTTATTTATTTGTTTTATCAGTTGCTTTTAACTCACAAAATCTTTATGATCATTCGGATCTAAAATGCCCCAACTTATTTTGATTTAATAGGATTTAAGTAATTATTTCATTTAAACAATTAGAATCTCAGTTCCTAGTGTTCGACCTCGACTTACCGAGAGTATACTACACACGACCAGGTACACTGTTCATAAGTGTTAGTCTATTAACGATATTTCTTTTTATAAATTTAAAACCGGATTCTAGCAAAAAAAATCCTACCAACCTTTTGGAGATGCGTCAACAATCCTTTGGAGTCGCACGGTCTATCAGTCTATTAAGAGATGAATCGAGTGATGATAGAGATGAATCCAGTGATTATCTCTTAATCAAAGCTAAAGTCGTTAGTGATGAATCCAGTGATGATAGTGATAGTCATCGAGGAAGTGAAGAGATGGTGAAGATAATGAAGAGTTCAACTTAATGGTGAATAACTTTAGGATGTTCTTCAAGAAGGGCAATAGGTTTAAAAGAGGTAATCACTTTGGTAACGGGGGTGATAGGTTTGGTAGTAGAGGTCATGGTGATAGGAATAAGGGTGTTAACAACTCTAGGCGAGAACGTGGTTGTGATGGTTGCGGAAACAAGAACCACCTCATTTGTTTAGGAATTATGTTACCACCTAAGTTCTCGTTCCTATGAAATAGGATTTTGTTAGTAGGTTTTCGCTTTTGTTGCCTATAAGTATGACTTTTGTTTTGAAAAAACACAGTTAAGTTTTATACTTATTAAACTAAGGAACCTTCTGGTTACTTTTTATTGGCGTTTCTTCATTCTTTTATGTTCTTTGGCCATTTGATTATCGATTCGCATCATGGATTCTATGCTGATGTTAGATACTAAAGGTTGAGAGATTGAGATTGAACAAGATATAATAGTTAGTAAATGGTACGTAGTCATGTAATTAATAATTTTGTTGAGTTGTACTAAAGCTATTTGTGTTGTAATCTTCTCTTTATTAGTGAAAAGTGGTGTGCTAAGAAAAAACGAGTAAAATGAAATGACAGTTATACCCTTGTGCAATGCACATGAGATTTTAATCGTTAAAATAGATGGTCCTTAAAAAAGGGCCATGAGAGTTAAGGGTTTTCAAGTTAGAGACTATATGCGTTAGGAAAAAGTAAAAGGATATACATGCAAGTCAACGCAAACCATAAGGATGGTCCATGTGATTTATTCTAATTTTTATAACAATCAAAATCTATATCCTGTCTCCTTCACATCATTTTTCTTATTGTTATTACTTATTAACATTGTTATATTGGTTATGATTTTTTTTTTCTTTATACATTACAAAAATAAAAGCTTTATTTCATAACTACAACATGAATATTTTTTTCACCCGCATGGTGCGCGGGGGCAAAATCTCGTGTATATCAATTTTCAAACTAATATGAAATAATCTGTATTTCTTGTGATGAAGTACTAGCATTAACTAAAAATGATCAAGGGATGAGAAGAGTTTAAAGGTCATATTTAAATTTTCATACTAAAAACAGAGCACTAAAGCATTTAAATACCGAAAGAGTTTAAAACATAGCTGACCTGGAAGTGTAATGCTTTCTCTAATTCTTTGATGACAACTTCCATTGTCGGACGCTCATCGTGACTTTCTTGCAAACACTGATATGCTATTTTTAAAAATGTTTCCAACGAGTCTTGATTAAGTGCTTTAATAGAACTTTTTCCATTTGCTTCTTCCTTTAGATAAGGGTCCACCATTTCATTAAGTGTCCCCTCGTCGAAACATTGCCGTGCCATGTGTGCAAGCCCCTCGCCATAAATTGGATCGTTGGCCAATCTCCAACAATAGATTTCAAATAAAACGACCCCAAATGCATAAATATCTACTTCTTTACTTAATCTACCTGTTTCTCTATATTCTGGATCTAAATACCCTGGTGTGCCTATAATAATTTGATTGTTGAGAAAGATTTCTTGTTGAAATATGCACAAAGGAGAACCATCTATCATCGCTTCCAAATTCTTATTCAATAGAATATTATGGCTCTTTATATCACGGTGAATTATCTTTTGTTTGTCCTCGAGGCTGGTGTGAATGTAATTTAAGGCATGTGCAATCTCAATGCATATTTTTAAACGTTGCACCCAAGTAAACTTTGCAATGAATCTAGTGCACATGTGGCCTGAGCCTCCTAGGTAATCACCAAGAGTTCCTTTGGAAGCATACTCATAGACAATGATCTTTTCAGGATGATCATCACAAAAGCCAAGAAGAGAGACTACGTTCCGATGGTTACAGCTAGCAATCGTTTCAATCTCAGCGATGAAAAGTTCCTCTTCATGTGTAGCGGCGTACCTTTTTATAGCTACAGCAGCACTTCTCTTGGGTAGTCCAGACTTATTCTTCCCTTCTATCTCCGATATATTTTTGATATCACAAACATCGAGTACTGCTTTGTAAACCTGGCGAAATCCGTTTGATGCGATGAGAAATACCCGATGAAAATTGTTTGTGGCAGTTCTAATATCGCTAAGGTCAATCTTTAAGTATTCCAAGTTCGTCTCCTGCAACATTGATGTGTGTTAAGGAAAACAGATTTAACTTTTAAGGGATAGATTGGCTACAATCCATCATAAAAATATTCACACAATGAATCAGGGATCCACAAAAAAGAATCATGACCAATGAAAATAAACAAGGAACCACATGTTTTAGCACAAAATTGTAGCCAATTGGATACAATTAATTGTAGCTAACATATTCTCAATTTTTAAATACTCATATAATTAGTGTGAAACAAATAAGTAGAACATTGACTAACCACTAAATCAATTAGAAGAAAAAAAAAAAAAAAAAAAAAAAATCAATTAGAAAACTTGATTGAAGCATTATTTTATAACATCGTAAAAAGCAAAGTGGCAATTCAGTGTTATACAATAAAAAATGTTAAGAGTACGTTAATTCATGTTACTATTTCATTCTTTTCAACTTTTAACTTAAGATACTTCTGTGATATAGCTTAGAGGGGGGTGTGAGTATGTGGCTACGTTTTACCTAAGTGCAGGTGTAGTTCCTTTCAAAAGTATGCAGTTTGAATTAAAAATTTGTTCAAATTAAACCTACGCCATTTTCACTTAATCACTTAAAAAACTTTTATACAATAAGAAAAAACTTTAAATTGAAAATGACTATTTTGAAGAAAAACAAATTGAACTAATAGGAGAGCTTTTTTTCACCACGTGACAAACTTGACCTCTCTCATTGACAAATAAAAGTCAAAATTGAAATTGATTTTGTCAAATTTAATAAAGTTTTGGAGTATATAATCAGAGTTAAGAATGAGAAGAAACAACAACCATAAATATTAGATGCACTCACAAAAATAGATGCATCTCTCTATTATTTTTCTTTTCTTATTTAAAATATATGGCTACAATTTCTTCTCACTCTTCTCATTTGAATAATTATTCTCACTAGATCAATACTCTATATAATCAAACAAATAAAAAAGCAAAAAAAACACAGTCTTGGGATTTGTTTTTTTTTCTTTATATATATATATATATATATATATATATATATATATATATATATATATATATATATATATATATATATATATATATATAAGCAAAAGAAACCTTGTCTTCTATTTCCAATTACCATCAAATCTATAATCAATGTTTTACAAACCGGTTTTTGATTGATCTGATCAAGCCACCGAATCAGCAGTTTAACCACTGGGTCAAACCAGCTTTTTAAAGAAAAAAAGTTTAATAAACTAGCTCACCAAACACCTATAAAAACATGTAAAGTTTGAAACCAAACACATATAAAACCTAAAACTAGTAACACGGATAACTAAAATTAGTAACAACAAAATCTTAAAGTATTTAATTTTCTAATCTTCCCGGATTTATCATGGTGATTTCCCACATCTATTTCCTACCAACCTCCTTGTCTTCTATTTACGATTACCATCAAATCTATAATCAATGTTTTAAAAAACGGTTTTTTATTGATCCGATCGAGCCACCGGATTAACAGATTAACCACCGGGTCGACCTGGCTTTTTAAAGATAAAAAGTTCAATAAATTGGCTAACCGAACACAAATAAAAACATGTAAAGTTTGAAACCAAACACATATAAAAGTATAAAACCTAAAAAGTTCAATATCGAGCATACACTAGAAGTTTACCAAAGTACCAAACACAAAATCGAATAATAAACACATCAATCGAACAAAAATACAAGTTTCATTTTTTTAAACGATATTCTAAATGTATAACTTAAGTTCAAAGCTTAGGATTATTACTTTCATTTTCTAATATACTAAAATTTATTTGTAGCTTAAACGAAGTAAAATTGTTTAACATTTAAATAACTCAAAACCAGTTTGTTGTATAATCTTAAGCTAAACACAGTAGTGGAGGTGAATCCCTCTTATTTTTTCTGTCACGTCAGTTTTCTCTCTCGGGCGACTTATAGGCGATTGGTTGCCACAGTAAAGGTGACCTTCATTTCTTTTCTAATATATATATATATATATATATATATATATATATATATATATATATATATATATATATATATATATATATATATATATGGTGGGGTTATTATAAAAAGTCTCTTATAATAAAAAGTGTAGGAAGGATTGTGGGAGTGACATGTGTCACCCCAATGCCACATCATATGATACGTGTCAACCCCCCCCCCCCCCACCGCCGAAAAAAAAATTCCCGCCAAAAAAAAATTGGGCAAAAATTTTTTTTTTCCCACCAAAAAATTTTACTGCATCACGTTTACTGCATCACAATTATGATTTTACTGCATCATGGTTACTGCATTCATGGTTATAAAGTTACTGTATCATAGTTATAAGAAACTGCATCATCCTAAGTTTTCTGCATCATATGTATGTAACTGCATCACAGTTACTGCATTCATGGGTAGGGTTCTAATTTTGACAAGTTTTGTGTTAACATGTCAAAAAATACACACTTTAAAAAAAATCTCTCCCACCCTTTGGAGACCATGGAGAAAAACAATACCCTAAAACTTTTTTAACATGTCAAAAAATACACACTTTAACTCTTTTCTTGTCTTTGGTCTGATTTGTGATCGGTTTTTATTTTTTTAGGGTTTTTTATTCGCTAGTTAGGGTTTTTACTTAATCGATTTGATCTGCTCTTAAATCCCATCCTTATATCAAATGATTACATTGAATTCATCACTAATCTGCTGGTTCATGGGATAATCTTTGTGCTTAATCATTTTAAACCCTAGTTTTTAAACTAGGGTTTTCTAGCTTTGGACGTGAAGAGCTGCTGGTTACTTTCTTCTTGTTTTTATGTTCGATTGTATTGCTTTGGGTATTCTGATTTGTTGATGATGTTGGGAGACATGGCCGTCCTATGAATTTATGAAATTTTTGAGGGCCCTGGACGAAATTAAATAATGAGGCCCTTCGATAAGGAATTTCATATATAAAGTGTCACCACATATAAGATATAATGCAATTAGTTAGCTAAACGTTCTAACATATTACTCATTTAAGATACTTTCTCATCTATATATTTTTTTCTTTGTGAAAAATATGCATACATATGCATATAATTATTAACAGGACAAATTTTGAGGCCCTTAAAAATTTGGGGCCCTGTGCGGTCACTCACCTTGCACACCCTCAAAGCCGGCCCTGTTGGGAGAGGAGAATATACCTATGCCACCTCCTGTGGTTAATGATACGACTGATGTAATTAATGATAACAATGTATCTGCTAGTGGGCATGTGGAGCCGGTTTCATGTGCCTCACCTGCTACTAATGCGAATGTAATTGAACCAGGTCTTCAATCTGGTAACGTGTTAAATGAATCTCAAGTGGAGAAGGAGTCTACTAATGTGCATGTGGTTGCTCCTAATATTGAACAGTTATTGTTTAGTGCGCATAAGAATTTTGATGCTACTATGAATCAAGTTCAACGTGAGATTGCTGCTAATAAGGGTATTAATACATATTCAAACACTACAGGTGTTTTGGATCTGCCTATAAATACGAGTGGTATGGGAGTGAAGTCGGTCTCTTATGCAGGTGCTAATTCTAACGATCCTAAGAAATATGTGTCTAATTTTCGTTGGCTGGAATGTAGCAACAAGAAGGATAAAGTTGATCTTTGTGTCCCGATGAAAGTAGTGGAAGAGGTGAATCTTAGATTTGAGAATACTTTTTATGGGTATTTTCTTGGTCAACGCCTTGCTTTTCATGTTGTCGATTACTATGTACGTAATGCGTGGGCTAAGTATGGTTTACAAAAGGTGATGATGAATGCAAAGGGGCTCCTTTTCTTTAAGTTCAATTCGATGAAAGGTGTTGATGATGTTCTTGAAAACGGTCCTTGGTTGATTAGAAATGTACCTATTATTCTTAAACCATGGACCTTGAACACTAACTTATTGAAAGAGGATTTGACTAACATCCCGGTGTGGGTTAAATTCCATGATGTTCCTCTTGCTATGTTCTCTGATGATGGTCTTAGTCTTCTTGCTACATTGATTGGTACGCCTAAAAGGTTAGATGCTTATACTAGCCAAATGTGCAAGGAATCATGGGGCTGCAGTAGTTTTGCTGGGTGCATGATTGAAGTGAAGTCGGATGAGCTGCTTAGGGATAGCATCAATGTGGAGATACCTTTACTTGATGGTACGGGTTCCACTATTGAGAAGGTGCGGGTTGAATACGAGTGGAAACCGCCACGTTGTGATACATGTAAGATCTTTGGTCATACTTTGGTTGATTGTCCTAAAGTTGTTTTACCTGCTGTTCAGCCGACTAAGACTGTTAATGATGGTTTTAAGACTGTCAATAACAAGAAGAAGGGAAAGCAAGGTGGTTCAACAAATCCGGGTCAAAGAGGGTTTACTAAACCTGTTGTGGGTAAAAAATTTCAATATCAACACAAAAAAACTCCTCCTGAACCCAAGAAAGCGGATGGTACAAAAAAGAAGGCTGTTGTTATGGCTAGTACGAGTGGTGCGCCGATTGTTACATCAAACCAATTTGATGGCCTCCATATGGATGATACTGATGAATTTGGTATTCCTATCAATGAAATGACTAAGGATGTGAATTCTGGTAGTACAAAGGAAGCTAAAGAGGACGGGTCTCAGATGACTAGTAATGCATCGCATGAACCGCTTGAATCAACGGGTGATAATGAGGTTGGTCCTACTCCTATTGTTGATAAAATTGGGAAGCTTGAAAAGCTTATTTTTGATGAGAAAGCTACTCTAGTTGATGATGATGGTCATCCTATTAAAAAGGTTGATTTTCTAGCTCCGTCTTCTTCTTTTATGAAAAGGGGTAACCCATTCTCTAAGGTAGGAGACATTGTTGTTTCTGATAGTGATGATGAGGAAGTTGTGAACGTTTTTGATGAGACAAGGAACCCTTTTGGTGGTGGTCATGACTGGTAAGATGATTATGATGACTATGATTATGATAACTATGCAGATCAGTTCTACGATCTTCCGGGGGATTTCAAGATCCAAGGCATTCGTAGGAAGTAATCTTGTTTCATAGGAGTCTAATCTTATCATTTGAGTAATGGTTTATGGTCTTGTATAGAGAATAGGAAGTACCTTGTTATGTAAGCTTTACCGCCTATGTAACGGGCTGAGATATGGGATTCACCCATATCCTTTGTACTTAAACGTTTTTTTTTGGAGTAATATATTTACCGGGTCTTTTGACATTTTACCCAAAAAAATGGTGTTAACATGTTTCTATGGGCTGTATTCCACCATTCTCATGTGATAATTCGAGGAAAGAATCATGTTCCTGTTTCAAAATTCATGTTAAGCTTATACCCATCTTAGCGGTATGCTTAAATTTGTGTTATTAAGCCATAAGTGATGTTTTGGTGAACTTTAGAGTAATATGTGAAGTTATGATTTTTAGAAATCACTAAGAACTGATACTAAGCATATTATACTGTTATGGGAAGCCTCGGGTAGCCTAGTAAGATGATATAACACCATTTTATGGTGTTAAATTATGAAATGTAAAATTAGTGTTAAACCAAATGTCATTTTATGTTAAAGCTAGCTCCAAACACTAGCTTAAATAAGTTAAATCATGTTCTAAGTGAATCTCGATGTTGACTTTTATGGTCAAACCAACATCATAATAACATATTTGGCCATATCAAGTATTCAGTTGACTCGAGTGGTCATATAAACAGATTCAGTATTTATAAGGATTAACGTGGCCAATTATATGTATATCATATATTCAGTCGACCCGAGTGGTCATATACATAGATTAAGTACTCGTAAGGAATAACGTGGCCAACTACATTTATATCATGTATTCAGTCGACCCTAGTAGTCATATAGACAGATTAGGTACTCATAAGGAGTAATGTGGCCAAATACATGTATATCATGTATTCAGGTCATATAGACAGATTACGTACTCTTATGGAGTAACGTGGCCAACTACATGTATATCATGTATGATGTATCCAATCAACCCGAGTAGGTATATAGTTGGATTATACCCAAATAGAGCATAATTGGCACTTATGTTCTAAAAATGGAACTTAGATAACCTTCATGGTCAGTTAGTGCATTTTTGGCACTTAAGTCCCAAAAGGGAACCCCGATGATCGTTTTGGGGAGAAAAGAGTGCACGAGCGACACACATGCTTGTAAAGGATAAAACTTCCTACAAGAAATACACGTGCAAAATGACACTAGTGATTATCCAAGTATGCATACCTAATGTACTACGATAGTTATGTGCAAGTATGCGGAGTAAAATTGCTTAACTATTACTTCCTGCCCAAATTATGGTTTTAGTATTTAAAGCAACGATCATGCATGATATTATCTTATAAATTGAGTTTATACCCATTATATATATATATATATATATATATATATATATATATATATATATATATATATATATATATATATATATATATATATATATATATAATCAACACTTTTGTTTTTATACATATTTAGTTTGTTAGACAAAATTTTACACACACACACACACACACACACACACACACACATATATATATATATATATATATATATATATATATATATATATATATATATATGAAATATATTAGCTACAATTGCATTGTAGCCAATTCTTTACAATTTGTGCTACAAATTGTGGGTCTCTAAGTCCTTCTATGGGTCTCTGACTTCTTTGTGTGGGTCTCTGATTCATTTTCTTATGTATTTTGGGGGAGAATTGTAGCTAGTTGTCTATAAAGATTGTAGCCAAGCTATCCCCATATATATATATATATATATATATATATATATATATATATATATATATATATATATATATATATATATATATATATATATATATATATATATATATATATATATATATATATATATATATAATCTAGTTCAAATAAGATCAATCTTAAAGTTGTAAAAATAATATCCAACTAAAATTTGACAAGTGACACTCTCGTTAAACTAAAATTAATTTTTTTATTGAGTATAACTAAAATTGTTAAAGTTCCGATGTTTTCTTTTTTAAATTGACGAAACTAAGGTGATACACTTTGATTCGACATGTAATGTATCAGGTTAAGGTGATACACTTTGATTCGACATGTAAATTTATAGTTGTGTATCACTAATCCAAACTCATGTATCAGTTGGTTATTAGTTGTTAAAATGTTAATTTGTATTAATACTTTATTTTTTGTGTATTATTGGTAATATGGTTATTTATAAAATTGTTTTAGTGGTTGTTTAAAGTAGATCTCATTTTTACAACTTTAAGCTTGATCTCACATTAACCCTCCCATATATATATATATATATATATATATATATATATATATATATATATATATATATATATATATATATATATATATATATATATATATAGTCAAGCGTTCAAATAAGAAGTCATATTTTTGTGAAAAGTTGAGAAGGGATCCTAGCCACTCATTTTATCTTTCTTTAATTTTGATCTAATGCCTAATACTAGTTAACCAATTTTTCTGAAAATTTCAAAAAATTTCAAAAAAACTTTTTCAAAAAATTTTCAATTTTTTTTCCTGTCATTTTTCACATGTGAAAAAAAAATTCCGAAATTTTTTTTCGTGACATGTCAAAAAATTTTCACATGTGAAAAAAATGAAAAAAAAAATTTACATGTGAAAAAAATGAAAAAAATTTTACATGTACATCATGTTTTGTTGTATCATGCTTGATTACAAGATGATTTGGCAATATTAATATCTAATTAAAAAGTTATTAGATAACTTGTGTAAAATTTTAAAAAAGGATATGTTTGATTATAGAATTACATCCTAAATCTGGAACAGCTTCAAAATTCTATAGATGAACAATTTTTCAAATTGTTGTGAAAATTGTCATAGCTAACAAACTTGAAAGTTTGAAGGGCATCAAACATTACACAATAGATATTATGGTTTACGGAAAGTTTTAATAGCATATTGTTGTTGCATACAATGATGCTAATGAAATTGAGATGACACTCAATACTAGTCATGGTAAGGATTTCATCTTTGACTATATGTACTAGTTATGCTTGCTAAAAGCATAGTTGCATTATGCATTAAAAGAATAAGAATACTTTAAACTTTAAAATGTTTGGAAGTTTAATTATCATAAATTGGTGGTTAAGGATGTGTCACATTTTTATGAAATATGGCATTATCAAAATAGTTGACTATGCACATATAAGAATTTCAATAGTTGAATTCTTGAAATAAGTATTCTTAAAATTCCAATAGATCAAAGTTGGATGATTTATGTCTTGTCAACAAGTATGAATGTCATTGCTTGAGACATAATCCATCAACAAGAGTTATCATGCATTGATCTATTTAGTATTTGGATAAGGGATGTTAAACAATTATTATGATAAATTGAAATACATGGTATGTTTAATTTATAATATATTGTATCCTATATTTGTATGTTTAAATCCAAGAATAAAGGTTATTCTTAAATTGTCCGTTGTCAATTAATAATATGGGAATATTATTAAATTAAAACAAATCTGAAGGTTGGTATAATATACTTAAAGTATATTGATGCGTAGACATGCCATTTCAGATGATATTCGATGATACTGAATATAGGACTTATCCCAACTACATGATGTTACTTTATGGATTTTGTCATTAAGTAAATCATGAGAAGTTATCCTCAGACTTGAGATGCAAGATAAGTGTCATGAATGTAGTACATTTTTGTGGAACAACTTAACGCTATACGTAACTGGTAGTCATAAGGGTTGTTTTCGGAAGTGTTACAAAGTTTGTGGGTTTTGCTTGTAGTCAAGATAGAATTTGTTCCTTCAAATTTATTTTGGAGTTTAATACTGCTGGGCCCCTCGTAGGGTTGGTAAGATGCATGTGCGGCCGCACCCAAGATCTCCCCTGAATATATTCAGAAGATTTGGTAATCTTGATCAATCATAAACAACGAGAAACAGAATGGTTAATTAAGGAATGACTTTAATCCATATCCTTATTAACGTGGTATTAGAAACAAAAGGATAATAATAATGAGAAATCATTAAAAGGTTTGTCCAGGAGCCTTACTCGAGATCGTACTAGAGGCATCGGCGTGTTGCAAGACGCTAACCGATGTGTACACTATTAAAATATGTCCAAGTGGGAGCTGTTAGAATATGGACATTATTTTAGTAGACGTATGTTAGGATCGAACTCGAGATCACGGGATTGCACACAATACGTATGAAGAGAAAAAGTAATAATTATTTATAAATGTTATAATTAATTATTAAACACAAAATAAATAATAATAATTAGTATTATTGATTAATGACTAATTATTTATTAAACGAAGATTAGGAATGTAATACTAGACAAAACATGGAAACAAGAGAAGGTTCCGGAATACCCTTGGGTATCCAAAACAGATCGGCAAGGGAGGGTTCTCCACCTCCTTTGTGCCTTGAGCTCCAAGTTTTGTGTAGTATATAAGCAAACCCAAGATGTAGGTTTTTCTCATAACTTGTACACACACATCTTGGTGTTTTTTCTCTCCTTCTTTTCCTTGGTCGATTCTTATCAAACAAAACCTTAGGGTTTCGATTTTCATAAGATCAAAATTGATTTGTGTTTATTACTTGCATAAACTTTTTCTTGAATTAGTATGTGTGTACAAGAACGTGAATCAAACACACTATTGTTTGATTCTTGGATTGAATTACAAAAAGGTATGGGGTAATTCTTATAATCCTTATAAACCCTAATTAGGGTTCTTGGTTCCGGAAGATTGCATTGATTCTTGTTCGGGCTAGAATCACAAAGGTACGTTTACGATTTATATTAATGATTAATTAATTACATGTTATTCGATCTTTATAATTGCTTCCGCTCATGCTCACTTTGATGTACTTGGTTTATTTATATGAAGGTCATGATATAATAATTCCAACAAATGGGAGACCCATCACAAAACATATGGGATTCTTGGTGTTCAAATTCATTGATTTCAATTGCACGATCGAATACTACCGGGCCCCATACCTGGTACCGCAGGGGCATCCCCCTGCTGGTTCACCAAAACAGGTGAGAACCACTTTGAAAATCGATAAAATGGATTGGAGTTCTGGGAAATGGAAAGGAGCGGATGTGCTTGTGTTGAATAGTGGACATTGGTGGAATGCTGAAAAAACAACACGCGCATAAGTTGTTCTAACTCTTGATCGACTTCTTATGAAAAAAAGTTAATTTTTGTACTTTAAATGAAGGTAGCAATTTCAAAATTTCAGACCCATTTATCTAAAATTTAGCAACGCATAAAATAGAAACAAACAGTTCTAAAAGAATTTCGGTCGTGTGGGTCAAAATTGTTTAATGCCACTTGAAGTATATGCAGTTACTTGCAACCTTTTAATGATAATTTTGTTTATAAAGTAGATTTTTAATTTAAAAAACGTAAAACATTTATAATCATATTTTCTACACTTTTAAGTATTTAAGTTTATAAATTAACAATATTGAAATTCTTATAATCCTTTCTTACTTTAGCTATTTAACTTTTGTAAATTTATGGACCCAAAAATGTTGAAGCATTGAGGGTCAACCGTTTGACTTTGACATATTACCCAACCCACCTCGGCTATGTTTGGCGCGGAGCTTTTTTGAAGCTTTTTTGGGTAATGAGCGGTGAGAATGAGTTTTTTTATTTTTGATGTTTGTTTGGCATGAGAGCTGTGGGCTTTCCTATTTTTTAGGAAAGCTCATTTTCCCAATGCTTCTTTATGAAGCTGTGAGCTTTTTTGGCTACTGCTCACAGCTCACAGCTACTGCTCACTGCTCCTGCTCAATGCTACTGCTCACAGCTACTTTTGCCAAACATAGCCCTCTTTTCAACCTCCTGAGTTCAATGTTCAAGATTGGTGCTTTTGATTGATTCATCTGATGTATAGTGTTCATTTTGCATTTTAGGGGCTGTTTCTTTGAAGAAGGCGGAGATGTGAAATTGAATATGAGCATTGAGAGTGCATACGAAAATCTGTTGAAACGGTTTTGAATTGGATAAATAAAGAAATAGATACAAACAAGACACAAGTGATGTTTAGAGGCTATTCTCCTGTGCATTTGAGGTTTGTGTTTGTGTTATTTATTTATTTAATTTTTTTGGTGCAAGTCAAAACGGGTAATTTTGGTTCAAATGGTTCATATTGAGTTGACCTGAAAGTTGAAACACCTCTTGTCGTAAATATTATTATTTTTCAAAAATATAATTTCGTATTTTATGATTGTGGACATTATATGATATTTATGCTATTTTGACTGATGTTATATGGGCGTTTTAGGAATGGTGATTGGAAATCTGGTGGTAGTTGCCATCTCGAGACACTACCGGACTTAAGTTCATCACCAGTCTCATCTAGCACAATGTTTTTCCCGAACGTATTCAGCTACGTGTTATCTAAACACGGGAACACATCATCCTCAGAACCACCAAAAGTAGACTTATTAGACGTGACATATATGACATCAAAACGAAAAGATGGTCACGCTTCTATATATTATACGGGTCCAAAAAATGGGGGGCCAGCCCCTTTACGGAGGCAAGACTGCAGCCACTGGTGCTTACCAGGTGTTCCCAATACATGGAATGAGCTTTTGTATGCGGTTTTTCTCAAAAGGGAATATTCCCGTGCTGGGAATTCAACTACTGTCACTGCAATCGCCCCATCTCCTATATGACCAGTGGCAGCTGGAAGCTGGGGATAAATCCGAAATCGGTGCAAAACTGCATTGACGAGAACATACATTTGTAAAGATTTAAAGGGAAATTTTGCATATATACAGAAGTGTGGGGGTGGGTTTAGAATATATTGGCTCACATATTTTTTATTGAATAGCAAAATTATTAAATAACATACTTTGGTGAAATATTTGGAGTATATAGTTGTAAATTTGACCTTTTTTGTAATTTTTTTCCTTTATACTGTAAAGTTACACCTTTTAATGAACTGATCAACAACTGAATACAAGTGAGCAATCTCAAAGAGTCAAAGGTGTGTACTACTGCATTATGTTTGGGTAGTTTTGGGACTTCTTAACTGGTTAGTTCATATGGTATTTTTACTTGTAATAAACATTTGATGCAAGGCTTTTGGCTAGTCTAACCAAGAGTAAATTTAGTTTAGAAGTGAAAATCAGAAAACTTATAACTCAACAACTATTTTCAGAGAGATAAGTGAAGTTTTGTGTGTTGTTCAACAATTCATTGGTTATATATTACTACTAGAAATGATTACAGTCAATATACTGAGACTAATTAACCTGACTTAATATTTTGGCCACAAATGTTTCTTTGAAGACTATTCTGATCAGAGGTTTCAGTAAATAAACATCAAGTAATGTATCATGTTTGCATTAGTCATACAATCATTTGTAAATTACTGTTTGAATGTTTGATTCACCATAGATTCATATATTTTGTCACAAGATTCATATATTTTGTCACAAGATTCATATCATCAATCCAAGTACTAGTGCACATTCAACAAGATCATTTTGGCAAAACCAAAAGTAAGATCTGAGTGAATACAAACAATACATGATCACGGTTTCTGATACATATGCTCTTACATTGGCCGAAACTCAAGGCCATATACAATAAGACCAGACATTGTTCCTTCATAACTAATCAACTTCAAATTCACAGGAACATACCCATTTCTAGACTTACTGTTTGAGTTAAATTTCCACAAAATAACCTCCATCGTTCCATCTTCCCTCTTTTCTGAAACTTGATCAATATCATGTCGATTCAATGCGCTCGGGGATCTAAAATAAATAAGCTCACTCCTTTTGTTTTTCCAATCAAGTAGATCTCGTACTATCACTGGACAATGCAATCCGCAACATTTTTCCGAAAGCTTGAACACAAGGTAACATGCATATTCTGCATCTGGTGACAGCATTTGACTTTCGATCTTGCACTTGATATGCAATACTTGCTGCCGTAAGACCTGTATCACCTCTTCAAACCTACATGTACATTGTAATATGCAATTACATACTTCTTATATAGACAACATCATGAAGTTCAGGAAGATAAAAAAAACCTGGACTCGGCTGCAGATGGCTTTGAATTAAAATGCTTCACATTCGAAGAGTCAATAATAGCCTCTTTCGCAGAAATCATATGATGTTTTGTTCCCTTTACATTTCCAATTGCTGAGAGCACCTGTTGATTGGAATGTGTATGAGAGATTAATTATATTACCAAAACAAAAGGCTACCTTATAATTCTCCTATAGAACAAAAAATATTCAGGAAAAAAAATAGGACCTTTTCACCCTCTTCGCTTGGCAGTTGTTTCACCTCATATATGTTCGAGCGTGGTTTAAGGACTTGTTGGGCACCCTTTAACTTTTTGACATTTTCAAGTTTCACCTATAAAACATTTATAAGACCATATGTCCATATCATTAACTTGTGATGCAGAATTATGAAAAAAATACCCATGCTTCCACCCTTATTTCAATATATAAAACTATATAATCTAGTATGTTTCAAAAGGGAATTTCCAAACTAACATTGTCAATGGCTCGAAACTCAACACCTTCAACATAGATGGCACCAGTTCCACAATAGCATCGTGAAAAGCTCTCTAGTAGGACCTCGAATTTGGCTTCTTCTTTGTGATTCAAGAAACGGGACATTTCAATCATCATCCACGTCTCGTCTCTCCATGTTGCGATATATGAATGCAAAGTTTCATTCTCCATCTTGTACGTAAGGTTCACATACATTGGTCTACTTGAAGTTTTACTTGGGCCACCAAACTTGAAGACTAGATATACCCCGTAATTAACACCCGGAGATAAAAATTGCGTTCTTATTTTGATTCGGATGTTCAAATTAGTTATATCTAACATCTCTGCTACTTTCTGAAACCTGCATTTGATTTCATATCAGTTTAAGCCTCCCTCCTTGCATACAATTCCAAGTCTGATTTTTATGGTTCTCTTTTTATCAGAATAAATGAAACATTTTCTGTAATTATCAAGATATAATCCAGATTCACAATTAGGTTGGTCTTTCAATGAAGGCTAACTAATACTCATATTTATAACTCCATAAGTAACTTAAAACCATGGTGGAATGTATCAGTAGACCGCACACTTTGATCAAACTTCATAAGTAACTTAAACATTCTCATTGAAATACATATACACACTTACTTATATACCTTTTTTTTATAAACTGAATAACTTGGTTATAAGGCTTTCTACTTGCAAACTCTACTAGTCAATAAGAGTTATCGCATAAATGGAGCGTGATTGCCTGTCCTATCTTTCTGGGGCTTGCTATGTTGATAATCAAGAAAATAACTAATAGCAATTCGCTCTTAAATCATATAGTATTGAACAAGAATACATCTAACATTGCATTAATCACCCCCCCCCCCCCCCCCAACACACACACACACACACACACACACAAACAAAACAACAACAACAACAACAAACCTTGATTTGGGAATAGATCCCCACTTATGTGGTCTGCGGTTTTTGTACGTAAACTTTGTTGCTGATATCATTTCATTTCTCTCTTTGTTAGTCCCGAGTGACAACCACTATTATAAAAAAGAAAATGTATAGTCAAATGAAACCCGATTTCTATGACTAGTAAATGCATCATATCTGTGCTAAATTGTCGAGCAGATACTTTATAGTAAAAGATTAATTCATTAAACAGAAAGAAATGAAACAATGAGTTAAGACTTAAGATCAAATGACAAGAATAATTAAAATGAGAAAGATGAGAAGAAACCACATCTTATAAAAAATGGTGTATTTATTCATAAAATGGTCATGTTGTTTAAAACCGGTAAACTGGTTTTCTAAAATGTCAATCTATGTATAAAAATGGTGTATTTATTCATAAAATGGTCATGTTGATATATAATGTTAAAAAAGCTATCTATACTCACCAGTAATAAAATGATTTAAACGTACTATTCTATAAAGAAAAATGATTTAAGCTACGCCCAAAACAATTATTAATGACTCATTTAAATATAAAAGAATGTATGCTAGTATTTTATGACGAAAGCCAAGCACAAATATTTTTTTGAGGATGATCAATATTACGGACATCACAAACTTTATTACCAGTCTGCCCTTTTGAAGTAGGATTCCTTCGAAGAGCTCATTGTAAAAATCCATTTTGCTCATATCAGAGTAGTACTTCTCAGAATTTGACATTTGGATCAACTGTTGATAATCTTTTGGCAATTTAGGCTCCCAGATATCACGATCATCCTGCATATTACTAATTAGCTAACTGAAAAAATTTACTAACTATTTAAATTTTAGATTAGATATATGTGCATTTAAATAGAGCCACGTTTGTAGAAGCTAAGCATAAAAACTTACTTGGAACTGCAATGCTTTCTTAAGTTGTATTAGCACCTCCTTTGCCGTTGGTCGATCCTCTCTCTCTTTATGTATGCATTGATAGGCAATCTCTTGAAATGCAGTCAATGATTCTTGTACCATTTGTTTCTTTATAGCCTCAAACACCATTTCATTAAGTCGTCCTTCTTCATAGTGGCGTCTAACCTCATGGACTAGATTTCGAGCATTACTGTTGTTGTATTCCATGACAAATCTCCCACACAACATCTCAAATAAAAGCACACCAAAGGAGTAAATATCAGATTCTTTGGTTAACATACTTGTGGTTATGTATAGTGGGTCACAATAACCAGATGTGCCTTTGGCATTGTCTATGACGTAGTTCATTTCCTGATTAATTGGACTTATCAAAGAAAGTCCAAAATCAGCAATTTTGGCTTTCCAATCGTCATGTAGAAGAATATTTGCAGCTTTGATGTCCCTATGTATCACCACCTCTTGCTTTACATCACTAGTTCCATGAAGAAAATCCAACCCGCTTGCAATATCAACGCATATCGCTAGCCTTCTCCTCCACGTAAGATCATTGTGCTTCAACCACCTATCAAGACTTCCTCTAGTAGCATACTCATAAACAATTATTTTTTCTCCCTTTTCGTCACAATAGCCTACAAGACCAATGACATTTGCATGTTTATACTCCAAGAGTATTTCAAGTTCCGTCATAAGTTGAGTTTCTCCTTGACCAGACTTCCTATCCAACCGTTTCGCAGCAATGATCTTACGTCCAATCGCATGTGTAACTTCACCTCGGTATACCTGGCCGAAACCTCCCTTTCCAATCGGATGACTAAAGTTTCGTGTAGCCAATTTAATTTCGTCAAGCGAAATTAGGAAGTTGTCCTTGTTGTTTTCCTGTGATCATAGATGCTCTATCAATATGCTAGCTTAAAAGGAAAATTAGGAACACGAAAATATTAGAGCACTAGGTGCAGTGAGGAGGTAAGCCTCCTCATTTGGGCCAATGGGGTGTCATATCACTTTAACAGACATCCACAACTAACCCCATCTCACTAACAACTAAATTTCAACTTACTCATTTGGGGTCCACTACTTACAACTTTATTTTTTTTATTCATTTCATTAAATAAACTAAATTAATTTCATTAAAAAAATACTACAACATACTAATTTTATTTCATCAAATAAAAAACATTCGATACGAAAATAAAAACATACGATACGAAAATAAAATACAACACATACTAATAATATGAAACTTAACCATTTTACTCGTTATCGTCGTCATCGATTTCTTCACTATTTTTGCTTGTCTCTTGCGAATGATTTCGGCTTTTACCGAGTCAGTAATCAAGTTGGCATCTAGCATGAGAAACCTAATTTCCTCCATCTCCAATGTCTTTTCTTCCTTCTTCCTCCTTGCCTCGTAACAAGTCATTTGAACGTCTTTTGTTTGCGAATACTTTTCGGATAATTGTTCTGAAAAAGTACTCGTTTGACTCCCACCAGAGCTCACCGCGCTCAACGTTGAAGTGGACTTTTGTTTCTTTGCAGCTCGTCTATTGTATCTTTCTGGATGATGTCGTTTGTCATGGCCGAATATATCCTCGAGACACGTAATGTCTATCGGTTCCTCGGCATCCCATTTCGGGTAATTTTTCAAGACATCCCAAACGAAAATATACGTGAAACACCTCGAACCAAAGCGTTCTTCGAATTTCGTCTTCGCATTTTCGAGATGATCGTGCTCATTTTCACCACTTCAATGCTGCATATGTTTATAAATGGCGTTGAATTTTTGGCAGTTGCCATTAGGCCTCGTCCATTTACCGGTGAGCATATTTTTGGTACGAGGGTCACCGATAGTTTGAGCATTGAACGTCTCAGTAATTTCGTTCCAAAAGAAGTCATCGGTACAGTCATTTCTCACATTTTCGTCTTGGGAAATTCCTATCCAAATTTCCGGAAGCAACTTTTCTTCGGCCTTGGTCCGTTTCCGATTCACACGCGTACCTACTGCTTCCAAGTCATCGTCATCATCAGTGTCTAAATCCACGACTTTTTTTTTTGATTTTTTGGCCATGGTTTTTTTCCTCTACCTTTGGCCGATTCACGTGGTTGTGGTACTTTAAATTGTGAACCGGATGTTTGTGATTCGAATGGTGGTTGTGGTTCGAATGGTGGTTGTGGTTGAGGTATAGAAAATATGGATGGTTGAGACGGGTTAAAAAATTATGGTGACAATATTCGTTGAGATTGATTTGCGAATCCTTGTTGAAACACAATTTGTTGGTTATGATAAATTGCATTGGTTAATTGTTGCGAACCATATGGCGATGAAGAGTTTGAATTTTGCGACGAGGGGGTAGACGGGTTTGACAATCCCCCGTATTGTCGTAGGTTTGAATTGAGGAGGTTCGTGAAATAGCCTCCTTCATTCGGGTTTTGAGACATTGCTTTGTTTTTTTGGAGTTGAGATATAGAAATGTTTATGTTTTGGTTGAATTGTGGTGAGAAAAATGTATGTAAATGGTTTGGTATTTATAGGGTGTGTTAAGTTTATTTTTTATTAATAATTTAAAAAATATATTTATTATTAAACGGTAATATTACTGTTTCAAAAAGTAAATTGCATCGTCCCTTTTGTCAGGAGTTGATCTCGTCGTGCAGACGACGAACCACCAAACGGCGAAGGGAAACGAGGGGGTCGGTGAAGTGGTAAAAACGGCGAGCCTCCACATTAGAGTGGCGAGGGTGATTGAGGAGCTGCACCTAGTGCTCTTAATAATAATATGATAGATTTGGCCCCCACCAAATGAGTAAATATGAGTTGTGATACAAGGGGACCTTAAGTCATGTTTGATAGATTATGTGAAGATACTATCATAATAATACGCTTAAAATCAAATTTTATTTCTTGAAACTTGAAAATAATATCATTTTTTTAACTTCTGCTCCATCTTTATCTATGTTTCCATTTTTAGTTTCAGCAACAACTACTCTTTCAAACATACCCGAATTCTACACATCGGAAACCCACAAGGGAACTCAATGATTTTCACGTCATCAATGATTTTTGATTCTTTTATTAAACACCTCTACCTACGCATTGGTGTTGGTGATGCAATTAGTGAAATTTTAGAGGGTGCTTGGTTGGGGGTTAGAGAGGGATGGGGAATGGGTAATGTATTCAAAATGGCCTACCTTACTCATTAGATGATGCTTGGTGAGGGAGTGCAAAGGGATTGATTACCCCGTAGTGATTAATCAATCATTATAGAATAAATTGAGGGTAAGGGATTGATTACCCACCTCACTCATTCATTTACATTCTCTTTCCCTTTTTTCACTTTGAACCAAACGGGCCCTTATTTTCGTGAGTTATATGGCTTAAATAATGATACAAGAAAATGCCAAAATTTGTTTATTTTATAAAATTACATTCACGTTGTTGTAGGAAAAAAAAATAATCCAAAAATGGTCTTGATAGATTGATATATAGTGCGACTCCACAAGATTGTTGACACGTGATTGGTGGAAGGTATTTTGCTAGGCGGACGACTATGTTTTTGTGCTTGACCATACTTTTTGTATGATTACTTTTTGTCTTTTTGCAAAATACAAAAAACAAATTACCAACTTTGGTAATGTAGATGAATAGTGATCTTTCATCAAGCTCAAAAACACCCCCTCAAATTAGTCTTTATAAACGAATCTAAAAACACTCGCGTAAGTTTACTAAAACAACAAATTACGTAGTTTTTATAACCATTAAGTTCTATATTGTGTCTCCTTTACATCATTTTTCTTATTATTGTTAACACCTTTGATTAGAAATATATATTATTATTAACACTGTTATATTAGTTATGATTTTTTTGTTATACGCTACGCAAATAAAACTTGATTTCATAACTACAACATGAATACATTTTCACCCGTTGCAACACACGGGGGCAAAAGTCTCGTGTATATCAATTTTCAAAGTAATATTATCATATTAGAGTTTATGGCACCTAGACCCACAAATGTTGTTTTTAAAAGAATTAGTTTTGCAATTCAAAAAAGGTTAGTGGCGCAGCTTGTTGCTTGTTTGCCTTCTACCTCTATGTAAATCCAAATTATTGATTTGTGCATTATAAAAAAAGGATGAAAAAAAAAAGTAATAATGAAATATTCTGTATTTCTTGTGATGAAGTACTAGCGTACTAACTAAAAATGATCAAGGAATGAAAAGAGTTTAAAGGTCATATTTGAATTTTCATACTAAAAACAGAGCACTAAGCATGTAATAGCTGTTTACCTATAAGCGAGATCAAATATTGAAAGAGTTTAAAACATTGCTGACCTGGAAGTATAATGCTTTCTCTAGTTCTTTGATGACGACTTCCATTGTCGGACGCTCATCATGAGTTTCTTGCACACATTGATATGCTATTTGTAAAAATGTTTCCAACGAGTCTTGATTAAGTGCTTTCATAGATATGTTTTCATTTGCATCTTCCTTTAGGTAAGGGTCTATCATTTCGTGCAGTGCTCCCTCCTTGAAACATCGGCGTGCCATGGGTGCAAGCCACTTCTCATTCTCCTCCTTGTAAAATATTCGATCATAGGCCAATCTCCCACAATATACTTCAAATAATACGACCCCAAATGAATAAATATCTACTTCTTTACTTAATCTACCTGTTTTCAAATATTCTGGATCTAAATACATTTCTGTGCCTGCAATAGTATCAATGTAGAGAAAGTCTTCCTGTTGAAATACAGATAACCCAAAGTCATCAATTATGGCTTCCCAATTTTCCTTCAATAGAATATTCTCGCTCTTTATATTACGGTGAATTATCTTTTGTTTGTCCTTGTGGCTCGTGTGAACGTAATTTAAGCCATGTGCAATTTCAATGCATAATTTTATGCGCTGCACCCAAGTAAACTTTTTCATGAACCTACTGTCACTTTCTAAGTAATCAGCAAGAGTTCCATTGGAAGCATGCTCATAGACAGTGATCTTTTCAGGATGTTCATCACAAAAGCCAAGAAGAGAGATTACGTTACGATGCTTACAGCTACTCATCGTCTCAATCTCAGCAATGAAGTTTTCATGTATATCTGTATTATTGTGGTACCTTTTAATTGCTACAGTAGCACTTCTCTTGGGTAGTTCAGACTTCCCTTCTATCTCTGATATATTTTTGATATCACAAACATCGAGTTTTGCTTTGAAAACCTCGGTGAAATCACCTGATCCAATCTTGTATTCCGCATCAAAATTGTTGGTGGCAATTCTAATATCACGAAGGTCAATCATTAAGTATTCCAAGTTCGTCTCCTGCAACATTGATGTGTGTTAAGGAAAACAGATATAATAGTGTTGCATGCTGTACGCTAACGAAATGGTGTCTTCTGCTTGTAGATTCTTTCCTAGAATAAAAATCTAAAACTAAAAAGTATAGAAACACTGATGTGTATTAAGGAATACATATAATTAGTATGAAACAACTATGTAGAACATTGAGTAACAACTAAATCAAATAGAGAACTTGATCGAAGCAGTGTTTTATAACATCGTAAAAAGCAAAGTGGAAATTCAGTGTTTTATAAAATTAAAAAAATGTTAGAATTACGTTAATTCATGTTAGTATTTCATTTTTTTCAACCTTTAGAGGGGAGGGAGTAATAATGCCTGAGTGGCGTTATAGCCTATGTGGCACCTCCTTAACGCCGTTTCTGCGTTATCACCACTCCCTGATGGCTTGCGTTGCTGCTGCGTTGCTTCTTACGTTACCATAGTAACGTGTGTTACTAGCATGAACCATATATTAAAAAAAAAAAAAAAAAAAAAAAAAAAAAAAAAAAAAAAAATCAAACACCCCCCTCCAACAAACGGCTATATTTGAATTCAAAAAAAAAAAAAAAAAAAAAAAAAAAAAAAAAAAAAAAAAAAAAAAAACCTGCCGTTTAACAACGGCTATATTTTTTAAAAAAGTTTTGCAATTTTTTTTTTAAACCTTATAAATAGATTGGGTATTCTAACCCATTTGCAAAACCATCTTATATCCTAAAAAAATTATTTCGTCATGAATCAAAATCCAACTTATGCCGCACATGTAACCCTTTCCGATATCGAAGATGAAGCCAATGCTTTAGCAATTATGGCCGCCTATGAGTACCAACGAATACAAGAAGAAGAAGCCGAATCATCTTTTCGGTTAACCCGTAACCCAATTCACCGTGAGCGTGAGGTTGCAGAAGAGCGTTTGAAGGCCGACTATTTTAATGTACATTGTAAGTATCCAGATAGAGACTTTCGTCATAGATTTCGTATGAGCCGGAAACTATTTCTAGAAATAGTTTCCGGTATTGAATCATATACTGCCGATCCTCTTCCTGCTTATTTTGCATACTTTAGCCAAGAACCCGATTGTACAGGTCGAATGGGTATTAGTGTTCTCATGAAATGCACTATGGCCATTCGCCAATTGGCATACAGCAACACACCGGATGCGTTCGATGAGTATTTGCAAATGAGTGCACGTACAGGGCGAGAATGTCTGGATAATTTCAATATGTGCGTTATTGATTTGTTTAAACCATAGTTTTTAAGAAAACCAACTATGCATGACATTGAAAACCTATATGCAAACATGAAAAGGAACATGATTTTCCGGGAATGCTTGGTAGCATCGACTGTATGCATTGGCAATGGAAAAATTGTCCTGTGTCATGTCAAGGTCAATATGTTAGTGGTCATAAAAACTACCCCACTATATTGCTTGAAGCTGTTACGTCACATGATTTGTGGATTTGGCATGCTTTTTTTGGTATAGCGGGAGCGAATAATGACATCAATGTTTTAGATAATTCGCCATTGTTCGATGACCTGCTTAAAGATGAAGCCCCTGTAGCTCCGTTTGCGGTAAATGGAGTTTGATAAGGGTTATTACTTAGCCGATGGGATTTACCTACAATGGGCTACTTTCGTCAAATCATTCACAACAGCTTCAGACGAGAAACACGGTTTCTTTAAAAAGCGACAAGAAAGTGCAAGAAAGGATGTTGAACGTGCTTTCGGTGTTCTCCAAGGACGATGGGGAATAATACAACAACCAGCACGAGCTTACGAGGTTTCAAAGATACGTAGAATCATGTATTCTTGCGTCATATTGCATAACATGATTTTAAAAGACCAAAAGTATGCTCTAAGTAAGTACAGAGCATTGTCTAGGAATCTGGCTAGAAACATGCAAGACAGATGGATTGAAAGATGTGATGTGTGTCGTCGAAGGAATAAGGAATTATGTGACAAAGATGTTCATCTTAATCTCCAACAGCAGGTTATGGAGCATATTTGGAATGAACGTGAGGAGTTTATGGAAGTAGATGACGAATAGTTTTAGTTATTTACGTATCGTATTTTTCATTTCGTATTTTATTTCGTAATTTATTTTATGTCGTTTTGTTTAATGTAATGTTTTTTTATTTCGTATTGTAATGTTTAATTTTATAAATGAAGTGTTTGAATGTTTAATGAATAAAATTGTTGAGGGTAGAATTTGTAAATTGTTATTTTAAAAAAGGGTGGGTCCCTGAAAATAGTGTTATTTGGTGTTATGATTTCCTGATATTTTTGGTGTTATGTTATTTGGTGTTAAAGTGATGTGGCGCTGACGTGACAGTGGTGTTGGTGTTAATTGGTGTTACCACTCCTTGCCCTCTTACTTAAGATACTTTTGTGATATACGGAGTAGCTTATAGGGGAAGTGAGTATGTGGCTACATTGTACCTAAGCACGGGTGTAGTTCCTTTCAAAAGTACGCAGTTTGAATTAAAAATCTGTTCAAAACTATGCCATTTTGACTAAATCACTCAAAACGCTTTTATACGATAAGAGAAAACGTAAGATTGAAAATGATTATTTTGAATAAAATCAAATTAGACCAATATGAGAGCTTTATTTCACCATGTAACAAAATGAACTATCTCATTGACTAATAAAATTCAAATTTGTACTGATTTGGTCAAATTAAATGAAAATTTCGATTCTATAATTAAACAAATAAAAAAGCAAAAACACGCGTAGTCTTGGGATTTATTATTATTATTATTATTATTATTATTATTATTATTATTATTATTAGCAGTAAAATAATGTTACATTATGATTAGTTAATATAATTTACAATCTAAGTACAAAATCCTAATTTTTAGTAAATTTATAAATTAAAAAACAAAAAATACCCCATTCACTTTAAACAAAAAATAAAACAAGTTTTTCTATTATCATTATTAATTATTGTTAGTATAATTAAATTGATTATAATACTAAAAACTTTGCTAAAAATACAGGAAATAAATATCAAAATATAACACGGGTTACTAAGATATGCAAATAGTACATGAGACATGCTTTTCAGTTTTTTCTATGTAAGAGCCAAGGGTGCCATGACAAGCTTGCCCACGGGTGCCACATCACACCAACACCTCTTCACAACTAACCCCTCCTAACTCACAACTAACCTCAACTTACTCATTTGGGGTCCACCACTTACAACTTTATTTATTTTTATTCATTTTAATAAATAAACTAAATTCATTTCACAAATAATTAAAAATAACACAACATACTAATTTTATTTCATCAAATAAAAAAGTTACAATACGGAAAAAAAAAATACGATAGGAAAAAAAAGACAATACAACACAATAAAAACATGTGAAACGTAAAAAAAAGAACAGTTAAACATCAAACACAAAGCAACACAATACGGAAATAGCAAATATAAAACACAATTAGGCATCGTCTCTGTCCCATTCGGGGGTGTTCTTCAAACTCAACCACACGTGAAGATACTGGAACCCTCTCCCACTATTGCGTTCTCTAAACATGTTCAATGTATTTGAGATATGCTTAGGGTTTTGGCTCGTTTGCTGCAAATACTTGTAAATATCATGATATTTACGGCATTCACAGTTGAGTCGTGCCCATTTACCTGTGATCATATTCTTCTTACGATGATCACCGTCGGTCCACTCATTGAACCATGCTACCACCCGATCCCAGAAAGAGCGTTCATTCAAACCCTTGTTGTTTCGGCTAATTTCAAGCCACATATCAGCTAGCAATGTTTCTTCTTCAATTGACCAACGCATACTCATTGTAAGATGATTTAGATATTGTAGTGTGTGAAGGATTGAATGGTAGTGTGTGGAGATATGAATTGTATGCTATGGTATTTATAGGTACTTAAAATTCAAATTCAAAATTTGAATTTAAACTGAGCGGGATAAAGTATTAAAATTCAAATTTCAAAATTTGATTTATGTCAAAGCGCGATAAACGTGTGAAATTCAAATTTAAAATTTGAATTCAAACTGAGCGGGATAAACGTGTGGAAAAATTATCCTATAAATACCCATTCTATTATGCTAAAATACACCCACAATTCACACACAATTCGCACATAAATCATCTAAGAATTCTCTTTTCTTCTTCAAACACAATGTCACACAACGCATCACCTGAAAACGAATCAGTTTACAACACACCACCTGAAGACAATTCCCCACAAAACACTCCACCAGAAGATCTATTTCGGGTGTTTCAATATGACAACCCACCACCTGCCACTCCACCAGAAGTTATGTTTCCACCAGAAAACAATCCACCCCCAAACAATCAACCACCAAACTTTCCACCACAAAACCAACCCAATACCTTTGGGTTGACTGAGGAAGAACAGTACGAGCTGGATATGCAAGTCTTCTTAGAGTTTGAAGCTGAGCAAGAACGTCAGTTAAGGGAGCGTGAGGTGTACTTAAAAGGTAAAGAGAATCGGAGAAACCAATGAGGAGAATGGCGATGGAAAATGGGACTTCCACGTATGCCATCGAGTGAGAACGATTCGAGTGCCTCCTATTTGACCGGCGAGGGATATGGCACAGACTGAATCATTATCTTGATTCGTAGTTTTATGTTTATTTATCGTATCGTATTTTAGTGGTTTGAATTTTCGTTTCTTAGTTATGGTATCGTAGTTTATTGTTGTAATCGTTGTTTGAAGTAATATCAATCGTATGTTTAATATACTTGCATTGACAACAATTACACATTACATTTACATATTGACAAGTTCATTACACATTTACATTTACATATTGACAAAACAATTTCTACAAAACATTAACAAAAACAATAAATTAATTAATTAATTAAAAAAAAAAAAAAAAAAAAAAAAAAAAAAAAAAGGACGAGTTGCAGAAAAACAAACCTCGTCATGCAGACGAGGAGATGGTGAATGGCGAGGCATGACGAGCTACAACGAAGGCCACGTTGGAGTGGTGAGCTCCAATAACGAGCGACACCTCCGGCTCTAACAATCTTAATATGTTTGTTATGAAATTGAATTAACCTTAATACTAAAATTCAATGTACGCACATGATTATAACATGTGTTCACAAAAATATTTTATAAATTTGACTTATGTCCAAATTCCGTTAGTGCGACCTATCCCAAGGCCACGTGGCACGGATAGCTAAAACTAGTAACTTAACACCAAAAATTAAAAGTACTAAATTTTCTTATCTTCCTAGATTTATCAGAGTGATTTCCCACATCTACTTCCAACCTGGTCTTCTATGAACAATTACCATCAAATTTATAATCAGTGTTTTAATAAAGGTTCAATATCGAGCATACACTAGAAGTTTACCAAACACAAAATCAAAACACAGTACATTAATCGAACAAAAATACAAGTTTCATCTTCTAAAACGATATTATAAATGTATAACGTAAGTTCAAAAATCAAACAAGATTATTACTTTCAAATTCTACTATACTAAAATTTATTTATATTTTAAACGAAGTAAAATTGTTTGACATTATAAAATGACACAAAACCAATTCGTTGTATAAGGAGGGTGGCAGTCATGCTTCCGAAATCATCATACCTCCCAAATCCACCAATAATATCATTCCACCTCATTCATACTTTTTTCATACCTCCCAACCCTTTTTTAGTGGCAACCATGCCTTTTTCATACCTCCCACCAATAATATCCAAAAACCCTCCCAACGGTTACATTTTACAACGTTACAATCCCATACCTCCGAATCATATATTACCGCTGAAGCCATGCCGTTGGCCATACCGCCGAGGTGGCGGCGGTGTTCACCGACGGTATGGCCATGCCGTTTGGTGATGTCGCTGCCACTGCCACTAGGGGTGTCATTCGGGTCAACCCGACCCGATAAGCCTCTATCGGGTCAGGTCTATCGGGTTTTCGAAAAATAAAAATTAACCCGCAACCCGATCCGATAAGGAATCGGGTTATCGGGTTCGGGTCTATCGGGTTATCGGGTTCGGGTTATCGGGTTATCGGGTTTAGTTCAAAAATTATAAAACTTTTAATGTGTTATTATAGCTTATTGGGTTATCGGGTCAACCCGATAACGAAATAATTAAGACCCGCAACCCGACCCTATAAGGCTATCGGGTTTATCGGGTTGACCCGATAACCCGATAAGGTATATTGGACCCGAATCAACCCGACCCTATAAGGCCTTATCGGGTTCGGGTCGGGTCGGGTCGACCCATATGACACCCCTAACTGCCACCGTTCTAATCTTAAAATTCATATGTGTGTTTATAGCTCACCATCGAGGCCCCACCGCACCCATAGCTTCAAAATTAACCGTGGTTAAATCCACTCTAACCGTACTACCCCATTGCACCCACTAAGTCACCCACTGTCTTCAATTTCAGCATCTCTTTCTTTGAATTCCCACCACTTATCTCAGTCAACGTCGTCACCAATAATGAAAATGTAAACCGGCTGGTTCCCCTGATCCGGTTTAACCCGGTTTAGATGAAACTCGACGGTTTGATCCGATTCTTAAATAATCAGAAAACTGGCCACATCCGGCCCAGTCTCTGATCCGGTTTCCGATTTAACCGGCCACGTCGAATCGGATTTTAAAACATTATCTATAATAGCAGACAACTCCATCTATAAAAATCAACTTTACTGAATTAAACTACTTTTGTTTAATTTTGAGACAATTGGTTTTAAATGTATCAAAGTTATCACGTTTGACTGTGTTGTGTTGTGTTGTGTAGTCATTTTTTTTCTTTCTTCTTATATTGTATATAAAACTTACTAATTTCTCATATATTGGTTTTCCGTTAGAATAAATTACATAAATCGTCCTTGCGGTTAGGCCCAAAGTGCAAGTTTCGTCATTTTCTCTAAAAAATTGCTAACGACCGTTTAATAAAGGCAACGTTAGTCCATTTACCAACGATCATTTGCAATGTTAGTCCTTTATACTAACGGTCGTTTCTAATTAACTCAAAATTTCATTTTATTAAAAAAGTTCTTTTCTACGCAGTTTAATATTTTAATACACATTTTTATACACGGTTTTATATGCGGTTTACACGCGTTTTAATACACGTTTTTATAGACGGTTTTATACGCGGTTTTAGATGCGTTTTTATACGCGGTTTTACACGCGGTTTTATACATGATTTTATACGCGTTTTTACACACGTTTTTATACAAGTTTTTATATGCGGTTTCACATGCGTTTTTATACATGTTTTTATACGAGGTTTTACACATGTTTTTATACGCGGTTTTATACACGTTTTTATATATGATTTTATACGTGGTTTTACACACGTTTTAAATGCGGTTTTATACTCGTTTTTATTAACACACGTTTTATACATGATTTTATACGCTTTTTTACACATGTTTTAATACACGATTTTATACGCGATTTTACACGTGTTTTTATACATGCTCTTATACGAGATTTTACACACGTTTTTATATGTGGTTCTACACAAATGTTTATACACGATTTTATACACCTTTTTATACAACCGTGTATAAAAACATGTGTAAAACCGTGAATAAAAACGTGTGTAAAACCACGTATAAAACCGTGTATAAAAACATCTGTAAAAATGCATATAAAATCATATATAAAACCGCGTATAAAGATGTTTATAAAAACGTGTATAAAAACGCATGTAAAACCGCATATAAAACCGCATATAAAAACGTGTGTAAAAATGCGTATAAAATCATGCATAAAACCGCGTATAAAAACGGGTGTTAAACCGCGTATAAAAACGCATGTAAATCCGCATATGAAACGTGTGTAGAAACGCGTATAAAATCATGTATAAAACATGTATAAAATCGCGTTTTTTTGCACACGTGTTTTTATGCTTTCATATATTTTTTTCCGTTTTCTTATATTTTCGTCGTTTTCATTCGTTTTTGTCTGTTTTTCAATATCTTTGGCCATTCTCAGACGTTTTCATACGTTTCGGAATATCACAAGTGATATTTTGTGATATTCAGAATATCACCTCAGTGATATACTAAATATCACAAGTGAAATTCGGAATATCACTTCTGAATATCACATGTCATATTTTGTGATTTTCTGAATATCACAAGTGATATATTGAGTACCACAATTGATATTCTGTGTTTTTGGCCATTCTCAGACGTTTTCATACGTTTCAGAATATCACAAGTTATATTCTGTGATATTCAGAATATCACTTGTGATATTCACAAGTGATATATTTTCAGAAAATCACAAGTGATATTCATAATATAATTAGTGATATTCAAAAACGTATGAAAACGAATGAAAACGTATTAAAGTGAAAAAAATGTGAATTAAAAAAAACGTGAAAATCACTTGTAATATTCTGAATATCACTTGTAATTTTCTGAATATCACTTGTGATATTCAGAATATCACTTGTGATTTTCATGTTACAAAACATTAGTTGAAAATCACTTGTGATATTCTAAATATCACAAGTGATTTTCAATTAATGCATTGTAACATTAAAATCACAAGTGATATTCAGAATATCACAAATAATATTGAGAAAATTACAAGTGATGTTCATGTTACAAAACATTAGTTGAAAATCACTTGTTATATTCAGAATCTCGATATTCTGAGTATCAAAGAATAATACTTTCGATATTCAGAAACGTATGAAAACATCTAAAAATAGCCGAAAACATTTTGAAATGGACGAAAACATATGAAAATAGATGAAAACGTAAGAAAACGGACGAATACGTACGAAAACGGACGAAAATGCTTGAAAACGGTTAATGATGTATAAAAATGGACGAAAACGTCTGAAAACGGACGAAAACATCCGAAAACGGACGAACACGTATGAAAACGGACGAAAACAGATGAAAACGTATGTAAACGAACAAAAACGTATAAAAAAGGATGGAAACATATAAAAACAGACAAAATCGTATAAAACGGACGAAAACATATAAAAACGGACAAAAAACGAAGGAAGACGTATAAAAACAGACGAAAACGTATAAAAGTAGATGAAAACGTCTGAAAACAGTCAAAAACGTAAAAAAACGGACAAAAAATGTATGAAAACTGATAAAAAATCCTGAAAACATACGAAAATGTATGAAAACGGACGAAAACGTATAAAAACAGTCAAAAACGTATAAAACCAGACGAAAATGGATGAAAATGTATTTAAACGTACGAAAACGTATAAAAACGGACGAAAACGTTTGAAAACGTAGAAAAACGGAAGAAAACGTATAAAAACGGACGAAAACGTATTAAAATGGACGAAACGTATGAAAACGGGTGAAAATGTAAGAAAACAGACGAAAACGTATGAAAACGAGCGAAAACGTAAGAAAACAGACGAAAACGTATGAAAACGGACGAAAATGTATGAAAACGGACGAAAACGTAAGAAAACGTAAAAAACCGACGAATATGTATGAAAAACGAAAAAAACGTAAAAAAAACGCAATTTAAAAAAAATGAATAAATAAGTAAATAAGATAGACAAAAGAACAAGAAAAAAAATGGACTTAAGTTGTCTTATTAAATCTTAGGTTAATCCCACCATTAGATCAAACTAGATGGATGGTGGGGATTTGTCCCTCAGTTGTAACAAAAACTTAGTTTATAAAATAACTCACCTCTAAATGTGAGTATTTTCAAGTTCAAGAAGGATATTGAAGTAATATTGATTTTTGTAAGGATATTGATGTAATTAACAGTTTTTCTAAAGACATTGTATCAATCTATAATTACGTGGACCCACTTCAATCCCAAAAACTTGAGCCAAACAATTAGGGTTCGTTTGGTTGGAAGGAATGAAATATCAAATAAATGGAATAAACGATGTAATGGAATGCATGACGCAATGTGATTATTCATGACCATTATTAATCATTTTTTATCGGTAAGATAGGACGTAATGAAATCGATAAAAAGAAAATATACTAAAATGACCATTGATGATAGGAACGTTATTTAATGTGGTTAGTTAAGATGGGTTTTTATGTAATTTTCATTCCATTACTAGATGTAATGAAAAAAAAGTAGGGGACCTCTAAGGAATGAAAATTGTGTAATAAGTCATTCCTTGTAATGAATCATTACATTGTAAATGTGTAAACAAACAATATTTTTTCATTCTACCATAATAACATTTTCCATTCTCACTTTGATTACAACATACCAAACGCTACGTTAAATTTTAAAATCAAACCATTCCTTAAATCTTTATTAATCAGACCCATATAAATTATGTTAATCACAGGTCCATATAATGATAATGTTCTTTTAATTGTCGGTTATAATTCTCGTGCACGTACATGGTTAATGGTTTACACAGGACAATAAGAATTTGGTTATGTTTAATGTTTTGTAGTTGTGATATATGAGTATAACTAACAATTACGGATAAGTTAAACACACAAAGAGAAATAACCTGAGTTGTTCTTATATATATAATCTCATATATTTATTTATTTATTTATTGTATTTTGATATTTATAATCACGTGCATATACATAAATATAATCTATAGTCTATACTGATAATAATACTTATAAATAGCAACATATATGTTGCTGTTTTTTAACATTTAAAGTGCAAGGGGTATAGAGTATAAGCGCGTATTTGTTTATTTTGTAGAATAAAAACATGGAAACAGATAAGTTTATATTGAACTTCATGTAATTTATTCAAAATTTAACAAGTAAAGTTTTATTTTAGTTACGCTTTTTTATAATTTTGTTTTTACAAAATCTAAACACTTGTATTTTATATATATACTTATTTTGTTTAATGGCCAAATATAAATCAATTTTGACTTTTAATGGCCGAGATCTTGATTTTGTAATTGATCTCGCCTAATGGTCAATATTAAAATTGATTGTCACAAAATATTTTTCTTTATTATATATAAGATATTTTAATTTTAATCTTTTTGTTGTCATGTCGAAATACTATACATACACAGTAACGTCATTTATATATTAATGTATAAGGATAGCTTCGATTAACCACAAGGTTTTAAACTAGATGAGATTACTTACCTTCCAGTGATCCGATGTATTGGCAGCAATTGAGCGTACCTTCAATATTAATTGCAACAATGGGATGTTAGTTGAGTGATGTGATATATAGAAAGACGAGACGAAACAAGACGTACAAAAAAGAAAAAGAATATGATCTTACAGCAGAATTTTCATGTTTCGATTGAAGTTCAAACGCTTTCTCAAGTCTCGAGATAGCTTGATCTATATTCGGACGTTCGGCTCGTTTCTCCTTCAAGCAGTAATATGCTGTTTCTGCGAAGATATTCAATGATAGTTCGTACATTTGTTTTCGTAGATCTGGATCAATCATATCATCTAGTCGTCTCTCTTCATAATGGGATCTGGCTAGTTGTGCTAGCTTAATATCCCTCTTATTGATTATTGCTTTTCTACCAAACAATACTTCAAACAGTACTACGCCAAAGGAGTACATATCCGACTTGTGTGTCACACCGCTAGTCTTTACATATACTGGGTCCACATACCCGATTGTACCACAAGTATCAGTAAGGAATAAACGGTGCCTTCGAGATGATATATTTGTCATTGAAAGTTCAAAACCAGCTAGCTTTGGTTGATAATAAAAATCTAGTAAAATCTTTGAGCTTTTGATGTTTCGATGTATAACGCTAAAATCACGTTCAGCATCATAGTGGATGTAACTCAAAGCATGTGCAACACCAACACATATTTTCAATCGCTGCAACCATGTGAGGGACGGGTCACTTAAATAGTTGTCGAGACTTCCCTTGGCCTCATACTTGTTTATGACGATCTTCTCATTTTTCTCGTCACAGAACCCAACAATAGAGACAAGATTTTTATGCTTGAGACTAGAAAGCATCGAAACCTCGGTCCAAAACTCTTTGCTTCCTTGACCGTACTTCCCATCTAACCTGCGTGCAACAATATCGATCAATTCTCCGGACCACAAGAGTTGACCCTTGTAGATCTTCCCAAAACCACCTTGTCTAATGAAATTTTCTTCAGAAAAGTGGTTGGTGGCCTCCAATATATCTTCTAGTGGGATTTTTAAGTGATCAAGGTTTTGGATTGAAGAAGACATGGTGTTTAAGTTCTGTATATCGAGTACAAATGAGAGGTTAATTATTGATAAGGTGTTTTGGCTGAAAATTGAATGAATGTGGATGAAGGAAGGAAGGAAGAGGTGTTGGGACCAAAATAATGTTGGCAAGTTTGGCCACTTATGAAGCACAATGTACAAACACTTGAAGCTGCAAGTGATAGTATTTATAACAAAGCTATTAGTACAAGTTAGAGTAGCACTTGTATTTTGAGATAAAGTTTGACCTGATCATATGGTAACCTCCCATTATCTCCTTTTATTTTGGGAGTGGGTTATATCACGTCTACAACTTTCATTGTTATAAAGGGAGAGCATTGGGTGTATGATGAATATAACAAAAACAGCCATATTCATTCATAAATACAAAGCTTTGTTTGCTTCTGTTCTTATTAGTTATGTTGCCACCATTGTGTTGTAATCGTGAGTTGTTGCTACTCAACGGTTACGTGTGTAGAACTGTATTAATCCTGGGTGCTTAGGCTTGGAGACTCGAGCAACTAACGGAGTGCCAAAAGTACTTAAAAGGACAGGGAATCTCTTCCCGTACAGTTTAGTTTGGTACGTGTTTGATAGATTCAAAGACGAAGATGACGTTGTTTGATTTCATGTTTGTTGCTGTTCATATGATGTTCTTTTATGTTGCTGCGGTGTTTGTTTCTGAATCTCACATGTTCGAGTACGGGTGTGATGCTGCTCGCATGATGGTACTGGTATATGTTGCTGTATTATTTGGTTTTGGGTTTCGTATGTTCGAGTGGGGTTTTGATGCTGCGCAATTTGGTTTAATGTTTCTGTTAAGGATACTTAGAATGTTATTAAGGTATTTATCTTATCTTGGAGTAATGTTTTTACTTCTATGTTGTTTGTACATTACCTACTGTTGCGAAATAACATTATATCAATATAACAATAAGCGGGCTTTTAAGCCAAATTGGTTTTATCTTTGGGTCGGGTTATTTGAGGCCCACATTGTGATAGGTTAATTTGGTACCCGATCATTACTGTGCTTTGCAACTCACATCTCCTTCTTTCCTAGAGGCTCCGACTGGGTGATGAATCCTCCAGCGATAAACCGACCTCCGATCCGAAAAAAATGTGCTACTGTTATGCTACAGTTGTCTGTGAGGGGATGTACAGTGAAATGTACAGTGCACCTAATATTTTAATGAATGAATGGTCGTGTGAGTGCCAGATATCACCATCTACAGTCCAAGGGTTTCTTATAGCCACATATGGTTTGGTAGATGGAACGATTGTGTATCTAAAAAAACACACACACACACACACTAACAGATTATTGGGAAATATGACGATAAATCAGGTAAGATTATCAGGATTTTTTTTTCACTTGGTTTGTGTTTTCTATTAATTTTATTGATTATGCTAAACACTTTTATAAAAAAATTCTAAGCAAACCCTAAAAATAAAAATTGGGCGAAATCACCCTCATGAATTAATTAGATATAATTTTTATGTTATTGTATTTAATTTATCAATAATCAAACAAATTCTGCTTCGATTTAGAATTTTGGGGTTTTAATTAGGGTTGATAAGGTTATGGTTTTATTGTAATTTGGAGATTTTGTTGTTTTTGTGTTAAGGATTGATAATTTATGTTTGCTCTTTTGTAACAGGAAAGATGAGGAGTTTGAGGGACTCTCATTGTGCATGAGACGGACTCAGCTCAAGGTCTGTTTTGTGTTATCTGAAGTTTTGGAATTACCCTTATGTTTGTTGGATTTAAATTTCGAATTGTGTATTTTTTAAAGTCCAGACTATAGACTATTATTGTGCTTTGGTAATAGGAGTCGTGGAAACTGCGTAAGTAAAGTTGTTATACGGTTTATTGTGTTTTCATAATTTTAAGAGTCTTCGGTATTGGTTATTGGAACTATTGTTTGTGATTAAAATAAGTTGTATCTGATTGCTCTCCTTTGAAATAAGCTTTAATTGTGCTATGTAAAGCTGTTATTTAATAAGTAGTTCTACGTAAAGCTGTAGAAAGGAAATTTACTCTATAGTTCACCGTGGTGAGTCAAAATTATTTATCTGTTCATTTATCAACGCGACGATAATTATTTTCAAAAAGAAAGTGACAATCATATTTGTGAATAATCTGTAGCTGCGTCTGTTTTTAGACACACAGGCGTGTGAGGTGAGTTGTGGTAGATTCTTAAAGCAAAAGGCATATATCCTTTTTCTTTCTACATGTGACGATAATAATATTCTATTTACTGGTGGCCGTATCTTGGCAGGCAACTTCACTCGGCCTGTAGCTTCGAGAAAGAGAGCCAAAAAAAGGGAGAATTGGAAGCTAACGAGGTTAACTCTAGAATCCAAGTATCAATTCTCCGTCTTTTAAGTCTTAAATTTGATATTTTTTGTTACTTCTAATGCTATTTTGAGTTGTGAATTTATAGGAAGATGATGGACCAGATCGTCATGAAGAGCATCAAGAACAACAACATTAACATTCGAGCGACGTGAATGTCGTTAAACATGTGACTCATATGCTGAGGGACATAGTTGGTTCATTGCCTGGACGCAAAGGGGACACACTACAATCCAAGTCCATCTATGCATAATAATGGTAGAAAGGTGCGTCTCTTTAGCATAATTTCATATGTAATTTTAACGTAACACTTGCTAAAATGTAAAATTATTCGTATAGGATCACATCGAGCAATTTACTGGAATTGTGCAGTGCAGAATGTCACACTTACTTCCTCATAAACTCTGATATAATAAAACAAATTCGTTTGGCTACAAATCATATGTATATTACAGTAGTGTCGAGTGAGTATACTTTCTTACAAAATTTAAGTGTGTCTCTACACATTTTGAGCTTTTGTATTATGGAATGTAGGTTAGGAAAATAGAGAGGAAGGTCGTGAAGTAGTAGAAACTGGGAAACGTAGAGATGCAAACAGGTACTTCAGATTTATAAAAAATAAATTAGGGGTTTTAGTTATTTAAGTTTATTTGTGTTATTCATGAGTTGTATTGTTGATTTTTAGAAACTTTAAGTTTAATAATCAAGTAAAAAAAAAGTTTGTTTAGATAAGAGTGATTGTGATGTTGATTGTATAGTTAGGATTTTTATGAGCGTGTATGATTAGATCAACGGGTAGGTTTTAAGGTGATATATGGGTTTGTTGGTCATTCTATCACAAAAGTGAATATATGATTATTTTGTTGTCATGTAGAAATGTTTAGGGGGTTTGAAGGTTGCTTTACATGGGGTTATAAACTTATGTCTGGTATACAGGCATGTGCGTAACTTGCAGTGACTTAGATACTTCAATTTGTGTAGGTCGTAGCCAGAATGGAAGCAAACGGAAAGAAAGTTGAAGTGAAGGTTCCAAAAGGGTGTCTACTTATTCATAAAAGGCAAGAACACAAGGTGTAATAGCAGGTAACATATTCTTTCATGGTATTTTTTTGGGGTCTTTGGGTGTGATGTTATCAGGTTCTTCTTTTCAGCATGTAGCAACAGCTGCTACCATACTTTTTGTATAGGTCATTTAGTTAAAAAATATTAATGAATTTTTTGAAATAACATTCCTTATATGCTTCTGGTAGACATTAGATATTCGTTTTTTTTATAACAGTAGTTTTATGTATAGTTTTGATGGGCCATTTGTTGGTTTTAGGTGCTAAAAATTAGGTGATTAATTTAAGTTTTTGTGTGTGTCAGCTTAGTATAGCGATTTGGACGAGAACTTTGTGAGCGCATTACATGGAATATGCGAAGATATGTTGGGATATTTGCTCATGCGGGCTTGGTGGGTGAAATGCGTGGGTTTTGGGCCTGAAATTAGGATGTTTAGGTTCTGAAACACGGGCTAAAATGGGTGGATTTAGGTGCTGAAATGGCGGCTCAGGTGGGTCTGTTTGGATGCTGAAATGGGTGCGTTCAGGGCCTGAAGTGGGGGCCAAAATGGGTGGGTTTTGGGTGCTGAAAGGAGGGTTTAAATCGGTGCATTTGGGTCCTGAAATGGGGACCGAAAGGTGTGCATTTAGGGGCTCAAATAGATGGGCTTGGAGTCTCTGATGTGTAAGTCTTGGGGCTCAAATGAGTGTGGGTTTGGAGGCTAAAATGGGTCATTTTGGGGGCTAAAATCAACGTGTTTAGGTGCTAAAAATGAGGACGAATACACAACTGTTGGGCTTAAATCAGGGATTTCAAGTGCTACTCATGGAAAGTGTCCATGTCTGGAGTTGTAGCCACTGACGACCCTTTTACAGTTCCTAGAAGCTTTCAGTTCATCAATGGATACACACGATAAATCCCGCTCTCCGTTCATCACAGTTTCATCTGCAACTACAAACCAAAGTAGGCATAACCTACTTAAAAATGTAAGCAATTACTTTGATATGATTTTTTAAAACGATATTCCCATAAAAAAAAGTGTTAGCACATGGCAAAACTTTTAGATCACTTACGGAAAAAAATCTTCAATCATGCATATTTATGTTTTCTAAACTATTAACTATAGAAGCATGTTCTTAGAATTGGACCTTCATAATGCATAGTATATGCTAATACTGCAAGTGATAATGCTATTGATTTTCGTATAAAGAGTATGATCATAATGATTTCTGAATTTTCTGTAGGGAGTATTATGAGTGGTGGAGGGAGTGTTCCCGCGAAAGAAGCATTCCCGAAAGGATTAATATGGTACATGAGTTAAAAAAAAGGATCGTTGTCTACACGTTTAGGGATACCGATGATGTGTGGGAATGATGATTTCAATGGAAATAGTTATGCTTTTGGAGCCATCATTTTCCCACAGAATGTCAGCACTTGAAGAAACATAAAGTGCGGGTGCTAATTGAAATATATACAGTTAAGTTAATGTATGGGCTGATCTAATGAGCTTTTATATATCCTTCATTAGGCTAGCTGTTTTTGTGTATGTATACATAACTGATTTCCCAACAGGTTACTGAACTTTATATTTGGGATATTAGGACTATGCCCAACAGGTTACTGAACTTATTTAGTTGCTTTGCATTATTAGCCATAGTTGGAAGCTTATCATCTTAGATATTTTATTAGCAAACATTAAACTATGTTCTTTCCACAATAGCCATAGTGGGAAGCTTATCATATGAGATGTTTTATTTTTGGATATTAGGACTATGCCAAACAGTTTTATTAGATTCGAAACATGATCGATATAATGATGCTTGAAACTTTCATTTGTTGCTTCAATGATTATGTATTTACTCTATTTTAAGTTATTTATATGTAGGCATGTTTACGATCCCTTTCAATTGCATATTTTACTTATTAGTATTCGATGATTAATTCGATTCTTATGTTACATACAGGGATTGGTGATCATGTACATTCCCAAGTTTTCCAATGCCATAATGCCGCTGGCTCTCATGACTGTAGTGATCAACAACAGGTATGGGAGGTGATTCCATAATCAAAGGTACGGACGTCATTCCAATTTGTAATACCATTGTATGTAATTTCCTGTGGGTATTTTAAACATCAAGTTTTCGCTGGCGTCTGTACGTATAGGTTCTGGACTACTCATATTGGATTTTCATACTGGAGTTGTGCATACTCAATTTGAAGGACTACGATCCACAGACCCTCTGGACTACATATCCAGCACCAGACCAGAGTACGCAAGTTGAAAAAAGAGGCTTACAGAGATGCATACACATAGCTCCTGATATTGCGTGTGTATTTGAAAAATTCATGGATTGTGGTGATTTCATACGTTTTTAAGTCGGATGGGTTGTCATAATCATCGGCACACAAGATTTGCAACCTAGCGGTTCCACTGCTGCTCATGGACATGGAGTCTCAACACCATCATCTCGCGGGCGTGAGTCACTTTAACTTTGTTTATTACACTTAGGGAGGTTCTTTCATATCCCTATGGATATCATTTGATTTTAGATAATGTGGGTTCACAGGCCTTATTGACACACTTATTTTATCCATTTTTTATGTTTATCAGAAGAATATCCCGCCTCAGTCGGGAGGAGCTGTACCAACCCCAGTGATATCACAACCCGAGCATCTGCTTTGAGGATTCTATAGACACTACAGCTACCATCTTCGTTGCGGCCCAATGTGTAGATGCTATAGAGACTACAGGAGCTAAGCATGAGCATCTGATTTGACGACACCATTAAGACTCATTTGGAATTTGGAATGCTAGGGATTTAAACAATGGAGGTAGAGTGTTCAATTTTATGAGTGATGATTTATATTTGTCGCATTTTTGCTACGGTATAAGATATGAAATTTTAATATGAAAGTTATCGTTTTTCCCAGGAATCGTTGCATTTCCTGCATTTTGGCCTCAAGTGCTACATATCCGCAACCTATGAACATATGGTGTCTCGATGAGATAATCCACTTCGCCACACACCACAGCTAATCAAAAGGTTGGTTGTCACATAATGAAAATCAAGAAAGTTTTTCGTAGTATTATTGTATATACCTCACAAGGGCATGGACAAGAAGTTGGATCATCAACTTATTTTATCAAGTACGTCTCATATCCTTTTGATTGTATATTGAGGCTTTAGTGTATGTCGATTTATATGGATCTAAATGCATTTACTTCACGAAAATGTGTCTAATTGGTTGAATGGGCTGGAAGTAATTCAATTTTGTTATCAAATGCATAAAATTTTTGTTCCCAAAAATTTTTGCTGTAGTTTTGTGTGAACAAATTTAAGCATGGTTTTGTGTCCTTAACAATTTTAAGGAGATAAGCATAACACAAGTTGTATTGTTTAAAAATGTTAAAAATGAGCGATCGAATAGTTGGTATTCCAGAAACCCCGCGGCAACGCGCGGGTAGTCCACCTTGTTCTTATACAACAAGAGGGTTTTCAGATCAAGTGATTGGTTATATGTGTCTTCGAGTCTAGCTGTATTATATTGGCAACCCCCGTATTTCACGGTTTTCGGTCGTTTAATTTAATTAGGGAGTAATATTTAACACAAACTTCCATTTTCACACACTGACATCTTGTCCTCTCAATTATTCAATCATTTTAGATGAATATACAGAGTATCAAATATTCAAATGTAACTAGAAAGGATAAGGATGTTGTTGTGGAAAATTATAGTGACATGTTCACATGATTTTGAGCTCAGTAAATTAATAAAACTTCAAAAGGTAAATTAAATAATAAAAGTTGAAAATAACGAATTCCTTATAATCATTTTGCATAGATGAGTGACGACATTGCTTAACCGACTTAAAAGGACGGAAGATTATTACCCATTAGCCATAGACGATTTAGATATACGGTGATTTACTGAAAAATCACCTTTTTAAACGTAAAATCTCAGTATATTAATTATAAAATTAAAATATTAACAGTTAGTGACTCAGGGAGTTTTTTTTTTTTTTTAGCTAAGGATTCATATGGGTCCCACTTCTATATAAATCTCTTAATTGAGAGGACATAATAAATTAAGCTTTGTGGCACCACTTAAAAAGTAATAATATTAAATGACATCCTTTAGCTAAAGGAAAAAAAGAAACACTCCATCAGTCAACTAGACAACAGTAAAAGCTTTCCTTGGTGCTTTTATGAGAGAACAAAATGTAATTAAAAGTTACAGCCTTAAAAAGTATTTAATTACATAAAGAGGAATGCTAAATCCACAAAGAAACATCCACAAAAACATCCATAAAATGGACGTTTCAAACGGAATAACAAATCCATCGCTGACGCCATCACCAGGCTGCTGCATGCGCCCATGTTCGCCGAAGTCAACCGCATCATCTCCGGTGAAATGTTGAAGCAAACTTAGAGATTTCTCTCATGTGACCCAAATGCGAAACATTAAGCATTCACGGATGTTAGTTGACTGGGCGGTTTGCTTTACCATAATTTGTAATTACGCTATTGCCTTAAGTAAGGAAAAAAAAACATGCATACAATATTTAAACACCTTGCTAACTGTAAGATGTCGGCTTTTAAGCATGCATGTGATCATCTTATTTGATTTTATCCTCAATTTTTTCATAAAGTTTTCACTTGTGATATACGCTTTTTATGTTCTTTACTTAAAAAGTGTCTCGTGTAGTAAGACGACCATAATGTTGATTTGTAAGTTTAGTATATGGTTATCCCCATATATAAACTGTTATTTGGTTATAAATGTCAATGATTCAGGCAACATGCTTTGTGGATTAGTGAAGTAACTTAACAATGTGTCAATGAAGTATTTAACTTGTGCATTATTATGTAGGTGGAAACATGATGTGAAGTAGCTGAAGCTAATTGCTACCTGTATAATTGCTATCTATATGGGTGGAAGGGTATGCATTTCTTCTTTCATAAATCTTACAGTGACTTACAGTGACGAGTACTGGTGCCGACTCTGAATCAATATTGAGACTTACAGTGACGAAAGTTTTTTTAACAACCTAATTCAATATAATCTGTAATTTTGTATATTCAATGAAAACATCGAAGGTCCAGGATGATCCTTGGATAATGATGCATTAACTACATCTCCGTTAATTAAGGTATTTTATGATCAAAGTCTATTTTAATTATTAAAATAAACGTATAACTTCGAGCAAATAAACCTATAATAATGCAAGTCGTCAGATAAATACAATAGCACCTTACCTAATTAACCTATAATAATGCAAATCGTCATATATAAATAAAATAGCACGTTACCTAGTGATAGTATTATATTTTTTTCTATCTCCAATCAAATAAGACAACTTATTGCAAGTTGGCTTTTTGTTTATAATAAGACTTTTGGGTAGACTTTGTTTTTTATGAGCAAGGTTTGTATAATCAAATAACAATATAACTAACATACACATATTACACCACAGAGATACATATATTTCATGAAATAAAATTTTGAAGCAACTCGTGAAGGTTACATGAGATAGTTTGTATCAGAACCGGAACCGTCCCGAAATAAAATTTTGAAGCATCTCGTGAAGGTTACATGAGATAGTTTGTATCAGAACCGGATTTCTTGAATTGTGATTTTGTAACATGTTACTTAACATATGACAAGCTATTTTAGAAATCAAACTTGACGGAACAAAAATGATACTTAAAGTACTAACAACGCCTGTATCATCAAAATCCCATATTTTTTGTAATTAGGCAGTCATTGCGAGATCTGCCTAACACAAAAAAAAAATATACTACTTAAATTTGAAAGAAAATCAAAATTGTTGGCCTAAATGCTGGAGAAACCGATCGCTAGACCAAGCGGCTTAAGACAGTTTTCCATCACTTATGTCAATTTAATGCTTTCCGAACATATAAATTCGGTCCCTTAACTTGCAATAGGTAGTCACACTACCACAAATACCCCTTTCCCCATCGATATTTTCCCCGGCGATATTTGTCGCTGGGGAATGTCCACTAAACGACAAAAAAGTATCCTACGTGGCACAAATTCTAGTAGAAAAAGTCAGATATTTTTTTTCCAATTTTCCCTAGCGACATGTCGCTGGGGATAAGTGCGTTATACTTTGACCAAAAAAGTCTTCGTAAAACGTGGCGGAAACTTTCCCGCTAATGTTTCCCCAGCGACACGTCGCTGGGGATTCTTGTTTTGAATTAAAAAAAATTTAATTAGTGGCTAATCACTCTTAATTAGCGGACCGAAAATTATTTAATTTTCCCCGGCGACATGTCCCCGAAAATTATTTAATTTTCCCCGGTGACATGTCCCCGGCGGATTGTCGCTGGGAATACAATCCCCAGCGAGGCTTCCCCAGCAAAGATTCCCCAGCGACATGTCGCTTGGGAAAGTAATCCCCAGCGACATGTCACTTGGGAAAGGCCCGTTATATCGATGGGGAAAGTGGTAAATGTTGTAGTGTCATTTCATTTAAGTTGGATTGTTTCATGCGATAGTAACTTACACAGTCAGGGACACGCAACAACTTGAAAACGAGGTCATGGCCTCTTTGTGTCACATGTCTCTTTTATGCGGTTTACAAGAGTTGCCTCCCCCACAATAACCATGAGATGATAACCAGTGTGAACTACGATGGTATCAAAAAATTACTCAAATTGCAACTTCTCTAAAGTCTCTTCACATTGATCTATTGTATCTTGAAGGTTGAATATAATTGGAAATCCAAGTGCTTAAGGGTTTATCTATTACTATAGTTATGTAGACTTTTAATCAATACGGGTATTTTCTCAATACAATAAATCTATTCAATTGCGTGAATAGCGGTACCTGCTAGCATGATGTTAAATGTTCAACTAATACATGTCTAATTATATAATTTTAGTTTGGTTTTTAATGGATCGAGTTGTCAGCATAATTAATCATATCATTGTATTAATAATCAAGTCGCTATTAGAAAGTTTAGCATTTTCCTTATTTAAAGTTGGACATATATCTACCTATATTATACAAAGACCACTTTTTTACTGCAGAGGCTTAGGAAATTGACACATAGGCAACCAAAGAGGCTTAAGAAAATGCCACATATGCATCAAAGAAGCTTATAAAAATGACACATAGGCAAGAAATAGTTATGCCTGTTGAAGATTGTGATTTTTCTTTGTATCTATAGGTCTATAGTAATTTGCCAATACCCAGGACCCTCCCACCCCCATTTCATCTACTCCCACGTTATCAACTACCTTTTGTGACTTTTCCTCATTTTTAGTTTTTTACTATATTTGTTTCTTTTTTCTCTCGTTAGCTTTCATCTAGATCTCATTTTGCACATTTACATTTTCTAACATGCTTTCATTTTCTAAATTGCAGATAGAGGTGTGGTGAATGAAAAAGCCACATTAGTCACATATTTCTTCTCGCTCGGCATTTCAAAATATTGTAACCTACCATCTCACTTCTTTAGTTTTTCACTTTTTTGACATTGTGTTGTTCTTTTTTTTTATAGTTATGGTGATTCATCTTTGAAGAAAGATGACAACAATTAACAATTGTCTAGAAAGAATCCAAGGTACATATATGATATACCCTTATATATATTTTTTGTTGTAATCATTGATGATGAAGGAGACCCTTTACATTTGGTCATAGATATCATCTATCATGATTCATGAAAGTTCATGTTTCATGTTTCCGATTATATATGGAGTAGTTTAGGCTACCCAGAAAATATATTTTTATGTGGTTTGCTTATTTTAATTTATGGTGTTCTTTTTGTGTTCGGGTTAGTTAAGAGTGTTGTGTTTACACTAATCAATGATAGCTAGAGATGAAGATTTGAAGATGGGTGGAGATGATTGAAAAAATTCTTGGTAACAACAGTTGAAGATTTTACAACATTAGGTGCTTAGGATGACAGTCAAGACTTTTGTTTGCTATTTGAGTTCGTTAGAATTTTTGTTTATAGAAGTGTTTTACTATTGTATGCAAACCAAAAGTAAATTATTAGTGTAACGAAATTTGCGTTACATATTTTTAGCAAACATAGTTTGTTACTGTGTATCTTTTTTTTTTTTTTTTTTTTTTTTTTTTTTTTGTGTTCGCTATAAAGAAAGTGTGTGGGCAAAGATAATAAAGTACATGACAGATCACTTATGAGGGATGGTATAGAAGTGAATTGGTGAGGCGAGGGTGAAAGTGTCAGGGACATTGAAAGGAAGGAGCATGTTGTGGTAGAAATTTCATGTTGGTTGAAGGTAGAGTCAAAGATATCACTATCCAATGCACTCAACAAATAAAGTACATAAATTTATACTATAATATCACAAATTCACAATTATGCCTTTTTTATACTTTAGCCATATATTATTTGGAGGGGGATAATAGTTAATTTAGGATGATTCTTATGTGTATGAATCAATTTCATATGTGAAAGTAAATCATTTGATTTTCTAATAAAAGTGATGTTTAATAATAATAATAATAATAATAATAATAATAATAATAATAATATCCATTTACTTGATTTCATTAAAGAACATGTGCTATAAATAAAAAATACATGTATCGGGAAGTTTTAGTTTTTGTTTTATTAAAACATCTTCAAAACTATGTGTATATTTTGCACCTGTTCTCCTTTACATACATCTACAACTAAAACATTTATATGGTATCATTTGTTAATAGATATATGAACGGTGCAAGCACAATCTAAGCATATGATTTATTTTCTAGCTTGTTCTTTTTATGGTCACTGAAGATACTCATGTTTTATTATCTTCACTAATGTTTTATTTTGACAAAAAGAAGAACATGATGAATAGTGCAAAAATGTAAATGAAATGGTAGTAACTCGTAAAGATACACATCTCCATTACATCTCCCTCTTTGCAAATTGTCCTAAAATTGTCAAGGTTAAATTTATCAAATAAAATCTTACTAGAAAAAACATCTTCTTTTAGTATTACTTATCTTTTTAACTTTTTAATGATAATCACTGTAGTTGTTAATATATCGTTATCTATTTTATACTCCTGGGCCGTGTTTAGCACGGCCTAAAAGACTTTACTAGTCTGCATATAGCAACGGTAGATCAACTTCCACATGCTTGCATCATTCAAAAGTTTCAGGATTTGTTAACTTGGATATTCAGTTAGCAAAATACAATAGAAGTCATCACAAAGTCGGGCATAAGAGAGAGTTCATGTCAATGTTTCTATTCTTCAAATAAGAATTTTACCTAATCGAACTAAAATTAATTCATACTGCTAAAGAACAGTGTTACACAGACGGCCGACCCTTTGTGAAATTTGTATGAGTTAATGGATATATCCTAACCTATATAAAGCACAAGTTTGATTTCTAATTTTAGCAACAATAAATCAAGAAAAATCCCTCAAAACTCCCTAAAAACTACACGTGGCATTTACTATTGAAATAGAAATATTGCAAAATAATCTCGCTGTCATCAACTGATCCAAAAAGCTCGGTCATATTTCTTTTCAAACTAATCCTCTCTATCATCCATTTTGCACACCATCAACAAACACATAACCAAATCTTAAACCTAATTATGAAACAACCCTCATTTTTATAATATTATCAAAACCGATTCATGGTGGTAGATAAACAACCCTTTTTTATGAACCCTAATTATGAAACAGTCGCTCCTTTTTTAAAATTGGTTCTTGGTGGTAGAATGATTTACTAATTAAATTTTGATTGAAGATTTGTTTTATTTATTGAGCTGATTTTATAGAGATCAAAGCATAAAACCATTTTTTTTAAATTCAAAACCACCGATCCTACACCACCACCGCCGACAATATGATCCGACACAACAAGGTTTCTTCTTCAAATAACTCTCGATCCATACACCACAATTATGTTTTTCAATTCATATATTGAAGAATATGTATAAGAATTCCGATTCGAATTTTTAATTTATGTATATGTGTTTTTTGGTGATGCATTTGTGATGCCTTCTAGGTGTTTGAAGCAATTGAAGATCCAAAATCAACCAAACCGGATAAAATATCATAAGACAAACGAATATGCAAATCAGGTAATTTCAATATTTATCATATTTGTCAGATGTGGATGAAGGTAAATTACTCGATTTAATGTTTTGTTTTATAAAAAGATCATAAACAATGAGGGATTGTGATTTTTTTTATTTGATTTATAAAATTGTTTGTTGATGACTTTTGTTTAATTTCTTGAGTGATATGATATTTGTGTTTATCTAAGTTACAATACATAACCCACTTACATATTTAATAACCACTTCTCAATTAGGAGTAAATTTTATTTATTTATTTATTTATTTGCTAATGATCATTTATGCTTTATAATTACGACTTTTGTTTTATGATGATAATCATTTGTATTTCCTATATTTGCAACTGTGACATTTCTTATTTGATAACTAGAAACTTTTGTTTTATATAGCAACAAATAATGATGGTAGCCTTTCATCATCAAGTTCTTCAAAGACTAAAAAGAAATCATGTAAGTACAATAACCATGGCACTAAATTGAAGCTGTCGAATATTGGCTTTAGTATGTGAAGAGTAAAACTGAAGATGTCAATTTAAGTGGAAACAAAATGATATGTGACTTACCCACTTTAATTTGTTAGTTGACTTATTCGATTTCACTAATTTGATCCATTTCACATTTATGATAACATTGCATCATCTACTGATAAGTACTTAAGTTATGTCATAACCGAACGATAAGTCTGTACTATAAGTGATAGATGAAAAGATCATTTAAATGATTGAATTCGTAAGCTTATTAAGAAACAATGATCGATGAGATGTTGAAACATGCTCAAACGTGTTAGTCTGATATTTCATTAGTGTCTATGGAAGGACTTATTGCTGTGTGAAAATAGCCTGAGAATCAGAGTTCCTTAATATATATTTTATGAACATATAAATAGCTTTTCTGCTCCTAAAGGGAAGACTCTTGGTCTATTTGGCAAGCAAAAGTTGCAGACTTGTAGGATACTCTTAATAAAAAGAAAGCTCAAAGTGAATTGTAGCTGTAAACCAAACACTACCTAAGATTATGTCTAAACTTTTGTATATATTAGAGTAAGTATTTGTTAATTGAAGCAATCACATTAAATGTATACATAAAATATATCGAGAATGAGCAGGAATCTTGAATGTAGGTTTCAACATTGTGATCAGCCGTCTTTTTAAGACACAATATCCAATATTCATGGACTAGGTGAGCGGTATGAACTTCATCATGGGTCAAAATCTTTAATGGTGCCTTAGTCTCCGCAGCTGTACTTGCAGATAGGTACATAACAGAACGATTTGTTCCTGACAAAGGTTAGAACATCGTTCTTTCAGTTAGTTATGTGCAAAATGAAATTGTAATGTTTGTACATATTGATGTTGTTTTATTATTGCATCAATGGATTTAGTAGATGAACCTGCTACAAACTAAAAAATGGAATTACATCCAAACCCACCGAACTGCACGACATAGATCATATTGTAAAAACTGATTCTTGATTGATTGAAGGTGTTTTATGAGATAAAGATTGTTGTTTTATGCAAAAGATTAGTTAAATAATGAAATAGGTGTGAATTTATAATGGATTTTGGGTTTTTTTGAATTCGGTAGTTGTTGGAATTGAATTATTATGGGATCATGGGGATTTATTTATTAGGTTTTCTAGGTAATGGTTTTATGATTGTTTGTTAGTGGTTCTGTAATGTATATTGTATAGACACTCGGAACGATTAGTCAGTTTATGTGTTTTATACTCGAATGAAGCATAGAACAAGGCTTAAGCTCAAGTATGTGCAACCTAATCTGTATGCAAGATAATTTCTTTCTTTTGTTGGCTTATTCGTTGGCGCAGGCAGAAGTCAACTATCTTGGACAGTTACGCCATCCAAATCTTGTGAAATTGATCAGCTATTGCTTAGAAGATGATCATAGCCTTTTTACGTATGAGTTTATCCCTAAAGTAAGTTAACAATGTTTTCATACAGTTTCTCTGTGCTCGACAGTTGTCTCTTTTGGGTGTGTTTTATCTTTATTGGATCAAATTAAAAAAAAAAAAAAAAAAAAAAAAAAAAAAAACGTTAAAAGGAGAATAGCTCAGCAGGTTGAAAATTGATAAGAGTCTACTCTTAAAGCATACATTTACATCCTCTAAATTTCTTTATTTAAAGTATTACTGTAAATTACTATTGAAACACTTTGTAATCATGATTAATACGGTAATCATCTTTTGAATCTTTTCGGGTCCGAACAAGAACGTGCTTGCAGAGCAACTTAATCTTGCTCGGTCCGTTTCAACCCGTACTAAAAATGACCTTTTTCAATATGGACCCATTTTAGCCAGCAACAGTTTTGCTACCTATAACATATAGTATATTACCTCACACATTAAATTAACATTCTTTGTGTAAATCAGGAGGTTCTTATTTCCAGCCACTTTTTGATGTCTACGACTGAAGTTGCTTTTGGGGCCGCGAGGGGTCTAGCCATTCTTCACTATGCCTAAAGAATGGTCATATATAGTGACTTCAAGACTTCAAATCTTTTACTTGACTTGGTATGATGTATTTTGTTGAAGCTCTAAATCTCATTCGTGTAATCTATATATGTTGTTACAAATACATAAAACTTGATTTAAGGCATCAAAGTGATACTCACTTTTTCTAATTTTTACTGCAATCAACAGTACTCCAATACAAAATTATCATATTTTGGATTGGCAAGGGATGGACTGACTGGTGATAAAAGCCATGTTTCTACTTGGGTCATGGGAACCTACGTAAATGCACCTCCTAAACATATATCTACAGATATATGATTCTTTAAATGAACCAGTTATAATAGGAGCAGATACCTTGAATATCAGTTTACTTTATATTTGTTTGTGAAAATCTAAGGGTAGCTATGATAGTTGAGCTCTTTGTAGTTAACTCAAACGGTATTTGGTAATTTTAGAAGTGTGGGTCCTTGGACAAAGATAAATTTTATCCCACCTGATCGATTTGAGCATTTGTAGCAAAATACAATAGTTTTTACTGATATTTGACACATTTAGTTGATTCTCATAGGTCATCTGATCTCAAAGAGTGACATGCAGCTTTGGAGTTGTTCTTCACGAAATCTTGTATGGCAAAAAGCAATAGAAAAAAACAGGCCACCTGGAGAACAAGACTTGGTCTAATGGGTTACGCCTTGTCTAACCAACAAGCGAAGAATCTTCCGTGTCCTAGACCCACTGCTCTAGGGTCAATATGCACTTGGCCCAGCCCTCAAGTTAGCAAACCTATCACTTCATTTGTTTGATGCCTGGACCATTGTCGTGGCTGGGGCCGACCTGTTGGCAGTGGACCGATTAAAGAGTGTGAAACGTAGCTTAGAAATCAGGAGACAAGGTGGGATAGTTGGCCGGTTAGGGGGTGGCTGAGCACCCGCCAACCCCTCTACCAGGTCCTTCTATGCGATTTACCATTTAAACATATGAAGTACTTCATCTTCTACCAAAACTGGAACAAATAACAATGTATCTTATGATGATAGTGATAAGTTTCAGGCAAGTTAAGTAATAGACGTTCAATATGTATGGGGTCTTTAAGCCACTAATAATTGGGCTACAAAGACTAATCCACTAATTTTGTATATAACACGTACAGTATATCGTGGTATTTAAACACTTACATTTTTCTGTATCAAGTTTTTCTTATTTAGGAAAAATGTTTATTATTATTAAGTATTTTTGCAAGTCGTTTGCATATTTGTTATGGCCTCATTTGATAAGCGAATTTAAAATTTAATCATATGGTATTACTTTAAATGTAATTATAGAGCTAGCCCGGCCATCGGCCGGGTCTTGAAACTAGTAACTTTATATATATTGGTAGTTTATATGAAGCACGCGTGGCATGGTGTGGCAATGTTGTGGAGATAAAAGCTCGTGATGAGATGCTCGTATCTTAACAAATATTAACGAAAACTAAAAACAATAGAATCTATCACAGAAAAGCAGTTCACCAAAATAATACAGTTTTACCTCTCTAAGGTTGTCTGTAACGAAATCTACTACACATGTTAGATAGTTGGCAATATGTTTAATTAAGTTTGTTCATTAAGTTTATAGATGCTACATATGATTTTTCACTTCAACCTGTCTCATTCTGCATAAAATTAAGTTGGCAGGATAATGTGGCGTTCCTTCTTTGCTTAACTCATTTTATAATTGCGTAGACACTTTACTTCCTATCGGTTATCACCAAGTGGCTTTAATAAATATATAATGTAACGTCTTTGAGCTAAGGGTCAGTCGGCATCCAAAAAGGGTGCAAGGGGTCAGGTTAATTTCCCAGCCGATTTAAACCTTTTGGAGACTAAAAACCAGCAACTTCTCCAAGTGTTTCAACTTCTTTCGCTAGGACTTCCACTTTGTCGACTATCTCCATTAGCAAAAACAAGAAGTTAGCTATAGCAAGATTTTCTATTGTCTTTGAAGTAGACAGTAGTATCAACTGTAGCTTAAGGGATTGTAATTCTGGCACCATCACTTGACTTTTTTTCTTTTTCATGATACTTTCTCCTAGCTCACGCATAAAAAATCCAAGCAAAGATCCAACATTTTCGCATGGCTCTTTGATTGCTTCTCGCATCATTGTTGAGGGCTGCATACGCAAAGTAAACGACTTGATTGATTAAGCACAAGAGCAGAATTAATTTTTTTTTTCTTTGTGTTTTGGTTATATTTTTGTTTACGTAATTAGTAAAAGATTATAAACTAGAGCATGGTGAAGAGTAATGTAGACCTGTAATGGCGATCTAAGACACCCTTCTAGCGACAGAATTATGGAAGCAAGCTCCCTAATAAGGTCTTGTATCTGTTGGTATTTCTCCCACGGACTGCAAAATCCAAAATTTACATGCCAAGGTTCCCATCTTGCGAAATTCACCTGACAATATATGAAATATCCGTTAAAAGAAATCTGAAAACATTATTAGGTTTAAGGAATTTATGGAGTTTAGATGTGACTTAAAACTCTTGACAGCTAAAAACTTAACTTAGCGGTAGTTATTACTACTGTAAATGATAGTAAGATCTATCTTGTAAATGAGATGTTACCAGTGACTCATCACTTGACTCTGAGTGCAACACTGACTTGCAGCTGTTGACATAAACTATCGAGTGGCTTTCCCTTTGACAGTTTATGCTGAAGTATGCTTCTATGCATTCTGCAATTCAACATCTATAAGCTTTAAATAGAATATGCTAAAATATTTGCTTCATCTGGTTTTGCGTAGGTGCAATAACTACCTTCAACGCAGCAAGCTAGCTCATTAAACTTAGAGGAGGCCAAGTAAAGAAGTTCATCGCTAGCCCACGAGGGATAAATGAGTAAGCTGATAAATATGCAGACTGAAAAACCCATCCCTACCGCTGATAGACGCTTATGGGCTAATTCCAAAATTGCAGGATCACGCAACCTGGACGCGGCTACCAGGTTGAATGTAAGAATGAAGATCATAACTCCATAATCATATCGCTTGTTAATGGTTGGAATAAAGCGACAGTATGTTGCCATAGCACCTATACATTCTCCAATTATTTTCATTTAGCAAAATTAATGGGAAATACAATTTGGTGAGATATTGTATACATGATAGCATTTGTAAAATTCCTGGTGACCTTGAAGTAGAAATAGGGAGATTAATGGGTTTATACTTACTGATCATAAATATTAACGTGCCAATAAATACTGTGTTTCCAGTCTTTCCCATATTGTTTGCCAAAACTTTTACCAAACACCCGAGTCCGCCTCCAAGAATAGTTCCAATCCCACGTAGTAGTCCTTTTCTTAATGTAGCACCTGTAATGTGTATCAACTACCAATTGAAAAACTAGACTTTATAAAGCGATTTAGGAGCGTGTATGCACGATATACACTTTAGATTACTTTTTGACCCGTCCGCTAGATACTCTATTTTACCTATCTTGCTTGTTCAGGATAAAACATAATATGAATCAACCTATATATAATTAAATGAGATGACAAACCTGCAAAGAACTCGAATATAACCTCAATAGTCATGATAGCCCACATTCCATTTTCCCCAACTTGCTCAAAGAGTGGATCAAGGATATAGAGAAGTGAAACCAAGACCAACGCAAATCCGACCTTGAAGCTATGAATAAGTTTCTGGTTGTATTTTTTATCTATACGAAAAAAACCAATTTCAGCAATGAAAGAGTGTGCCTCTCGCTTTGTGTGGCTGGTAGAAGTTAAGCTACGACTTTTGGAAACGTGAATAATGTCTATTGTAGTGCTCATACTTGATAGTTTAAGTCCACTCTTGTACTCTCTTATCTTAGTTGAGTGCGATTACCTTTCTAACACTTATATAGAAGGCCATTGGCGAGATATAGAACATTGGTAAAGTGTGAAAGTGACCACTTTATTTTCATCGAAAAGTTGGAAGCGTCTCTAATTGAATTTTTTTTTTTTTTTTTTTTTAATAATGTAACATTCAATTTGCGCACCAAGACTCTTTTTAAAGTTGACACCATATATAACCAAAACCTAAGAACTAACTATGCACCAAGATATGATCCAACTCGAATATATTTCAACGATAAGATTGTTTTATTAAGTACCAAATTAAGTTTTAAATCATTGGTCATCTTCATAAAAGTTTCTGTCACGCCTACTTCTTGTGTACTACATCTAACCATCTTTTGTAATCATAAGGCACAAACAGATCATGACTACCGAACTTACGTATCAATGTATCATCTTAGCTCTTTATGTCATGTTACATGTCAAAATGGGTTGAAATTGGTCATTATATACATACATGTTAAAACGGGTTGGGTGACTGGGTCTAGTTAACCCACTAACATTTTATGTCGTTGTTTATACCTGATCATTTAATCAATATTATCACACTAAAATTCAAATCTTTGGAGTTATGAGGTTTTAAACATTAGAAATAGAATCTGAACAACTTTCAAACCCTTTCGAGTGTAATAGCTAAATTTTGACAGTGTTTCTTGATTGATGTATGTTAGGGAGATGTAGTGCACTAAAGGCCATGGTGAGTTGAATCAAACATGGGGGACAACATGCCACAATAATCAATATTCTCACATAGCTATCTGCCTAACTTATACATGGAAGCATTTCTGTATGCGAAAAGGCAAACAAGCATGCAAAGTTCCATCTAATCTATCTACACATATGTAAAAGTGATACAGTATAACTCCCTGATATCTATTATATGTATGTGTGTGCACATATTATCTAAGAGACACAATGGAGATACACTTCGGGCATATTTTTACCCATTTCGTTTTTGTTTTCCCTATTATAGGTACACGCATACACTAATTTAAACAAAAATCATTCATTTTGAAGTATGACTTGGTGAAATCTTACCGACTCTCAAGACAGATATGAAAGAAAACATAAATGACCAAATAGGATTGCACTAAAGAATGACCCCTTGTCTTCTTACAAGACAAGGAAAATTGGATGTATGATAGTGAATGAATCTACCCTAAATCATAGTTGGTGCATATTTAGTTCTTAGGTTTTGGTTATATATGTGTCAACTTGTGCCCATAGACCTACCCCACCCCAGTCCACAATTCCACATCACTAAGCCTTTGTGTATGCTTTATGGTCCAGTTGCAGACAGTGATTGTTGCCGGATAACAACTGAGTGAGTTTCATGGTGCACAAGTGACAAGTGTCGTTTTTTACCTGGTTCAGTGTATCTTGTGTAAATGTATAATCTACTATGAGATAGATACAGGATGACATATTATTGTGCCATATTACTGCTTTTTGGTATAAGCATTGCCTTGATGTTAATTCGTTGACACACAGTTGTATAGGTTGTTTCTAATGCTGCGAATTCTGAAATCTTATTCATTGGACTTTTTGCACCTGTAACAAAGATCATAAAATAGCTGCCTTTTGTGTGTGTGTGTGCGCGCGCGTGTGTGTGTCATGTGCACATTGATTAAAAAAATCATGAAAAATCTTGGTGCAGGTTGCTGGATATCTTTGATTAAAAGGAGTATCATAAACTAACAAATAATTTAGACTAGTATACAGCACTCTTCAAAAACGGGCTGGTAATAGAGTTAACAGGTACAAGCAAAACTTTTTCCAGTAAAACCCATTCTATATATTGATCTATCACTATGATATTGTTCTTCAAAACATCATTTGGTCAAGACTGTTCATCTTCTTCAAGTCGTCTTGTGAAAGAAGTGTTTTCTTTCCACCACCACCAGTTTTATCATATGGTTGTGCCATCTTCCTCAAAAACTGCAAGTAGATCATAAAAACTTTGATAAACTATAGAGCTGACAAAAGATAGGTTAGTCGGGGGGGTGAATAACATGTCAAAACGGGTAGGCTCAGGTCACACCGACCCTTCAACCCTTTCTTTGTCCATCTTTTAAGTTTATAAATACTCAATAAAATAAGCTATATTGTTAAAATAATAAGCTTAACGTCTTTTAGTAAAAGCAATTAGGGAGTATTAAACTTTAAAGCATCTGAGAACATTCTGGGTGACTTTTAATCCGTTTGAGCCGTTCCATTTTAACCATCGTTTAGCTGTTTGACCCGTTAAAGATAACTATGAGAAACAAAACCTGACCCAGTTTTTAAGGTAAATAGGTCATAAAAACTGGAAGACGTACCTCTCTTGCTATATGCACAGCCATATCAGTACTCAAGTTCAGATGGGCCTCACGCAGATGAGACAGAATCCATCCAGGCAATTTAGAGCGTTTGTCATGTCTGGTATATCTACAGTATAGTATAGCAATCAACAAGTCTTCAGTACATACACTGGGGTCAATAAAGCTAAACTTGTCTATGAATTATATAGAGTTTGTTAACATTAATAGCTACATAAACAAAAGACAATACCACAACTTATGGTTGATTTGACAGCTTGTAACTAGAGGGGGAAAGTTCAACCAGTTAATGTAAAAACAGGTTACTTGGGTAAGAGGGTATGTGAATGAGGGGATGGGTATGATTATGTATGTGGATCATAGCTTGATAGGTGCGGGTTTTAAATTAGTAATGAAACCCACAAATTCGGGCCGGTCAGAATGTCAGATATGGAAAAGTCATTCCAGGCTACCATCAAACTCATATCCGTAATGATCCTGACTGGCCAAACGGTTATAAAGTCACCAAATTATATTATAGTTTTGACAAAAATTAAAAAAATTGAATCAACATTTTTCAATCTAAGATACTTCATGAATCAACCAGTTAGGAAACCGAAATTATATGTACCAAACCAGCCTGACCTAGCCTGTTGTGACAACAAAACGTTCCAAGTCTACCCATTACTACAAACCCACCCATTTTGCCACATAAACCCAAAGACCAAAGCTTCATCCTGGCAGTTTGCAGTTTAAAATAATGAATAACTATTTCTTTAATTTTTTTGTAGAAGATTATACGACCAAGCATACAAACCTTTTGTCAGCAAATATCATCATTCCATAATCTGCCTTTGAACGGATAACGCGTCCCACACATTGAGCAGCTTGTCTCTGTCCGTGTTGTCATCGTTAGAAAAGATTCTTGTAGAAAAATCAAAGCAAGTACTCTAACTGAACAATTTATTGAAAGTAGAGAGAAGTACCAATGCATCAAAAGTCAAAAAGTCGCCTTCTTTAATCTGGAAAGTCTCTCGCAAGTACTCTAACCGAGCAAGTAATATCCTGTAAGCACAGATACCAAATTGAACACATGAGACTCAGACACATGTCCGAGACTGAAACAGTAACACTATAGTAATGTGTCAATATAGAGTAGGATTACAAGCTAATTCGGCAAATTTTTACTTATTTACCCACCTGCTCAGTGTGTATTGGAAAGGAACGCCAAACATGATTACGAGTCTCCCATAATGTCGGTCAAAGTCTATACCTTCTGCAACTTTTCCCCTGAAAGAATTACACACGCAAATATGTTATACAAATGGCTGAGGTGCATTGCTTATCGACACACTATATTTAATACAATTCGCATAATCCAGGATAACATCTTTACCTAGCAACAGAGAAAAACACAGCCCCTCTCCCACAATCACAAGCTTTACGATAGTTATCTAGAGCTAATGTAGTCTCAACAACGTCTTGGGTCTCAATAAACACGAGTTTACGTTGCATTATTTCCTGAAGCACAACTTTGTGAGTCAGTAACGTAACAGAAAACATATGACCAAATAGAACTCATTCTTCATGCTAACATTATCATATAAAGGAATGATATAGTGAAACTTCCACATGTTAAACAGACTTATAATAGCAGAAAAGAGAGGGTTTTGTAGATAGTGTGGCCACCTTTAAGATCCCTGTTTCATTCCAACTGTTCACTATGGCATCCATATAAGAGTAACTGACAAAGAAACAAACAATTCCATCAGGAACTACTGACACCATCTCCAACAAAAGCCTCCCGTAATTTCTTTCGACTCCAGGATCACTTCTCAAATCAAACTTTGTGCTAACTGGAAGCTGATCACTGTGATTAACAAAACATTACATTAGATTCCGAGGGCACACGGGATTTCTGATAATATAGTGAATCATGGACACTCAATCTTATTAAAACCATGAATGATTTTTCGAAGAATGAAATTAAAGAATAAAGCATTGTTGATTATCTTACCTTCCCCGTGTGAGAACCATGGGACATATACAATCCCTTGTTAAAGACATGGTAAAACTCCGGCTAACCACTGGATTGAAATTTAGGAGACGAGGGTACAGATCAATTGGGCTTAGTGTTCCAGATGTGATTACAACTGACTGAAATCTGTCGAAGACGGGTTTTATTGCAAGAGAAGCATCATGGCAGCTAAGCTGAACAATATTATGAAAAGAAAATATCTTATCAACACATGATTACGAAAGTAAACCAAAACATGGCATTAAAGTAATAATAACATAAACGGGTAAACGGGTGAGGTTTTCCCTGTTTAGGTTACCGGGGAGGGCGAGCCTTTTTTACTCATGAACGCGGTCTCACCGGGTTAATCCCGGGATTGTTTCCGACCCATCCCTGGCCAGTGGCCACCCCCAAATGTACACACCTAGCGAGGTTTGAACCCTTGACCTCTTGGGAGGAAACCAGGGACCTTAACACTAGGCTATGCACTATTAAAGAAGTGGTAAACAGGGTAGAAGGCCATAGAATCTACATGTACACCCAATCCGTATACAAGTCTACAACCAACTTTTGGAAGGTTAGACCAAACACTTAATAGTTTAATTCTTTTACAATGTTTTGACATCAAACTTCCCTATTTTCAGGATTATTTTGAAGTTTAGTGCAATCGTCATATTTGTAGAGTAAAAACAGATTCGTGTCAGATTGGAAATCAGAAAAGAGTTGCTTGAATTCAAAAATCAAATTTTGTCTTACAATATGAAAAGGAGGGAGTACTTCCAAGAATTAGAACAAAGAAAATCAAACCAGTGGTAAAATTGTCAAGTTGTACAAGCAATACATATATTTTAGCATAAGATTGTGTTTAGTTACAAATTTTATATTTTAAATTTGTAAATGAAAGCCTAACTGAAAGTGGAAGGAAGTATTAAATACCTGCAAAACTGGATCTGGTGTATTGGGCATTCGCTCATCATAAGGTTCGATTATGATTGAAAACCCCCTGGCATATGTCCCCACAAGTGTTGCAAAATTGCAAATTGTTTGGATGTGCAAAAATTCATCTGTATCAGTTATTTCCAGAGTCAACATAAGTGAGTGCAGACGATCATAGCAAAATTTCAGCATTTTCTGGTCAATTCCGACATGTGAATTCACGGCGTTCACAAATGTAACAGGGCCCTCTTTTTCAAAATTTTCAGTTTCCAAACGTCCTTTCAAGTACTGCACTAATCTGCGTAAAACAGACACAAAATGCTGTGCTTTTCGTATATTTCCAGGCACTGCCTCCTTCAAAATATCATCAGGCAAAGCAGGATTTGCTAGCCAGGTATCACCAACTGCGAATGTCAGGAGTATAAGAATCTGAACAAAAAAGATGCACAGACAATACCACAAATGTAATAAATAGTTGGTGCATAAATTTATACATACATGGCAAGTTCCCTCTCTGTGCTAAACCATCAACAAGGCGGTCATATTCAGCACGCAGCCTCCTCTCGTCGGTGGCCTTGAACCTTTCTACCAAGTTGAACAAAGTTAAAATAAAGATCCTAGAACATCAATAACAAGTGAACAAATAAAGAACAATTTTTCATTAAGGCCTTCCCTAAAACGAAAACCAAAAAAAAAAACCCAACATTTATTAGGGGTAAGTTACATTAGCCAAGGTAACACAAAGTTGCATATTAACTTATTAAACTATAACTAAATAACTAAATTATTCATCAATGGTGGTGAAGAATACAGGACCATCAATGTGACTTTTGGTGCATTGATAACTGATTTCAGGGAACTTAAATCTTGGCAAAAGAAAAACAACGGGCACACACAGCTGCAGAACCAGAACCAATAACTACTACATATGAGAAAACGCAGAAGAGAAAAAAAAAAAAAAAAAAAAAAAAAAAAAAAAAAAAAAAAAGCAACGATGTGGTTTTTCGACAAATAATCAATACCGCATTTTGCTATGAACATGGACCTATTTTCCTACCTTATTTTTCATTCCTATACTCCAACATGTTAATGATTTTAGCCTCGCTATTCATCTCCTTATTCTCACGCTTCATACTCACGTGCACGAGAAAAACTTCAGATAATTTATACAATATAGAAACATAAAAAAAATAATTGTTCTCTAGATAATATGCGCATTTGAACTATCAAAATGATTAACAGTCGCAAAAAATATAGTGAAATTAGAGCTGAATGATTAACAGTCGCAAAAAATACCTGTCAATCTCCTGAGACATCTTATTAAGATTCCTAGTTGCCCCTTCAAGTGTTTGCTTCCGTACGCTAACACTTAATGCCTCGATGCACACATTATCGATATTGTGGGCCTCATCAAACACCACTACAGACTCTCTCTGCATTTCCTTCGATATGATCCCAGCAACCTTTGGATCAAGCAAGTATTGGTAACTATAAACCACCACATTCGCAAATTGCACCATATGACGTGCTAGAAAGTATGGGCACCACCCTTTCGCCTTTCCAAACACCCTCAGATCCTGCCAATAGTTCAAATTGTGATTTAGAAAATGCTTAAATCAACCAAAGTACAAGCTAAACACATTCACATTACATTACAAGCAAAGTCAATCAAAATATCATTCCCACATAGGCCCACTTATACTTATACACCTGCAAAGTATAACACCAGGAGGCAAAACAGCCCCACTCCCACTCGTGACTCGTCTTCCAATTTCAGCGTCTATCCATGCATTGAATGATTAAGGAGCGTCATTCGGTGCATCCTAAAAAGTTTAAGCCTTAAGGTAATTCACTACTTCATCATAATAAACTTTAACTTAGTTGTCACAATTTAAGCGTATGTTTGTTTGTTAAAGGTAATTCAATGGTTACTCACAACAAACCATCAGCACATATTTCTATCTCAGACATAACAAGTTACATCATTCCAATGCATATTCAAATGTAATTCCCAATACTTACATTAGTCACATTACAATCTAAATCGTTTCCAATACTAGTACATATTCATACTTCCATGTACTAAATTACATAATTCCAATGCATATTCATAAATTTGAGGTAATTAAGTACTTCATTATAGCAATGTACTAATAACCACAAGAGATCTAGGTTTCAAACCCCTAGGTACATATTTAGGGGTAGCCAAGGAAAGGGTCGGAAATTCGCCCTCCGGTTAGGCCGCGTACATCTAAGTTTCAGACTCACCCTCCCCGGGTAACCTGACAAAGTACGAACTTAATTTTCTATATTAGTGCATATTCACGTATACCACTTAATAATAGAAAACTGCTCGCCAAAGTTATTATTCCTATAACTCAACCAATTACATCATTTGAACGCATATCCATACACTGCAAACTAAATCATTCCAATATCCGAACAACATTCATTTCACTCACACGTAACGATTCACATATTCACATAATTTACTACCATACCTGCAATGTAGAAACCGCTAAATCCTTAATATTATATCTCAAACCTAACTAATCACATCCTAAAGGCAATCCAATACTTAAATCACATCACATTACAAACAAACTCAATCCAAATATCACTCCAACTAACAAACACCACATCTTAAAACAAAACGCTTAAATACCTGCAAAGTATAAACACCAGGCGGCAACACCGCCTCGCTCCCACTCCTCTCCAACCCCTCATAAAACTCACACACCTTCACACTCTTATCACTCAACGCCATCTCCCTCACCCAGCTCGCCGTCAACTTCCTACACCCCGCATCAACCGAATCACGATTCTCCTTACTCACCACCTCCTCATTCACACACAAATTCTTCCTACTTGACAACCCCAGCGCCAACAACCCCGCATTCCCCCCCACACACTCCACCTGATACTTAACCAACAGTTTGAGTTCGTGTAATGTTTTCTCCATCTCGTGCACGGTTCGCGTGCAGTAAAGGAGCTTGACTGGGTTTGAGGGTTTGGATAGAGTGTAGGAGGTGATGAGGGAGAGGAGGGCGATGGTTTTGCCCGTGCCGGTTGGCATTTCAAGGAGGCAGTGGCCTTTGGCGTCGAGAGTGTGTTTGAGTTCGGTCATGTATTGGTGTTGTTCTGGGTAGATGTGGTCGTATGGGAAGTAGACTGTTACGTCTTCTATGTTGAAGATCATTGTGATTGATTTTGGTTTTGTGTGTGTGTGTGTGTGTTTTTTTAGGGTTTGGTGTGTGATTTTGTGAAGAAGATGATGATGGGAAATTGAAAGGGGAGGTGGGTGTAATAATTTAGAAGGTTTTTAAATTCTACTCATTTCCAGAATAATAAGCTGCGTATGTGCTTAGGGGGTGTTTATACTCACGCTATGTTTGGCAAAGCTTTTATCGGGCTTATTGGGGCTTGAGCTTTTAAAATAACTCGATTAATTAAATAATTCTCGTTTGTCATGGGGCTTATGGAAGGGCTTATAAAATAAGCCGGCTAAAAACTTTAGCCCATAAAAGAGGCTAAAAACTTTAGCCGGGGCTTTTGAAAAATAAATTACTTATTTACCAACAAAAATATTTAACATATACAAAAACTCATTTAATTATGTCATTTTTAGTAATTTTGCAATAATAAGCTCCAGCTCTAGTCCATTTGCCAAACAAGTTTATAAAAATACAAATTTTAATTTCGGTTTATAATATAAGCCCCAGCCCGAGCCTATTTCGCCAAACATACCCTTAAGCTTATTTGTGTGGGCTCACGAGCTTATTTGTTTTCGGGTAATATTTCATAAGCTCGATTTTTGGCTTATTTTTTGATACTTGTATTAGTTTGTTATGCCATAACAAACTTATAAAAGTAACAAGTTTTAAAATAAGCCGAAAAAGTTGAGCTTATGAAATATAACCCGAAAACAAATAAGCTCGTAAGCACACAAATAAGCTTAAGCAAACAACACCTTATTTGACTAGATGTAATTGTAAACATTTTTTACAATATAAATATACATTTTTTAAAAATTAAAATATAGATAGTTTAAATTTATTTGAAGTTGTTTAAACTATATAGTTTAAACTATCAATGGAGATATGCTGCATTCGAACCGTCAACTATATTAATTTATCAAATAAAATACTATGACCATCCTTACATTTGTATGAAACTAGTGGGCTAGTGGGGCCTTGTCAGAAAATACCACTGATTCATGTGATACCTATCTCTTCACAGTGTAATGACTTTTTAATTTCAATTCATTCTTTAATTTTGAAAAAAGACCAAAGTGTATATTTGAGAAATCATTTGATTCCATAGACACAAAAACCACAAAACAAACGCCACCTTAGATCTAGATGAAGAAACTTCCAAAATTTTGGTAGTTTTTCAAACTTCAAATTAGTCAAAGCATCAGGAACAAAAGTGTCATAAAGTTTCTATCTCGCCTATGGCTTGTCACTGGCAGCCTTGGAAAACAACACGATTTTATAAATGTATCGTACGAGGTGAATCACCCGCGCGTTGCCGCGGGATGTTTTGCCAAAGAAGTAGTTAGTGTACTTAACGACCGTTAGTTATAAGGACTAAATTTGCAACGAACCTCTAAAATGAAGGACCAATTGCAGGCGGAATTTTAAAAAAAAGTTAACGGTCGTTAGTACTAACGGCCATGACCGTTAAGTACTTAACAACCGTTAGTACTGTACATTTCACTATTGGATGTGAGTGCTTTACACTGAGCGCTACAGTGTTTTTGCTACAGTGTTTCCTAGTAAATGTATTTTATAGTAATACATTTGATAGTTTAAAGTATATAGTTTATATGTGCTTAAACTATAATTTAATGCGAGAAAATCCGTGTTTTCACTGAAAATATAAATACTATGGCCATCCTTACATTTGTATTCATTGTTCTAAACTCAAAAAATCCTGTCAATGGAGATATTGTGCTTTCAAACCATCACTAAGTATGCTTGTTTGCCATTAGTTAAAGAAGTGTTATTGGCAAGGGTTTCAAGGACAACGTTGAAATCCTTCGCGACAACCTAGAGATGGTTGTCGCGAGGTTGTCGGATGCGGATGGACAAGAAGGTCCATCAGCCTACTGCGTATGGGTAACATAGCTCAAAAAGTGGGTCAAAGAAGCAAATGCAACCTTGGAAAAGGTTGATAAATATCAAGGATGTCAGTTGAAGAAGCTCATATTACAGAGCTAAACGAGCCGAAAAATAAAAAGATAAACACATGTTTAAATCAAATAAACAAGCTGGCACCAAATGTGTAACTAGTGAGGTTTTAATCTTGAAACTTTTGTGAATTCTAAGTGTCTTAGCACTACTAGTTTATATTTAAGCGTGGTTTACTCGTTCCTTTAATAAGCAATGCTTATTGCTTTTTCGCTTTATATAAATGTTCTCAAAATAATTGTTAACTCCCAGTGTATAATTAATCATTATGTTTCAAAAGAATAGAAATGGCATATGATTGCTGAACAATGTAATAATTTGTATGTTTAAGTTGTAGGTTGTAGCCTCAAGCTATGGTGGCAACACGCTTGCTTTTGTTACAGCTTACAAACTATAGTTTATGTAATAATTGTATGTTTCAAGGACTTGAACCCAAAATCTATTTGTTGTTGCCTACCTTGTCACTGTTAGCACAAAGATACATTGGTGAAAGTGTGAAAGTAAAATTTGATAAAAGTGGCTATGATCGACACAGGTCTATGTGATCAGTAGAGCATGTGTAAACTTTTCAACAATAAACAAATGAAGTTCATAGACACTACGCTATCATATTTGCATACCCATGTATTGCGTTCACAAGAGTTTAGGCTACATTACATTAGATTTTTTGGATTACAAGCAAATATCATGGACATTTAGACAAGAAGAAAGTCAGCCTATTTTTCTTCAGCATCAGAACAAACCCATAAACTCTTTGTTGTTCAGAGTTTTGAAGCCAGGTTGATAGCTTCAGATAAGTTATGGCCTTACGGGTCATGTTTCCTGCAACAAATCTGCTTTTGTTCAGTATTTGAGCAACACCAGCTTCTGTTGAAGTATCGTCATTCTTCTGGTGTTGACTTACAAGCCAAACCCTTGATAACATGCCGGCACTGAAACCTGTGACAGGGGTAATGGATTCCATTAGTTGTGGCAAGATGTGCGGGTTAATTAATGCATCATAATGTGTTCAGGTTTGGGGTTTAGGGAAGTTCCTTTTTGTACGGGTCAAAATGGATTGTTTTGCCTGAAAAACTTTTTGGTCCTACTCCTTTATAATATAGTTAATGGTATGCCCATTTGAAATCAAACACAGACCATACTGAACGGTTTTCATAGGATAAAAGCCATCAAATACAGGAATTATAGAAGAAAGTAACAATTACAGATTGCCCCCCAAATATATACAATTTGTACCCACAAACTGACAAACTAAGACAAATGATGCAAGTTATAACTAATAAGGAAGCACTAACGCCTTCTAATAAATGGCATAAGATCACAAGGTCTAAGAAAAGAATCAACTATATTATAAAGGAGTAGGACCCAAAAGCATCAATTTCATAGAAGTAGTACCAGATGTACTCATTCGAAGTAGAATCCAGCACACTGTTAGGGTCTGCAGGTTGATGGTCACCCTTTTGAACATGAGCACCTCGGCCTTGGTTTCTACACTTGATTCGTAATCTCATAGGCACTATCTGCAATTACATAACAAGTTGAATTCGGCATATGTATCTTTCATGATTTGAACCACACATTAAACAAAACAACAATGTACAAAATAGAACAGCATAATCACTGCAATGACGATGCACCAGTTCACCGCTAGTAACTTGGAACAGAAAGCTTTGCCTTGCATTATAAAGTATTTCAATTTGGTATTCTATCAGTCAGCAAAAGTGTAACTTGGAACTCTAGATACAGAGGGGAAAAAGATGAAAACACACTCTAACTTTGAAAGTCCAAATCAGTTTTAGATCGAAGATATTACTGAAAAGATCCACAATAGTACAATATATATGAAGCAGTAGTCATTGGGGAGTGAAAGGTGCATAGACCGGTGCAACAGTTTCTATTTATAGATGATAAGTGAAGTTTATTATACTCGTAAAAGGCAGCAGTATTAAAGAATCTTGAAAACAAATACAAAACAATATTTGATAAAGTGACATGGTCATAATAACAGTACTTGATTTAGTGAAGATCTATTCAAGTCACCAATATAGTACATTTTTGATACATCAAATTTATTAGCTCTTAACATTTATGGCTTTGGTATAACGTTCACACAAGTTCTAGGCCCAAAGGTTCACTGGTAATGCACAAACTTTTGTTTTGTTACTGTTTTTTTATACTTGTCGGTGGAAACAGCAAAAAGGTCATGAAAAGAGGATCTAACATATACATTATGCCTGCTTCAGTGAGAAAAATATTACCTTTTTGTTATATCTAAAATCACGCTTGGGTAGAAAATGCTGAGGCATGTTGAAAGATGAATGAGCTTTGACCAACAGGAACAACCTGGAAGGGCCTAAAGAATTGCAAAGCTTCAATATAGATTTGAACTCTCCCATTTCCAATAAACTCATGGTTTTTATGACGTAAGATTCCAGCTGATCAAAGAATACCTGCATAAGAATCAGATCCAGCACCTTTGGATACCAGTGTCCTGATGACCTGTTGCAAAGGTCAAATATTAGACTCTAATCACTCTATAATATCGGGAATACATGGAGAACATAGAAGATCTATACAGAACCTTTCTTGAAATCCCTTCGGCTACTCTCGTTCTAGTGAAATCAGAAGGATCAGATCGAACGCCCGGTCCATGTGAAAAAGCCACCTCGTATACATGTCTAGGCCGACCTGGGCTACCTCCAAGAATTAAAATGACAGCTTCGACATGTGGCATTTCGCTGAAGAGCAGTTGGAGAGCGGTTTGAGTACTAGCGACCGTCTTCATCAGCTTCTCAAGTCTTTTTATGCCATGTTTCACTTCTCTCTTTCTTCCCATTTGAATTCTACGTTCAGACCCTTTCATTTCAGTTTGTGCAAGAACAACCTCCTGAAAGCGAACATCTGAACAGGTTTCCAAGATGATAGCACAGATATCTTTAAAATATCGTATAAGATTAACATACCAGATCTTTATATTCTGTATTCAGTCCATCAAACTCGAGATTTAGATCTTGTAAGATACTGCCAAGAAAAAAATAGTAAAGGTTCACCAATTCTAGCATACGGAACAGCAGTATGGCATAAGAAATACGGATCCTATTTATAGCATATAACTAGACGAAAGCTAATATAAACGAGAAACGTCATTTTTTACTTCATACAGATTCAATCAAGCAACATAAAAACTGATTTAACTCGGTCACTGGAAACAGATAACTAACTTTCAGTTAAAACAATCTAAGCTTCAACAGACCTCAAATTCAATGCCCTCAAACAGTATATGACAGTTAACAATTATTCTATACAATAATTTACTTTCCAACATCATATATTAGATATCTTCAACATCAGATAATGAGCTCAGTAAGTGTCGTTTTACTAAATGAAATTCACATCCATTACCTAGCTATATTAGGATAAAGTAGCAAATATCGAACCAGAACAAATAAGTTCCATAAGTTAATCCAAAAAATGAGTTGCTATACAAAAATCTGCACACAGGTATATATAATTTGCGACTTCCTAATCTAACTTTCACTTAACACTAAATTAGCATCATTCTCTAAACCAAACCTCAGCTTCATTGCCATTCGACAATATAACAGTCATGAGTCAACAGTCACTCTATAGTCTATAACTCATATACTTTATAACATCATAATACGATATCTTCAACATCAGATTTATAAACTCACTATTAGCCGTTTACCTAAAAGAAAACTAATGAGCTTTATTATCTATTAAGATAACCTATCGAGCTAGAGATGGAACCAGAACAGATTATCAACCTTAAACGATCCAAATACGAGTTTTCATGGACTAATCTTCACACATATTGACACATAGATATAAATTTTGTCATCTCAATTGCACTTTCAGTTTGTGGTTTATCAGTAAAAAGATATAGGCAAACCAACGCAGTTTTTCAAAAGGAGATTAAGGCCTGCTTGTTGAGTAATGTAAAGGCATAATTTTGCAAAACGCAATCCCAAACACCTCCTAAATGAGCTCCAATCGCTAACCCAAGCCTCAACACTCACGTTACACAAATATCCACTTTCTAACATCACAAACCACATACCTCCACCAACTAATTCAACAACTCATTACACGCGTCACACTAACCTAAAAATCACACAAAATATCTCCAAAGTATCCGTTAACCAACCGAATTAATCGCTTAATCCACAACTCATTTCGTTTCATACTAACCAAAAATTCACAAAAAATCTCAATTATATCAGCTATTTAACAACTCACTACGCGTCATACAGTACCTTCAATCAACACTGTTATAATATAAATTCAACTACTTCTAATCGAGAGTTCAAAACTATCAATTAAACAAACAACGTCTCGACTCGCTTCATCTTATATAACTAAATCGAGTCGAAAATCACTCAAAAACTAACAAATTTCACTAAAACTAACATATATTCATCAAACTGAATGAAATTTAATAAAAATTATATAATAATGAGATGTTATTGGAGCTTACGAGGGGATCTGTTGATGCATAAAGAGAACAAACCCTAGGATATCGATAACGAGATGAAACATCACGGCGGCGTCGATTGAGTTCGCCACGATGTCGAGATCGGTGTACTCGGTCTCGACGCCTTCGGTGAGTTGTTTAGTGATTGGCATTTTGAAATTGGGGATGAAATGAGATGAGCCCTAAGTTTTGAAATGTGCAAGAGGCGGGTAAATGTTTTGATTTAAGGGTGAGCAAAGAGCTTTTGATTTTTAGTGTTCGTTTGGCAAAGAGCGGTGAGTTTTGTTATTTTTTAAGAAATCTCATTTTTCTAATGTTTCTTTATTAAGCTGTGAGTGGTGAGCAGTGAGCTGTGGATACTGCTCACAGCTACTGCCCACTGCTATTGGTCACAGCTATTTTTGCCAAACATAGCCATACATAAGCTTTGTTTGGCTTATATAAGATAAGCCACAATTTTATGGCTTATTTTAACACTTATGGACTTATAAAACACCCTCTAAGTAAAGTAACGGGCGATAACTAAACATTTTGGAAATAAGTAGTGACACATACATTTGAGTCAGGATGTGTATGTTTCGTTAAAATGTTTTGGGTTTGAGTTTGACATTCACATCTTAATTTTAAAAAGATGACTTCTCTAAATCTAAAAAAAAATAATAATAAAAAATAAATAAATAAAAAATTGTTTACTGTATTTTGTAAAAGTTGAAGTTAGAGACTAATGTGAAATAGCTTAAGGCAATGAGAAAAGATAAAATGAGTAAAGATGATAAGGTAGATATAGCTTGGATCAAATGCTTTAGTTTTGACATCTTTTGAGATGGCCTAGCTTACCTTTATGGCATGTGATTTGGCATCCTTTGGGATGGCCTAGCTTGCCTTTACGGCATAGTTGTTTAGCTTGCCTTCATGGCCTGGATGATAGCTTGCCTTTTATGGCATGTTGTTTAGCTTGCCTTCATGGCATGAATGAAAGGTTAGTGAGATTGGATCCAAGGCTAGAAAGGATGAGCAGTAAGTAAGTATGATTGTTGTGTTGGAAATGCTTAAGTAGGACGATTTATAATCTCCTTATTTAAATGGATTGGGACGCCTTTTCAGTTAAATAAAAAAGTTGTAACTTGCCGAACCACAAGTTTATAATTCCTTATGTACATAGATTGGGACGCTTCTCTTATGTAAATAAAGAACTGTAAATGAGTAGGCTTATGTATGTCTGATATGACATGAATACGGGAAGAGAGATGAGAAAGTGAAAACTAAAATAAGTTACCGATTTTTGAAGTAGATACGTGTTGGTATTAAGTAGAATGTATAATTAACCGGTATACGAATTTTAGTCATGTTAGTGCATTGGTGAATGACGTGGAAATAGTGTTGAAGTTTGACTTATATAAAGTCAAATAGTAGATGTTTCCGGATGACAAGTTGTCACTGTTGGAAATTTTAAATAAGCTTGTGATGGGAAGTGTTGTTTATAGTGGATTATAAGTTATGTTTATGTTATAGTAAGTTTAGAATTGCAAGATCATCTAGATCGTTGCAATGAAATGAATAAGGATTCAAAGTATGAGAACGAGTATGTGTTGTGAGTTAGTTTTGAATAGTGTTGGACGAGAGATTTCGAGGACGAAATCTAAATAAGGGGGTAGAATTGTTAGACCCGTTTTTCAAATACAAATATGCCCCCTAATGAAGCGGAAAGTGTACTGCTTTTGGGGGGTCATTCAAGGCCAAAGTCGAGATTATTTGATCAAATATTGCCCTAAATTGTTCCTTTGTCATTTTAGGTACTTTTGAGAGGAATTTTACAAAAGAAAGCATTTTGGACGTTTTTGCAGCGAAAAAGTGAAGAAAACGATAAAGTCTCAAAAGCATGCTGAAAATTGTACTTGACGGCGTCACAATCTGTTAGTGACGGAGTCATGAGTTGACAAAAGGGTGGATAAATCAAATACACGTGACGCGCCAGAATGTTTTGTGAAGAGGAGTTGACGGCGTCACGTACAAAATTTCCAAGGCCATCAAGAGTAACCATAAAGAGTGACGGCCCAGAACCCATATAGAGTGACGGCATCAGAAGTGGATCTAAGCAATACGAGTATTATTTTGGCGGCGAGTTGACGGCGTCAGACTTAACTCTTGACGCCTTCATGATGTAAAATATATATATATATATTTTTCTAGTTTTCATTCATTGTGTGCAACTTTGAGGGAATAAACCCTAGACGAATTTTACAGCTTTTTCAAGGGTTTCAACCCCTTGTTTCTTCCATGCTTAATTGAAGATAAGTACTTTACCAAATCATTCAATATGTCTATGTGTTGTTTGATTATATCTTACGCTTGTCTTCTCTTTAACATGCTAGGCTGGGTTTTCTTCGTGTTTGCTTAGATGTAATGAAACTTAGATATTGAGTATGGGTTGGTTGTTTGTTTATAATTGTTGTGGATGAATGAATTCAATGTTAGGCTTAAGAAAACTGGCAGACTTCCAATTGGTAACTTGCTTGAACGTCTTAAGAAACATGATCGGATGTGTACTACGATTATTTGGTTATATTTAATGCATAAGTAACTTCCAAGGATGCCATGTTAGGAGCTTTTAGTCGGCTCGACATAGGATTGAGGTAGAAGCTTATAGAGTTAGGGAAGATCGTACACGGCCCTACGAATGGTATTAAGGAATATAATCCGTCATCCATGCAATTGTAACAAACTAATCAACCTATAAAAGATAGCTAAGGAGTAGTGAAATCTAAGTAAACACAATTTCCTCATTATTGTTTACACCACAAATTAGTTTTAGTTTAGTTTATTTTATTAATTGGGTTAGTTGACTAGCAACTAATTCCGCCCACTCCTTTCAAAACCGAGATTTTTACTTGCTTTCCTTAAAATATAAAAATACAAAAAGAATCATCACTCACCTCTAGACCTAGTTTTAGTGAGTTTTAACCCTAGCGAACACTATTCTTTGAGTTGAACGATCAATCCCTCGGTACTTGTCACTATACTATACTATAACGAACAGGAACATTGCCTGGTGGGGATTGCAAGCTTCTCAAGATCCCTTGAGAGGTAAAACCTTTTACGAGGGCGCAATTCCACGCATCAGCCCCACCTTAGATGAATTGACTAAGGCCTAACGTGATTGGCTAGTCAAACCCGATAGTCCACTTTATGGTCGAAGAATGTGTTGGAAGGTTATAGAAATATGATGCATAAACTTAAGGGACTAAAGTTGACAAGTACTAAATGAGTTATAAAGTTAATGTGGCCAAAATAGAAGTAAATGGACTTGAGGGACCAAAAGTGTCAAGTTGGGAAATAACTTTGGTTTGAAGAAAGTTGATACTAGAAATGTCCAGGTTCCTAGATAATTTAGGATTTATCTACAGGTGTGAGTATATGTGTCGACATAGCCAAGAAGGAGGGAAAATCATGTTTTCCTTGATGATCAAATTGGTGAAGGATTAGTGCTCCAAACTAAGAGATAAGCTAGTACCAATGATTCTTTCAAGTAAGTAATCCTTATTGATGATTATAATGTTAAGGTTTAAGGGTTGAGTGGGAAATCATCATATGATCAAAGTATGATCATATGATGATATGGAAAGGATGAGTTGGATAAGTTTATATGGGTTATATAAACCCTTGTTTATGGTATTGAATTATATGTTGTTAGGTTTTGATAATTTGTGAAGATTGATGATGATACGTGATGAGTATGATGATGATGATGGTGGTGATATTATAAGTAGCTTCTAGCTTGGATTCAAGGTAAGTAAACCGGTTATGACTTGATATTGTAATGATTTCTTACATTATGTGTTATATAATTGTTATGACGAGGTGATTGAAAGTGTTTAATTGATTGTGTGATGAAGAAGTAGATGTAAGGTTAGTTTGGCATAACTAACAAAAGAGATTGAGAGTTTAGTTGGATTAGTGTAAGTGTGTAAGAAAGGTTGAGATGTAATGATGAGGCTTTAAATGGCTAAGGTATGTGTTATGTTGTGTGTTGTAATGAGATAATGGATTATGATGCTTAATGTGTGAATTAGTTATGATGTTGTGTTATAATCGTTTACTTACTAAGCCTTTGTGCTTACGGTTTAGTTGTCTAACCGTTTTGTAGGCTGGCATGCTTTTTATGAATAGCTTGGATATATGGATTAAAGGATTGGTATGCAAGGATAGAAGGTAGTATGCATTTAGGAGCTTAATATAGAATACCGAGCTCAAGTGTCATATTTGTACCCCCGTTGGTCTTTTAATGTTTTGTAACGAGTAGGCAGACGGCAAAACCTATGCCAAGGTAGTTGTAATAACTTGGTGGTCAAGTGGTGTGTAAAAAGTATGTTTAAGTGTTTACGGTCAAGTAAAAGGGGTGTTTGGCATAAGTGATTCTACCCATTTTGGGTTGTAAAAGGGTCAAGTGTTTATGGAAACAGATTTAATATATTAAGTTAATGATTTTGGTTAAGTTTGAAGTGATGTGGATGTTAGTGCAAAAAGTGTGAAATGTTTAGAATGGGCTTAGTCAGGCGCGAAATATTACAGCAATACGCGAAATATTAGGAAACCCTAATATTTCCACCACCTATAAAAGGAAACCTCAACTCACACTTTCGAGGTATGACTTCCTCACTCATCCCAACACACATATATTTCTCTAACAACATAAGTACTTACTCTCACGCCGGAGCTTAATCGTGGGGTCCGTCCTCACGGTAAGGCTAATGGTTTATCTTTGTTTGTGCAGGAAATATCATTCTCTACTTGGATTAGTGCATAAACTCCGCAGCAGACAGCCCATCAAGGACGGCTCGCGTGATACGTAGGAATTGCGCCCTCGCAACAGGTTTTACCTCTCAAGGGATCTTGAGAAGCTTACAACCCCCACCAGGCAGTGTACCTGATCGTTGTGGTATAGTATAGTGACAAGTACCGGGGGATTGATCGTTCAACTCAGGAATAGTGTCGCTAGGATTAAAAAGCCTACTAAACTAGGTCTAGAGGTGAGGGATGATTCTTTTTGTATTTTTATATTTTATGGAAAGCAAGTAAAATCTCGGGTTTTGAAGGAGTGAGCGGAATTAGTTGCTAGTCAACTAACCCAATTAACTAAGATGCAACCAAAATAAAATAAAAGAAATGAAAATTAAACTAATTTACTACTGTGGTGGAAACAATAATGAGAAAAGTTGTGTTTACTTAGATTTCATTACTCCCTAGATATCTTTTACCGGTTGATTAGCTTGTTACAATTGCATGGATGACGGGTTATATTCCTTAATACCAGTCGTAGGGCCGTGTACAATATTCCCTAACTCTATAAGATCCTACTTCACTCCTATGTCGAGCCGTTAAAAGCTCCTAACATGGGATCATTAGAATTCACTTATGCATTAAATACAATCAAAAATCGTAATACACCTCCGATTAGGGCTGTAAACGAACTGAACGTTCAGTGAACATTTCATGAACCGTTCGGTAAAAAGTTCGTTTATGTTCGTTCGTTTATTAAATGAACGAACATAAACAATATTTTACGTTCGTTTAGTTAAATGAACGAACATGAACAAAAGTCTCGTTCGTTCATTTATGTTCGTGAACGTCCGATTAAGCGTTCGTTAAAGTTCGTTTCTGTTTATTTATCTATTTATGTTCATGTATCATATCTTTTAATTTTATAATTTAAAAAATTGATTTGTTTAAACAAAACAACGCTTATAAAACAATATATTGTGAAAAATTCAATAAAGTTTATGTTTGTTTGTCTATTTTCATTTATGTTTGATCGTTTATATTCGTTTAACGTTCGTTTAGTGTTTTAATGAACGCACATAAACAAACATGAACAATTCATTTTCTTAATAAACGAACATGAACAAGAAAATTCGTCCGTTTAAGCGTCCGTGTCCGTTTATTCGTCCGGTTAAAACTAAATGAACGAACATGAACAAGGCTCCGTTCGTGTTCGTCCGGTTCGTTTACAGCCCTACCTCCGATCATGTTTCTTAAGACGTTCAAGCAAGTTACCAATGGAAGTCTGCCAGTTTTCTTAAGCCTAACATTGAATACAATCATCCGTAACAATTATAAACAAACAATCAACCCATAATCAACATCTAGGTTTCACTACATCTAAGCAAACACAATAAAAGACTAGCCTAACATGTTAAAAGAAAGATACACGTAAGATAGAATCAAACAATACATAGACATATTGAATGATTATTGAAGTACTTATCTTTATTCAAACATGGAAGAAAGAAGGGTTTGAAACCCCTTCAATATGCAGGAAATTCGACCTATGGTTTTTACACAACTTGTTCCCCAAAAGTTCCACACTTTACAATGAAAAATTGGAAAAATATATATAGACATAGCATCCTGACGGCGTCATGTATTAGCCTCTGACGCCGTCAACTCCGCCAAATTGAAATTCGTATTGCTTAGATCCACTTCTGACGCCTTCATGTAGAAATAAGCTCTGGGCCGTCACTAGTATTTGGACCCTGACGGCCTTGGTGACGCCGTCAGGCCAAATAGCCTAAAAACGTTCTGGATCGTCACGTGTATTTTTCACTTCCACCTCTTTTGCCACTCTTGACGCCGTCACTAGTAAACCCTTGACGTCGTCAGGTACTGTTCCCAGCAAGGAATTTGAGACTTTGCCATTTTCTTCACTTTTATGCTCCAAAAACGTTCAAAACGCTTCCTTTTCCAGATTTCTCCTCAAAAGTACCTAAAATGACAAAAGGAACGATTTAGGGCAATATTTGATCAAGTAATCACGAATTCGGGCTTAAATGACCCCTTAAAAGCAATTTTTGGATCATTTTAAGTTGGCCCAAAGTTTGCTAAATCCGTCACATACACATACAAAGTACAGATCCGGAATTTAAATATGGCTTACGAAAAACTTGATGTTAAGCATGCATGTTATACTTTTTTTCCTGCTAAAAAAGAAAATGCATGCGTCAGCAACAAATTAACCCCACCGCAACACACTGGTACCCGACACAACATTCATTCCAAAAAAGACGTCGTACAACAACTACAAATATAGTCTGACAAAACATTTATTCTAAACAAATACAACACGTGTCGACAAAAAAACATACCACGATCTCACAATGAGAAGCCCCGCCGCAAAGCCGACCATTTCAAATTTAATATTCCAAAATTTATTATTATATTCGTATAATTAGCCCCATTATTTTAGCCCGTGTTGTAGCCCAATTAATTAGTCTGCTTGTTACAATTGTTTGTCCTACTACGTTAGTGTAGTTCACATACTAGTTTTCCCCAACACAATTATACATCAAATCGTAACTACAAATTATATAAAACAAACTTTGAAAAAAAAATTATCACAAATCAATCCAAAAAAAAAAAAAAAAAAAAAAAAAAAAAAACCACGCCGCAACGCAGCGGGTACTTCCTGCTTATAGTATACTGTTTTGATATTCAAAATTGTGTGTAAATAAAAAAATTTGGGCAGAATTGCATATATATCCCTCTCAAAATGAATAATTGCATATATATCATTTGTACAATTTTTTGATTCATATAATACAATGATTTTTATGCATGCTTTGAATATATATGTAATTATGCATTTTCGAAATGATATATATGCAAAAACCCCAAAAATTTATACTGTGTACAAGTATTCATAATAAAAGTACCAGCATATTTATGATGCTTTAAGACACAACAACTACCACAAGTACCAGCATATTTACTACCCCTTTATCATCTATTTTCAAATTAAAAAATAAAAACCCTAATTTCAATCCGCACCGATCTAATACTCGCCGATCGATTACTTTTTCAGAAATTAACTCTGCAGTTGTTCGATTGCCGATCTGGTGGCGCTCACCTATGTTGATCAAAGTTGGAATCATTGGTTTTGTGGTTCATTTGGTGGATGTTTTCTTAGAGATGCAGTATGTTACATGTTTTTCTACCACGATTCCCCTGTTTAAATAGGTATCACCTTCATAATCTCTTTTCTAACATCACTTAAATACATCACTTAAGTTGTTTTAAATTGCTTTCGATTGTGACAGTGGTGTGAATAAACTCGGTCCTTTTTGAAAAGATGACATAATTCCTTCTTTCTCTTGTTTAATTCATCCGCCCTTTAATTATAAAAACCCTTATATTTTACGTTTTATGTAAAGATGACATAATAGGTGTCACCTTCATAATCTCTTTCCCGGTCCTTCCCTCATATAGTCATATAACATGTTATGGATACTAGATTCCTGATGATTCTTGGTTTTATACAGTGTATTGGTTCACATGCTATGTGTATATCAGGCCAACGCTTTCGGATCAATGGTATAAACTATACTATTGCTTTACCACTTTCCAGTTTAGTTATGTTGTCCATCAAAATTCTGGCTTGTTTCCATTTTCATATGTGACTAAAGCTGATTTAACCGTAGGTATAAATTTGATGACACGCGTATTACGAATGAAGAAACTATATGGGCGCAATGATGAGGTGATTTGAAAGATCTAAGTTGCTATATTGTTGATATGAACTTTTTTCTGATTCGCTTTATCTACTCTTGTGTGACAGTTCCTACAAGAAAGTTCTTGGACCCGTCCAACTCCATATTTGCTTGGTATATACGTGAAGCGTATCAGAAAAAAGCTCTAAGTTGCTATATTGTTGATATGAACTTTTTTCTGATTCGCTTTATCTACTCTTGTGCGACAGTTCCTACAAGAAAGTTTTTGGACCCGTCCAACTCCATATTTGCTTGTGTATATACGAAAGAAGACATCAAAAGTGTAATGGATAAACTATATGGGCGCAATGATGAGGTGATTTGAAAGATCTAAGTTGCTATATTATTGATATGAACTTTTTTCTGATTCGCTTTATCTACTCTTGCGTGACAGTTCCTACAAGACATACAAGACAGTTCCTATAAATTTGTCGACACGCGTATTACGAAAGAAGACATCAAAAGTGTAATGGATAAACTATATGGGCGCAATGATGAGGTAATTTGAAAGATCTAAGTTGCTATATTGTTGATATGAACTTTTTTCTGATTCGCTTTATCTAATCTTGTGTGACAGTTCCTACAAGAAAGTTCTTGGACCCGTCCAACTCCATATTTGCTCGTGTATATACGTGAAAGTGACAAAGATGATATAATGTATGAATTGGAGAAGAAGGATATACCAGAGCCTCTATAGCACATGATCCTATAGCACATGATCCTGATCTTCTATGATCCAAATTATTCAATCCAAGTTTTTAGTTCTTAATTCTTGTCAATGTTATGTGAGGTTTATCTAAGTTGTTGTAGTATGTTGTATTCTGGTCAGTATTTTGGTATTAAACTATTAATGAAGTATGTTATTGTTGTAACAAAAATAGAACAGTAACAAAATTACTGAATGAAATATGGGTTGAGTCGCGGACTAGGTCACTTTCTTTAAAACATACGGCCCAGAAATTGTGCAAGCAGACTATCAACCCCGATGTCCCCTTGATAGAGATCCGAAAAACCACTCTTTTCCTGCTTGGAAATTCACATAAATGTTTGGTGAATGAAGAAAAGAAAAGTGTATGTTCTTTGCTGGTTTTCTCATGTTTTATAGGCACAAAATCCCCGTCAAAGAGAGTAACGTACATGGAGAATTTTTTCACTCAGAAAGTGGGGATTTATACTTTTAAGAATTCATAAAGATGATGTTTCAACAGTTATTTTGGTCAATTTATACTTAAAGAAGTATGATTCTCATTTTTTGGTTTCATATTTTAACCGAAAGTTTTCTAATTCGATATTCACCAAATTTCACGAGCTCTACCATTCCTACTGTTTGGTTCCAACTTGCCGTAGCTAGTGTGGGGTTCATTATAATCGGTATTTTAAATTTCAACCCATAATCTTGACTAATGAGGTTAAATGTCATTAATGGAAGAATTAATACACCGAAAGTCTGAGGGTGCGTTTAGATCGATCATGGTTTGGGAATGAGCAAATAGATATGAGTATGACTATGAATCTAAGATTGCTCATGTTTTGTTTAATGGGTTGGGGTTTGTGATATCTGGATATGAGAGATTTAAGTTTTCTCATAACTGGCTCTCGAGGTGGGTTTTTACAAGACCCATACTCGTAGCTATTAGTCCCTTAGTCATTTGCATTTTGTTCACAACTAGCTTAAGGTGGGTTTCTACCGTAGATATCTCGGGTGTACATATGTAATTAAGTTCACTCGGGATCGTTTATACATTTTTACTCAAACATTTGAATGGCTTGTTATTCTTTGTTTTTTTGACTTGCTATTGGAGTGTGAAATGATTTTTTTTTGTTGAAAGTATAGAAGAGGGTGGTGATGTTGTCTTTGTGCAACCATTGGAGCTAGAAGAGGTTTGTTCACATATTAAGTTTAATGAAATAATTCAAATCAGTAATAGCAAAGAAAGGCCAACAAGACCGATTAATCACCGCCTAGGCGCTAATCGGCCACCAACCTTTTTAGTTTCTGTAAATCAGCCAAACAGTCGGTCAACAATGGTCAACGGTAGTCAAAATTGCTAGAAACATGCAAATATTGCCAGAAATACCCAAAACTTGTCGTAAACGTATTTTAATCACTTATAGTCGCTGTTTATATCTATTACAAGTTGTTTTTAGGAAAAATCCTACCGAGAATACACAATACTCGCCTAAAATACCTGATACTTGCCAGAAATGTCAATCAGATTAATCAGCTTAAAGCGATTAAAACCTACAAGGAGCTTGACCGACCGACTACCAACTTGCGATTTTTGCAACCTTGCTAACAATATGTCAGTTTTTTTATACATATATAAAAAGAACGGACCAATCATCAACAAGTCGGATTGATTCAGACCCAACCAAGTACTAGTTGTTTGCAGAAACTGCTTGCTGATCTTTCTGGTTATATCCTACACACAAGAAAACCTGTTTACCCTCATTCATACACTACCATCAGTTGAGAACGCGGATCCTAGATCACAGTTAGAATCTTAAAAACCTATATGATCTTTATAACCATTGTAGTAACAAATTAACAAATACAGAGTAATAATCTACACGATAACTAAGACTACAAAACTGTCATACCTATAATTTCTTCTACAACCCATTTATAGACATTTCAGAACCATTAAAAACGAAAAAATGGTCATGGAAACGTTTTTAGGAACTCATGTTCAACAGCGTAACCATTATACTTCATGAGGTCCTTGAAAACGAGATACTGAATAGAGCACCAACATGGGGCCTGAAGAACCTCAAGTAAGGCTCAAGGAATTGTTCGCATACAAGATCTTCCTTTTTATATTCGTGCTAGTTGGTAGTCTCGAACATGCTGGCTGATGCTGTTACCTTCTGGATTTCTTGTTTTAGATGTTACACACCATATCGTCTTAAAGCTTTGCTCAAACTTGGCATTACATTGTATGCTTGATAAGATCTTCTTAGTTCAATGATTGAACCCACCTGGACCAAGAACATGCAAGTCAGAATTATGGCCCAATATTCGTAGTATGGAGCCTGGTATTTTTTAATGCCTAATTTAAGTTCACGAGTAGAAGTGGAAATTTAGGCTAATTACTTATGAGGTCGATTTGGGTTATAAATCCTGCCAGCCCGGCCATCTAGCCAATTTTCCACAAGTCCTACTTTATCGAAGGGTATGCAAGACATTTTACAAACGGCCAGTCGGCCACATTGTCCTAAAACTATATGTTCAATAATACGTTGTAATTTTCATGGAATGAAGGGAGTAAGACCTACAAAATCCTAAACCTATAAGTCTATAACACTGATGCACTTACAATGATAAGAACAGATGTAAACCCAATTGAAAATCCTTCATTGTTTTTGCGCAAATAATGATCAAGAATCGTTGAGGATGTGGCCAAAACACTCAACAGCAAACCACCTAAAAATCACAAGAAAACAGCTAAGTTACATTAATGCAATAAATAATTTTGTACCGAAAATATTGTGAACAGAGATATACCCCAGAAACGGGTTGAAGCTTGAATCTTTCCCAGATATTCAACAGTGGCTTTTCCTGGCTTTATATTTGGTATCCTAGCACCCATTTTATTTAAGTACTCAGCAATTTCCTTGGGCATGTTGGCCTGAAATGAGTATAACATATTGAACCTGAGGCTAGAGTAGAGCTTACAGATTATATAATTTTGACCAAACCACAGGAACAGTTTATATAATTTTGACTAAACCACAGGAGCGGTTTATGCAATTTACTCAAATGATTATAATAAGGTAAACAAGTGTTCAGATCAAGCTGCCCCGAACCAGCCCTTTTTGACGCATAACAGCATTACCCCACCCACCCATTTGTCAATATTAATGCTAAAGATGGAAACAAATATAAGAAAGCTGCATGAAGTTGAACAAAATTAGAAACATTACTTACAATATCAAATATGTTGAAAACGAAAACGAAGAATGCGTAGATTGTATAGTAGACCCACGGCGCTGCCCCAAGAGATGATTCAGGATTTAGGATCTCTCTCACATTTGTCCAAAACCGTGAAGTAAAGAAGCTGCAAATAATGCTCCATATCAGAATGTGATAGCATAATAATATTTAACAGCCATGAATCCAAATGTATGGGAATTAGTTTGCAAGAAAATCACATAAACATAAACAATAAGACCAGTGATTAATCAAACCTTGCCACAAGAGCAGGAAAACCCAATAGATAACTGGTAGTGAGGACAGGTTGCATTCCAGATGGATTAATATTAAATGGGATATATTGCTCGACTTCTGTTACTGGGGAATCTTCTCTGTCCATACCATAAAAAACAGCAAATTAATAATCAGTAGTATTAAAGTCAAAGATATGAATCACATAGAATAGTAGCTTAACAACTCTAAAGGCTTGGAGAGGAACACAACGAGGCGCCAACATTGGTTAGGATAATTATAAACACATGAGCATACAAAAAATCACATTAATGATGCAAAAGCAGAGATGTCATTTACCTGGTAGAAGAAGCAAGTTTGAAGCCATAGTATTGTAGCTTGATCTTTCTGCAACCCTGGGTTACAACAACTGCCCACATAGTAACAATAACGAAGACACCCGACACTGCAAGTAAGTAAGGCCACCATCCGCCAGCACTTCCTGCAACTGAATACAGCAAGATTATAAAAATGAGCAAATTTGAATCTATTTAGAGTTTTAAAAGTCAACACACTAGAGAGCTTTTAAACTTACTGACCTGAGAGCTGAGATAACATTTTGTGTAATGTCTCTGTGTAGCCGGTCAAGATATTCACACATATGAGCAAAGATGATCCATGACCTGCAACATTCCTTAAGTATCAGACAGCTCACAGCTGCAAAAAGATATGTAAGCTGATAAACCCAAAAAAGGCATTGTTATATTATCATGTTTTCACTATCCCATTTAACAGGTCGGTGGGGCACTGTATAGTACCACGTCATGTCATCAGTGGGAAGTTTAATGGTATCATCAATGGTGCCCTGTAATCCTATTACATCAGCTACTTTCTAGGACTACAGGAGTACAGCAAATGATATAAATAGTAAAAACAAGTACAGGGTAGACTAAAGACCACATCTAAGCACATTGTATAAAAGTAATACCAAATCCAGAGTCTGATATTTTGTCACAGATCCATGTTGTAGTCATTGCACCAGAGACCAATAACATTGTTGTCAACATGACGTGCCGCGTCCTACAAGTAATATATCAGACCAAATCATAATAGAAACAAGCGATTTCAAGAAAAGATGCTAGAAATAACAAATATCCTCCTTATTATACACGCACAACGTTTCTGCAGTAACATCATATCAACACAGAATTCATAGCAATCATTCCTAGTTTCCTACTTTTATTGAAATTACAAATTTGAAAGAATAATGCTATAGATTAGGATAAGAATTTGGATATCAAAAACCGTCAAATAGAAGAGAGCCAAAAGGGTAATTCTGACATTAAAGCGTTACCTTTGAGCAGCATTTGCTGCATAAATTGAATATGAAAGTGAAAAATAGGAAATGATCAGTGCCTCTACTATTGCAAATCCAAACGCCAGCCACCATCTGAGATAAAGAGAGCCATGGGATATTAACCTTCTATAATCGTTCAATGGTATAATTCAATAAAAACTAGTAAGAAAATGATCTTCTGTTTGCTTATTAAGAGTGATTATACATACGTGTAACTCTTTATTTTTTCGTTGGCATCCAAGCCTTCTTTCCGCAGCTTGACCAACGAAGGTATAACGTAGCAAAGTACCTGATCACATAATCATTTTGGTCAGCTTAAATTATAAATCAAGTTCAATCGCAATGTAAACAAGAACACCACACACACACACGTATATTATGCACAGGTAATCTTTTTGAATGTTCATTTACAAAATAAATAAATAAATAAATAAATAATGTTTAAAGTGTATTTCAGTGATAGTTACTTAGTTAGTGGGATGGACCAAACTTCTGATGACAGGCCTTGACATCTAAACTAGGGTTTAAGGTAACGTGATGCTAACTTTGAGAGTAGTATGGTGCCATAAAAGCACACAGAAACAAATATTCATAAACCAGCGTAAATAAAACAGGATTAGTATTTTAACTGAAGTTTGCACATATCCATGCAATGAGAAGCTTTACCTGCATAACAATTGATGCTCCAATTTGAGGGCTGATTCCAAGTTGGAAGAGAGAAAGCTTGAGTTCTGGTGCAAGCTCACCTAGCTCCTCTGCCATTTAAGAGAGCAACCTCATGAGTGAGGAGAAAAGGGCAAGAAATGAAAGAAAATCAACGGTTAACATAGTACACCCTGGATAAACAACTAATTTAAACTTTTAGCGCCTTATTTCTAACCATTTTTTTAAGCCGGCATCAAGAATATCATAGGATTTTTGCAAAAAATCCCAATTCGCCTTTTCATGTGCCCCGTTTTACTCCATTTTACCTTTTTTGTAAGTCTGAGTCATTAACAGATGGCTTTGTGTCCGGTTGGAGTCATTTTGTAGCCAATATACACTTGTAAATCGGCTTTCATAATATGATGATTTTTATAAAATGTTCAATCTATGTATGAAAATGTTAATTTCACATATAATGTTGATTTTGATACATAACTATTTAGAAATTGAGTAACAAACAGATCAAACCGGACACGAAGCCATAGTTTATTTGAACCAAATTACGGGAAAGCTTATATAGAAGAGTAAATCATGGAAATGAATGAACTCAAATCTATGGATGATTAAAACAACATACCAACTGACCCTGAAACGAAGCTAAGGTAGTTCTCTGGCACCAGTCTTCTATCAAACCCTGGGAGAGGAATAAAATATCCTATACGACTAATCACAAGTAACGCAGCAGTAACAAATAACCTCCTTCGTATCTCGCTCTTAAAAAAAGACTCAGCAGTATTGTTGATAAATGAACCAAATCGTGCAAAAATAAGGAATCTGTTTTCATATTTGGGGCTAGGCTGCAAATTCTCGGCACTATATGAACTATCTTCAAACTCGTTTTCAGAACTTTGCATGAAAAGTTTGTGACTTAGAGATTCAGAAGATGCAGCCTTGATTCTCATATGGGTTCTTTTGGGCTGATTGTGTATACACTTTGGTAACGCCAAAACCCTTCTTTGAAATTCTAAATTAGTAGTCTTGAGAGAACATTTTATGCTAACACGTGATGGTCGACATAACTTGAGAGTATGAGCATTTCCGGCTGTCCACAAGCAAAAAAATAGGTTTAGTATACAACCAAAAATTAAAGAATTTCGCCACCCAAATATCATTAAAGTGATATTCATAGGGTGTTTGTTTCGGCTTATGGCTTATTTGGCTTTGGGCTTATGTTTCATAAGCTCACTTTTGTGGCTCTACCTCCCCCATACCCTACTACGGCGGGATTGGGTCTGTTGTTGTTGTTGTTGTTGTTGTTGTTGTTGTAGCTTGTATAAGCTTTATTATGACATAATAAATATATATAAGCCGAAAAGTTTCAAAATAAGCCACAAAAAAATGATCTTATGAAACATAAACCCAAAATCAAATAAGCCATAAGCCGGCTATATATGCCGAAACAAACACCCCCTCAATTTGTAAATTTAATCGTCCTTCACAAATGTTTAGGCGACCCTACCAATAAAATATACAATGCCTATATTTGATGTAACAACATAATGTATGTCCTAATATCTAAGTTTAATAGTTACAATTTTACCACCAATTATCTGATCTTCAATATAACAGATAACGATAATGTTCTACAACGGGGGTGTTCGGGATTTCATTCGCAATACAAATTACACGTTTGCGAAAACCTGCTCTAAGAAAACGCAAATTTTTCAAGTGCTTAGCCAGCCAGACAGTATTACGCGCTTTTAAAAAAGCAATAATCAGACAGTCTACTCCAAAAGGCAATTCCAAACACTCTCTACCATCCAATAATACCAAACTATTAATGTTCATCATATAACTGTGCTTATTAAAACTGCTTATTTTATCCTTAAATAAGCATAATAAGCAATTCTAATAAGCTCAAACTTAATTAAAATTCATTAAACAGAAGACGAAATAAGTAAAATTACCGGATACGAATAACCGACGCTGTGATGATGATGAATTATTATTATTATTAAACCACGGAGGATTGATGGTCTGAATTTGTAAATTCATTATTTGTAAATTTAGTAAACTCGAGGGGGTTGTTATGAACAATTTGTTGATTCTCAGTTAACGGAATGGGTATATTCCGGTAGACCGGCGACGGAGGAGGTCCGGTTGGTTTTATTAAACCCCTCTCTGGGTTTTTGCTTAGATAATTTCTTTTGGAGGAAAAATGGGTGACACTTTGGCTAAAATGATATTGTAATTGAGAAAACACACTTATTAAAATTTAAAAACTTAATTAATACGTAGTAGCTTATAAAAGTTAATGAAATCTATTAAATATATTTAAAGTTTAAACACTTAATTAAAATTTAAACCATTATCTTTCTTCATTCTCACTTACTTCACAGTTCACACTCGTATATACATGTGAAAATTACCGTATTGGATTGTCAGAGAAGGAGTATGCAAAACGAGACCATTTTTGCCATTTACCAAATTGGACATCTTTATCTCATAAAAAAAATAAGAGAGCTCACGTGCTACACGCGTTAGCTCATCGACTGTGCTTTCTAATTAATTAGCTGACTAAAATGGATTCTCTTTGCCCACCCCTCTCTCTCTCTCTCTCTCTCTCTCTCTCTCTCTCTCTCACACCTAGTCATATTCAGCGTAAAAAAACAAGTGGATGTCACGTGACATTAAAATATGAGCAAATTCCACAAATGCCCCAAAGGTACATTTGTGATTACCTCATGTGTCCCCAAAAATTTTTATTTCTCAAAATGCCTCAGGGCGAAAGTCGCTTCGGGTAGGTTTGGGTGACTCCCAATAAAAATATATAAATTGTACTTCTTACCTATTGATCGCCCAAGAAATTAAATTAGTGGGACCCAGTTGCCCAAGAAATAAAAACACGTGTCATTTTCACCCAAGACCCACCTGAGACGAAAGTCGCCTCGGGACATTTTGAGAAATTGAAAATTCTTGGGACACATGTGTAACCACAAATGTATCTTTAGGGCATTTATGGAATTTGCTCTTAAAATACTGGTAATGGCCTAGGAATTTGTGCCTATTTAATGAAGATGGTGTTTACCAAATTAAGTGGTTAGATATAAGGCTCTTATTTAGCCTCTTATAACGGAGAGAGAAGTTTTAATTCATCTCCAAGAGGACTAAGTAGGCCCACTTTTCATCCCCACTAAGAAGAAAATGAACACCCCGTAAGTTGGATATATTAAGGGTTTTGTTGTAAAAATGTTTGCAAAAATGATCATTTGCAAACTTTGAACACTATTAAATATATGCATATCATATATATATATATATATATATATATATATATATATATATATATATATATATATATATATATATATATTTGTGTTTGTTAGTGGATTTGCATTCTTCTTCAAGAGAGCTTCGGAACAAAATAAATAGTGTTCAAAATAGAGTTAATATGAATAACATATCGTGTCTCAAAGTGAGGCCTATGTAGTCGAGTTCTATCTGCAAAGCGCGCATCAAGTTCAACATTTCCTCATCCAGTGCGGCCTCAACATCAAATTATTCTCGTAGTTTCATAAGGATAGTTACTCTCACATCATTTGGTTCAGTACATTAAATAATAATAATAATAATAATAATAATAAAAATGATGAATAAATTTGTTTAGGTTTTGTTGAGACATTTTGTAAATTAAAATGTTATTGTCTCGTATAAATGTGGATTTTAGTTAAAAATATTGAACTTTAAGGGTATTTATAGGTAAATAAAATGTATTGAGCAATTGTCAAAGAGTTGTTAAATCCATGACAGTACAAAGAAACTGAATTATTAAAATCATGTCATATTTAATATAAAATATTATGCTTTCATGGAATTGTCATGGAGTTGTCAAATCTATGTCTAGCAAAAAGAAACTCAATTGTCAAAATCATGTCATATTTATTTTCAACCAGTTTAGCATTTTTGAATGTAATTCGTATGATTTAATGTTTTAATGTTTAAACGTTTATCAATCTGTAACGTAATTCGTATGCTTTAATGTTTCAAAACCATAACAAATAAACCTTATCTCCAAAATCAAAACCCATTTTGTGTTTCAAGTGACTAACTTTGATACACGATATCTTATTAATATTAACTTTATTTTAGACGCTCTTTATTCGTCGCGAAGCTCTCTTCAAAAAGAAAAGAACGCAAATCTACTAACAAACACATGTTTATATACGATATACATATATATAATAGTGCCTAAAGTTTGCAAATAATCATTTTTCAAACATTTTTTACAACATAGCCTTATATAATTTACACTTAAAAATTGAAAAAGCAGTGATAATTAAGTTAGTTAAAAGTAGTTATAACTTATACGTAAACACTAAACAGTGGTAACCCAACATCATCTTTTCTTTCCACCATTTTTACCTCCTAATTTTTACCCACCTTTCTTATGATATATTTATGCTTTCACTTAAACACATATACACGCCACAACACACTCGGACACATAAAATACACCATCACCAGTTCACCACCTCCATTTCAATCAGCTCCCCTCCTCTTTTGCTCTTTCACACGTAACAGTGCACCAAGCGTGGTATGCATCTTTCACGAGTTTGATACAAACAATCGACATGTCATAAAACCTTAGACATATTAAATCATACCAATGTAAAAGGAAATCAACTCTCATCGGTCACCACTCACCACCACGGTCAATGAAGAGAAGTAAATCGCTTAACATCACAAGTAACTCATGATCCCGGCTTCACGCTGCATGTCTCTGATGACTGTCGTCGCAGAGACATCACTATAAACTGTAATAAACTGATATAAATGGATTATCCATATAGTTTTTACTAGTCTTGAGCTGAACTATAAGGTAACAGATACAACAAACACATTTACATCACTTATGATGTATCAAATCAGATCCATCCATACAAAGTTATACAAACGGATATTAACAAATGACATTTTGATATATAATATCCACCAATTTCGACAACAATTTAAGGAATACAGATCTGTAAACTTGGGTTAGAAAGATGCTAAATCGTCAAAATCAATCCCATTTTCTTACGAAAGATATGACGAAACTTCACTGATACACATTTTACTCGTTACCTTAAGGAGTTCATGTGTTTCGTCATTCAATGATACTTTATCCTTCTTCATCCGCTCAGCTACAATTAAAGGCATTTTACCCGCTTTGACATATGTTCTAAGAACCAAGTTATATACCTCAGTAGTCACATAACCCGCCTTACGAAGGGTCGATAAAACTTCTTCTGCACCCTCTGTGTTACCATACTCTTCAAGCAATTTATACACTTCTCGAACGAATTTTTCATTCGGGTCCCATTTCTTCACCGAACTTATTGCCTTCTTAAAACATTCCAAAACTTTATTCATTTCTTTTTTATGTAAATAACCGTATGTTAGAAGCTCCCAAGATGTGTAACTCGGGACAATGTTTTTATCCAACATCCGTTTATGAAAAAACATTTCCGCCATTGTCATCTCATGTCTGTTAATGTAACCCGCGAGGATCAAATTCGGGATCCGTGTATCGCCGGTCACAGAAACCGATTCCCATTCGGTATATAAATTTTCAGCTTCTTCCAACACATTAAGTTTTATCAATGACGATATCATACAATTATATTCTGCATCATTTAATTTACGGAAAAGTGATTTCATCTTTTTCCATATCCGTTGAACATCTTCCATTTTTCCGAGCCCCGCATAAAGACTGATAACTGAACAATATCCAAAACGAATTTTTCGCGAAACACGTTTTTCCATCTCTTTAACACTCAATAATGCGTCTTCAAACCGTGAATTTTTAATATAAATACTCGTTAAAAGACTAAACGTTACCCAATCGGGGTCCACCTTCGTCTTCTTAAGCTCAAGAAAAATCTTTTCTGCCGCAATTAAGTCACCGGTATCACCCCGTAAGCTACATGCAGTTAACAATAGATTGTAAGTAACAATATCAGGTGAAGTGTTTTTCTTTAACTCGTGAAGTAATTCCGGAACCTTTTCGAACTGCTCATTTGAGATGTAAAGTGAAATCATATGGTTAAAGGGGAGAGGGTATTTTAGGAAATTGCATTCTTTCATTTTTTCCATTAAAGCTTCGGCTTTTGTTGTATCTTTATGTTGGACGTAGTTGTGTAGAAGAGATGTACATGTTAGTGGGCCTTTCATTAGATCAGGAAGATCCACAAAAAATTTCTCGGCACTGTTTATACCACGGATTTTTGAGATAAGGTCTAAATGGACTGCGTAATCGCCTTCTAATAGTTTAATATCCTGTTGCATTGTCATCCATTCACAAATCTGAAGAATAAACCAAATACTATTAGTTAGTCTTTATTACAAGAAATAAGATTTTTAATCAGATTAATAGAGTTCAAAAAGCGAGGTGATCATATCGACCCATGTAGGTGAAATTATCAATTTGGTTTAAATTTTACTGATAATGGGTCGAAATAGGTAAACCAATTAACTAGCTAAAAAGGACACGTTGAACGTTTAAATGTCCCCAAAAGTATAAACATGTCTTTTAGAACCTCTAGAAAATGCTTGTTTAAAACGTAATACAGCAGGAAAAATGAAAACTTTGATGGATCAGGTTGACCCCGGTTACCACCCTTCTGACCCGCGTTTAAAAATTAACTGTTTACCCCACCCGGAAATCCGATCAATTTGCTACCTATAACAGCAAAATGCATCTACTTTATAAGTCCTTTCTCTTCACCGTGTTTATATGCATGCTTCATGATAACCTATTATCAAACAGTTTTAATAAATTCTCATACTTCCTAGTTATCAATATCTTCTCGTCAGTCGTCACACTCTTCATAATCATGGGTCATTATATATCAGAAACTCTAATTCAATATATTTTCTAAACTCACTACGTCCATGACTAAATGTTTATCTGATGTCTGGTATTAGATGTCAAACAACTAAACACTTGAGTTAGGCAGAACTCAACTTCCCTTATGTTTTTCCACCCAATTGGGAACTACTACTCCGTAAAAATCATATTCAAGATTACAACTGCACTTAACAGGGTGCTAAAAAAGGCAAGTTTGGATAACAGTAACATATTTCACTTTAACTCTAAATTTTAACTTGATCATTGGAGTATAATTATCATCCCTAAACAATTATCCTTCTAAAAGTTGCTTGTTTCGAAGTATTATTATCAGAATGTGGTTTCTCGAAAGTTAGATGGTTCTCCTAATATGATTTCAAACATCAAGTGATCAAATTAGAATGATGTATAAGTAATTTGCTAACTTGTGATTTGCCCACTGAACCTGGTCTTCCATATATAATCGCAAAGTCAGCACTCAGCAATATCATTCTTCTATTTTTGTTTACCATTTTAAAGTGATTAAATAATGTGATAATCAGTCAGAATCCGATAAACAGATGTAACCAAACAGATGCTTGCATTTGCTCTTGTTGTGATAATAAGATAAGATAATCAGCTATTTAGAATGTTCTAAGACGACCATTAAGCAATCAGATAATCAAAAGATTCAAAACCATTTTTGTTGCAACTGCAGAACTGCTTATCAAAAACTAATTACTCGGCCAATGGGGTATTTAGGATTGGTTTTTTCAAAACTGCTTATTGTGTTTTCATACACAAGATAATTTGAAGGGTGTTTTGGGATTGTTCACTTATTTAAAAAAGCATTAGCAGTTTTAGTAACCAATCCCAATCCCAAACACTACATTAGGATCGCTACGGCCAGAATCTCACCAAGCCCATCATATACCTAACTAGTTTCCATTCTAAAACCAATTTTTTGGTAGGAGTGAGTAGCCCACCAAACTTATATGCTAACTCAGAGGTTATCCTTTTACCGATTTGGGATCGGTTTAGCTAGCTCCACACACTAGTATGTTTGGCAACGAGCGTTCAACATTTGGTTTTCCCCAAAACGCTACTTTTCAACCGCTACTTCAGCATTTAACATACACAAATATACAACTAGTTTCCAAAGTGGCAGACTCGTTCTCCCACTGTGTGGCACTTAGTCTCGACTTAAGTCAGCCTTTCTCAAACCACCAACGATCTAAGCAACTAAATAAGGAGGTGTTTGTTTAAGCTTATATAGCCGGCTTATAGCTTATTTTGTTTTTGGCTTATATTTCATAAGCTCACTTTTTGTGGCTTATTTTAGAACTTTTCAGCTTATACAAGCTTATTATGACATGATAAGCTTATATAACCCCATATGTCCCAAAACAAGCCAAAAAATTTGGGTTTATAAAACATAAGCCGAAAACCAAATAAGCCATAAGCAGGGGCGGAACTATGTAGGGGCAGGGGAGGGTCCCGGGCCCCCCAAAATTTGCGGCACCTAGTGTAAATATTATAGGCTTTAGGGGTAATTTAGTTGAGGTTACAAACAAATCTCCCATTCGGCCCCTCCAAAATAAATTCGGCCCTCCCAAAAAAAATGTTCAAGTTCCGCTACTGTATATAAGCTTAAACAAACACCACCTAAGGCACAAAATTGAACAAGGGGAACAAGAAAATAATTTCAGTCAAATGCAGGACAAAACTAGTGAACCTCTATTATACACGGGATCGACCTAGGATTTTTGAGAGGGTGTTGCACAAAATATTTTTTTATGACTATGAGTACTAAAGTTGTCCGATAAAGAATTTATTAGGTAAAATTGGGTATTACATGAGCCCAGAAAAGTCAAATTTTATAAAAAATTTACACTTCGTGAACTAAAGTTGGGTGTGACCTGTGGCACACCCGGCTCCCATGTGGGTCCGTCCATGCACGGGATCCTTAAAACAAATACGAAATGCAACACAGTCAGCAAAACATAGAAACATAACCTAATACCTCAAAAGCATGTTTATAGCGTTTAAGTTTCCTAAGCTCGCGAACAATACGATTAAGTTCATATTTTTGCACCACGTGTCCTTCTTCCTTCCATTTCTTAACTGTTATAACTGCGCTACGCTTTGTGTATACTAGACTTAATAGTCTCCTACCTAACGTGTCTCTTCCTCCGCTGTTCCTGGTCGTGACACGTGGAGGGTGGGATTCTGCTAGTGGTGCTGCTGTGAAGTGACGGACGGCGGTTAGTGACCGTCGAGCTAAACGGAGCATGGTTTAAGGTTTGTATAAACTCCGGTGATGGTGGTGTGTGGGGCAGTTTATTGGGCTGATAATGGGTTTGGGCTTTTCAATTTGAATTTTGGGGGGGGGGGGGGGGGGGGTTGGGTTGGTTTTTGGGCTTATTTTTCGTGGCTTATTTTAAAACTTTTCCACTTATAGGCTGAAGAGTTTAAAAAAAAAAAAAAAAAAGTAAGCTCAGAACCAAATAATCCATAAGACGGCTATATAAGCCGAAACAAACACCCTTTTAGTGACCTCTAATACATTTCTTGACTTACTGATTCACGAGATTTAAGCCCACCGACGTACGGACATCAATCGGGTGTTCGTATAAAGTTGTTTCCTTTTTTGGAGGTTGGCTGTTTTCAGAGGTTAGTTTGACTACATCAGATATGTTTGCACATAGAGAAGTGAAGTTAACCTATCACATTTTAATACTAATAGTAAACCTGATATTCTAGATTTAAATGAGTCTATTTGAGTTTATATGAAAAAATGACTCTGAAGTCATGCTTCTTCAGTTACTTACAACCTTATTAGAGTCAACATACTTCTTCAACAATTCCGAGAATGATCCAAGTAGACCCATGAGTTGTTAAGAGATGTATTTATGCTAACCTCATTAGGTAAAGAAGATGATACATATAAACTCAACTAAACCTATTTGGATGTCTAGATTGCCAAGTCTAGATAGTAGTCACAAGTCTTTTTCCACTAAATCATCCATGAGTGATTTGTTGTCTAGTTGGCTAAAGACTAAGGGCGTGTTTGTTTCATGAGAATGAGGAATGGGTTTCATTCCTTAAAAAGTTGTTTGTTTTGAAAGTTTGGATTTTAAAATGGTAATCAAATCATAAATTTAGGCATAGCTCATACCCACCATGATAGTTGGGTTTTCTCTCTCTTGAATCATACCCATGCCCACCTCTAAACCAAACGCCCCCTAAAAGTAAAAGCATACTCTATTCCAATGATGACGTGTATCCAATTCCAATTCTTAATGGTTGCTAACAAGTCAGGTAGCAAAATATAGGTTCAACTTGATAATCTACAATGCAGTTGGACAAACATTGAACAAGATTCCAAACACTAAAAATTAAATAGCTCAAACCAGACCATGTTGTACTCTGATAGTTTCGGTAAATACGCAAACCCACAATCCTGCTTTAGAACATAATCACTTCCTACACCCCTGATCAAAGACTAGTATTTACTGAAAGAGCACATATAAAAATCAATCGAATTTATTAACTATACCAAAGTTCCAGTTACAGTACACATGATCATACAACAGACAAGATGTCCGTCTACAAATACATTTGAAAAACATAACTATTGTGTATACAACATTCACCCATTAATGTTCTTCAAAAGAGTGTGTACTATACGTTCCTCCTATTATCATGACATGCGAAGATTTTGAACTTCAATTTGTAACGCTTTAACTCTTTCCTCCATTTTTGTCAATTCACCTTGAGTCTTCACAAGTTCATCTAATCTACTTTGTGCCAAGTCTTGGTAAGGTTTACCCACAAACTTAACGTAGTTTTCAAGACTCTCCGTTGTCTCCAAAAGATCTCTCTGCATTGCTTCTTCGAGTTTGCGTGCTAAACTATCAGCGGTCCTTTTTACTTTGTCAACCACCTTTTGCCTACGAGCTGGGAAATTTGCAACCGCTATGTAACTGTCAGAAAGAGAGATCAAATTAGATACCAAAAAATGGGTCATTTTTGGACACTGGGTTTGGGTTCAGTTGACCCGGACCAAAAGAAGTTTTGAAAATTTTGATTTCTAAAATTGGGAACTTCATATGAATGATAGTAATGGAATATACTGAAAACAATAGTAAGATGGTTTACCCGCCAGCAGAGCAAATGCCAAGAGCAAGAAGATCTTCTAAAGTGGTTGGAAGCACTGATGTTAACAGTGATGCTAACAAACTGGCGGTTCCTATTCCGCCAAAAGTCCCTAAGAACTGTGACAGAAAAAATAGACTGATAAGCAACAAAACACTTGCAAAATGATACACGATACAGGTAACATGACATAAAATGTGATCGAATTTGCTATACATCGCTACACATCCGGTCTAAATATTAACATGATTATCTCATAAACCTTCATAAGAAGGATAACAGAAATAAATTGTGCATAGATAACAAAGATGGGATTTTAACCAATCTACACGGAAACAGGTAAAGTTGGCTCTAAAATCTATTGCTGAGACTCAAACAGGTTGAACGTTCAAAAGTTTCCTAAAGCATACCCAAGTGTTTACAACCTCTTAGAATGATTTATTTAATAAAAGTTGGATCCTGTTATTATAGTTCTTTTTAGTTATATTTAATATAGTAATTATTTATAAACCCAAAATAAATGTTGGTCGGTCAACTAAACCCGAATTGACCCGGTTTAACTTGTCCTGAAAAACCTCTTTATTACACGTTACACAATTCATCTGACCTATTGAATCCAACAATTATACCATTTCAATTCAACACAAGGATGGGTGTTTTATCCATCAGTAAGAATATAACACGTGTTTAGTAAATCTAGCTCACCACTTCACGAATTTCTTGCTCAAATAGCTTGGAAGCGGCAGCAGCACTGAAGTCCTGTACTACTTCTATACTGAATTCATTTTTTCTCTCAACCAATTTGCGAGTCTCTGACATATATCGGCTGCGTGAGTCTATGATTGAAGCCCATCTTTTCTCAAAAGTTTCTTCATAAAATGTTACTTCACGGGTGTTATTTGATTGAAGCCATGCAACGTATTCCCCTAATAGTTTCTGCCGGAGAACATTTTAGACAAAACAGGAATTGAACAAAACATAATGCAATTCGTAACCTAAAATATGCATAAGCATGGACATTAGAGGTATATAATGAGCTGGTAGGACAACCGATCTTAATAAAATGATTCAGAAGACATTTGTGGATTTGAGTATAGTTCAAATGTCTTTTAACCCATTTAACCCAATTGAACCCTTAGAGATAAAATATAACCCAAATCAACCCATTTATAAGTAAATGGAGGAAAACTGCCACCTCTAAAGAGGAGGTCAAGGGTTCGAATCCAACGGGGAGAAAATTTATCCCCTTGTGGCCACGGAGGTTCACCTGCACCGACTCCGGGCTATCCAAAAGGGTAGTCGCCCTGGGATTAGTCGGCTCGCAATGTCGAATCAAAACCCAGGTAAACCAAAAAAAAAAACTGCCACCTCTAAAAGTCTGACATGCATCATCTAAAGGTGAAAGCATGGGTGTCTAAATGTGGAATTAAGCTTGTAATTACGACTTCATTAGTTTTGAGTGTTTGAGTAAAACCGGTTATGAATCTGATATTCTGATTAAATAACTAGATTTAGAGAAGCGTGTAATAACCTTAAGGAAACTGATTACTGAGATAAGTATGCGTTATCCGTTTAGAGAAAAGGTGCGTCTAGTCAACCCAACCTGATATGTACAAAAACTACTCTTTTAACCTATTACCCAAGCTGCCCATTTTTTACACATAACTAATACCAAAGATTTATTCACTTACTTGTGAATCCAATATTGCCGGACCAAGGATATCATTTCTAACACTTTCAGCAGCAGGCATCGGGGCCTTATTACCTCCTCTAAAAACATACGACGCAACAATATCAAGATTTGATAAGCGAAGAGTTGACACAATAAGATCCACAACACGTGATTGTGTTTTATCTATCTGCATTTTAGCACAACAAAAAAGAAAAACTTATTAAATCTAAAAATGCATTTTCTTAACAAAATAAAATATTCGGTTATGTATTTATCATACCAGTGACAAAGCTTGTTTCTTCCGAGATATGCTTTCATTTTCCATCTTGTATGCATAGTCTTTTACACTACTTATTAGCTCGTTTATTGAAATCAAATCTTTTTTGGCCTGTTGGCAATCTCGTTCTACAATCTTTTGTGATGCAGAAAGCAGTTGCTCTGCTATTGCAATAGGTGTTTCAAGTTTAAGTTTCATTCTTTCAGTTCCTGTACTAGTTGACCTGTCTAAGAAGCTATATAAAAACTTTTCGAGCTCATAGAAGCTAGTTGTCTCCCAATAAGAATCGCTTCCCGTGAAATCTTTATGTTCTTCTCCAGTATCAGATATAGTCGACAATTTTCGTTTAAGTGCAGATCGTGCAGATACAGGAAATAATGTTACTTCAGTACTTAACACCTTCTGTGTGTTCTCTTTGATAAATCCAATTGCTTCCTCAAGCTGCATTTAATTAGATAAAGTTTTAACCCCAGGAAGATAACCCATAATAACTATAAGAGGTGGAAAGAGAGGGAGTTGGGCAGGATAGGTCACAATCAAAACAGGACTCGTCATATTTTATTGACCCGAACCACTTTAAAGGTAATTGATGTTTTAAAGATTGTAAAAACTACAGCAACAGAATAATAACCTAAATTTAAATAAACCAATAGAAGGTTGTATGCATTGCGAATAGAGTTTTGGCGACCTCAGCTAGTTTGACCTTTTCCCCTATTGGCTAATTTTTTTAATTTGTCTGCGTGAGAACACAACCCATACCGACCCATTTATTGGTAACGGGTGAAATTGTCACCTTGATTTCAAACAAAATAACCACTTTGACAAGGTGTACGGGCGTTCCTTCTTGAAGTGACTGTTGTGACTTCAAGAATAACATTTAGACATAACAATGATTCGCATTAGGGGTAGTTAGGTAATTGGACATGAATCCAACTGTGTTGGCCAGTAAAGAAAGCAGTCTTTTCAGGCACTGAAAACTGAATTACCAATATTGCAACACATCCACACACCCCCTAACAAAGACTGAAGGGAAGTATGATCAAACCTCGATGGGATTTTGGTATATATCAGATTTATTCAGTACAAACACGACCTTTTTCTTCCATTGCTGTGTGTAGCGCAAAAAAGCAACCTGTCAAGCACCATAGGAGATCAATAATCGTCTTTAGAATTACAGGACATGTCTGAAGGTATACATGGGCAGATCATTGAGCATGATATGTCACATGAACGACATTTGGGGTATTATACCTCACTTTCAGTCAATGGACGATCTGCAGAAATAACAAAAAGAAGCAAATCTGCTCGAGGCACAAATTCTTCGGTCAGGCGCTGTTGTCTTTGAAGAATCACATTGGTTCCTGGTGTGTCAACAATGATCATCTGTTTACCAAACAAAAACAAATTTATTAATGGTAGAAGTTACCAGTAGCTCGTAATAGGGCTACACAAAATTCCAAGATAAGGCAGATAATTTAATCATCCAAAGCATTGGAACGAAATGGGATCATAAATGAAAACTCACATGCTCAAGAATTGGTGCAGGTATATAACATATATATTGGCCATCTGGGTGCCTTTCACAACGTTGTTGTTCATCAGAACCAAGCTCAGAATAGCGTAAAAAGGTTATCTCGTTCGTCGTAGGAACAACTCCATCTTTCAGGTACTTTCTTCCAAGAAGAGCGTTTATGAACGTTGATTTCCCAGAATTGAATTCGCCCTGCGAACTTTAATGCATTAGAAAATCATGATTACAAGGGAAAACAAAAACAGAAAATCACAAAGAGTCGTAGCATTGTACATCTTTTGATAAGAAAATATGGTATCTCATGCCAATATGTAGATTCAACCTGATGGAATAAATTCTTACTATAAATGATTATATATTTAGTGCAAAGTTACACCACATGTTTATAACACTCAAGAGAGTATGGTTTTGCGTTTTCAAAGTGATCACTGCAATTCGTAAAAATGGAATCAGATGATTTATTCATGGAAAACGAATATATGGACAAAAGAAGTGATGGAGGGTCAAGCCAATTCATTTTGGGCCGCCCTAGAACTTTCACAATTTTGAGCTGTTTTCCAACCCGAACATTAACCAACTTGGTTTCAAATTTAAAAATTTTCTCTCACAGTTAAAATTGATGTTCATGATTTGGAAGGACGTTATGCATGCATCACAATAGAACTCTGAGGTTGACCAAAATAAATAAATAAGAAATTGCTCAATGTGCAAATTCTCGCGTTTAGACTAGCCTATACGTAAATACCAAAGTCATTTAAAAGCGCTTTTGTAATATATATACATGAAAATCATTTGAAATTAAGAGCTAATACCAATGTACAACCGCCGAAACCAGAAGTTGTTGAAGTTCAGCGCACAATTACCACTATAACCAGTAAGAAAGGCTCACTGAGGTGCAAAACAGCATCATTGAGAAGCGAGACTTCCTCCATCTGATACAAAAACCAATCCGGGTAACTCATCAGTGTGAATGAAAAATATTCAATTTGAAAGTTAAACCTTGTCTGTAGAGGTGGCAATGTAGGCCGATTTATTTCCGATTTCTGAATGGGTAAACATGGGTTCATTCTAAAGTCATATGGATCAAATAGACAAAACTCTAATAAATATTTGCCTAAAAAGACGACGAGTCAACAGGTTTAAAGTCGCCAAATTTGCAATTTTATGGCATACAACCTCCTGCATCGCCTTTTTACAAAAGTTAGATTTTGTTTTTGTAATCATAATGGCACCAATTATTGTTATATTCCTTTTATAAAGATGGACAAATAATATTGTTTTCGGAACAATCATGCCAGTTTTGACTCGTACTTGAAGTGACATGTTTCGACCCAGGACCTGTTATGACCCATTACCCAACCCACCCATCTTGCCACCTGTACAGTTTACCAGAGTAAAAGAATTAGCTACCAAATTTTAAGATTAAAAGATCACCAGAGGTGAAGCTCTCTGGATAACATCAATAGCTTCAAGCAGCAGCGATCTCTCGGTTTCTATCAGCTCTACTTCTCTATCCAATAAGTTGACAAATCCTGTAAACCCGTTTGACTTCTCCAACTCCAAACCGTCACTTAAAGTTTCCATTCTTCTATCGGATGCCCGCATGCTATATATCATGTTCAAAGCATCTTTTCCTAACAGCTTCAAACCTTCCAATGAAACAACTAAACCACTTGCACCAGATTGCAACAAATACGACATTTCCTTGAGCAACTTATCTTCATCAACCGAGTCAATGGTCACGAATGTTGGAATTTTGATCTTATTGATTACAGAGGCTGATAATTTCTCTATGCTTTCTTCTTTATTAATATCATAGATTAAAAAATCAGCACCTTCGAAACTAGAGTCACTCATATCAGAGTTTGAGCTTTGCACCTTTCTTCCAACCAATGGAAGAAATACCGAGTCTGATTTTGAATCCATAATTGTATTCCTTGCAACAATGGCAGGTAAACCTGTTCCAATAATAGAATGCATAAGCATACTATCCGGACAACAAAATAATTCAATCATTTTTTACTCTTAGTAGTGTTCAGGAGTTGTGTGTGTGTGTGTGTGTTAAAGCTAGGGGTACACTTATTAGTTTTCTTAGTAACTTCATATGTGTTTCTCATTGATGATAATCACTTCTACCAAAACCCTCGCAACCAAAAATCATTTAAACGGACATCCAAACACCCCCATTAACTCATAAGCTAACTCACTATCTCACCCAGAAGCACATCCAAACACTATCGCATGTGGTTCATTTTGTTAAGTCCAATTATCACTTTCATAATGCCAATCACCCTCCTAAAGTCAAACTGGGTGCAATAAGAAAGTGGTTACCGGCATAAATGTAAAAGTACCTAACTACGCCTAGATTTAAAGAGCCTAATGTCTAATGGTCCAACATCCAAACACCCTCTAAAAGTAACATAATCATACTTTAATAACAACTACATAAATGCAATAAAAAAGTGATTGCCTACATATATGTAAGATTACTAAATTACCCCTAGACTTAAGCAACCAAGTACCTAACAACCCAACATCCAAACACCCCCATAAATCCAAAATCTACGTAGGGAGTGTTTGGATTAGCTTATTTTGCGGACTTATGAGCTTATCTGAAATTAGAAAAAGCTCATAAACCCCACTTTTTCCGGCTTGTGAGCTTATGGACTTAAATAAATTCAAAAGCTCGAAACCCGAAAATTGAGCTTATAAGCTTTTCAAAATTCAAATAAACACCTAAGTCCACAAAATAACCATGAACAAGGTGGCCTAGTGGTCGGGCATCTAATGTCCTCATAAGAGGTCTCAGGTTCAAACATCGCAACAGCACGGAGCTACATAGACCCGAGCGCCCGTGGGGGTTGAACTGAAACACTTAACAAGAAATTTTGTTATAATCTCAGTGCAAATGTAGTACAATATAGTATTAATTATCGTTTTGAAACCACTCATGTTGTATGCAATCGTTCGTAATTTTAGTTAAGAACCCACTCGACATAAAGTTTAGCTTTGACCCACAAGGTACACACATCTTGTCGGGCCCGGAGAAGGGGTTCAGAAACGGTCACAGGATGCCCAATTAGGCCAAGTATATATTTGAGTCAACGACTTGCCCTCCCTAGGTCAACTAAACACGGAAAACCTCATTCGTTTTTATGTAAACTAAAATTCTGAAAAAAACCGTAAAACACGAAAAATCGAACCTTGATCCGAAAGAACAACGCCACTAGCATTAACAGCAGTCGCAACATCAACTCTCTCATCAACCAACAAATACGCCCGATCCCGAATAACCGCTTTCAACAAACACGCAGCATCATACATCACTCTCCCACTCCCACTCCCCCCACCACCGCTCTTCAACACAACCACCCCAACAACCTCCCTAACCGCCTCATCAACCACCTTAACCACCCTCTCCTTATCTCCAACCACCTCACCACACTCCACTTCCAGCACCACGTTCGGAACCCTAATCTCGGGCCGTTTATACCCACCTGGGAACAATGTCTTGGGTGGCTGTTTTGGGGTTGAATTATTGCTGTTTACGGTGCAGGTGACGGTGGAAATGGCGAAATTACGACGGGGGAGGGACGGCGGACGGTGGGAGATGGTGGGGAGGGTGGTGGAGGTGAGGCGGTGGTGGCCGTGGTGGTTGTGGAGGGGGAGAGTGTGGTAATGGAGAGATGCCATTGTTAGGGTTTCTAGGGTTTGCAGGTTTTCGTAAGGAAGAAGATGGTCATGAAGAAGGTGTGTGTGTTTTTGAAGGTGTTTTTAGTGTGTGTGTTTTATCTGATGTTTGTGGAGGGGATGAGTGGTCTTATCTTTCTTTTTTAGTTTTTTTTTCATTTAATTCCCGCCTTTATTTATTCACATGGAAAATTATATTTTTTAAGTGAATAAAATATAAAAAGTTGTTACTTTTATAAATTTTATATTGGAAAGTGGATCTAAGGAGACTTTTCTGAGTAGTTTAGATCGGATCTAAGAGTGGATGGTTTGTTTTAAGTGAGATTCTTGAAGTGTTGGATTATAATAGCTTGTAAGAATATACGTGCTTGTGCTATTGTGGATGGTTTATTATCACCACCAAGCATGATCACGCGTCAAGATCATAGCAATGAGCACCCTTTATGCGTCATGATCCAAATTTTTGCACTCGTTTGGTCATCGAACTGTTTCCCACTTTTCTTATGTGTGATTATGAGGTATATTTTGAGATATATTTGTATAAAGTGATGTATTTTACTAGTATATTTTTGATTTTGTGGTGACCATAACAGTTGTTTGGCAGTGAATTTGGCTGTGAGTTGAATGATGATTTAACACTGACGTGGAGGTGGTGAGTTTGGCTTTAGCATAAACTTTTTAGTGGTTGCTATATTTTTCAGACTATATGTAATGTTGGTGATTATCTTGACTTCAGCGTCATTATCTTCGTATAACATGTCATTATCTTCGTATAACATGTACTTGTTTAATATTACTGCACAAGGGCGGACCTTTGTGGTCCCGACCCTCTCAAAGTTTTAGATTGATAGTGTAAAAAGATTAATAGTTTAGGGATGATTTGATAAGTTTTCATTATCAGCTTTCAAAAGTATAAAAAAAACATCTCGAAGCAATTAAACAACTATTAAATTGTCAATTTTATATCTATAAAGTTGATTTAAGTAAATATATTTGATTACTTGACTATATATAATGGATTTTTTGATGACACAAAGCAACTAATTTATTAATATTAGTTTAGGTTGGATTTTGGGTTAAATCAAGTTACTAAGGTAATAGTTATAGAGTTTATGATTCCAAATGTGTAATTCATAAATGTAAAGATTTTAAAGAACGTCGAGTTAAGTTGTAATTTTTAGTGCTTTATGAGTTATTTTTCATTTTCATATTACATGTAATGATTTATGTTTAGGCCCTTCCAACAAAAGAGTTAAAATTCCGACAATGTTGCTACATTAATTACTATTTAAATGTATCTCAGTTAAACACACGATAACATCTATCAATTTAAGTGAGATTTTAAAAGTGTTTGATCAAAATCAGTTGGAAAGGTTTTGAGTGGTTGACCTGTTGATATATTTTAATCATGGATTTGTGTAATAAAAGTAAGGCCGAGCAAAACAGGCCGAAACCAAACTGAACCGGTCTGACTGAAACCGAACCGTTCATATTTTCGATTCTATATATTTATGATTTTCGGTTTCGGTTCAACTCGCTCTGAGGTAAAACAATAAAGTTGATTTAAGCAAATATATTTGATTACTTGACTATATATAATGGATTTTTCGATGCGACAAAGCAACTAAGTTTATTTATATAAGTTTAGGTTGGATTATTTGGGGTTAAATCAAGTTACTAAGGTAATAGTTATAGTGTTTATGATTCCAAATGTGTAATTCATGAATGTAAATATCTTAAACACCGTCGAGCTAAGTTGTAATTTTTAGTGCTTTACGAATCATTTTTCATTTTCATATTACATGTAATGATTTATGTTTTGGCCATTCCAACGAAAGTGTTAAAGTTCCGCCACTGTTACTACATTAATTACAATTTAAATGTACCTCAGTTAAACATACACGATAACATCTATCAATTTAAGTGAGATACTAAAAGCGTTTGATCAAAATGAGTTGGAAAGGTTTTGAGTGGTTGACCTGTTGATATATTTTAATCGTGGAATTGTGTAATAAAAGAAAGGCCGAGCAAAACAGGCCAAAACCGAACAGAACCGGTATGACTGAAACCGAGCAGTCCATATTCCGGTTCTATATATTTATGATTTTCGGTTTCGGTTCAGCTCGACCTGAGGCTAAACGATGAAAAACACACTTAAACCATATATAAACCGAACCGAACGAGCCGACACATAAATGAACCAATCCGAATCACTTCTATTCAGTTTTCGGTTCACGTCTCCAACAAAATCGTTTTCGATTCGGCTTGGATTTGTTCAGTTCGGTTTTGACCCGATGCTTAGCTCTAAATGCAAGGGATCTAATGAGTGGATCTTAATCTATCTATGTATTCTAATAAAAAAGAGTTTTGTACCACCCAATGAAGCAACCGGTGCAATCAATTCGCTGATGTGTCTCGCACCATATTTCACGGTATGTTTGAAAGGTACTACCATCTTTAGCATTGCTCCAGTATTAAGCTTCCTCTATACGATTCATATATCATTAAAACAAAATTGGCAGTTTCAATTCACCCATTAAACACATTAAATCATTTGTAACACCTTCCTTCAACTCTAAAACACGCTAAAAAAATCATCCAAAAATAAGTTATGAATTCAAAAACACCATTATCAAAACACCGATTCAAAGATATGAATTCAAATGTATGAAGAAATCATTTTTGTTACATCAGTGTGCCAGTGATTCATGAAAGATTTGGTAAGTACCGATTAAATTATAATATTATGGTTTCAAATTATTAGTTCCATATTGCAATTATTTGGTTTCGATTAAGCTATAAGATATTTTCCATTGATTATGTTCAGTTTAATTGTGTTTTATAAGAACTCTAGAAAAAGAATTGGGGATTTTACTAATTGGTAAGTAATTTTTTGTTTTCGTTTTCTGGTTTTTGTTTTTTTTTTTTTGTTTTTTTTGTTTGTTGTTTTTTCGGTTTTGGTTTTCCATTCAGTTATAATATGTTTGTGATTTGTTTGTTTAAATCTATCTTATACATGATTAGTTTGTGTATGTGGTTTAAGAACATAAATCGAAAAGCCAGGAGAATGACGTAATTAATTGTTTCATTCAACTTTATAATTGATCTGTATGTATGCATTATATTTTTCATGTTTTCTATCTATTGATCGGTAGGTTGAATAGGTCAGCGGTTTATATGCTTAGTTCGTGTGTTTGTTTCTATAGATTCAAGAATGTTGTATCGTTTTTGATAAGTACGAAAGCATAGATCAACGGCTGCTAGAGAGCCAGGCTTAACAATCTTTTATGAGTCCACAAAATAGCTCATAAACTTCTCGATTGGTAAAGTTATAGTTTTGGTTGTAATTTTGACGATTTACTTAAATTTGACTCCTCTTCTCTTTTCGTGTTCATTTACATAGATATAATAATTTGAAAGTTGCTTATAGACAAGTCCCATGAACTCAGGTAAGGTTTTTTTTAATAATGCTTGAATGATATTTAATGATGTACTAATTTTGTTCAATTATTGAATTCGGTTACCACAGGTTGGAGGTGTTACTTTAGCTCTTGAAAATGATTCAAATGGCTAAATATTAATTTCAGGCATTTATTCCTTCACTTTTACATTATGTACTGAAAAATTGTTTGATGTTCTAAAAGGTTCTTTTAAGATATTTTTTTCACAATATGCTTTAATTATTTTGGTCAGATTCGGCTATATTGGGTTGACCCAAAAACAGGTATTTGTCCATCTTTATACTATCTGTTTATAAATTCTTAAAGCGTTAAGTATGGTAGCATATAACATGTATAATTACAATAAAGATTCAATATTCTTGATTATATGTTTAGGACGTGTATGCATTTAAAATACACTTTGGCCGACCCATTATGCCCATTTACTTTTACTTTTTAGTTGAACCGTTAAAAGTATAAGATAATACAAAATTAACCCATTCTTAAGTAAATGAGTTGTATTTACAAACTTGCTTTTTTACCATTGGTTGAAATCACCCCTTTTGGTCTTGATTTTTTTGTGCATTTGCATTAAGGATATTTGCACTGTATGAAAATTAATGTGTTAGTTCTTCATTAAAGCTTTATAATCTTTATCGTCTTAGTTGGCAATGTGATATTTTTATATTTTTTCACATCTCTTTGCAATTGAGTTACTAAGCATTGGTATGAGCAGGATTGTTCTCTTTTAAAAAATCTTATGTTTCATATTGTGGCATGCGTCATCAATTCAAATTACAAGCCTTGACATTGTTCAGTAATTAGGATATTTTTGTTGTTGTCTGGACAAGGTTTTAGAGTTTTTTGTCTGACAATATGCAATGAGATACCTGTTTGCTTAACTTACTGAAGCTCAAATGTTTTTCTCAACTTGTCCAGGTGTATTATTTTTTGTTAAAGATTGTTGGTTTGATAGGGGTGCATTGGTATTAGAGCTGGCATATCGTGTCTGACACGACACGATAAGACACGAACACGATAAGACACGAACACGAATAACCTAAACACGAACACGACACGATAAAAAATCGTGTCACTTTTTTCGAACACGAACACGACACGAAAATTAACATGTTACACGATAAGGAACCTGTTAAGGGACCTGTTAGCCTATATCTCTTACACAGATTTTGATTGGTACAACCCAGATCCAAAAATGGTATTAATCACAAGCTAAGAAATATCCAGTTATGAAGAAAACAAAACTACTTACGAAAAAAAATATTAATCCAATTATATCATGATCATTTTAGCTGATATATATAACTGTTAAGATGTTATTGCAAGAAAATTAAAAATACATTGTCTAAAATCGAAAAAATAAATAAATAAATAAAATAAACACATCTAATGGTGTTTTTGATTGGTACAACCCAGATCCAAAAATGCATATCCATCTAGACTAAAACTAATAAACATATTACACGACACGAACCACTGTTGTAAGATTACTAGATAACTGATTATTTTGATGAAGCTGAAGACGAGTGGAGCCAACACAACGCCAAGAAGTTAATTGATACAAGTGAAAAAGGGCTGCGTAGCAGCGTAGGTCTATACCAAAAGACTTTCCGTACTTCCATGTGGAGTTTGGTTTGAAGAAAGGGTTTGTTCATGTGATAGATGATGAATCACGCTGGAAGAGCAGCTTTGGAGATTGGGTTTGTTCATGTGGCATGAGTCTGTAGACGCTGGAAGAGCAGCTTTGGAGATTGGGTTTGGTGAGAGATTGGTGAAAGGGGGCAGAAGTTTGATTTGTTTAGGGTTAGGTTAGAAACTGATTATATGGGAAGTATATAATTGGGCTGGAAGTATATAAATTTGGTGTTGGGCTATGAATCTATGATGTTGGGCTGGAAGTATATAAATCTCGTGTCTTAACAGGTCCGGCCTGCTAAGACACGAAACCTGTTAATTTTATTCGTGTCTTAACAGGTCCGGACCTGTTATGACACGAAACCTGTTAAGAACAGGTCGTGTCGTGTCGTGTTAACAGGTTTCGTGTCAAAATTACCAGCTCTAATTGGTATTCATCTGATCAGTCAAAGCACACCATTTTGTGGTGACTTCTTTTTTAGGGATGGGTCTTCTCTACTAATCTGTCCCTTTTATCTCACAATTCTCTGCTTCTACAGGGATGGGTCTTCTTTTACAGCTAACTCGGAATCACTCCTTTAGCCGAGCATTTGGGTTATGCAACTGAGTGAGCACTTCTTCACATATTCTCCTAACCTTTTAAGTGAAATTCACAAAAAATTTTAACCAGTTGCTTTGCTGCAGGCAGCTCGCATGTTATACAAGCAATAAGTTATTATGTTTGAAAGAAGGGTGAACCCAACAACTCACACAACCAAACTGTGTTTGAAAGACTTTGTTGTATGCACAATATATGATTAATTGTGAGTCCATAAGTAATCCCAAACACCCCTGATTATATGTTTCTTTATGGTTCAAAGAAATCATTTAATAATAATCAACTTTATTTGAGGGTAAATTTGTTAGTTTCACAACTGCTAAAGCATTAAACACAGTGTTTGTAATCATATTTGACACGCTAAGTAATTAGTAACTGTTAGGAATAATATAATCGTAATACAAATTGTTTTGTATATAATCGTAAGATTATATCAACAGATTGAGGCCTGCGATTAGCAGTGTCCTTAAACAGAAATTCGTCCTATTTAGTACGAACTATTTAGAGGATACAACAATCAAATCAAGTATGAAACTTGAATCTAGCGAATCGGTTATGTTATGATGATGGAAATGAATGATGTTTGTGTGTTTTTGATGATTCCAAAGTGACAAATTCGTCCTCTATATATAGGCACATGGTGACCCTTCAAAATAGTCACAATACCCCTTCAAATGGCCTTAGAGACTCTTCTTTTCGTAACAGTCACAATGGTTCACAATTAGCGACGACCTAGCAACAGAATAATCGTCGCTAACTGAAATCGATTCAAACAGTCGTGATGGTTCACTTACTGATGCCTTTTTAATAGATATAACCGTTACCATTGCGATTAGACGCGTCTTTACAATAATGATGGTTAATTAGCAATGGTTTTGCGACGGTTTAGTGACAGAAAAATTGTCACTAATATCTATTTCGTGGGTAATTATAAAAACACAACCAAAATTTATTAGTAATGTTCCAACAATACCCCACATTTTTTATTCAAACACCAATAATACCCCACATTTGAATAGAAAATAAGAAAATTACTTATTAATCTATTTCCATCAAATGTAATATGACATGCATCAGATTAGGTGTCTTTTGGACTTGAACCTATCCTAGTGAGTACATATCGGATTTACTTTGTGTATAGTGAACATAAGTCTTGAACTAGCCACGTTTTGTAGTAAATCAAGACAATAAGTATCACATATATCATATTTATGTAATAACATATTCTTACCGTTGTGTTCATTTCGGTCGTGAACATATCCTTATTCATGAGAATTTTAGAGAACTTAGCCATCTGGTTCCCAAAGATGCGACCACACATCAATCTCATATAGGTAATGCAAATCAAGAATATTCTGTAGTATTCCACTGTAAAAGCCATTAGCATTATTAAGAATTAGAATTCAGCCCTCAATCATCAACGGAAAAACACACAACATTCATCATAGGAATGGGCATACCTGTGTATTGGTACTTTTTGAGTTTTCCTCAACTAGTTTTCCTATTGAACCCAGACCATGGGATCTCCAATTTTTCTAGGGTAGGTTTCCGCCGAGTAGTTACTCATTGTGTTGGCTTTAAGCCCATACCCCTCGATGTAAATATGACTTGTTCTCTACAAAGGCCTTTTGTCAAAGGATCTGCTATATTTTCCTTTGACTTAACGTAGTCGATGGAAATGATTCCATTTCTTAACAATTCCTTTATCGTATTGTGGCGACGTCTTATATGTCTTGACTTGCCGTTATAGATTTGATTCTTTGCTCTGGTAAGAGCAACCATACTATCACAATGTATACACACAGCAGTCACAGGTTTTGACCACAAGGGAATACCCTCTAGAAGGCTTTTAAGCCATTCTGCTTCTTCAGCAGCTTTGTCTAAGGCTACAAATTCTGCTTCCATTGTTGATCTGGTATTCACAATTTGCTTAGATGATTTCCATGAAACTGCAGCCCCTCCAAGTGTAAATACATAGCCACTTGTGGACTTTCCTTCATTATGATTGGAAATCCAATTAGCATCACAAAATCCTTCTAACACAGGAGGATATTTAGTGTAATGTAACCCATAAGCCATTGTATGCTTAAGATATTGAAGCACTCTGACTAGTGCATCCCAATGATCTCTCCCAGGGTTATGTGAATATCGACTAAGCCGACTTACACTATATGCCAAATCCGGTCGTGTACAGTTCATTATATACATCAAGCTTCCTAGTACTTGTGTATTGATGCGTGGGAATCGCACCTGGCTTTACCTCTCGAGGGATCTCGAGAAGCTTACAACCCCCACTAGGCAGTGTACCTGATCGTTGTAGTATAGTATAGTGACAAGTACCGGGGGATTGATCGTTCAGCTTAGAAATAGTGTCGCTAGGATTAGAAAACCTAATTAATAGTTCTAGAGGTGAGGGATGATTATTTTTGTATTTTTATATTTTTATGAAAGCAAGTAAAATCTCGGGTTTTGGAAGAGTGGGCGGAATTAGTTGCTATTCAACTAACCCAAAGCTAAGATGCAATCAAAATAAAATAATAAAAATTAAATTAAACTAAATTAAACTAAGGTTGTGAGCAGTAATTGGAGAAATTGTGTTTACTTAGACTTCATTACTCCCTAGATATCTTTTACATGTTAATTACTTGTTACACTTGTATGAATGACGGATTGTATTCCTTAATACCATTCGTGGGGTGGCATACATAACTCCCCAACTCTATGAGCTCTTATCTCCTCCTACACCATGACCCAGCACAACTATAGGGATTGTAAACAGTGGCTCATGCATTAAATACAACCAATAAAGACCTAGTACGCCTCGGTTCATGTTTCTTAAGACGTTCAACCATGTTACCATTTGGAGATCTGCCAGTTTTCTTAAGCCTAACATATAAATCATTCATTCAAAACAAGAATAGACAAGTAATCAACACATAATCAACATCTAGGTTTCATTAGATCTAAGCAAACACAAGAGAGATCTAGCCTAGCATAATGGAATTGAGACAAGAACAAGAGATAAACAACCAACACATAGACATATTGATTGAATTGAAAGTACACTTATCTCAATTACAATGCAAGGTCTCAAGGGTTTGGAACCCTTGAAAAACCTGTAAAAGAGGCACCAAAATCGTCTTTAGGGTTTCACCAAAACTTCTCTCTTTTAATGAAAAAACTAGAAAACTATATATAGGAAAAACAGTCTGACAGCGTCAAGAGTTAATTCTGACGCCGTCACCTCGCCGCCATAAACTTCCTCGGACGGCCTTGATCCACTTATGACGGCCTATGTGACGCCGTCACCACCCACGGTAAATTATTCTTGGCCACTTTAACGCCGTCACCTCTCCATCTGACGCCGTCACCAGCTACGGTAAATTATTCTCCATGTCTGACGCCGTCAAGAAGCAAGTCTTGACGCCGTCACCTTGTATCCTCAGCTTGGATTTTTGGTACTTTGCCGTTTTCTTCACTTTATGCTCCAAAAACGTCCAAAATAGTCTCTTTTCCAGAATTCACTCTCCAAACACCTAAAATCACAAAAGGAACGATTTAGGGCAATATTTGATCAAATAAAATCGGATTCGGGCTTAAATGACCCCCTAAAAACGGATCATTTTTCGCCTCATCATATACCCTTACACTTGAGATTTGCTTGTCCTCAAGCAAATGAGCTTTTATTCTACTCAAAAGACAAGTTAGGGGTCATTTAACACTAATATAAAAGTAATTACAACAAATAATCGTTCCACTAAAGACCAATAGACAAGCACGGAGGTCATACACAAGCACCTCACAAATAGTGTTTAGATACTCACATCTCTCGGGTGTAATAAAGTAATATAATATTATGGAAATGGAAGATATCTCTCACTACCTGTCATAGCAAAATAGATTACCATAGGCTTGGGAAAGGATCAAACCTCCACCACATGGCGTAAGCACCTAGGATAAACTATCAAAGAGGTCTTTTAAAGGGTTGTAACGTTAGGTATAGGGATATGAATTACACGGTTTTGTTGGATAAAGGAAGTTTTACTGGTGGCGAGTTAACAATCTTAGTTAATTATATGTACAGGATGGCGTTGCTAAGCCAAGACTAGACTCGACTTAAGCTAATAAATGAAAAATAACAAAAACATAAAATAAACATAGAATAAAAACGGGATGGTAGTCCGTATGTTTTTTCTCTTTTTTTTTTTTTTTTTCTTTTTCTTAATTTTTTCGATTTTTTTTTTTTTTTTTTTTTTTTTTTTTTTTTTTTGCATGCACTCTTACCCTACCATCCAAAATAATACATCATAGGGGATGAGAATTCCCCTTACACTTGAATCTTTACATACTTTACATTAAACTAATCTAATGACTCGAATTAAGAAAACCAAAACACTTGTAGCACTTTTAAGATTAACGTACATATGGGGGTAATAAGTGATGTTCTTCCCCATTACTCCATAAAATAAGTACTTACCCATGAGTCCCAATCGTCCCAAAACAATATGTACAATGATATGACTCGACTTAGCAACCATGTAATCAATTAGAAAGTTAACTTAGGGTTTAAGAAATAACAATAATGCACTAAAAATGAGCGCACACACGGAAGGCTAAGGCGATTTGGTTGTACATTTAAGTGGGGTGTAACAAATTCTTCCTTTAAGTAAGATGCTTAAAGTTAGAAACGAAAAGATAGGCTCGGAGGGGTGTACTAGGGGTTTCGTGTACTAAAAATGAGTACAACGCTAAGGGTGTGGGAAAAATTAGTTGACTTAACTAGCCAAGTAATATGACTTAAATGGTCAAGTAATTATAATACGGGTTTAACACAAGGGTGATCCTAATGCCTCTTATCATGTAGTAAATCCTACCACACGAATGTAGTCTCACTAGCGGTCTCGGGATGCATCACTAACGCAAGTTCTGGAATCTAAATGCTACCGGTACACTCATAAGCACTAATAGTAAATGCTTTTCCTATCAAATCTAAAGGCGAACCTCACATTTTTAGGTGGAAAATTTTTCTGAATGTACGGTTATGTGCTAGTCATACAATCTCCTATCCATGAGACGCTTGCTATGGCTAAAGTTTCACTCCTAAATGTTGTAAAAAATTTTAAATTTGGCGCTAAAATTACACTAACAAGTATTTCTCATAGTTTTATTACACACCTACCATCAAACAAAACAAACTCAAGCGAAAGTATATTGTAAGGTATCATCTTTTTACCCTCCCCTTACACTTAAGATGAACATTGTCCCCAATGTTCAAGTAAAGAATGTAAAAGTAAAATAAGTAAAAAGAATGAAATCAAATACTCCCCTGATTCGCTCGGTATGGATTAAAGATTGGCCAGGTTAAATCTTCTTCCAAGAAAACGAACAATCAAAGCTTCCCTTCCAGAATATAAATCATCTTCTTGTCATAAATAACCTGTAAATCCTGACAAAAGTAGACAAGGCAACCTCGCGTAAAATCGGCGGCATCCTATATAAGTTACTAAATCCTAGAAAACAAAGTAAGATATAATGCTTGTGGAATGAAGTTTGCAGATTTCCTGGAGATTATAAAACTTAATAATTCACAAAAACTATAAGACTCCGTTAGAAAAACAAAACCGGTAAAATTTCCAGATTTTAACTCCTGACGCCGTCAAGAGCAATACCCTGACGCCGTCAGAATGGACCTGCAGAAATTCTTATGTTAAGTTTCCGGAAAATTTCTGGAAAAACTTTGTCCTACTTCCTGGAAAATCCTGCAAAGCTTCATTATGACTCAATACAAGCATTTGACTCTAACAAATACGAATATACATGTTCATTTAATATTGTGGATAATCATGATCGGTTTGTTTCTTAAAAACATATTTGGGGTTTCCCCTTACACTTATCTTTTGCAAAAATAGCTCTAGGTTGAAGTTAAGACTAGGCTAAACAACATAATAAAGTATTTCCATTTTTTAGTAGAGAAACATGATCAACCAACAATAAAAATAAAACATGCATACGGAAGCAAATAACAATCAAACAAATAAAAATCACACAAAACATGGGTTGCCTCCCAAGAAGCGCTTTTCTTTATTTACGAGTCTTGTAGCTAGACTCAAAGTCGTGGGTTACTACGTGATCTCATCATTGGTTCCACTCTCTAGGTCGTCTTCTAAACCAGTTTTGTATTCCGGACCTAGTTGCAAGCATTCTTTGTAGAAACCAAGCATCCTATTTCTAACATACTCTACTCCTCTACGTCTATCCTCCTCATTCCTATAATAAGCCGCTTGCTTACGTTCCTTCTCGAAATTAGAGAGAAGGCGGTATTGCTCAATTTTGTAGGGCATTTGATAAGCAACCTCATCATTGTCTTTCTTGAACCTAACTATCCCTAACGTCGGATCATAACTCATCCTAGTGGCCTCAACAAATGGTTTCCCAAATATTATTTGACTTAGGCAAGCATCTATCACCGGACGCGTGTCTTCCACTATCATAAAATCAATCTCATAGGTGAGATTCCCTATAATCACATGTACTCCCTTAACTCTTCCTGCAAAATTACTTATCCAACTTTTACCGGGCATTATCCTAAAATTGAGTTGCTTCTTCATCACCCAATTGTAATAAGTCCTAGACATGATGTTCACGGGGGATCTAGGGTATATGTAAGCTTTCCATATATGCATGTGCCCGATATTGCATGGGATGTTAATATTAGAGGGGTCTCTCATTTTGATCAGGGGATCGCCAAAGATATATGTTGTCTCGGGACTATCGAATAAATCCTTATGGTATTCCCGTTCTTCCTTGGTTGGCAACTTATCAAAATATTCCTCTATAGGTTCTACCTCCTCTAATTTCTCATCCTTTTTAACCTCAACTTCCCTACTCTCATCCTCACTATTGGCTTCTACTCTAACTTCATCCTTGTCACTCTCCTCTATCTCCCTATCTATCGGCTTAATGGTGACAACATTGACAAAGTGGACATGTTTGGATGATGAGGGGTCCTTAACTTGGATTCCACTATTGGTGTCCCTAGTGTCCTTCCTAGGTGTGGCTAATGTTTGGTTGTTGAGGGCTTTTAACAAGTTGTCGATCTTGTTGGTCATCTCCGTTTGTTGTTGGTTGAATTCGGTTTCAAACCTAGCTATGCGAGCTTCTTGAGATGCCATAAATTTCGACGTCAATCCTTCAAGATTGTTGGTACTACCATAGTTGTTAGAAGGATTATTGTTGAAGGTACGGTTGGATGGTGGACCGTTTGATTGGTAACGATTAAGTGGGTTGGATGAATTGGGTTGATTTTGTTTCCACCTAAGGTTTGGGTGATTTTTCCATGAGGGGTTATATGAATCACCGTATGTGTTTGGCTCGGGCTTAAAAGTGTACCACTTATCTCCCGCTTCGTCGGTACGCGTGGATGCGTAGTCCACAAAAGCTGTTCCGGGGAGTTCCACACAATCACGAGTGTCATGGGGACCACTACATAATTCGCATGAAGAAGTGATTTTGTTCACTTGGCTTGAATGCTTCGGAGCTTCGTAAGATTTCATGAGAAACTTGACTTGGTCCTCAAGTTCCATGATCCTACGGTCGGGAGTGCTTGAATTGTTCGAAGGCAAAGATATTGCCTTGACCGTTTTGTTCAAATCACGGGGATCATTCCAACTTTCGTTGTCATAGAGAGCAAGATCTTCTATGAGTTCCCATGATTGTTCCGCACTAAGATCACGTAGCTTACCACCGGCCGATTGGTCAATGGTTCGCCTCGTGGAGATGTCGATATGGTCATAGAAGATTTGGACTTGGAGCCAAAGATCTATGCCATGATGAGGGACTTTTTGGAGTAAGTCCTTGAAACGAGTCCATGCTTCATAAAGAGATTCATTTTGACGTTGTTGGAAAATCAAGATGTCATTCCTAAGTTTAGTAGTTCTCCCCGGTGGGAAAAATTGAGCAAGGAAACGAGTGGTGAGATCATCCCATGTGGTGATGGATCCCGCGGGTAAACGCTCAAGCCATTGACTAGCTTGATCCCGTAGAGAGAATTGGAATAGGCGTAAACGGGTAGTCTCTCTAGTTTCAACACCTAGGTCTATGGAATCTACGATTTTGAGGAAGTCCTTAAGGTGTTGGTTTGGATCTTCGGAACGAAGTCTATGGAATGCACATCCGCTTTGCACCAACCGGATGGTGTCGGATCGCAAGGGGGTCACATTGGCTCCGGTGAGCTCAATGGTGTTTCGGTAGCCTTGGTGGCTAGGTCGGGAATACTCTCCTAAGGTTCGGGGCCTAAGGGGTTCTAGTGGTGGGTTTTGTTGTGGTGGGATGATGGGTTCAAAGATGTTACCACCTTCCATGATGTCGGATGGTAAAGAGTTACGAACAAAGGCACGAAGAAATAAGATAGACTAAAGAAGACCTAAAAAAAAAAAAAAAAATCTTACTAGAAAGGAATCTAGCAAGTAGACCTAATAAAAAGAAATCCTAACCTAGACAATAACTATTCCCCAGGCTGCGGCGCCAAAAACTTGATGCGTGGGAATCGCACCTTGCTTTACCTCTCGAGGGATCTCGAGAAGCTTACAACCCCCACCAGGCAGTGTACCTGATCGTTGTAGTATAGTATAGTGACAAGTACCGGGGGATTGATCGTTCAGCTTAGGAATAGTGTCGCTAGGATTAGAAAACCTAATTAATAGTTCTAGAGGTGAGGGATGATTATTTTTGTATTTTTATATTTTTATGAAAGCAAGTAAAATCTCGGGTTTTGGAAGAGTGGGCGGAATTAGTTGCTATTCAACTAACCCAAAGCTAAGATGCAATCAAAATAAAATAATAAAAATGAAATTAAACTAAATTAAACTAAGGTTGTGGGCAGTAATTGGAGAAATTGTGTTTACTTAGACTTCATTACTCCCTAGATATCTTTTACATGTTAATTACTTGTTACACTTGTATGAATGACGGATTGTATTCCTTAATACCATTCGTGGGGTGGCATACATAACTCCCCAACTCTATGAGCTCTTATCTCCTCCTACACCATGACCCAGCACAACTATAGGGATTGTAAACAGTGGCTCATGCATTAAATACAACCAATAAAGACCTAGTACGCCTCGGTTCATGTTTCTTAAGACGTTCAACCATGTTACCATTTGGAGATCTGCCAGTTTTCTTAAGCCTAACATATAAATCATTCATTCAAAACAAGAATAGACAAGTAATCAACACATAATCAACATCTAGGTTTCATTAGATCTAAGCAAACACAAGAGAGATCTAGCCTAGCATAATGGAATTGAGACAAGAACAAGAGATAAACAACCAACACATAGACATATTGATTGAATTGAAAGTACACTTATCTCAATTACAATGCAAGGTCTCAAGGGTTTGGAACCCTTGAAAAACCTGTAAAAGAGGCACCAAAATCGTCTTTAGGGTTTCACCAAAACTTCTCTCTTTTAATGAAAAAACTAGAAAACTATATATAGGAAAAACAGTCTGACGGCATCAAGAGTTAATTCTGACGCCGTCACCTCGCCGCCATAAACTTCCTCGGACGGCCTTGATCCACTTATGACGGCCTATGTGACGCCGTCACCACCCACGGTAAATTATTCTTGGCCACTTTGACGCCGTCACCTCTCCATCTGACGCCGTCACCAGCTACGGTAAATTATTCTCCATGTCTGACGCCGTCAAGAAGCAAGTCTTGACGCCGTCACCTTGTATCCTCAGCTTGGATTTTTGGTACTTTGCCGTTTTCTTCACTTTATGCTCCAAAAACGTCCAAAATAGCCTCTTTTCCAGAATTCACTCTCCAAACACCTAAAATCACAAAAGGAACGATTTAGGGCAATATTTGATCAAATAAAATCGGATTCGGGCTTAAATGACCCCCTAAAAACGGATCATTTTTCGCCTCATCATGTATATTGTAACTGAGATACACTTTGTCCTTTGTTCTTCTTGAGTTGAACCTTAGGATCAAAGGGAGTTACAACCGGTCTATCATTATAGTGCCCAAATTTCTTAAGGGTCTTCTCAATGTAATGAGATTGGGTAAGGATGTATCCATTGGAAATCTTTTGAATCCTTATACCAAGAATGACATCTGATTCTCCTATGTCTTTCATCTCAAATGAAGAATGAAGCATTTTCTTGGTTTGGTTTATAACATCCATATTTGTTCCCATGATCAACATATCATCTACATATAAACAAATAATGACAAATGCATTTTTGTATTGTTTAACATAGACACATTTATCACATTCGTTTATTTGATAGCCGTTTGATAAAAGAGTGTTATCAAACTTCTCATGCCATTGCTTTGGAGCTTGTTTAAGGCCGTAAAGAGATTTAACCAATTTACATACCTTATGCTCTTGACCTTTGACTACAAACCCCTCGGGTTGTTGCATATAGATTTCTTCATCTAATTCACCATTTAAGAACGCAGTTTTCACATTCATTTGATGTATAATCAGGTTGTGAATTGCGGCTATTTCCATTAACGTTCTTATGGAGGTTATTCTTGTAACCGGTGAATAAGTGTCAAAGAAATCTTGACCTTCTTTTTGATGGTATCCTTTTGCTACTAAACGAGCCTTATACTTCTCTATGGTACCATCAGGTCTTAGTTTCTTTTTGAAGATCCACTTATGGCCTATTGGTTTATGTCCCGAAGGTAGATCAACCAATTTCCATGTATTATTATGCACAATTGAGTCTATTTCGCTTTGAATAGCCTCTTGCCAATAAGGTGCTTCTATTGACTCCATAGCAGCCTTATATGTTTGTGGTTCTTCATTCACAATATAGGTCATATAATTCGGTCCAAAGTCTTTAGAGACTTTTGCGCGCTTACTTCTTCTAGGTTCATCATTCTCTTGTTGAACCTCAGAATTGTTTTCTCTTTGATCTAGAGATAATTGATCATCAAATACTCTTTTCCTTGGATTTGAGATTTGTTTCTCTTTATCCTTATAAGGAAAGATATTCTCAAAGAAATCTGCTTCAGCAGATTCTATAATTGTGTTTTTGCTTATATCCTCTACATTGGATTTGTAAACCAGGAACCTATAAGCAGCACTATTCTTTGCTGGACCGAGATAAACACAATCAACTGTTTTGGGTCCAAGTTTGGTTCTCTTTGGTAAAGGTATTTGAACCTTTACCAAACAACCCCACACTTTCATCCTTTTATAAGAAGGTTGCTTTCCTTTCCATAATTGATATGGAGATTTGTCACTCTTTTTATGAGGAATTTTATTCAACATTGTATTTGCAGCAAGACATGCTTCACCCCATAGACTATGAGGAGCCCCTGAAGTAATTAACATTGAATTAATCATGTTTTTCAATGTTCTATTCTTATGTTCAGCTACACCATTTTGTTGTGGGGTGTATGGGGCTGTTGTTTGGTGTACAATACCATAAGTAGAACAAAATTCAGCAAAGTCATTGGATTCATATTCTCCTCCTCTATCAGACCTTAGAATTTTGATCTTTTTGTCTAGTTGATTTTCAACTTCTGCCTTATATGTCTTAAACATATTCAAGGCTTCATCTTTGGTATTTATTAAGTACACATAACAAAATTTGCTGCAATCATCAATGAAAGTAATATAATAATTCTTTCCTCCTCTTGATGGTGTTGCTTTGAAATCACATAAATCTGTATGAATTAAACCAAGTATTTCATTTGATTTTTCTACAGATTTATGTGAATGACTTGTGTATTTAGATTCAACACAAATTTCACACTTGGATATTTTATCCATTGTACATTTAGGCAACATGCCTAAGTTTATCATTCTTTGCAAGGAACGGAAATTAACATGGCCTAATCTAGAATGCCATAAGAAAGAAGGATCAATCATATACACAGAAGCGGTGCTAGTGCCCGCGTTATTATTATTAATAACATTGTCATTTGTTACAATACTTAGTTTAAAGAGTCCCTGATCAAGGTAACCCTTTCCTACATACACACCACCCTTGGTGATTACAAATTTATCTGATTCAAATACAAGTTTAAATCCCTTATTACTAAGAATAGGGCCAGAAATCAGATTCTTGGTGATGTTAGGCACATGCAACACGTTTGAGAGCACAAGATCTTTTCCAGAAGTCAACTTCAATATGACTTTGCCTTTTCCTTCAATCTTTGAAGAAGTTCCATTCCCCATAAACATTGGTTCAGTTTCATTCACCTTTTGGTAAGAAACAAAAATACTTCTTGAATTACATATGTGCTTTGTTGCACCAGTATCTAACCACCAATCAACATCATTTGTAGTCAAGTAGGCTTCAATTACTCCAGCAAATTCTGTTGGAGAGGCAACATAGTTTGCTTGGTAGGAATTTCCTCCAGAATTTCCTCCTCCATGCTCTTTCTTGTGCCGACAATCCTTGGCTTTATGACCAGGTTTCCCACAGACCCAACAATGATAAATTTTCTTGAAGTTGTTGCTATTTTGTTGGGTGTAATCTTTCTTCTTATCCTTGGAAGAATTCTGTCCAGAACCACCACCCTTTTTGTTGTTTTTGTGGTAGTTCTTTGATTTGGAAGAGCTTTCTCCAACCATGTTTGCATTTGGTTAAATCGAATTTGCATCAGCCTTTTCCTGCATCCTGTTATCTTCCTCAACACGAATTTTAAGAACAAGTTGCTCAAAACTCATATCGTCAGTCAAATGTTTAAGATATAACTTAAAGTTTTTCCAGGATTGAGGTAATTTTTCAATAATAGAACCAACAAGAAAGTTAGAGTTTATACCCATGCCTTCTACTTCCAATTCATGGACTATGATTTGGAGTTCTTCCACTTGCTTTACAACAGGCTTTGCATCATTCATCTTGAAGTTTAGAAATTTTCCAACAACAAACTTCTTAGAACATGCAACTTTAGTCCTGTATTTCTTTTCCAAAGATATCCATATTTCCCTCGCACTTGTAAAGGAAGAATAAATATCATACAAGGAATCATCCAAATCATTCAGAAGATAATTTCTGCAATTATATTCATTACGATTCCATTGTGAGGCGGCCCTTTCATAGTCTGCCACTTGTGCTTCAGTAGGAACTTTATGTCCCTCCGCATACGGATCTGTTGGTTCAGAATCCGTGAGAACATTTGACACATGCAACGTTGTCAAATAAAACAACATCTTTTGTTGCCAACGACGAAAATCAGACCCTTTGAATTTTTCAGGTTTTTCAACATGCGGTTTCTGAATCGTTTGATCCATCTCTGAAGGTTTCTGTTTAAGATTGTTAGGAATAATATAATCGTAATACAAATTGTTTTGTATATAATCGTAAGATTATATCAACAGATTGAGGCCTGCGATTAGCAGTGTCCTTAAACAGAAATTCGTCCTATTTAGTACGAACTGTTTAGAGGATACAACAATCAAATCAAGTATGAAACTTGAATCTAGCGAATCGGTTATGTTATGATGATGGAAATGAATGATGTTTGTGTGTTTTTGATGATTCCAAAGTGACAAATTCGTCCTCTATATATAGGCACAAGGTGACCCTTCAAAACAGTCACAATACCCCTTCAAATGGCCTTAGAGACGCTTCTTTTCGTAACAGTCACAATGGTTCACAATTAGCGACGACCTAGCAACAGAATAACCGTCGCTAACTGAAATCGATTCAAACAGTCGCGATGGTTCACTTACTGATGCCTTTTTAATAGATATAACCGTTACCATTGCGATTAGATGCGTCTTTACAATAATGATGGTTAATTAGCAACGGTTTTGCGAAGGTTTAGTGACAGAAAAACTGTCACTAATATCTATTTCGTGGGTAATTATAAAAACACAACCAAGATTTATTAGTAATGTTCCAACAGTAACTACTAAAAAAAAATAATAAGCCACAAATACATCCTGCTTATGTTGCCGCCTATCAAAAACACATATCTTATTTTCCTCGGTATGTTGTCTTAGGCAGATCTTTAAAACCTTGAATGCTAATTATTTCGTAAACATTCTAAAAGTGGATCAATAGGTGTTTGTGGGTGATGAGTGTGCAAATACTCATCATTTTTACCTTCTCTGAGCTGCCAAAACATCTAAAAACACTCAATATTGCATCAAAATAGTGAAAATATCCCAGGAATGTGTTTTATATGTTTCAAATGCAAAAAATCTCAAAAACAGATGAAAAACACACAAAGTTTGCATAATTGGCAGTTTCAGTCCCTCAACTTTCAAAAGTTGTCAAATCTAGTCCCTGGTCATTCTAAAAACTTGAAAAAGTCACCGAAGGTCCTTATAAATCAAAAAGTTACATAATTAGTCCTTTGGTGAAAAGTTTCACAAAATGTCAAGTTTAGTCCCTGAACTTTGGAAAATTGTCAAAAATGGTCCCTGGGATATTAAAACTTTGAGAAAAATGAATTTTGTCCTTATACTAATCTTTTATGGCAGGTTTGGTCCTTGGTTAGAAAGTTTGGTGAATTTTCACATCAGGTCCCTGAAGTTTGGAAATTTGACAGAAAAGGTCCCTGGGCATTTAAAATGGAAGAATTACATCTTTGGACCTTTGGTTTATCACAATTGACAATATAAGCCCTTTTGATAAACTTTGAGAAGTTAACATCTTTCCACCCTCAACTTTCAGGAAATTACAAATTTAGTCCTTGTGATTATTTAGTAAATATTCCAAACGGATCCTTAAAATTATTTCAAAAACCAAATCCATTCCTAAAGTCCACAGCCTAGCCCACCCTTTCTATTACTCCCTTTGGGCCCAAACTTCACCCAATCCACTTCCCTAGCCCAACACAACCCACGTTTATATTATAAACGGGTCAAACCCCCACACCTCTTGGTCAAACATACCAGGGTCAACAAGGTCAAAACCACTCATCCCTCCCTTTTCCCTCTCAACTGCCAAACCACCAAAACCAGACCTGGTTTTCTCAACCCCCTACCACTTGCCTCTGCTACCACTACCCTTATCCTCCAATTACACTCCCCAATACACCCATCACCTCAACCCCCCCCCTAGGGCATCAAATCAGACCCCAATTGGCTTAAAAAGCCTTTCCCGCCAAAAACCATCCAAGGGCCAAGATCAATAATATACATCCAATGGCTGTTTTTAGTGATGGGAAGTGATGTGTGGGACCCACAAAGCTCAGATTTTCATCCATAAATACAAGAGAAGCAGAAGTGAGAAGCAGTTAGTGTAGTTTAGTTTTAGGTAATCGTAGGTAACTTAATTTAGCAATTTCAGTTGTAATTTCCAGTTTTTAAAGTTTGTAATTCACATTTCCATTGTAACTTAACCTTTTATAATCTCAATTTCAAGTTTCATCACCATTCTCAGTTTATGCAATTTACTCTCAATTTAATAAATCTCAAAAGTGTATTAAATATATTAGCAATGGTTGTTTAACATTCCAAAAGCTTTTATAAGCTCATTAAAGAGGTTTTATAAGCTCAGTAGTATTCTAGTTGTTCAGTTCATTAGATTATCAAAAAGTCAAGGAAAGTCAAAGATAATGGTTAATTTGGTACTTATGGGTGATGGGTCAGATTTGGAAGGACCATGGGTGTATTAGTTTGTTTTTAACAAACTAGATTCTGTAAAAGTGTATCCCACCTTGTTTGAGCAAAAAACCATTGTAAGCTATTTATCAATTTCTTATGCATAATCTGCTTTACTTAATCAAAATTGTTATTTGTTGTTTATGTTAGTTTATTCAGGCTTAATTTATGTCAGTGTAAGTTAGTTTAGTGGCTTTTAGGTTTAATTTAAGTAGTTGCTTCAAAACTCTCTTTGATCATCTAATAAGGGAGTGTTTGGATTTAGAGAGTCCATTGTGACTCAGTGAGTTTCAGTGGTTACTAGGTATTGCACCATGTCACTTTAGGATATACTAAGGCATTTCAACCAATAACTCAGGTCACTTTTAGTAATTTAGTCAAAATCACTCTTGATCGTCCCTTTTGAGTTAACTGTCAACACAGTGGAGTCCATAAGCACTCCAATCTTTTCATATCTAGCTTAGGTTGTGTTATTTCAACATATATAAGTATAATTCAACACTCTCAATCAGTTAGGATCATTGAAAATTGGCCAAAGTCAAAATCTTAAGTTTTCTTAGAAAGTCAAATGGCACCATTGTAGAAAAAACCAAAAATGCCAAGATTTTTAGTGATTTATGTAGAGAGATTTAAGTTGTGAAATTTTCAGACTTGGTTGTCTCCCACCTCAGCTTTAAGATCACATTGTGCTTTTATTTTTGTGATTTTATTTGTGGGCCCCACAACCCCACAAAGAGGGCTGCAGGGCAACCCTCTGCTCTGCACATCAGACACCACAGTCACCACCACCACTTTGGTGGTGGTTGTTGGCATCAAATATAATCAAGAAACATAAATCTCGAAACATGAAGGACCATATATGTATTATATAAAGTTAATAACTGTATTTCTGTATTATAGGATAGGATATAACGTTTGATTCATAACTCTTAGAAAAGTCACATCGGTTCATTCATACCGATTGACATAGTATAAATAGATACCCATTGTAATCGTTTTTAGTGTGGAATATTAATATAACGTGTGTTTATCAAAAGTTCCCACCCTCTCTGTTTGTTAAACGAGTCACTGCATAACAGATTCAATATGCATACTCTTATTGTTTTCATTATTAAAGTTCATCCATGATTGATCCAAGATCCGACAAAGACCTGGACAAATAATTACTTTTCTGTTGTTAGTTTATGTTTTATTGTATTGTATTTAGTAATTGGGTCGAATGGGTTGGATTGGGTTAAACCCAATGCCAAACGTTCTTATGACAGTTAGAATAATAGAACAGTTATTTCGGTTGGGAATGAAACGTTGTGTTTCTTTGTGATAAGTCACAACGTTTCACAAACTTATATATATCCCAAAACCGTAGGATTTGTAATCGACTTTTAACCTTTATATAGTTTATATATTTCGAGTCTTTGTATTATCTATCTTTGCATATATTAACTGCACATCAAATTCTTGTTCGAATCACCATGTATCCAAAACATATGTCGATCAAAGATTGGTTCCATAAAGAACCTGTGACAACGAACCAACAGTGGTACCAGAGCCCATGTTCTGATTCCTGGAAGGAACCAATCGAAAACTTACCCGATATCAGTCAAAACAAAACAAACCCTATCCGAGAACCAAATCACATCGAGAGTAGTTATACTTCGTGGGACAGAAACAAGAGAAAGATATCTCCTGAGGGCAAAAGAATGTTGAAAGAAAAGATGGAAGAAGTTATCAGTTTCAACACAAGGAAATTGAAGAACAAAAAAAAAAGAAGTGGGAGAATCAAGTAAATCAAAGGATCGAAGGCCAAGATGTTTCATATGCCGAAAACGTGGGCATGTTTGTAGAAAGTGTCCACAACGAAAACAAGTATTGATCCCCACCACTCCTATTGAATCAGTAAGCAATTTATCACCCCCTTCAATTTATAATTCGACTAGTAATGAACAACAAGGATTAGAAAAGGCTTTATATCAAGAATGGGTTCATGTACTTACCGATTATATGATAGAAGGATCTGATAGGAATGGTTGGAATAATATTTGGTACATAAGTTCAGCCTATAAACATCACATGTCTCCCATGAAACACTTATTTAAGAGATTGCATAAAAGGTTTAAGGTAGAAGGCGTTGAGGAAGATGAGAAAAAATTCATCTTCTCATATGGTGTAGGAGAAGCAATTGTAGGCACTAAGAATGGGGATTTGTTGATATCTAATGTTCTATATACTCCAGAAATTACATTGAATGTTTTGAGTTTAGAACAATTGCAAGATCAAGGCTTTATCATAGATTATGGGAAAGATACTTGTGAAATTAGATATATGTTTGATAGTTGGGAAAATAATGCAAGTGGTGATATTGAGATGAAAGATCAAGATGACAATGAAATAATTGCACAACACAATAGTTTCTTAGAGGATTATTTCAAGTCGTTAAGTATGGAAGAAGAGTGTTCTTTAATAAAAGGTTTAGAAGATCTTAACATGGATAAGAATGAAGAACATGACTACTTGGATCAAGATTATATGAGTCTTAATGGAACATTATATGCAATGAAGGTTAATAGCTTTCCTAGACTCGTTTCTTTCTTGAATTTGATCAAAATAGATAGATTGGTGTATACAAACTGGGAAATATTGAGCAAAAGGTTTATTGAGATGCTGGAATGGTTTTACATGGGTTTTATGAGTCAAAACATACTAGGAAAATTGCCACCCACTATTGGGATGACAAAAGTAGACTTGCTTGGATTGTACAAGATTGTAGATGAGATGGGAGGTTACATGAATGTTACCTTCAATTACAAATGGGATATGGTTGCTAAGATATTAGGATTAACAAGTGAAGAAAAGGATTCAGTCAAAGAATGTTACAAAGAATACATAAGTTTGGTGAAGATATACTATGAAGAAGCACTAAGAACAAAGCAAGAAAAGGCAGAAAGTGGCAAAGATGGCAAAGATGTTGCAGATACCTTACCACAGCCTGAGGCAGAAAGTGATGAAGATGGCAAAGATGTTGCAGATACCTTATCACAGCCCAATGCAGAAGATATGGAAGAAGACATAGTCGAATCACCCAAGAAAAAGTTCAAGACTGAAATGGAAGTGGATAAAGGAATGTACAAGACAGCAAACTCAGAAGGAAGTAGTGAAAGTGATGACTTTATTGTCATTGTTTGAAGAAAAGCACCATTCAGCAGCAAGAAGGAACAACAATTAAGTAATTAGGGAGGAAATGTAGAACAAATAATTACTTTTCTGTTGTTAGTTTATGTTTTATTGTATTGTATTTAGTAATTGGGTCGAATGGGTTGGATTGGGTTAAACCCAATGCCAAACGTTCTTATGACAGTTAGAATAATAGAACAGTTATTTCGGTTGGGAATGAAACGTTGTGTTTCTTTGTGATAAGTCACAACGTTTCACAAACTTATATATATCCCAAAACCGTAGGATTTGTAATCGACTTTTAACCTTTATATAGTTTATATATTTCGAGTCTTTGTATTATCTATCTTTGCATATATTAACTGCACATCAAATTCTTGTTCGAATCACCATGTATCCAAAACATATGTCGATCAAAGATTGGTTCCATAAAGAACCTGTGACAACGAACCAACAGTGGTTTGTGGCCACCACAGTGGTCCCCACACCCTAGATTTAGGTTTTCCCAACCCCCCTCCTACCAAGGAATAGATTTTGACCAATACTTTGACCCCAAGACAAGTGGACCCTACCTAGATTTCATCTTAAAGTCTGTCCCCATTCTGTGGTAATTTTCATTGTGCTCAAGTGCTTATTTGAACTTATTCAGCTTATTGGTGCTTAAGTCTTGTTGTTTCTGGCTTATTTGAGATAGTTGAGCTTGTTTGCACCCATTTCAATCATTGTGGACCCCACCATAAGCCATTTGACCTCATTTGACCACACAGTCAACAAAAGTCAACTGAATAAGCAAAGGGGGTGCAAAGTGCTTAATTTTTAGTTACAAAAAAGTTGTTTTCATTAAAAGTCTTTGTTTTTAGGTGTAAAACAAGTTTGTAAAAGAAAAATCCAAAAAAAGTTAATTTAAAATTAAGTGATAGTTTCTATTTAATGTAATTTAAATTTGATTTTGCATTTTTAGATTTTTATTAAGTACTTGTCAATTTTATATTTTTATTAAATACCTTATATAGTAAAGTAATTTTAATAATTTTTTCAGATTTTTATTCTGTCATTTAGTATTAATTAGATTTAATTTTATTTTTCTTGTTTATTAATTAATATTAAGTATTAAATCTCATATTTAGTTTTTATAAAGTAAAACTTAGTTTTTATATTTTTCCTAGCTCTAATATAGTATAATAGACTTTTAGAAAATATAATTTTGAATTCTACTGTTCATTTTCCATTTTTCTTATTTAATTTTTTAAAATTAGAATTAAAGTAATTAAAAGGTAAATAATTCGTGGATTAATCTTAAAACTTAATTTTTAGAGTTTTTATAATTTTGTAGGATTCCTGTGATGGTTAAGTAATTTTATAAATTTTATCTTAATTTTCTATGTTAATTTAGTATTAATATTAATTAAAAGTAGTTTAATTAGTTTAATTAAGATAAATAGTTTTCAATTTATAAAAAACCCATAAAAAGACAAAAATATTTATTTTCATTTTTTATACTTTCTTCAAGTTCTAATTTAAGTTTAGAAATTGTTTTTGCAATTTTTTAGTTTAATTTGTAATAGTAATAATTATTAGTTAATTTAAATTAGATTTTAATTTAGATTTTAAATAGTTTAATTAATTAAATAATATTTAAATAGTATTTTAATCATTTTCATAATCTGATTTTCATTTTTAATTTTAAGTTTTAAAAAGTGTCAAAAGCACCCCCTGTAGTTTGATAAATACCAAAATCCCACTTTTTTCAGTCCGATTGCGTAAATCTGAATTGTGAATACGTGTATATATCTGTATATCTGATTTTTGTGAATATTATATCTGTGTACTGATGAGTGCTCAAACACTCATCATTTTTTGTCTAATATGAACTGCAAAACATACAAAAACACTCAGTAATGCATCAAAATACTGAAAATATTTCAAAATTGTGTTTTATATGTCTTAGATGCAAAACGAGTAAAAACAGACGAAAAACGTATAAAGTTTGCAAAATTGGCAGTTTCAGTCCCCCGACTTTCAAAAATTAACAAAACTAGTCCCTGTGCATTTATTTTGCAAGAAAACTCAACCCAAGTCCTTTTAAAATAAAAAGTTATCAAAAATAACACTTGGGTAAAAAGTTTTGTGAATTTACACTTTTGGTCCTCGGAGTTTGGAAATTTGCAAAATTAGTCCCCGGGTATTTTATTTTGGAAAATATTAAATTTCATCCTTGTAATATTCTAATGTTGTCAAATTAAGTCCTTTTAATAACCTTGGAATATTACATTTTCAGTCCCTTGTGTTTTCAGAATTTACATAAATGGTCCTTGTGATTACATATTATACCAAATGGACCCTTACCTTTTTTTAAACCAAACAAACACCACCCAAACAAACCCAGTCCAATCCATTAACCCCTAGCCCACCTAAGCCCAACATCCTACCCAGCCCACTAAACCTTAAAAATAACACCCCGTTTAATAACTAAACTCGGTCAAACCATAGGTTGACCATCTTCTTCCCCCCAACACTTCCCCTAATTTCCAGGGCAGTTTTCCCCCCCTTCCATGCTACCTCACCAGCTCTCATTAATACCTCACCAACCTCACCTTCCCCCTCCTACCCTCATTAATTATCACACCAAACACCACTCAAAGCTGCCTACACCCTTTCCCGCCAAAAATAAAATCAAACGATTAAGATTATTTGAAGTTCATCCAACGGCTCAGAGGTGTGGGAAAAGTCAGTACATCCTCCAGGAGCTATAAAAGAAAAGAAAAAGCAAGGAAGAAGGGGTATTAGAGTAGTAGTAGTGTAACCATAGTTTAGTTTTAGTCGTTTAGTAATTTTTACCATTTCTGTTGTAATTTAAAGCTTTCCAGTTCTCTTTTAAGATATATAAGTGTATTGTACAACTTTTCAAGCATTTTAATTTAAGTAATTTCAGTCATATTCAGTTTGTGGTAATTTTATTCAAGAATCTCATTTTAGCTTTTAAATTGTCAAAAGCCCTTGTTTACTAATCATTTGAGGTTAGCTTAGCTCACTTTTAAGTTTTTATAAGCTTTAGAAGCTTAAAACTCAGTCACACTTAAAATCTCAGAAATAAGATAAAATCAAGAAAAATAGTCCAAAAATAAAAAAAGGTAGCAACAAGCTGAGGTTATAAGCTTATATAAGCTCATACTACCTCTTGATAAGCTCAGAAAGTTCCTTGATAACTTTCCTGAGCTTATCTCATACCCCAGCTCAGTCCCATCACCATTGCCTCATCTTAAAGTGAGTGTACCTTTTAATATTTTGCATTCTATTTATATCATCTTATATATTGTAAACCTTAGCTTATTACTGTTAGTTATTGCTTATTGTAGTCATTTGAACACCTTTAGTTAGCTTGTTTGTATTCCATCTCATATTTGCATCTCAACTGTCTTAATCTAGCCTAGGTTGCATCTGCTTATCCTTGTTATGTTGTCTGAGTATTTTAGCATTTTTAGCTTCTAAGTAGCCCATTTAATCTGTACAAGCCCTGAAATTGACTGTTGTAGTTTTAAATATTCAAGTTGTAGTTTAAAAGTTACATAAAGGAGTGTTTGGATTGGCTGATTTAGCCTAGTCACAAGTTGTTTTTGGTGTTATTTTTGGTTCCTGCAGTCTCAAATAGGTGTGCTTAGGTTGGTTTAGTCACTAAACATCAAGATTGTTTTACAAAAAAGTCAATATAACACAAATCTCACCACCACAGTTAACTGTGGTGGTCTTTGGTGTCCAATAACCATCAATCTAGCTCCTCAGTTGTTGTTCTAGCTTATCATAACATCATAATAGCTTATTATTGTATATTTAATCAGTAGTGATCATTGAAATTTCATAATAGTCAACATAAGTAGTTTTTTACAAAAGTCAAAGTTTACCATTTCTGATTTTCACAAAAGTTGGAGCAATTGTTTTGATTTGTGTGTTATGATTCATGGCCTAAAACTTGTTCTAATTTGTAGAGTACCAGCTCATCTTTGAGGTTCTTGCTTCTATTGATTTTTAGGAATTTATTTGTGGGCCCCACAAGTCCCCAAAGTGACTTGCAGGGCACACATCTACTCTGTCTTTGCAGTTGCACACCCACACCACCACCTTTGTGGTGGTCTTCTGGCCACCATGGTGGTTCACAGCCACCCAAACTTGTTCCATTCAAACTCCCCTCCTACTAGGGTACTAGGTTTAACCTGTGGTTTGACCTAAAACCCTGTGGACCCCACTTGAATCAAGCCTAAGTTTTTGTCCCATTTTCAGTCCTTACATAAGTTTCAAAGTGCTTTTTGATTGCTTATTGGCTTTACCTGTGGTCCCCTCTTGCTCATTCTAGCTTAATCATGTACCAATAGCTTATTCACACCTGAATCACCCAGAGTGGGTCCCACCTAAGCTGATTTAAGCTCATTTTCCATTTTGGTCAACTAAAGTCAACTGTCTTGACTTGTAGCTTATTCAGTGCTTATTTCTAATTTCTAAAAAGTTTGTTTTTACAAAAGTTTGCTATTTTTAGATGTAGAATAGGTTTGTAAAAGAAAAATTCCAAAAAACCAATTTATTTCTAAGTGATAGTTTCTATTTAATTTTATTTAATTTTAATTTTCATTTTTATATTTTAATTAAGTACTTGTCATTTTTATATTTTTATTAAATTACTCTTATATTAAAGTATTTATAATAATTTTTTCAGATTTTTATTTTATCATTTAGTATTTATTAGAGTTAATTTTAGTTTTATTAATTATTAATTAATATTAAGTTTGAAATAGCATTATTAGTTTTTATTAAGTAAAACCTTCTTTTTATATTTTTTATAGCTTTTATATGTTATAAAGTAATTTTAGAAATTTTCTTAGAATTTTTACTGTTCATTTAGTATTATTCTTAATTTAAAATATTTAATTAGATAATTAGTATTTAACTAATAATTAATTAAAAGAAAATCCACAAAAAGACAAAAACACATATTTTTAATTTTAAAACTTATTTTTAGTTATTTTATAAGTTTAGGAATTTTATTTTCACCTTTTTAGTATTTAAATAATATTATATTGTATTAAAGTGTTTTAAATATTAATAATAAGTATTAATTAGTTTTTATTTAATATTAAATAATTAAATAGTGTAAAAAGTAATTAAAATTTTCTAAAAAGTTTCTTTTATTATTAGGATTGTAAAAATATAATTTTCATATTCGTAGGTATTTTATTTCTTAAAAACTCGCGTTTTATTTTGTACGTCTACGTTTTATTTAAACATAACGTACGCGTTTTAAGTTTTAAACGTTTCTGGGTTTTCAAACTTTCCCGTCTTGTTTATATACCTTATTTAAGCTATTCTCTTGTAGATTCCTTAGTTCAATCAATCTCAAACCTTTCTCCCATCCAAATTCACCCGATCACAGAACCGTTTCATAACCATCACACCTCGTCGGGACATAACGACCCGGGGAAACCTTATACTTCCGCGGAGCATTGAGCCTGAGCTGTTTGACTTGGTTGACCATATCCGTGGTTGAATTTAGTTGACTGCTTTTGCCTCAATCAGTACAAATACCATAATAACAGTAGCAATATCAATTCCACATCATCTGGCTACTGTCCTCAGTGCCACTTTCCCAAAAACGATTTCCAAAGCACCATTTCAATCTCGCTGGGACTTTAACGACCCGGGAAAACACTATACTATCACCGGAGTATTGATTCTAAGCTGTTTTTGACTTATTAACCTTGGTCAATAATTATCTGACAGTTTAGACCCAATCAGTGGGTCATACCAATCAGATCTAGCCTTTTTCCTACCATACTTAAACAATGACGAGTTTTAAATCATATATTTTTGAACCATTACCCAATCGGCCTACCCGCCCGCTTATATTCTCAACTCTACTACTAGATATCGGTAGATGTTCATGGCTGGATTACTTTTCAGAACACACCGAGTCATGCACCGTGTTATTTAAATTTGCTTTGCTTCTACTCAGGTTGAATATATAGACCACTCTGGTCATCTTCATATGGCATTTGCAGAAGCTGCCAACGAGGCCCTCCTGCCTGATTGCAGACCCATTTTTTAATGATGCATGTTGTCCTTCTTTAAGGTATGATAATGTAATAAGAGTTTCCTGAAATTGGTGAACTTGCAGACACATTTCTGCAAAAAAAAAAAAAAAAAAAAAGTCCTAGACAGATTTCAGTCAATGTTGAAAGGCCGCAGAAGGAAATACATGTGACACACTTGAAGCCAGGTGCACTTGCTCAACTTCGGAATAATAAGGCGTCGGGTTCTCATAAAAAGGAAATGGCAACGAGTTACCGTTTCTACACGAATGAATGAGCCTGAGAGATTATGAATCTATATTTGTCTATATTTCTTTCACTTATACTTTATAGTTGTGCAAGTTTCAATCCTCCGATTCAGCCTACTAATTCTATATTTTTTGTATTCTGTGATACGATGTTTTTAACACATATGGTTTATTTCTGAGGAATGGTTGGCTGTGCAAGTTCAAGAAAAACGGATCCACAATGCTATAACATCAATGAAAGTTGCTGATCTATTACGGCATTGGACACAACGATGTCCAAGTGCAAACCAGGAGCTTTTCCTCGAATTTTAGAACCAGTCCTCAACACCGTGGGTCAGATGACTCACTAACTTTGGTAAGAATCTTTCTTTGTTTTACTTTTTTTTCCGCCTATAATAACATATTGATTCACCATTTTGAGCTCGCAGCAACCATGTTCTGATTGGTTAAATGTGAGATTTTGAGTACATGAGTACAATTGGCCAAACACCTTCTTAAGTTTCATATTGGCTGCTTAAGATTTTTTATAAGAAATAAGTCAAAGATTAGAACCACATGAGCAAAAAAAATAAAAATATAAAAATAAAATAGTGAACAAGTTGCTTTGAGCAAAGTCAGATTTGTGTGTGCGTGTTCAACTCCATTACCAGATAAATATAGATTTGGGTTGAAATGGGTCGCTTTTAGTACGATTTTCTTTTCTACAATGATACTTATTTGGAATAAATATTTACCATTCTAATTAGTGTAATTTTATTTTTTAGGTTTGTTAGGAACTGGTCGAACAAAGGTAGTCATTGGACGGCAAACATATTGCAATTTGTCGGGTCGGACAGTTTTGCCAATTCCCATATGATCTAATTCAGCGTGAACTAAAATGTCACGCAAGTAAGCATCTCATAACCTCAACAACCAATACAAAAATATTTCATCTTTTATGCTTTATATACATTTTCCTATTAACCAAAATTTAATAGTCCTAATCCTCACAAATACTCATGACCCGTTGTGATTTTCTCTAGATGCTAAGATAGTGTGGTGATGTAACCTCTTTGTGCACTCTATTTGGCCTAAAAATAAATACGGGTCAAGATTGCCATCTTTGTCTTCAGCGAGATTATATCATTCTAGGTCCATATACTTATTGCACCTTATGGCTTGAACGTATATATTTGTAATTTATAGTTTTAGTTGTAATTTTGACGATTTACTTTTAGTTTGTACAAGTTACAGGGCGGTTTGCTTTTAAAAGTTCTTCCAAAAAGAAGTTAGATAAAAATAGATTATGACACTAATTAAAGTTTTGTTTAACACTGTGTTCAGTCAGTACTTGGGATTCTATGTTTTCTTTATATGATATTATTATGTATTGCTGCAATGTGAAATTGCGTTTTTCAATGTTTCTAACCAGCAAAATTAAGGTTCTTCATCTCTAAATTGGGTTCCTCAATATCTGGAAGGGAAATAAGCATATTGTAGTGTCTTAAATATGTTTCTCGAATATTTTTGTTCTTATTCAGAGGTACTGATTTGTATGATGACTTTTGTACAAACTTGATATTGTTACTATTCTTTAATTGTAATTCTACATATACTTGCATTTCATATGGTGGCTTTGATTTTCTGCGTATCTGATTTTATTATTATGTCTTTGACAACTTCCTTAGGTACGGGAAAACGACACACCCAAGATGGTAGTAGATCTTAATTGTCAGGATGGGGAAGTATGATTGAGAAAGATTATCAAAAAATCAAATAAAGTGAGGAATAAAGTGAATGGTGCTCCATTTACATTCACACACTGTTGAATTAATGTTTAGCTTTATTGTATTGATGAATGTATTATGTATACTTGACTTTCAGTAACTTATAAATATGTAATTTGTATTATTAATGTTTGTTATGAACATTCAGTTTGTGGTAAATTAAGTTTGGTTTACAGGATGTACTGTTAAGATGGTGTGTTGTAGACATGGGAATATTGGTTAAGTTGTAATAGAATGTACAGTTTAGTAAAATATATTGTTTTTCGTGTTTTTGGCCTTCACCGAGTGATGAACATGGGCAAATTAGGCAAAAAGGTTAATATATAGTTGTGTATTGTAATGATCTTATCATGTTTTCTCTATTTAAATGTTCTCGATTTAAAAGTACTCAAATATTTATTTAGTGCATAAAATAAATAAATAAATAAATAAAAATAGTGAACAAGTTGCTTAAGATTTTTTTATAAGACATAAGTCAAAGATTAGAACCACATGAGCAAAAAAAATAAAAAAATAAAAATAAAATAGTGAACAAGTTGCTTTGAGCAAAGTCTGATTTGTGTGTGCGTGTTCAACTCCATTACCAGATAAATATAGATTTGGGTTGAAATGGGTCGCATTTAGTACGATTTTCTTTTCTACAATGATACTTATTTGGACTAAATATTTACCATTCTGATTACTGTAATTTTATCTTTTAGGTTTGTTAGGAACTGGTCGAACAAAGGTAGTCATTGGACGGCAAACATATTGCAATTTGTCGGGTCGAACAGTTTAGCCAATTCCCATATGATCTCATTCAGCGTGAACTAAAATGTCACGCAAGTAAGCATCTCATAACCTCAATAACAAATACAAAAATATTTCATCTTTTATGCTTTATATACATTTTCCTATTAACCAAAATTTAACAGTCCTAATCCTCACAAATACTCATGACCCGTTGTGACTTTCTTTAGATGCTAAGTCGCTAAGATAGTGTGGTGATGTAACCTCTTTGTGCACTCTATTTGTCCTAAAAATAAATACGGGTCAAGATTGCCATCTTTGTCTTCAGCGAGATTATATCATTCTAGGTCCATATACTTATTGCACCTTATGGCTTGAAAGTATATATTTGTAATTTATAGTTTTAGTTGTAATTTTGACGATTTACTTTTAGTTTGTACAAGTTACAGGGCGGTTTGCTTTTAAAAGTTCTTCTAAAAAGAAGTTAGATAAAAATAGATTATGACACTAATTAAAGTTTTGTTTAACACTGTGTTCAGTCAGTACTTGGGATTCTGTGTTTTCTTTATATGATATTATTATGTATTGCTGCAATGTGAAATTGCGTTTTTCAATGTTTCTAACCAGCAAAATTAAGGTTCTTCATCTCTAAATTGGGTTCCTCAATATCTGGAAGGGAAATAAGCATATTGTAGTGTCTTAAATATGTTTCTCGAATATTTTTGTTCTTATTCAGAGGTACTGATTTGTATGATGACTTTTGTACAAACTTGATATTGTTACTATTCTTTAATTGTAATTCTACATATACTTGCATTTCATATGGTGGCTTTGATTTTCTGCGTATTTGAGTTTATTATTATGTCTTTGACAACTTCCTTAGGTACGGGAAAACGACACACCCATGACGGTAGTAGATCTTAATTGTCAGGATAGGAAAGTATGATTGAGAAAGATTATCAAAAAAATCAAATAAAGTGAGGAATAAAGTGAATGGTGCTCCATTTACATTCACACACTGTTTAATTAATGTTTAGTTTTATTGTATTGATGAATGTATTATGTATACTTGACTTTTAGTAACTTATAAATATGTAATTTGTATTATTAATGTTTGTTATGAACATTCAGTTTGTGGTAAATTAAGTTTGGTTTATAGGATGTACTGTTAAGATGGTGTGTTGTAGACATGGGAAAATTGGTTAAGTTGTAATAGAATGTACAGTTTAGTAAAATATATTGTTTTTCGTGTTTTCGGCCTTCACCGAGTAATGAACATGGGCAAATTAGGCAGAAAGGTTAATATATAGTTGTGTATTGTAATGATTTTATCATGTTTTCTTTATTTAAAAGTTCTCGATTTAAAAGTACTCAAATATTTATTTAGTGCATAAAATAAATAAATAAATAAATAAAAATAGTGAACAAGTTGCTTAAGATTTTTTATAAGACATGAGTCAAAGATTAGAACCACATGAGCAAAAATAAATAAATAAATAAATAAAAAATAGTGAACAAGTTGCTGTGAGCAAAGTCTGATTTGTGTGTGCGTGTTCAACTCCATTACCAGATAAATATAGATTTGGGTTGAAATGGGTCGCTTTTAGTACGATTTTCTTTTCTACAATGATACTTATTTGGACTAAATATTTACCATTCTAATTAGTGTAATTTTATTTTGTTGGTTTGTTAGGAACTGGTCGAACAAAGGTAGTCATTGGACGGCAAACATATTGCAATTTTTCAGGTCGAACAGTTTTGCCAATTCCCATATGATCTCATTCAGCGTGAACTAAAATGTCATGCAAGTACATCTCATAACCTCAACAACCAATACAAAAATATTTCATCTTTTATGCTTTATATACATTTTCCTATTAACCAAAATTTAATAGTCCGAATCCTCACAAATACGCATGACCCGTTGTGATTTTCTTTAGATGCTAAGATAGTGTGGTGATGTAACCTCTTTGTGCACTCTATTTGGCCTAAAAATAAATACGGGTCAAGATTGCCATCTTTGTCTTCAGCGAGATTATATCATGCTTGGTCCATATACTTATTGCACCTTATGGCTTGAACGTATATATTTGTAATTTATAGTTTTAGTTGTAATTTTGACGATTTACTTTTAGTTTGTACAAGTTAGAGGGCGGTTTGCTTTTAAAAGTTCTTCCAAAAAGAAGTTAGATAAAAATAGATTATGACACTAATTAAAGTTTTGTTTAACACTGTGTTCAGTCAGTACTTGGGATTCTGTGTTTTCTTTATATGATATTATTATGTATTGCTGCAATGTGAAATAGCGTTTTTCAATGTTTCTAACCAGCAAAATTAAGGTTCTTCATCTCTAAATTGGGTTCCTCAATATCTGGAAGGGAAATAAGCATATTGTAGTGTCTTAAATATGTTTATTGAATATTTTTGTTCTTATTCAGAGGTACTGATTTGTATGATGACTTTTGTACAAACTTGATATTGTTACTATTCTTTAATTGTAATTCTACATATACTTGCATTTCATATGGTAGCTTTGATTTTCTGCGTATCTGATTTTATTATTATGTCTTTGACAACTTCCTTAGGTACGGGAAAACGACACACCCAAGACGGTAGTAGATCTTAATTGTCAGGATGGGGAAGTATGATTGAGAAAGATTATCAAAAAATCAAATAATGTGAGGAATAAAGTGAATGGTGCTCCATTTACATTCACACACTGTTGAATTAATGTTTAGTTTTATTGTATTGATGAATGTATTATGTATACTTGACTTTCAGTAACTTATAAATATGTAATTTGTATTATTAATGTTTGTTATGAACATTCAGTTTGTGGTAAATTAAGTTTGGTTTAAAGGATGTACTGTTAAGATGGTGTGTTGTAGACATGGGAAAATTGGTTAAGTTGTAATAGAATGTACAGTTTAGTAAAATATATTATTTTTCGTGTTTTCGGCCTTCACCGAGTGATGAACATGGGCAAATTAGGCAAAAAGGTTAATATATAGTTGTGTATTGTAATGATCTTATCATGTTTTCTCTATTTAAAAGTACTCAAATATTTTATCAAATATTTATTTAGTGCGTAAAATATTTGAAGGGTGTCGGTTAAAATTCATTACAAACAATGAGTTAAAATTCACAATGTATAAAATATATGAAGGGTGTCGGTTAAAATTCATTACAAACGCTTTTTCGGTTCTCTGTTGAATGAAATGCACGATGTATAAAATATATGAAGGGTGTCAGTTAAAATTCTTTACAAACAATGAGTTACATGATACGCCCGCTTTTCAAATCCACACTGTTAAAATTCATGATATGTCCCCTTTTTACATGTTTGTTAAAGAAATGTGAGCTTATCATTTTTGATGAATCGCTCATGACTAATAAGCTTTGTTTTGAGGCTTTGCATCGCTCTTTAAGAGACGTACTACTTACGAGCGAGAATGACATATGTGAAATGCCTTTTGGTAACATGACAATTGTATTTGGAGGTGATTTTAGACAATACTGCCAGTGATTTCAAAAGGTTCTTGACAAGACATTATTAGTACCTCTTTAAAGCAGTTTTACATGTGGTATAATTGCAAGGCTCTTAAGTTAACTGTGAACATATGGCTCACTGTCTATGATCACGTATCGAGAGGTATTTACCAATTGGAATATGATGTGATTTATGAAGTTTTTTTGATTTTACATATATTATCAATCACACAAAATATATTACTTGCACTTTCTTCTTATACGTATTAGGTTATCAAAAAATGCTCATTGCCTTACCAAGGCTGTCAAGATTTGATTTTCATCTACATTATCAAGATTGGAGCACGCGTGCATGACCGTTTATTACATTATTAGTTACAAGCATTGTACTCTATACTATCATTGACTTATTAGTTGATATTCCTTTCGAATAAATGATTCATCCTGTTTACTTTGTGGTTTTTCCTTACTTTGTTTACGCACACTATTTTTTTTGCACGATCTTATCTAAAAACCCGTGGGTTACCACGGGTCTATAAGCTAGTAAGACAATAATTAGAACTAAAAGATATGTAGAATTCTTAAAAACTTTGGAGATTGATATGGGATCGAAACTAAGGCTTTGTTTGGAAGAAGGCTTATCGGGGCTCATGGGGGACTTAAACTTTTAAAAAAAGTCATCTTTTATAATAAGTCTTGTTTGGCGTCAAGACTTATGAAAACTTTTAAAAGTACAAGCCTCAGCCAAATAAAAGGGGCTAAAAATTTTAGATCGAGGCTTTTAAGCTTATAGTTACTTATTTGCCCACAAAAGTATCAAACATATACTATATGTTTATTTAATTATGTCATTTTTAGTAATCTAGCATATGCTCAAGCTTAAACTAATTTGCCAAACAAGTTTATGAAAATACAAATTTTAGGGGGTGCTTGGTAGGGGGTTAAAGGGGGTGGGGAATGGGTAAGATATTTAAAAGGGCCCACATCATTTAATATATGGTGCTTGGTTAGGGAGTGCAAAGGTATTGATTACCCCGTAGTGGGTAATCAACCATTATAGAGTAAATTGGGGGTAAGGTATTGATTACCCACCTCACTCATTCCTTTGCATTCCCTTTCCCCACTTTGAATCAAACGGACCCTTAGTTTCAGCTTATAATATAAGCATTTGCCCCAGCTTCAGCCCCAACCCTAACCCCAACCCATTTCACCAAACATACCTTAACTATATCTATCCAACAATGATATGAAAGAAAATGATTTGTAATCTAGTTCAAAAACGACTTTACATATAACTATTGAGCTAGTAGTAATGACAGATTCAACAGCAACACAACAACCATCAATTTTCTTATTTATCAGTTAGTCTTGTTTATCGGTTAGGCTTGTTCATCAATTAGTCTTGTTCATCAGTTAGTATTGTTCATCAGTCTTGTTTATCAGTTAGTTTTGTTCAAAAACACCTTACGTCCAAACCTCGTCCCCTATCACACCTCGCGATCTCAATAACTAAAAAATATATTTGTGGTACACCTATTAGTGCATTTAAATGTATTTTTACAAGAAAAATATCTTTTAAGCATTTTATCAAACACTTTATGTGCACTAAATATGTTTAAAACGTCATTTAAAATAGGGTTAGTCTAAATGCACCAACATGATTATACAAATCATTTACTTGTCTTTTACTTTTGCTTTCTAATTATCATTAATTAATCATTGTTTACCTTTATTAATTCTTTTTTCTTTTTTCTTATCCATTTATTTTTATAACTATTTTTACTTTGTCATATATATATATATATATATATATATATATATATATATATATATATATATATATATATATATATATATATATATATATATATATATATATATATGCGAACAAATACTACTATTTTTACATCTTGAGAAATTAGCTTTCTCTTTCACTTGTTTGTTATTATTTGATAATTATTATTTAATTTTTAATTTTTGTTTTTTCTGTTTATCTAATTTTTTTAACAGCCAGTAAAAAAAGTGTGTTTTACATTCGAATTTAAAACAAAAAAAGTGTGACCTTTGAATGTAAAACACACTTTTTTTAAACCGCTAATCGTTAAACGAACATAATTACACCATTGCGATGAGCAGTTAATTATATTTTTATAAACGGGCACCTTGATATACTTTCGACAAAAAAAAAATGTTTTTTTTAACGTTTTTTCATTTTTTTATTATTAAAATTTGCATAAAAAAACCACATGTGATATTAGTGTTAAATCACATATGATATGTAATATCACATTAATATCAGTGTTAAATCACATATGATATATATTATCACATGTGATATTAGTGTTAAATCACATATGATTTTTTTATACAAATTTCAGTAATGAAAAAAAAAATGTGAAAAACACGAAAATAATAATTTTGTCGAAAGTATATCGAAGTACCTATCTATAGAAAGATAATTAAATGCTTGTTGTAACGTTATATTTTTTTTTGCTTAACGATTAATGTTTTGAAAGATATTAATATTTGAATAAAAAGGATGAAAGTGAGTTTTTTAAATTGTTTGAATTAATCTTATCCATTAGATTAAATAAAATGGAGGGTGAAGATTATTCTCTGTAAAAAAAAGTTTGGTCCTTAATAAATCTTAATATTATTATGCGGCTTTTGGTTTGTTGATTATGTATTTACGTTATGTTCAAAATAAATAATAAAATAGAATAAAAAAGAAAAAAGATTACCTTATTTACGTGATAAGTCAGCTTCTTCTATTTAGTCAAAGTTAAAATATAAAACAACATTGTGATTAAAATAAATGTAAAAGTAAAATAATATAGTAATAAAATACAAAGGTAAAAGAACATTGGTCCCACTTAAAGTATTATTCTACCAAATAGAGTGTCACAATTTACAATAACAGCCTTGAAAATTGGTATTTATTTGGTGTAAATAGTAGCACCCTTAAAATATGATATATCACTCATATCAAATGAAAAAATTGCCATTTGACCAAAAATTATGTTGTTCTCTTTCCTGGCCGTTAGATGGAGGTAGGTTAGATCGGACGATTAATATTACTTTTTACATTTTTTGTTTTGTTAACACCTTTTATAGGATCGCGGCTCTATTGATCTCACTCAATGTTTTAAAAACCGGATTTGAAATCGACTCGGTCGAGTCACCGGGTCAACCAGGTTTTCAATTTATTATTTTTTTATTTTTTCGACCGGATCAATCGGTTCGACCGCCGGGTCAACCGGTTCAACCACCGGGTAAACCCGGGTTTTTATTAAAAATTTTTGAAAAAATGAAACTCAGCCGGGTTTCGAGAACCGGGTTGACCCGAGTTACTCAAAACCCGGCGGGTCTAACCGGTTAACCCAGTTTTAGAAAATCGGATATTTTTACCCTTTTTTTTGCCGGAACCGGTTAACCCGGCCGGGTCGACCCGAGTTTCAAAGCACCGATCTGACCTCCATAACTATAATCTATAAGAGTTGGGTTCAACAAATTATAGCCAATAAATTTTCACTCAATATTAAAAAACAACTTTCATCATCTTTTTTAAATAGTTAAATATATCATAAATCGTTGATCCTTAAGTAAAACTAATTACATCATCACTTCAAGTATAAAATCAGCTTTCATTATAGGTGCACTTCTATATTTTTTATAGGTGTTGAAACTTATGCACTTAAAAATCACACTGATTTGCAAAATAACATTTGATTTGCAATTTGAAAAACACATATGATCATTTGTGAAATCACATGTGATTTGTGATTTGAAAATCTTATGTGATTTGTGATTTGAACTTTAAAACTCATATCACAAATCACACGTGATTTCGTATTGTGTAATATTCAATACCCATAAAAAATGAGAAAAAAAATTGTTGAAAATGCATGAAAGTGTCCGTCTTCTGAAAGATAAGAAAATTCTCCTCACGATGGTATATATTTTGAGGCTAAACGATTTACCATTTGCTATGAGCTTTTTCTTTTTTTAATGAAAAAATAAATGGTTAAGATTTATCCATTTGATCTTTACTTTTTTGTTGATCTTTATTGAACCCACCACATATTTAAGGGTCTTTTTGTTACGGTCGTAAGATTGGAAATGGGTTTTGGTTTCGATAAAAAGAAAGAAACATAAAATGAATGATAGTTTAATCTTTTATTTGCTTTAAGTTTGGTTTAGAGGATGGCTTTGTAGTCACTAAAAGTGATGCTGCAAATTAATGTTATATCAAAAAGTGTTGTTATTTTAGTTTTTTTCTATAATTTAGAACCTATATATTAACTCAAAAGCACTTTCCTTCCCGCACTCAATTTATAAGACACTCTTTGGCTCACACATAACCTAAGACCGATGCTAATGGGCTTTCATTTTCACCAAGCAACCCCAAAAGCAACGCGCCACTGCCATTAGCAAATTCAAAAGTGAGTCGCTTGGCACCAATTTGAAAGTTTCGGTTGATTGAGTGACTGAAACATTTACAAAGCAACTCCATATTTTTATTACATTTTCTCCTCTATAAAACCCAACTTGTATCTCCTACATTTTTTCATACTTCCCTTCTTCATTTCCATTCTTTTACCAACCGAAACACTTGCCTCACTAACTGTGTTTTGATAGCGTGTGTGTTTTCAGTGTGTGTTTGTATAATGTGCGTGTGTTTAGTGTATGTTTTGGTTTGTGGTGGTGTGTGTTTTCGATGTGTGTTTTCAATTGGGGAAAAAAGATAAAGAAGTATATTGGTGAAGTAATATAAAAATTTATACATATGGCAGTCATAAAAATTATTACACTTTTTTCCTTTCTAAATACGTGGGCTGAAAAGAGTTCAAAGCCAAATTCATTTCGTTTTTTTAAAGAACAAAGGAATTCAATAATTCAATCTATGTTATTATTGTATAAAATTTTAATTAAAAAAAGTTAAAAAAAAAAATATATATATATATATATATATAGGGTTGCTTTTGTGGTCACCACTAGCTAATTGTGGTTGAGGTTGAGTTGTGAAGAGAGAAACTGAGGTGGCGCTGAAATAACAGGGTTGCTTTTGAGGAAATTATGTTGCCATTAGCATCGGTCTAATAAAACATAACTAAATAAAATTAAAAATAAATATATTTTTTTTGAAAATTATAAAAATAAATATATAACATGTGGATTGGCTGGTAGGGAGGGCACAAATCTCAAAGAGAGTGCAATAGTCAAGCAGAGTGGTGTCATATAAAACGCAAACCTATAAAAAAGAAGGGAAAATTGCATTCTTCGGTAACATATTATGAATGTTTTTGCGATTTAGGTAACATAATTTTAATTTGTTCAATTGAGGTAATACAATATGCATTTTTTTGCGATCTAGGTAACATATTTTTAATTTTTTCAATTTAAGTAACATAGTATGCATGACATTGCAATTTAGATAACACTTTTTTTTTATATGTTCAATTGAGATAATAATGTACTCCAACCATAAAAAAAACTTTAATGTTAAGAATCATTTGCATTTATATGAGTAATTCCAACCATAAATAAATTAGAAAATTACAAAAATAAACCATTTATATGGGTATTCCTTATTGAATGATTCTATTATTATAAGTCGGAGAGAATGGTTTTGCATTTGGGTGTACATGGTGGTTTTCAAAGTTAATGTTATTGTGTTGGTTTTGTTGTCACAAGTGTATGAGCTCATAAGATTGTGTATGCATGATTGTTTTTCATGGGTTCTAGTGGATTATGATTTTAAAAATTAATAATAACAACATACTCAATTTCATCAGGGCAAAGTATGAAAAAGATAAAATGTAGACAAATCTTACCCTTATCTCATGATACACTTGACTTTTTAACAAATTAATGATAATAATTAAAAGTTTAAAAAGTCAAGTATAGTGGGTTATCTCATAAGCAACCCACTAAAAAGCCATTATTATAAAATTACAGTTTATCTTATAATCACATCACTAATTACTTAGATTGTTGTTGATTGAACAATTTATGATAATATGCTACCTTAATTGAACAAATCAAAAGAATGCTGCTTAAAGTGCAAAAACATGTATAATATGTTACCCTAATTGAACAAATTAAAAGTATGTTACCTAAATTGCAAGAACATGCATAGTATGTTACCCAAAAATGCAATTTTCCCAAAAAAGAATAGAAGATATTGGGTTGATTCACTGATATGCTTTAAAAAGTAAAGAAGTGAATTATTAATGCTATCTTTAAGTAACATATGGCTGAAAAACTTCTACGCATTACTCGATGACAAAACCTTGTAGTCTTGTGGGGATTTCAAATAATGTGTGCAGTAGGGATTAGCATTGGTCCGAAACCGGAACCGGAAACTCATGGATCAAAGAATCGAATTTTGAGAAAAGTAGGAATTGAGAACCAAACCGAACATAGCTTTTGGTTCCGGTTCTAGTTTCGGTACCGGTTCTTTCGGTCTATCCTGATAAGAACCGATTTTATGAAGAAAAATAAAATAATAACCTCATGCACTTATGAATTAAGCCTATAAAAACACAAAAAAATGAATTTTAAGCTTGTGCAACCATTTACGTTTAAACAAATACTAACATTTAAGTAAAAACTCAAATAAACAATCATTCTATAGTTTCACATGCTAATATTTTTAACAAAACAATAAAAGGTTTTCCCTTTCATTTCTTTTCAAACCAAATTGTCCATTTAGTGGCTAGCATTGCAAGTCACGACATTTCCCATTACTCGTCGGTTCGTTAAACCTGTTAAGCCAATTTCTCGAACTCATAACTTCTTAACCATATATATATATATATATATATATATATATATATATATATATATATATATATATATATATATATATATATATATATTAGGAAGGGATCCAATAAAAAGAATAATTAAAATAAGAAGGGTAAGAAGTAATTCTAGCCACACATTTTAATATAGGAGGGAAAATTTTAATGAAGATGCATCCATTTTTGTAGGTGCATCTAAAATGTGTGGTTGTGATTACTTCCAATCATTCCTATTTTTATTATTATTCTTATTTGATCATAACTCTCTCTCTCTCTCTCTCTCTCTCTCTCTCTCTCTCTCTATATATATATATATATATATATATATATATACACTAGCAGGGTACCCGCGCAATGCGGCGGCGGGTACCCTGTGACTAAATTTTGTGGCGAGCGAATATCGTTCGTTTTTACGTTTTTCTAACAATAATTTTATAAGAATTATAATTTTTATTAAAATAACTATATTCGGCATTTTTTCAACTTGAGAGCTTTTTCGGCTTCAGAAATTTATTTGTTTTTTCTTGGGCCAGAATTCGGATAGTATTTTTGCTTAGCCCAAAAAAAAAAAAAAATCCTACTAACCAATGTTACTAACCCTATATCTCCTAAACACTTGCAACCCTAAATCCACAAAACAAAGCAACCCGACTTCTCCTTTTGTAAAATCCAACGCCAACCACTTCACCAAACTTCGCCCTCTTTTCTTTCTTTCTTTCTTAACCGAATGACAAACAAAGTTCCAGTGGCTTCAAGATCTTTTATAACAAAGGTCCAAGGTAGTTTTCCTTTGTTTTGTTTTTCCATTTTCTAAGGTCGATGATGGGTTGTAGAGATCTTTAAAGATCCGTTCTTGAAACTAAATAACAACCCTAGATCTTCTGTTCTTTTTTTTTATGAACGAACAAAATAAATAATTAAACAAATTTGTTTGGTAATTTCTTTATAAGTTTCAGAAATTTAAAAGAAGTTGAACTTCTCATATATAAAACTGAGATCTCTGTTTTATTTTTTATTTATTTTCGAGTCTTCGTGTGGTTAGATTGTGTCTTGAGGAGGGTGCGATTAGGATAATATATGTTGTTGTTTGAAAAGTGCTACGGGTTTTGGTTATTTGATGTTAACGTGAGACGGATTTGGGAGAAAAAAATAACGGCAATGTAAATAAAACGTCCGGATTAAAAATTGGGCCAACACACAGGGTTGTTTTGTTCTTGTTTGAAGTAGGATGTAGATTGTCACTGGATCTCGAATTTTTGTTTTGGTGATGGTTCTCAGATTTTTCTTTTGGAAGCTTAATTATATTGTATATTGTGGTTAAATTGTTGTATTTTTGGGTGAATAGGTGTTTTAATAGTGTATTAATTGTATTAGATGAGTAGTGTTTTTTAAGTTTTATGTGTGCTTTAAGTACTTGTAAATAATGTTTAAATAATTGTAATTTTTGGTGTAGGGGTGTTTTTAATGCTATTAATATAGAATTGATAGAATTTTGGTCTGAATTTGCCTCCATGCATAAAGTGTTGCACACTATGCGTAAAGTGTTGTAAGTCTAAAAATTTTGTGCATTAAAGTGTTGTAAGTTTAAATTTTTTTTTGGAAAGAGAGTCCTTTCTACATTATAAGTAGTATATATATATTCTAAAAAGGCCCTTATAATAAAAAGTGTAGGAAGGATTGTGAGAGTGACATGTGTCACCCTTATACCACATCATATGACACGTGTCCCCCACCCCCCACCCGCCAAATTTTTTACTGCATCACTGTTATAAATTTACTGCATCACAGTTATAAAGTTATAGCATCACGTTTACTGCATCACAATTATGATTTTACTGTATCACGGTTACTGCATTCATGGTTTTAATGTTACTGCATCATGGTTATAAAGTTACTGCATTATAGTTATAAGAAACTGCATCATCATAAGTTTTCTGCATCATATATGTATGTAACTGCATCACAATTAAAAATACGATCATTTTTTAAGTTTTGGTGCATCTTTATTATAAGTTACTGCACCATAGTTAATAGTTCAGTGCATCAACTATGCTACAGTAACTTATAACCTTAATGTACTAAATTTTATAACTGTGATGCAATGACTTTATAATTGTGATGCAATAACTTTATAACTGTGATGCACTAAAAGATTTGCCAAAAAAAAATTTTTTTGGCGGGATTTTTGTTTTTGCCCGGGGGGGGGGGGGGGGGGGGCATGTGTCATATGATGTGTCAATGTGGCATGGGGGTGACACACGTCACTCACACAATCCTTCCTACACTTTTTATTACAAGAGACTTTTTATTTTAACTCATATATATATATATATATATATATATATATATATATATATATATATATATATATATATATATATATATATATATATATATATATATATATATATATATATATATATATATATATATATACTACTTATAATAGAAAAATGATCAAAAGTAAAATGTTGAGTTTTCAACAATGGTCAAATGAGAGAGAAAGTGAAATGTAATTAATACTCTTATTAAAAATACCCCAATACTTAAAAGTACAATTATTTATTCACATTATACAACCAAATTAAAGCATATATATCAAATTAAATACAACCAATTCAAACACAAATCGGGTTGACCCGGGACGCTTCAAACCCGGCGGGTTGACCCAGTTTGATTTGACCCGTTTTCGACCCAACCTAGCAAGTTGACCCGGTTTAAATCGACCCATTTTTCGACCGGAACACTTCAACCGGTTGAACCAACCGGGTCGAACCGGGTTTCAAAACATTACCCATTACTTAAAAGTACAATGATTTATTCACATTGTACAACCAATTAAAAACATATCTACCAAATTAAATACAACCAATTAAAACACAAACCGGGTTGACCCGGGACGCTTCAAACCAGTCTGTCGCTATAAAATCCCGTTGTTATGCACGGGTACTCGTCTAGTATATATATATATATATATATATATATATATATATATATATATATATATATATATATATATATATATATATATATATATATATATATATATATATATATATATATATATATATATAAGAGAGCCTATGAATAATGTCATTCTTTGTACTTCATTCTCTATTATTTGTGCGTACTTTTCAATTTCTATATTAAGCATCGTTGTTGTTAGGCTTTTGTTTTACAACAATATTAACTTTTTATAACTTCAGTCGATGCTGACACGTTTATGTTTTTAATGAGCTAAACACGTAAAAAAAAAAAAAAAAAAAAAAAATTACCCCCTCTTGAAATTTTTTCGAACCCCTCCTGATTGGGAATGTAATTTTTGTCCTGCATTTATCCATGCTCTCTATAAATAGTACAAATTAGATGAATGATTCCATTATCTTAAGAATCCTTACCACTGGCGCATTGGTCCGTGGGTGGGCTTTCATTCTTGTGTCAATAGATTCGGGTTCGAATCTCATTCTTGACACTTTGCTCTCAGATAGGTACCCACATCCGCAAAACCTATAGGCTCACTAAAGAGACTTTGTAAATAAGAGCTCAAGAGTCCGAGAGTCTCGGCTCACTCCAGTTGGTGCCCCACTAGGCCAGGAGAGTTGCCCGGACAATGGCTGGTGACAAAAGGCACCCGAGGTAAGGGTGTTCCCGCCAATCTACACCTTTTTGTAGATCTTAAGAATCCTTATATATCGACCAACTTATTTGCTTTCTAATATCTCTTTATGTATGGCATCAATAAGCTTATTTCCATATTCGGTTGTACAACAAATAAGTCCTCTGGCAAGAGGAAATGCTTACAAGCGAAAATATTCAACAAAAACCACCCGAATAACTGTCAATGTGGCTGAGTCCCACGTAAGGCGATCAGCAAATTACGAACCATCATCGTGGTCATTTGATCATATTCAGTCACTCTCTAGTAAATACACAGTACGATTAGTATTTCCTATTTACATTTATATTAATTTATATAATGAATCGTCATGGCGACATTTAAGAATTTAACCTACGCATGCAGGGAGATGATTATGTGGCAAGAGCAAATACTTTGAAGGACGGAGTGAGGACGATGATACGAAAAGCAGGAAATTTGTTGAGAACTCTGGAGCTAGTTGATGAGTTGCAAAGACTAGGAATATCGTATCTTTTTGAGGAGGAAATAAGTAATCTCTTGGAGACGATTTACTACAATTACTATGAATTCCCTGAAAAGTGGAATAAAATGGATTTGAACCTTAAGGCTCTTGGCTTTCGACTACTGAGACAACATGGTTATCTTGTTCCTCAAGGTAAAGTTTCAATGAATTTAGAGTTCATTTTCTCAGAAAATTATAGGCTGCCTCATTTTTGCTCTTCTTCAATAAAATGTAGTTGATATATGGAAACACTTGTAGAAATTTTTGTTTGTTTACAACTCTTTTTTTTTTTTTTTTTTTTTTTTTTTTTTTTTTTTTTTTTTTATAAATATTTAGAGATATTTCTCAACTTTAAGGACAAGAATCAAAATCTTAATTCATACTTACTAGAAGATGTTGTGGGAATGCTCAACTTGTATGAGGCATCTTATCATTCGCTTGAGGATGAAAGCATATTGGACGACGCTAGAGACATCACAACTAAATATCTCAAAGAAAGTTTGGAGAAGATTGATGGGAGTATCTTTTCATTAGTAAGTCATGCTTTGGAGCAACCGCTGCATTGGAGGGTACCAAGAGTAGAGTCGAAGTGGTTTATTGAACTATATGAGAAAAGAGGTGGCGCAAGTCCCACATTAATCGAGCTTGCAAAATTGGATTTTGATATGGTCCAGGCTATCCATCTTGAGGATCTAAAACATGCATCATGGTACGTATCATATATTTCCAAACATATATTATCACGATATATGACACTATAACAAGCGGTGAAGCAGTAATTAAATGATCCAAGATGAGGTTGCTAATTATGAAGCAAAACTGATAATACCCGATGATTAATAGGTGGTGGAGAAATACAAGTTGGGATACCAAGTTAACCTTTGCAAGGGACATGATAGTGGAGAATTTCTTGTGGACAGTTGGTTTTAGTTACTTACCAAACTTTAGTCGTGGGAGGAGAACAATAACTAAGGTCGCTGCTATGATCACTACTCTCGATGATGTCTATGATGTGTTTGGTACTTTGGGCGAACTAGAACAATTCACTGATGTTATAAGCAGGTAAATGCTAAAACAATCTTAATTACTTTCTTTATAACTAGTATCGACATGCCTTATATATATAAGATGTGGCTTTCTTTTGAAATTCGTAGATGGGATATAAAGGCGATTGAAGAACTCCCAGATTATATGAAGATATGTTTCTTTGGAGTTTACAACTCGATAAATGATATCATGTATGAAACTTTGGCAAACAAAGGATTCCTCATTCTTCCATACTTGAAGAAAGCTGTAATACATCCATCTTCTTTAGCTATATGTGTATAAAATTTTGTTTCATTTGTGATTACGAACATTGTTAACAAATCGATTCAGAGTTTTTTACTTAAAAAGTTAACTTCGCAGTGGGCAGATCTATGTAAGTCGTACCTATTAGAAGCTCAATGGTACCACCGGGGACATATACCAACACTAAACGAGTACTTGGACAATGCTTGTGTATCGATATCAGGACCTGTAGCACTTATGCATGTGCACTTTTTAACATCAGTCAGTTCAATCAAAGAAATCCATCATTGCATCGAAAGAACTGAGAATATAGTTCGCTATGTATCACTTATCTTCCGACTTACTGATGATTTGGGGACTTCATTAGTACGCCCTTTAATTAATTATCAGATTTATTGCTATACTTCGCGTTTTTGTTACATCAAGTTACATAAATTGCTATTTCATTATATATTTGCATTTTCTCTTCCATTTAGGCGACATCTCCTAACTTTAACATTCTCTTGTTCTTTTTAGGGTGAAATGGAAAGGGGTGATACTCTAAAATCAATCCAGTTGTACATGCATGAGACCGGTGCTACTGAACTAGAAGCTAGAAGTTATATAAAATCGTTAATCGACAAGGCATGGAAGAAACTTAACAAAGAACGAGCAATTGTTAACTCTGAATCTTCACGGGAGTTTATCGATTATGCAACAAACCTTGCTAGAATGGCTCAATTCATGTATGGTGAAGGAGACAAGGATTTTCATCAAGAAGTGATTAAATCTCATGTATTATCATTATTGTTTACTCCAATCCAAGGGATATAAACATGTAACACGATGGTGTATATTGGTTATCGAACAGGAGCCGCAAAAAGTCTTTGAGTTGGAGGAATTGGGTTCTAACGCATCTTGTACTATGGGTATTGTTTCGTTGTAGCTTCGTTTGGTGGGTTTATTCTTGGGATTTCTCTTGTATTTCTCTTGGCTTGTCTCTAACTTAGAGATTGCCTTGTGTTTTGCTCATTTTTGAGCTTTCTAATAAATTCAAGCTGTTCTAACTAAAAAAAGAAAAAAAAAAAAAAAAAAAAAACGATGGTGTATATGCGTGAATAGTCATATCATGCATGGACATGCCCATGTAAATGGTGGACCAAGTATAGTTCACGTGAACCACATGATCATAAAAAACTCTTATTTCTGAAATGCACTGCAAAGATTTTTTTTATGTTATAAGTCTTGTTTAGTTCCAGGTCGCCACAACCCATGTAATTTCTAAAATGTCTTCCTAAATGCTTTTGAAACATGCTCGGGTGTGGTTACTATCAGGACGAGTCACATTCTGCAAAAGCATATGAAAAACCCAAAACAACAATAATATAATGTAGAAACACAAAAAGTTGCAAACTTTTGTAGGCCAAAAGCTAATGGAGTAATGGCCCCATTATTTGGTAATCGACTAATCGCAAGACCCGTATGTGGTTATGACCAGAAGTGAGGTTCTAGCTTATTCTCCTATATTTAGGCGTTGGACCACAAAGATATGATATAGTGCTTGCTAAGAGCATCTCCAATCTATTGAGCATTTGAAGGTTCAATATATTGTCACATCATCATTGAACTCTTGCATACAAAATCCTCATAGTCAATTGAACTTGGTAACATGTTTAATGATATAATTAAATATTTTTAAAATAAGGGCTAGTAGACCAAAATATGTGTGGTGACCCACATAATACCATATAATAGGTGTTTGTTCGGAGAAGCACTCCTTTTTAATGAACCTATAAATTTTCACTTCTACAATGCATTAAACTCATAAAATGAGTCATTGCACTTTGCCACCTAGACCCATTGTGGATGCCCAAGGAACAAACATCATATCAAACAACGTACAACAATAAGAGAGCACAACGAGTAGATTGGCACGCCATTTCCATTTTTTCCCCAATGGCACACCAATTGCATGCCATAGTGCACCGTCCCATCCATGTCATTCGTCCCTCGCCAGTGAAACCTGTAAGATTTAGTAAATCGATTGTATTGAATGATCTCTAATGTTCGGTTGCATCACATTATATAAGACATGATATGGGCCAATATACACTGGCCTAATATCCTATTACAAGTCTAATACTAACTGTCTAACACTCCCCCGCAGTTTGAGCGGGAGGAGACCGAACACTCAAGCTGTCATGAAACTCAGCAAACAAGGAGGAAGGTAACCCCTTGGTAAAAATATCAGCATACTGAAACCGAGAAGGAACATGTAAAACTCGAACCTAACCAGTAGCAACCAAATCACGAACAAAATGAATATCAATCTCTATGTGCTTTGTCCGTTTATGCTGAACAGGATTAGAGGACAAGTACACGACACTCACATTATCACAGTAAACAATAGTGGCAGAGGACAAAGGTGTATGAAGCTCACGAAGTAGATTCCGAAGCCAACATGTCTCAGCAACAACATTGGCAATACCACGATACTCAGCTTCAACACTGGAACGAGAAAGCGTTGGTTGACGCTTAGAGGACCAGGATAGTAAGTTGTTGCCAAGAAAAACACAATAACCTGATGTAGACCGACGAGTAGTGGGACAACCAGCCCAATCAGCATCCGAATAAGCAACCAAAGAGTTAGTAGTAGAAGAAAATAACTGTAAACCATATGCTAGAGTCCCCTGAATATAGCGTAAAATCCGCTTAAGAGCAAAAAAATGAGGCTCACGAGGATCATGCATATATAGGCAGACCTGCTGCACAACATAAATAATATCAGGTCTAGTGAATGTGAGATACTGAAGAGAACCTGCAAGACTCCGAAATAACCACATACAACTAACAACATTAACACCCTCAGGTCGAGGTACACGTTTCCAAGTTTTATTCTTAATAAGTGCATTATACTCATCATATATGGCATTACGCCAATTGGGATCGCTAAAAGCATCTTTATATGACCGAGGCAAAGGAGAAACAGTAGACACATGACCAACATACTTAGGATTGGGACGAGTAATCCCTGCACGAGAATGTGTGACCATGGGATGAGTAGATACAACAGGTGGAGGCGAAGGTTGTAAAGGAGTTATTAGTGCAGGAACATAATTATTTGGTGAAGGTGTAGGTGATGCAGGGATATCAGTTGGGGTTGGTTCAGGAACAACTGGTTTTGGTTCAGGAGCAATTGGGGTGGTGCGAATAATGGTGGAAATGAGATTGGAAGAATCTTCCAAAAAATCATATGTGAGGGTGGGTTTGGAACGATGGGATTGAAACGGAAAAACCGTTTCATCAAAGGTAACATGGCGAGAGATGATAATTTTGTTGGTGTTACGATCAAGACAACGATAGCCAAAATGATTGGCTGCATGTCCCAGAAAGATTGCAGGTGTGGCACGTGGACCTAATTTATGATTGGTATCGATATGTGGGTAACAAAGGCATCTAAAAACACGAAGAACACTATAATCAGGTGTAGCACCAAAAAGTCGGGTAAAGGGGATCTCATTATTAATAGCACGAGAAGGTAATATATTCAATAAATAAACAGCCATATTAAGAGCCTCGGTCCAATAGTTTGGTGGTAGGTGTGCTTGAAACAACAAAGTACGAATAAGATTATTTATGGTGCGAATCATGCGTTCAGATTTTCCATTTTGTTGAGATGTGCGAGGGCAAGAAAATCTAAATTGGATGTCATGGGTGGAAAATAATTTATGAAAGGAAGTATTATCAAACTCACCACCGTGATCACACTGAAACGATTTAATTTCACACTTAAACTGAGTACGAACATAACTACGAAACAACTGAAATTTAGACAAAACATCATATTTATTCATTAACGGATAAACCCAAACATACTGAGAGTAATGATCCAGAAACAAAACATAATACTTGAAACCAGAAAGACATGGAATTGGGGATGTCCACAAATCTGAGTGAACAATGTTAAAACAAGAAGTAACAGAACTAGATGAACTAACAAACGGAAGCTTCACATGTTTACCAAGCTGACAAGCATGGCAAAGAACGGGAAGCTTCTCTTTATTACAAGAGATAGAATCACTAGACACAAGACGCCGCAACACTTCACTCCCTGGATGTCCAAGTCGTTGATGCCACATATACTGACTGGTAAGATACGCTTGAGGAATGGGAGAAGGCTTCGTAACAGGATAAAGATCACCAGTGCTATCACAACGGAGGAGTACCCGTCGAGTTAGGAAATCCTTCACAGAAAAACAAAAAGGATCAATTTCAACAGTGCAATAATTATCACTAACAAATTGACGCACGGAAATTAGATTTTTGACAAAGTGAGGAGTGATTAAAACATTATTTAAACGAAGAGGATGAAAAGGGGTAGACAAAATACTATGACCAGAGTTAGTGACGGGAATGAAACGCCCATCACCAACCGCAACAGACGGATAAAGGCACTCATTAAGAATATAACTAAGACTATGTACAGAATCATTAAGGTGAGAGCTAACACCTGTATCCATATTTCAGTTGCCAATAGCCGGTTCCTGAAGAGTGGTGGTATTAAAGGTATTTGGTAAAAGAGTCTCTTGACCCGAACCCTGTGAACCTGATGCTAGTAGTTGACCTGGGTGAAAACCAGCTGGTGATGGTCCTTGCTGAACCATACCTGGACCATTATATAAGATTTAGTAAATCGATTGTATTGAATGATCTCTAATGTTCGGTTACATCACATTATATAAGACATGATATGGGCCAATATGCACGGGCCTAATATCCTATTACAAGTCTAATACTAACTGTCTAAAAAAACCACATTGCACCAATAACAGTTATTGGGTGTTATTGCTAAGGAGGTTATTTTAGTTATTAGGGTGTTATTGGTAGGATTATGAGGTGACACAATAATAACGGTTATTGATGTGTCACCTAACACTCTATTATACCAAGACTTTTCAGTTTAATGAGAGCCAAGATATAAAAAAAATATTATTTATTTATTTATTTTTTAAAGGCTTCTTTAACAACCCATCAAACTTAGAAGAGGTTTGATGATAGTTTAAGGTAGGATTTAGCTTCAAGCCATTAGCTCGAGTTTATGAATCAATGAAATTTCCTCTAAGATCACATCTTTGGAATAAAATCCAGTTGGAAAAGGAAATCCAATTAGAGATAAGCTGCTGGAGCCATTCTAAAAAGGGAGAAATTTGCACTACTTGGTGAAATGGGTTCTTTTATAATCAATTTAAAACCATCTGCGTAGGCCTAGCTGGGAACTCAATGAGTCTTTCCAGCTCGAGGCTAGAAGCTACCAACACTTTAATACAATCAAAAACAGAAATCGGAATTCGTGGGGCCCGAAGCCTTACTTCGAGATGACTAAGGGGGTGTTTGTTTAATCTTATATATGAGCTTATGAGTTTATTTGTTTTCAGCTTGTGTTTCAGTGTTTCATAAGTCTCACTTTTCCGGATTTTGAAACTTTGAGTCTTATATAAGTTTATTATGTCATAACAAACTTATATAAACTCACAATTTTGAAAATAAGATGAAAAATTTGAGCTTATGAAATATAAGCTCACAAGCTTAAACAAACACCCTAACTGCCGAATCAAACTTCCTGTTCTGATGATCAAACTTCAAGGTTGCAAATGTGATAATACAAAGTTAAGGTAGACAATCGTTGACCTAGAATAACTTTTTTAGGTAGTGTAACAATTCATATTTTCGGATTACTATTCACTTTTACTATTCACTTCCACTATTCACTATTCACTATTCATTTACGAAATTTTTATTTTATATTCTCGTGAGATAAATTATTCCCATGATAAAATAAAAGTTTGACGCTCATCGGATCATTTTCGCAAAAGTTATTAAGAAACTATACGTTTGGTTTAAACGTCGTTTAAACACCCTACGCATAACGAAAACCAACCGCGTCAATTTTCCCCGCATCAGATTAATATTTAGTACACTCATGATTAATTAGAGAATTTTTGATAATTAAGTAAAATGTTACCAAATAGACCCTGTGTCGTAAGAAACAGAAATTTACGTTTTAAGCACTTTTACTTATCCGCAACCTTAGCCTGTACCTGCACCACATTTTATAAGACATTTAGAAGCTTTCATATTTTTGGAAAAGTCAACATATTTTCCCTCCTCCTTTGACCATAAAATCATTCCTTAATTTTTAACACTTACGGTTTTAGGTTTAAAGAATATTTAACACCAACCGACACTAGATTGAGCCCAGTCTAGACATTATAGGTCATTTTAATTCATTATCATCATATTAGAAAAGTTACATTTTACTTTTCTCAGTTTTACGCAACTTTCGTACGTTTTACGTTTAACGCGTTTTAAACCTATGTTTCCAGCGTTAACAGTGTTTTCGCAACCCATTAAACTTATCACTCATTTTTATAAGATAATAATGAGTATATTGATAAGTTTAATCATTTCTACAAGTTTCATATTTTTACGATACCCGATTTTACGTTTCGTGACTTAACGGCTTACATTTAGCGATTAACAGAACCAAAACTGACTCCGTAAACTAGATAATACCAAGTTTAAACCACCTAGTCACCCCTCCTCATCCTAACCAACTCTAGGAAGAGTCTTGGAGACTCTTCATCTCTTGCTTTCACTAGATCATTACACCTTGCAACTTAGGCTCCAAGTTTAGCCTAATCTTGCAACACTTTGCAAAGCTTAGCTAACAAGGTTGGTTAATCACCTTCCTAGCACCTTCTCAAGGCCCTATATAACCCTCCCATCCCCCTTTGGTCGTTCATACCATCACAAACACAAACACATTCATGATTTTATCTCTACTTCAAGTATTATTCAAGAATACAAATTCCATATCAATTCCAAAGCTCTTGTAAAGCTTTGATTGATCCAAAGTCCTTGTTTCTTCCATCCTTTGGTGATCTTCCATCCACACAAGAAGTGTCTTTTAGAGACTTCAAGTGCCTTCTCAAGTAGTCACAATTTGGTGTCAAGAGATTAGAGAAGTTGGAAGCTAGAGATCCTAGTTCAATCAAAGTTCTAATCCTTGTTCTTAACTTCCTTTCTTTAGAAAGCCTAAAGTTGTAAGAAACCCTAATACACTTTCTTGCTCATTATCATTTTCATGCTTTTCATATTTCATTCATTCTATATATGGTCTTTGTGTTATTTCCATGATGTATAAAAACTATTAAAACAAGTTATGGAAACTATATGTAACTTATGTTAAGTAAACAAGAAAACTAGTGACTTATATTAAGAAATTTGGCCAAAATAGTATAAACATGATATTGGACAATTACATATTGTGGTAGAGGACTTAACAAGGAAAACATAGCAATTTGAATCACTTAAAATGAGTATATGAGTCAAAAGATATGGCTAATAAGAGTTACCAAAACCTTGCGGCAAAACTGTCCCAAAAGTTTCTGTGACAGAACTAAAACACGCAAAAAGAGGATTTTCTGCTCCATTTCATTAAAAAGTTAAAACACGAAAGTTGTCCGGAACGATGTTTTCTTCAAAAACTCGGGTGCACGGGTCCAGAAAACCCATAATGAATGATATTTTCTTCAAATTCTTAACAGCCCTTTTAAATACCCAAATGACTATGTAATGGTTATGGCTAAGTAAACCAAGAGGTCTAATGACCTTAAAGCCGAGACCATAGCCATGGCTAAGGCCAAGGATGAGTCTCAAGACCATGGTAGCCATGACCAAAGCCACGGCAAGGCCACGGCTAAGACCTTAAAGCTTTCTAAACCAAAATCATTGACTAAAGTTTTAGTCTTAACAAAACAAAACAATTTGGATCTACTCCATCAAATGACCATTAGACTTTGCAGTCCACTCTAGGCTTAATAAACTCATTGATAATAACAATCTTCATTTAAAATAAACTTTCCTAAGTTTATTCAATTATTCGGACATGTAACTTTTAAAGATCAAAAACTTATATTTTCTATCAAATACTACAACACTAGGGAGCTTCATGTGAGGGGTTTCATTTGGGTAAACGGATCGACGAGTTGCTGGATTTACGAATTAAAGTGTCCTAGCTCCTCGAACGTTTACTGCGTGACCTCTGAATTATGTCGGCCGAACGGTAGTAAGAGATATGCAAACTATACATGTTTCAAGACCATAGCCATGGCTAAGGCCAAGGATGAGTCTCAAGACCATGGTAGCCATGACCAAAGCCACGGCAAGGCCACGGCTAAGACCTTAAAGCTTTCTAAACCAAAATCATTGACTACAGTTTTAGTCTTAACAAAACAAAACAATTTGGATCTACTCCATCAAATGACCATTAGACTTTGCAGTCCACTCTAGGCTTAATAAACTCATTGATAATAACAATCTTCATTTAAAATAAACTTTCCTAAGTTTATTCAATTATTCGGACATGTAACTTTTAAAGATCAAAAACTTATATTTTCTATCAAATACTACAACATTAGGGAGCTTCATGTGAGGGGTTTCATTTGGGTAAACGGATCGACGAGTTGCTGGATTTACGAATTAAAGTGTCCTAGCTCCTCGAACGTTTACTGCGTGACCTCTGAATTATGTCGGCCGAACGGTAGTAAGAGATATGCAAACTATACATGTTTCATAAACCACTTTTATTCAAAGACTTACATTATATACTAAGTACTACATCATGAACAATATGCAAGATATATATAGGCTCGTTTATGTTTTCTTAGACATTATTCCAAACCTAAGTTGCAACAATTATTCTAGGTTGCTCGTAGAAGTTCTCACGGCATATCCATCATTCTCATTAAACATCATCCAACTCACGGTGAGTTCATAGCCCCACTTTCCATTACTTAATTGTTTTACAAACTCTTGGGGGGAATGCATGCTATTATTTTTCAACCGAACACAATGCTTTTTAATTGTATGCTTGCCTGATTGTTTTATTATCACTAAGTACCATCTTTTCCAATCCAATGTCCCTTATTATGAACCATTTAATCACTAGTAATAGTGAGCGTGAGTATTGTGAATAGGCCTATTGGGATTGACGAATCCCATTTGTATTGACTAAGTTCAAATAAATGCACTATATTTGAGATTTAGGTATGACGGCAAAGTACCTACCGGGATAACTCCGCCGATTGATATTGGTACCCGTTAACGTTTTGGTGTCATGAGCTTAGTGTAATAATATCTGTTTTGTTTTCAACACCATTGGTGTGAGTCTATAGCTCACACTACCAACATCTTGTGTTCAACCATTTAATAAACTCTATGAATTTCACTCAACCTTTGTGTTGACAGTTTAAGCATGTATTTCAGGTCCATGATGTTAGAGGCTGACACGGAGGAGCACGGATATTCAAGAGGGCTATAAATTTTATTATCATTCGAAAACTCATTTAATGTAAATTGTAAACATGGAACCATCCGGGACCTCATTATGTATGATATTTTATAAAACTTTGCAAACTGATAGGCGTATGATCTTTAAAAGACTTAAATTTAATCATGATTCATTCATCATCTTTCAGAAATTATAACCAGAATTTCAAGAAAATTACACTTTTTGGTCATTGTTACAAGCAACAACAACCTAATAGTCCTCCTCATCATAACGGTTATTTAAACAGACTGTTGTTTCTGGTAGTTCTAAGACACCATCACTGCCATTATCCTCCTCTCCAGTGAGATCCTCGGGTATACTTGGTGGTGGAGACGAGAAGTCCAAACACACACCTTTAAGCACACTTTCATAATCTTCCTCCAGCACATCATCCTCTTCATGTCGGGAAGTAAGCTGATGATACTCCACAAGCTGTCGGAGACACTGGTTTTCACGAGTTAAATTAGCGTTATCATTTGCTAGTCTTGACTTTTCGGCTAACAATGCCTCTAGCTGAAGCCTCACCTACAAAATCATCAAACATGTTTGTTAAATTTTAGGATTTATGCTTATTTTCAGATGCACTAGAAGCTACAGATGGCTGTCATTTTCGACACAAATACTAACGGGTTAAAATTGGTTGTATTCTTATTTCAAACGGGTCAAATGAATCATATGAGCAAGTTAGCTCAAATAACTGAGCCAAATAAGAAAATCTATCAAATGAGTAAAAACTTAACTAATGTGATAACAATCCAACCAAGCACACCTTTAAAAATGTACAGTTTAAATGCAAACCAGTTACCCGACCCATCAGTCTAGTCACCTACTGTAAAGTTTTTTTTTCAGGTAATGCCTGTTTACAAAAGCATACCAGATCGTCTTCCTCTGGTGGAACGCCTTTCACGAAACCATCACGAAGTCGCCGATTTTCCTCTTCAAGAATACTGCATCTTTCTTGCATAAAACAAAGATCTGATTTCATTGATTTCATTTCTCTAGCTAAGAATCCTGCTTTTTTCGCCATGGAAATTGCAATCTGAAATAAAAATTAAAAGCATAAGAAAACTGAAAAAACTAATTTTCACTACTCTGAAGACAAATTACTAACATTTTTGGCTCTGTTAAGTTTCCCAAACTCTTTTGAGCTATCACGGGTTTCTTCAGAAGTTTCTTCAGGATCCAGCTTTCGTTTCATCCCTCGTTTGTTAGAATCTAAATCCTGATGATCTTCTTCCTTTTGTTCTTCATCGTTCGATGTATCTTGATTAATTTTTGCTTCATGTAAAGAACTATGAAGAACATCCGATAATGTTGGTGGTCTTGCAAGATCTTTTGCTCCCTAAAATATCAAACAGGCCATTCAAGAAAGCATATTATTGAACAGAAACTAGACCAATTTCAGCTCCTTATATGTTCTAAGGGGAGAGTCAGGGATATAGTTATACGAAGTAGTTACAATAACGATACACTTTTATCTGTTTTACTATAAAGAATTTGAAACAATATTTTTAGTAAATAGTTTAAGTAATCTCATGTTTTGGCTGGCTTAAGTCCTACATGTTTTGACCCACTACCATCTCGACAACGACAAAATCTATGAACAGCTCTATTTTATGAGCCGGCTTAAGTTCTACATGTTTTGACCCACTACCATCTCGACCGCGACAAAGAATATGAGCTCTATTTTTTGTGTTTGTGTGTAAAAAGAAATCCATGAAAAAAGATCATCAAAAGTGTCTTTTTCTAGTAATACAATCTTTTGGTACAATTAGAGGGATGTCACATTGTCACATTAGATATGCATAAATGGGTTCCATTCAGAGACTAAAACAAGCAATCCTGAACACTGAAGTGAATCCTTTTATTTCTCACAAAAACCATATATGAAATATCTCTTTTCTATATATCAGCATTTAACTCGTGAGAAACAAGATATGATTTGATAAGCGACTCAACCTGATCATTCATAGCTACTTATGTTTTTTGAACTTAAACAAGCTGTCCAAAACATCTCATTCACCCCGATTATTCATATAATCACTTTGGATAAGCAATCCTAAACACCCTCGAAAATGCTTATTTTACCAGCGACTAAACAGATAAGCAATCTGTATAAGCACCCTTAAAATTTTCTTATCAGATAATCACCCTCAAAAGCTGTCAGCTTTTCAAAACGCAATAAGCTATTATAGCTGATTCTGAGAGGGTACTGCTTAATATTCGGGTAAAACTATCTATCAGCCTAATTTAGTGCAAGTAAGCACCTAAAATTTATAAAGCTTATAAGCAGTTTGAATAAGCAATCCCAAACACACCCTTTACTAAGCAATCCTAATTCCTAAAAACCTCCTAAAATATTGTTTCTTAGCTTAAAATTCCAAAAACCAATCAATCAATAAAAGGTAAACAACAATAAAACAATCCCAATTTCCAATATTGCAAATTCAAGAAACAAACAAAAAAGGACATACAGTAATTCACAAGAATTAAGCTAAACTACCTGAAGTGCATGATCAAGATTATTCGACAACTGAGACAACGAACTAGAAACCGAATCAAACCCTCTCAACAACAACATCGAATCCTCTTTCAACCGCTTCACCCGATCCCTCCCATCACAATCCTACAAAAACACAAAAACCCAAATTTCAAAACCCCAAAACCCTTAAACCTCAAAAAACACAAAACCAACCAAACCCACTTACCAAAACCTGACCCTTTTGGTTTTCCAGCAACGTATCGATCCGGTTCCTCAAAACGCTCCAGAAATGCTTATCCGAAACCGGGCTAGTCATGGCTCCCTGTAAAGAAACAAAAAAAAGATTTACGGGTATGTTTCGTAACGAATAAAGATTAGTGCTTTTGTAAAGATTAGTACCTTAAAAGTGGAATCTTGAGATGGGGATTGAATATGTGTTGCTGCCATTGAAGGTGAATAAGTGTGTGTAACGGCTAGTTTTTTTTTTTGTGAAAATTAAAGTGGGGTTGTGTTTGGTTTTAAATAAAGGGGAAAAGTTAACGTTAATAAATGTGTGTGTGTTTGGATACTATAGAATCTAACGGCTCTTATATTATTAAGTATTTATTTTTGGGATTTTTTTATGAATTTTAAGGTGTTTTTTTTTCAACAATAGGTTTGATTTTTTTTTTTTTTTTTTTTTTTTTTTTTTTTTCTATTTAATGAGTTTTTCTATGTCTTAATTTTTTTTAGAATAATTGTATCAATTTTATATATTGGGGTATTTAAAATTCACGTTATGAGTAAATTGTGGAAACTGTCCATGCGGTTTACAAATAGCAAGGGTAAATGGGTAATCACTAGAACTTCGAAAGTACAAACAAAGTTCATGTGCAAAGCCGTGGTCAAAACGGAAATAACTTCGAAAGTACAAACAAAACTAGCACAAAGCGTCGGTCAAATTGAATTTTATTGTTAGGGGTTGGCGGTGGTAGCCACAAGGCACGTGAAGGGATCGGTGTGGCGCGGGAACTCCGCCGCCATCTCTCTTATCACGCACGGGATCCTTCATGTGAGTGAAAGTTTCACGCACGGGAAGCTTTAAAATTTTCGAACGTTCCTTTGTTTTTTTTACAGGCGACGGCTACTTTTTCATTTTTTTTTTTTCATTTTTTTTTTTTGAGTTTATATATTGGACAAAAGTGAACATGTAGACCATCTTGAGCACAAAAAAAATTCATACCAAGAAACAAAAATGGAGCGTGGCAACAAAAATAGAGATCCTAGAAGAAGTGGTCGTGGATCGAGAGGGGCAATTCGTCCTCGAATTCAATCACAACCCGGCTACGAATTATCTTCACAACCCGGTTACCATCCCAAAATGCACCTTCAATCTCCACAATTTTTCTACACCCAACAACCCCTCCCGCAAATTTCTACTAACTTCGACCCGTTTGAGCCGCAATATACCCAACAATCCCCACCGCAAATGCCTACTAACTTAAACCTGTATGAGCCGTGCTATACCAAATAAAAAAGGCGTGAACGGGTGAGTGAACCGTTACCCGTTCGTGATGATACCGATGATGATGAAGATTTCGACCATGTTGACATGGTACCCGAGACACAACCAACACAACAAATTAATGAAGAAGCCGTAGAAGTCGAAAAGAAGGTGGTAACGAGGCCTCAAAAATAATTTAGCGCTCAAAGATTAACCTCGATTAGGTGCGCTTGAAAGAAAGTGGGCGCAACAATCTTCAAGTTTATGAGAGAGCCAACCTCGATTTTGAAAAACAATTTAGGAAAGCTTTCGCGCATTCTAAAGCGTGACACATTCTCAAAGATCAACCAAAGTGGAAAGAACAACTGTTGGTTAGTCAGACTCAAGAATCCACTGGATCGAGCAAGAAAAGAAAGTCGTCGGAGTCAAGTAGCGCTCAAACGCCAACAAACGAGACGCCAATAAACGTGGAAGATTTCGACTGTGACTTACCGAACCTCAACGAGAACCCAACTCCATCACGTCAATCGAGAGGCAAAAAAAAGGCGAATACTGAAGATTCAAGTCGAAGTTCGATGTGTGATACCCTTGCAAGTTACACGGCCGAAAAACAAAGTTTATTGCATGCGCAGTTGGAGGTTCAAAAGAAAAAGGACGCAGAATATTTGAAGTTACTTGATGGGGAGACCTACAATCGTGACATGAAGTTCGTTATGGACCCGCACGACATTATCTCAGACCCGGCTTTTAAGGAATTCGTCATCAATAGGAATCGCGAGATATGCGCCAAATACGGTTGGCCGTGTAGTTTGTAGGATTTAATGTTTTTTAAGTTAAGTTTTAATGTATTTACGTTAGTTTTATGTTCGGTTTTTTTTTTTTTTTTTTTTTTTTTTTTTTTTTTTTTTTTTAATGTTTTTTAGTAATATTATGTAATGTTTTTTGTTAATTTTAATGGAATTTTAGTTTTTTATTTAATTTTAATGGAATTAAAAAAAAAATGATGGTTGAGTGATCGGAAGTCAACAAAAATATGGCTGAGTGATGGGTGAGTGATGTGGCATAAGGGGATTGGTTGGGAGTGAGTGATGGGAGAGAGAGTGCCACAACCACTGCCAACCCCTAGAGTGTTGGCAACCCATCACTCACCTAAAATTCCATCACTCACTCCTAACTAACCCCCTTATGACACATCATTCACCCACTTTTTCCATTACTCACCCATTTTTTGTTGGCATCCGATCACTCACTGCATCCCTTCACTCACTTCATTTTTTTTTAATTCCATTAAAATTAAAATAAACTAAAATTCCATTAAAAAAATAACATTACATAATATTACTAAAAAACATAAAATAATATTACATAATACTAAAATACTAAATTTCATAATTTAAACAAACTAAATATCAAATAAAAATACAAACTACATTTAAAATAAACAATACATTTTTATTAACATTGAATAAAGTATTTATAAGAGAAAACAAAGTCATTTATAGCAAAAACAAATATACAGTGATTGAACATGCAATTATAGCAAAAACACCACAAAAAAGAAAAATGAGTTGTCTTCTTCGTTGGTTGTCTTCTTCATTGGCCTGCACGCATCACCATTCCTTCCATATATACAAATAGAAAATATCACATTTAAAATTCACAAAAAAAAAAAAAAAAAAGAAAAATTCGAATTTTCTTCCCATCCCATGCGTGAAACTTTCCCGTGTGGGATCCTTCTCGTGCGGTACCGTGGTGCCGACGGCGGTGTTTCCGCACGGGATGGATCCCGTACCGTGCCTTCATCCACCCACTGCCCACACCTTTATGTTTAAATATTATTATTTAGAAGAAGGGTACATGTGATGTATTTTGGTATTTCAAGTTTTTGAAAGTTGTACTATAATATTTTTTTTGAACGGCGAGTTAGTACATTATTAAGTTAGTTATTCGATTCTACAGTACCAACTAAGAAGATAGTCCTTGCCAACCTTGAATTAATAATTAGTTATTCGATTCCACAGTACATACATAGAAGATAGTCCCTGCTAGCCTCGAATTGACGCATCAATGGGGCAGAACCCCACAGATTCCACCTTGAAGAAAAACACCCATCGAGAGACTCGAACCAAAGACCTCTTGTATGTGGTAACAACCTCCCCAAAGTCACCCTTGATGGCCATCTAAGCTAGCCAATTTGGTTTGAAAGTTGTGATTGTAATATTAAGGGAAAAGCTTTTAAAAGTTGAGGAATGAGCTAGGTTTTTAGTGAATGAATTTTAAAATCAGACTTAAAGGGGTTTAAGATTTGGTTAATGATATGTATGCTTTATAGAACATCAGACGATTACCTGCGTATAACAGTGTCAGTGTATAATATCGTTAATTTGTGTGTGCTAGGGGTGAGCAAACGAACCGGATGGACCGGACCGACCGACAAAACCGATCGGACCGGACCGGACCGACCACATTCGATCCGGTCCTCGGTCTAGGCTTTTTGGTTAATTCGGTCTTCGGTCCGGACCGATCAAAAAACCGAAAAAACTTGCCAAATCTTGCCTATTTGGACCGGACCGACCGAAGACCGGACCGGACCTTCCACATTCGGTTTCGGTCTCGGTCCCGGTTTTTACCTTAATTCGATCTTCGGTCTTGTCGGTCCGGTCCGGTCCGGTCCCGGACCGATGCTCACCCTTAGTGTGTGCAATTCTTTTTATGTATAGATAGGTGTGAAATAAGTATGAGCGAAGAAAGTTAACAGTTTAATTTGTTATTAAATATTTCAAATTAATAAATTGCATTCTTTTTTATATGTAAAGCATTTTAGTCTAATAACATTTTGATTTTTTCAGTATTAAACATATACTGCTATATTTTTTTTTTCTTTACATGTAGTATACATAATAAATAATCTTATTATATATGTTTATCGAAGCCACTTTATTGTTCATTAACATCTCATGGGTAGTTAATTTATTTACTCTTCTCATACCACTTTTATTAGTTATCAATCAAACAAAGAATTACTTTCTAAAATTTGGACTTTATTACAAATTTTATTGACCAAATTACAATATAGCCTTATTTAACATTTAACTCCTGACCCTTTATGATTAACCACCCGCATTTTACGTGTTTTTTCTTTTTTTCAAGTTTAGCACATGCGATTTTGTAGTTAATTTGTCATTTTTATATAAAAAAAAATTAAGCTGATTTTGACCGAATCAGAACTCAAATTTAACTTTTATTAACCAGGCATCTGGCTCCATTTAGCCGCATGGCAAAATCAAGTTTTCTTGTTTGTCCATTTAGCCGCACACACAAACATACAACACAAGTAAGTCGTATATGCGATCGACGTGTGCGTTTTTTAGGTTGGAACACGTTGAAAGTGCGGGGTATAAGGGGTGAGACTAGACTAAAATGATGGTCGACCGAGTAAGGGACGTCCTTGTGTGGTTCGACTGAGAATGAACAAAAATGGGGTTTTTTTGTGGTTTGTGGTGGTTTACTATTCGGTTTAAGCAAGAAGAAAATTAAAGGTAAATGTTTGATTCGGTTTAATAGGGAAAGAAGAAAGGGACGGTTTGATAAGTGAGTAAAGAAAAGTGGGTGGCTGCTAAGTGTTACTCCGTATTAGGTTAAGTTTAAGCAAATGAGTGTTATAAATATGTGAAGTTAGGACAGTTTTGTTAGTGGCCCATGTACAATAAAATTGTGGACTGGACATTAGTTTAACTTGTTGTTGTAATGTTTGATAATTAATCTATTTAATTCGAAATTTTTGATACATTAAGGGTGCGTTTGGTACCCATTTCTGGGAATCAACTATCACTATGAAAGTGATAGTTGGTGTTTGTTTAGGGTGCCTGGGCCCACAATTATGACTATGAAAGTTCATTATTTTCCATACTCCATATATGGCTAAAGAGTGAGGAATGGAACTTTCATAGTTGAGTACTATCAAACTCATACCCATTGTCATTCCTCCCAGCATACCAAACGCACCCTAATTCTTTATATGAAATGGATGTTAAACTTTATAAAAAAAATATTACACATTAAATTTATAAAATTGCATCACATATATAAAAATATGGAATATATTAGCTACAATTAATTGTAGCCAATTTATTCTAAAAACTGTGGGTCCCTGTTTATTTTTATGGGTCCTGATTTTTTTTGTGGGTCCTAAATTCATTGTGTGTATATTTTTGTGAAGGATTGTAGCCAATTGGCTACAAAATTGTAGCCAAGCTATCCTCATAAAAATATGTCATTTTTATATTCAACTGTTGTATTTCGAGTGTTGAGTGTTAAATGTATTTGAATTATTATATAATAATTTTTTATTATAGTTACATTTATAAACTCAAATTTTGAGCTCAAACTTATTTGTTGAAAATTAAAATCTTACTTTAGAACATTTTGTGAACTTCAAGCTTTTATCTCTTTCTATATTTAATTTTGGAGCAAAAAGTAAAAGAATTGAAAAATGCGACATGAAATTCTTGACATCCGTACATTTATTGTAAAAGATTGTAATAAATTAAAATACTTAGTTCACCAGAAATCAAAATACACATAGCTATTGTTTGAAAAAAAACATATAAATGAAAAACATTTGTTCGCCACAAAATTTAGTCACATGTACCCGCCGTCGCATTGCGTAGGTACCATGCTAGTTTTGTATAAAAAGTGGGGATGTTAATTATTTGGATAAAGTCGAATTGTTGGATTGGACAAATTGATTAGATCGTAAGGCAAATGTCATGATGACCACCAAAAGACAAACAACATCATTGTCAAATCAGTTTTTCTTTTCAGAAAAACTTCATGACTAACTTAGTGTTTATGGAGACCTAGGATACCACAAAAAAAAATATATCTCACAAATATTATTTAATAAAACCCCGCACACACAAACATACAACACAAGTCAGTCGCATATGCGATCGACGTGTGCATTTTTTGGGTTGAAACACGTCAAAAGTGCAGGGTATAAGGGGTGAGACTAGACTAAAATGATGGTCGGCCGAGTGAGGGACGCACCCATTACACATAATCTAACATGAGGAGGATCTTTTTAGTAAGAAAAATGATATGTATGACTAAAACTTATGCTCAAATACATGTCTAATTTTAAGATCGTGACATGTGTCAAAATTAAAAATGTAAATTATGAGAGAGAAAATGCATGTTTCATGTGTCACATGATGAATGCTTTAGGCATGAGTTTATACACATGAGTTAGGTCTCTTTATCACTGCTCAGTAAGTAATTTAAAGAAACTTGGAGCATCATAAAGTTATAAAACGAAGAAGGTAAAAAAAAAAAAAAAAAAAAAAAAAAAAAAAAAAAAAAAAAAAAAAAAAAAAAGGTGTGTGCAGCCTAAGTGACTCGATTCCACAGCCTATCACTCTAGGTCCCAAAGACCAACTTCTTGCCACTAAAGCAAACAACACCCTTGAATTTATTTTACTACAAAAGTTTTATATACCTACATGGAGAAACTCTTCCTTGTAAACAATGAAATATAGTCCTCACATTAATATTGTATATTTGTATTGGCCAATGCTTTAACAATAGATGACAAAAATTACTGCTTTAAGTGGTTAAAACTAAATAAGATACACACTTCTTATTAATATAGTTTAATTGATATATGTAACTTGATATAGAAAAATAGCCAAAGAAATAAAGAATAGTTATTGGCATATCTTTGTAGCTAGCTTTATCTTTCTGACTTGTATACATATTCATTAGATCAAAACAAAGACTTTTGGTTCTCAACAAGAGTGAAACAATGGGCAATTTGAATTCGATTGTATGCCTTGATAAAATCAAAACCAAATATGTACGGGATCTTGTTGGTAAATTAAAACAAATTGAAACATCAAAAACTAAAAAAAAAAAGATACACATTCAGGTAGTGGCTTGATCTCATGACCTAACACTACACCAACACACACCCTTGAATGATTTATCCAATATATATACATACATACAAAGACCTCAAATCTACCACACCTCATAACTTCTCAATAGAAACACCGAATATATATAGTCCATAAAGAATGATAAAAGGGTTTTGCTTTAAGTATTTAAAACCAAATAATTTGCGTTCTATATTCAATAGAATTGTATCTTGATATATGAGGGTAGTCAAAGAATAGTTCTTGATATATCTTTATAACCTCGTCTTTACGTCTTATAAATGAATACAAACACCTTAGTATGGTTATCGGGAGTTGTGTGAGCTTTGAACAATCGGCTTTCATAAAAGGAAGAAATATCCTAGACGGCCCCTTAGTCTTGAACGAATGTATGGCATGGTACCGTAAGAGGAAAAAAGCTCTTATGGTCTTCAAAGTCGATTTTGAAAAGGCGTTTGATTCGTTGAGATGGGATTACCTTGATGTGATTATGGAACAACTAGGTTTCGGTAATAAATGGCGTATGTGGATCGCTGGCTGCTTAAAGAATTCTAGGGCTTCTATCTTGGTTAACGGCTCTCCTACCTCTGAATTCGAGTTGTCAAAGGGCCTTCGCCAAGGAGATCCAATGTCTCCCTTTCTTTTCATTCTTGCTATGGAGGGATTACATGCCATGGTTTCTAAGGCAGTAAACACGGGGTTGTTCAAAGGCGCCTCTATTGGCCACGGTAGCATAAACGTTTCACATTTATTATACGCTGACGATGCTATTTTTGTAAGTGATTGGTCTCATTCCAATGCTTACAATCTGATATGTCTCCTTCGGTGTTTTGATATGGTGTCTGGCCTGAAGATTAATGTGCATAAAAGCAAGCTTTTAGGTGTCAATGTTCCTGATGACGAAGTTTCTAACATGGCTCTTGTCCTTGGTTGTGGAATTGCAAAGCTACCAATGATGTATTTAGGAGTGCCTGTTGGATGCAACATGGGGTGATGTAACTATTGGAAACGTATAGTTCAGAAGTTCGAATCAAAGATGTCTCGATGAAAAACTAAGCTTTTATCAGTTGGAGGGCGTTTATCTCTTATCAAGGCGGTCCTAGGTAACCTCCCAACATATTATATGTCGTTATATTTGATGCCTAAAACTGTGCAAAAGCGGTTAGAATCCATGCGCAACAAATTTTTTTTAGGAGGTGATTTAGATGAAAAAAAAGATCACTTGGGTCAAATGGGAAACTTGTTTGGCTAGTAAAGCTATGGGTGGTCTTGGCATTGGAAGCATTTTCGCGTTAAACGCTGCCTTGCTCTTCAAATGGGTTTGGCGATTTCGTACTTCTTCCAATGGTCTGTGGGTTAATGTGATTAGAGAAATACATGGGATTGACGGAGGTATTGGAAGTAGTAGGGCTGGGAAGTCGACACATAGCCCTTGGAATTGCATTATCCAATCAGTTTCCAAGCTTCAAGTGAAGGGCATCGATTTATTAGCTTTATGTGCTCGTACAGTTGGAGACGGACGCTCGATCAATTTTTGGGAAGATAGCTGGTGTGGGGGGCATTCTTTAAAAGAAAAGTTCCCACGTGTTTATGCCTTGGAAGTGAATAAATCATGCACAGTTGCTCAACGTATAAACATTGAAGATTGGTCCAGTGTGCTCAGGAGATCCCCGAGAGGCGGGGCTGAGTCGAACCAACTCGACGATTTGTTGCGGGCCATCCATAATGTGACCCTTTCTGATTCTGTTGATGGCTGGAAATGGGAGTTGGACTTGTCTGGTTTTTCAGTTTCCTCCGCGCGAACCCATATCGACGAACATACTTTACTTGGTAGTTTCACGTCTACTAGATGGTTGAGATATATTCCTATCAAAGTTAACCTTTTCATTTGGAAGTTGAGGCTCGATAAACTTCCTACTTTGGCGAATATGGATAAAAAAGGAATTGATGTTGCTTCCCTTTTATGCCCTGTTTGTAATGCTCATGTGGAGAACGTTGATCATCTTTTTTTCTCATGTGGGATGACTCAAGATTTATGGGGCCTTCTGGCTAGATGGTGTATGTTGGATATTCCGGAGGTCTCTAACATCGTGGAATGGTTTTCTTGGTTAGATGCTGCTCATGTGTCGAAACATGCTAAGGCTATTCTTGAAGGGATCGCTTCTACTATGTTGTGGTCTATTTGGAACTTCCGCAATGCTTGGATTTTTTCGACGACTAAACCTAAAAAGCCGAATATTTGGGATTATATTGTTCATCAATCTTTCTTGTGGATTTCATCTAGAAACCCAAAGTGTAGATTTAGATGGCTAGATTGGTTAAGAAACCCTATTGAAACTCATCTTTCTTTGTAATCTTTTTTTGCTAGCGTTTGCTAGCTTTTAATATATTGCCGCCGTTCCAAAAAAAAAAAAAAAAAAAAAAAAAAAAAAAAAAAAAAAAAAAAAAAAGGAATACAAACACCTGTTTGGGTGACTTGTAATCTAGTTTTAATAAAAAGAATATATAGTGTTAATGAAAAAGTTTGATATCTAAGTGAATTTCACGTATGTTATCCCGAAATTTACAAAAACTTGAATATAAATTAAATCAAACATTTAGATCATCAAGTTAATAGAAGTAAATAAAATTTAGAGGCTAAAGGCAGTTGATGTGACTTGATCTCATGACCCCTACCACTTTGAAAGTTCAAAGGACCAAGTTCTTGCTACATAATAGTGGAGCTTCTCCTTATAAATGATAATAATGACTTATTTAAGTGGTAAACTAGATAAGTTACATACTTCTTATAAATGATAATAATGACTTATTTTAAGGTTATGAGCTGTTTTGTTTATGTTCGTGGTGTGCACTCTTGTTTGGTTTAGGTACCTAGTATGTATTGCTCTTTGTTTTATCCATGGTATGCAACTATGCACCTTACATTTATGTGGTTATTTTGTTTTATGGGATAGAGTGTGTGCGACAGGCCTAGCTTATTATAGTGGTTACGAATAAGTTGTTTCAGATGAGGCTTATGTGTTTTTTTTGGTTATGTGAGTTATCATTTGTAAATGTTTCTATTGGGTCCGCTTCATTTAATTATTTTGTTGATAAAGTGGAGGTCATTTGTTCCTTTTTTGGAGCGGTTTCAGTTTAGTTTAATATATCACCATTCAGAAAAAAAAAAAAAAAAAAAAAAAAAAAAGTTACACACCTCTTCATATTAATATGGTTTAATTGATTTGTAACTTGGTATAAAAGGATAGCTCTTTTTTGTCTTTGTTTCTAAATCGCATTAGATAAAAGAAAAAAAAAAAAAAAAAAAAAAAAAACGACTCTTTTATAAGTATGGAATTTTAAAAGGTTTTAGAGTTTGTGTGCATGACACTTAAATAATATGTAAAAAAAATAAAAATAAAAAATAACGTCCCCAAATGTTAATCGCCAACTATGTAAGCTAAAATCCAAAAACTTATCAAAACTCAAAACTCAAAACCCTCTCCTAAAATTTATTCAAATAATACCAAACTATTGATTCTTCAATCGCTAATAGCATTCAAAGATTCAATGTCATTATCAACATGAAAGTATGTGAATTGTTTATAAGAGTTGTTATCGACAACGGTAATTATATTATAACGAGGTCTTAAGCCCGCGCGTTGCCGCGGGGTGTTTTTATACAACTAATTCTCATACACATGTAAAGATCAAAATATATTTTACCATTACCGTATAACACCTTTATATACAATGTTGTGAAGCTGGCTCAAAATTACCAATCCTTTAAACTAACACAAATAATAAGTCCATAGAATGACTCTCAGTTTAAAAATGTTTACTGGTATCAAGTATCGGTAGTATCAAAACACATGTCGCGGGGTTGGGATGCCGCTGCCCGTGCATTGTATCTGTACCCAAAAAAAAATAAAGCAAATTCAGAACCTGTCTACACATGTTCAGGATTTATATATGAAAACAGGCAAACTATCAACAGGTGTGCGAACGTCAAAAACCTGAGGTTGAATCGTTCTTGTGCAAAAGTCCAACACCAAAGTAGTCGTCGATGCGGCTGCACATGATGTTAAAAACATTTAGTTTAACTTTAAGGAAACATGAGGAAAGGCAAGCAATTGAAAAAAACAATGTAGTGGTAAGCTTGTACTGAACTAAGGTCACCTAATTCATCTTCCTTTTGCGTTCATTAACCGAATGCTAGCCACATTGCTGACCAGCCACTGTAACTCTTCAAATCTGTGAAACCCAAAACACAACAGTAGCTAAGTATTAATTAATCAAGGCATTGAATCTTATTCACAAACATGAAGATTCCAAGAAGGTGCAAACCTTGATTAGAACTCTATTATTAGGGGGCTTCAAATGGTTGATGCAATCCGTCGCAAGAATAGCAACAATATTATCCTCATGTTTTTGCAATGTCAAGATTGAGAAGCTGAATAAAATTGCACGCTGAGTAACTCAAAGATATAAATCTACTATCAATTTTTTTTCTTCTTAAATTTAACCCCTGAACTGAACTTAAAATCTACTGTATACGGTATACCGATCCAAAATACAACCACCTAATAATGTTACCCATCTAAACAACCCAAGAAACTATTAATTCTAAACGGTTCATGCTGATGCGTTCCTACTAAAAGATAGTTTGAAACAACATAGTCTAACCATATGTTGATGTCCACATACATACATAATAGTGATTTTTTTATAAGCTAGAGTTCAAGCTTAACGGTTTATGCCTTCCCTAAAATATCCAAACAGTAATTCTAAGGTTATTGAGTTTTTTTCCAAGTCACGGGTCAATACAGTCATTGAAACAAAATCTACTTGATATTCGCCACAACACGATCCGTCTAAAGTTAAAAGAAAAAATAATTATTTTTTACCAACCTGCTATCTTTTACTCTAATTATCTGCATCTATCACGACTCGCAACTGTTGATAGTTCGCCTTTCCTCATGTTTCCTTGTTACATTTGCACATGTGTTTTTAATCTTATTACTTTATAAATGTTGCAACTTCATGTCTTAATCGGAGTGTAATAAGATTGATCATGTCTTAATCAATCTTAAGTAACATTTACGACTCGCAAATGTAATAAGATTACAACTATCAACAACTAAATGTTTTTTTTTTCAATTGAAAAAAACAATTGAAAAAATTTCACGTCTAAAAACAACTTAAATATGATTTTTTAACTCCTATAGACTATAGTCTTATGTATTATGCATTTATACTGTAATACCGGACAAAAATCAAGCAAATGTAATAAGATTGCAACTCTAATAAACAACCATCTATTGAAAAGAGCATTACCTGCATACGGTTAGTTGATTCGCTAGCAAGCCACCTAGTTGATTCGATAGAAAGGCCATCAAAGAGTTTCTGATAAATGTGTGGGGCCTTTTTTGGTTAATCTGATAAAGAATCTCTTGCCATGGCTAGTGCACCATCGTATGTCTTGTTTCCACCGATAAACCAACTCGAATACACAAAACCACAACCAGATATTCCTGCCACTTGAGATAGGTGATCATCTGTCAAGCCCCTCCAATGAGAGGGTAGAGGGTCTCTGCTTTCGAATTTATCTGGTGATACCGCTATTGCCTGCACTCGCCACATAACATTCCTGTCATTCTACGAAAAAGAAAATCCTAAAGATATCAGTCTTTTTGCATGTGTTGTACTTTATAAATATTGCAACTTCAGAGTGTGGTAAAGCACCTGATAAATAACATATTTTAAGACATGATCAATCTTCATTTCTGCCTCAAGGTCAAATATGTGAAGCTTCCACTGTCAAGTAAAGAAAAATTGATATCAGATACTGTTTTCTATAGAAGTTATGTTGATGAATAATGGTAAAAGGAATTTTTATTTTATTTTTGTCTTGAATGGATCTCCGATTCTTTGAAATTATGTCGATGAATAATGGTAAACAATTCCACTGTCGACCATCACTGCTGCCAAAATGTTCAGATGTTCCAAGTAGCTTGAAGCGGGGTGCAACCCGTCGTATCTAGCATATCTAAATAGTGATTAGTAACTTACCCATGTGGTCACGGAATGGGCTGTAATTAGGGTCAGTAGGGTCTCGCAAGAAATAAAGGACTCCATTACGCAAGGCCTGCAAAACACATGTAAAAGAGATTACTCGCCTTAACAGGAGACTAAATATTTTTGTAAATTACAGAAACTGTCCTAGTGGTTTGCTGAAAATCACTAATACCATTCCTCTTGGAAACTAATTGCATAAATGGTCCGTGAGAGAAAATATCCGTTGCATAAATGGCCCCTCTAAGGACCACTTAAGCATTTAGCTTCGACAGTTGTTCCCTATCAAGGACCAATTATGCATTTAGTTTCCAGCAAGAATACCCTCGTAGTGACCATTTATGCACTGCGTTTTCAAAAGAAACGATTTCAGTGATTTTGCGCAAACCACATAATTTACTAATTATTATATGGAACATTATTTAGATAAAGTTTATCAGGCTATACCCCACGCAGAAGGCTGACAAATATCGATATCTGTAACATATAAACAATCCCTACAACCCAATAGATTAGCGAACCTGCTAATGGAGAGGCTGAAAAGAATTCAACCCATTGACCCAGTTACCGTGACGAATTGATACAATTTTCAAACAGCGTAGACATAAGTTATACTGTGGTTAATAGGTCTTTTGGAAGAAATAAAGAAGTTCAAATTTCAGGATATAGAGATTACATTAGTATCCTGTAATTACGTATGTTTATGAAACTGCTATCTCAATTATGAAGTAACAAAAAAACTGACAATACCTGTAACTCAGAACAGCTATTATCTCCAGAATTGTCTTTAGATGAACTGGGCGTGACCGTCAAATACTGTCACCGGGTGCAACATCACAGATCCTCTGGAAAAAGGAACAAAAAATATATTAGCTCAAATCACGCAACATGAATAAAGACTGCCTAAGCACCTCAAATACACGACCCCAAACATTCACTAATCACAAAATATGATAATTTGACCCATAACAATAAAATAATCAGAATAGTTGTGAGAAAGTAAAAATGCTTCTTTTTAGTGATTATCCGCTTAACCGCTAGTTCAGTTTCAAATATGCCCATAAACCCACGAAATCTGCTAACTCAAATACCAAGCCTCAGCATCCTATGAAAGGTGGATTACGCATACGCAATACCAAAAGCTACTTATTTATGTATTCACATATCACAGTTAAACTAATGAGAAAAATACGTCTTGCAAATTATAGTGCTAAATAAGCATGACTAACCAAATTTTGAAACTGATATTTTGCTATTAATAAACTTAATACTATTAATCAACTTGATATATTAAAAGCGTTTTAGCTTTAGTACCTGACTCAATCATATAGCAATAGCACTAAAACAATACAAACATCGCAAATATGATCACGTAACCTTCCAATCAACATCTTGTCAACATAAGGGGCAAAATATGATCAAAAACACCAAACTGTCTGATCTTCCTATTTGAGTACCATTGTGACTTACTATCTTAATCATTTAGTACACTTAATAGGAAGATTTAATAGTTTGTGTAATTGAACGCGCTAAAGAATTCTGTGTCGAGCTGGATACATTTATTTCAAAACACCCATATCAATAATTCCCTAAACCCCAAAACCTGAAAATAGTCATTTATGCAAAGTACATTACTATCTTAACAACCTTACTCATAAAGTACTCATACCTGTGCTGCAAACATCATCATCAAGCCAACCTACAAAACAAATCCAAAACAACCCCTAAATTAACGAAACCCTAATTTCAGCAAAAGAAAAAGAAATATCTATATTAACTCATGAATTAGGCAAAAGTAAACCGTAACAGAAAGTTAAAAGCCATAAAATCTAAAAACCCTAAATTTAAAAACCATAAAATTAAACACAATTAAACCACAATAAATTCCAATTTAATCAGACACCAATTTTAATACCCAATTTCAATTTATTCGAAATCACAAAAATTAATAATAAAATAACTGAGATGGAGCCTACCTTTTATACCAGTTTTTCAGAGCCGATCGTTTGTGGGTTTATTTTCCCTCTTTTTCGATTAACAATAAGGATGAAAATAGACAGGATGGATCATTTGTGGGTATGTCTATGTTTTGTGAGTTGTGATAATTGTGGAGGGTTCTGGAATTTGTGGAGAGGAGGAGCGCTTTTATAATTAGGTTATTGTAGATGATACTGTGTATACACTCACACAAAACACTATAGATGCCCCGACTCGTTTGCTTTTCGGGTTTTTGCAGCTCCAGCGGACCTCCGGTAAACCGGAGATGTTGTGAGAGAGGTATGAGAGGAGAAACATTCGTTTCGGAGCCGGGTATAATACATAGGGTCGGTTTGGGCCCCCAAATAGGCTTAAAAGTAAACAGTAAAATCACGGTTCTTAGTATATAGGTATAATATAATATGAAGTGCACATGATACTTTTGAACAATTATTAACTTATGTTTTGTGTTTTTGTTTATGTTTATTTGAATAATTGAAATTATTGGAATGATTTGCATTGTTGGAGGCATTATTTTTATGTTTGTGTTGTTATAATACGTCTCTATGAATGATCGACGAAGCTTGAATTTTTGAAACACACTTTGGTGCTTGTCGGCATTTACCGGAACGGAACCGAAGAAGTTGGCAGTTCTCGGTTTCACTTTTTCTTTATTTTCGGTTCTCGGTTCCTCTGAAACTAGTTTAGTCCGGCTCAAGTACCATGGACTCCCCCAGACGTGCCATAGGTGCGGCAAAGTGGTCATATTTGATGTTTCAGGGGAGGATGGAGCCTAGCCTATCGTAAATTATATTTGCAGCGAAGTACAAACTAATATGCCTCATTTGCAAAAAGAAAAACAAAAAAAGAAAAAAAAAAGTTTGTACTAGTATTATGTATAAATAAAAAAATAATAAAAAAATGAATGTAGGTTACACGTGACTTGAACTCATGACCTACAAACTCTTTAAAGCGTGAAGGAACAAGCTTTGGCCACAAGAGTAACCCACACCCATGCCTTATTTATACTAGAATAATACTATATTATACACAGAAGAGCCTCTCATTGTACTTGCCATGCTTAAAAAAGAGATGATAAACATTACTACTCGAAGTGGCTAAAACTAAATAGTGCTCCACTTAAGATAGCCAAATTACAGTTGAGCAATCAACAAGATATGTTGCTCACATCCCGGCCGTTACATACTCTTCTTATTAATGTGGTTTAACTGATTAGTAAGTTGATATAAAACTAAAAGGATAGTCAAATAAGAGTTCTTGAAATATTTTTATAAAGCTTTATCTTTTTGTTTTGTATGTCTCTTTAGCACAACAGCCGGTTCTCAACAAAAGTACTGATCAAACTATAATTGTATGTTTTTTTTTTAAAAAACCAAACCAAATATGTGCGGGGTCTTTGGGGTAATTTAAAAAAATTCGAAACATAAAAAGACAGTGACTTGATCTCTTGACCTACAACTTGAAACGTGTAAGACCTAAGCCTTAGCCACTCCACCATCACATCACCATACTAACTTTGCTACAACAATAATACCATATCGATGCATACAAAGAGCAACTTCATATCTATTGCACCATAACAACAATAGACAGCACGTACATCATAGAACTTCTCCTCAAAAAAAGTGAAACATAGTCCATGATTGTACATTACCATGCTTTAAAAAGAGTCGATAAAAGTTACTCCTTCAATTGGTCAACCAAAAAAATCGCATATATCTTCTTATTACTTTTCACGCAATGGAAGTGGGGACATATGGGTAAAACCGTAAAACAAATATCATGAGTATTTAACTCAGATATACATTGCATATCAGGGATATCTCTGATTCTCTGTGACCGTTTCTTGTCTTTTATCCATCCTTAATATTTACCTAGTAAAATTTGAACCATGCACATGTGGATAGGACATCATGTGTCTAACCAAAACTAATAAACCACTTTGGTGATGTTTTCTCATGCCAATAATTGTTAGTAAATTATATTTGTAGCAAAGCGCGAACTAATATACCTTGTTTACGACAAAAAGCTAATGAAAGTATATTAGGTACGGTTTCTATTATTTGAAAAAACCAGATTTTACAATGGACAATTTGCGTTGCCTCGAATTTTACATTTTGATAAAACCAAATCTATAACACATGCACATGAGCACACCGTATAACTTCTTCTTACAAAAAGTGAAACATAGTCAATATATATATCACGTTATATAAAAATTCCCGGCTTCAAAAAGAGTTGATAAAAGTGAATTGTTTATATGAGTCGTTATCGGACTAAAGACAACAAGAGTAACTAAATTAATAATATGAAGTTGCACATTATACTTTTAACAATTATTAACTTATGTTTTGTGTTTTGTTTATGTTAATTTTAACTACTGAAATTATTAGAATAATTTGCAATGTTGGAGGCGTTATTTTTGTGTTTGTGTTTTTATAGTTTGTCTTTTATGAATGATCGACGAAGTTTGAATTTTTTAAACACACTTTGGTACTTGTCGGGATTTACCGTAACCGAACCGAAGAAGTTGGTATGGTTCTTGGTTTAACTTTTTCTTTATTTTTGGTTCTCGGTTCCTCTGAAATCAGTTCGGTCCGGTTCAAGTACAATGGACACCCCTTGACGTGCGATAGGTGCGGCAAACTTGTCGTATTTGATGTTTCAGGGGAGGATTGAGCCTAGCCTATCATAAATCATATTTGTAACGAAGTACAAACTAATATGCCTCATTTGTAAATAATAATAATAATAATAATAAATTAAAAAAAAAAAATGAAAGGTTTGTATTAGTATTATGTATGGTGGTTTATTATTTGGATAAAACCAAATTTAGATCGGACAATTTGAATTGGAACATACAATTTGAAAGAAACTGCAGAATCATAAAGCTAAAAAAATGTATACGCTACACGAGTCACTCGAACTCGTGGCCTACAACACTCTAAAGGGTGAAGGAACAAGTTTTTGCCACTAGATCAACCCATATCCCTGTGTTAAGTGCGCTATAATAATAATATATGCATACACAGAAGAGCCGCCTCTCATTACAAACAGTGGGGTATATGCGATGGAACACCATTGTAATTGCCATGCTTAGAGCAGGAGGTATCGTCGCGTTTTTCGCTGCGCCAAGCTACCAGCCCAAACCTTAGAACGGCGCGCTATACCACGGTTCGAGCCAAAGGAGGTGGCGCCGTAGCCACTAGCTAGCACCAAGTTATTTTATTATTTTTTTTATTCCGTTTTTCTCATTTTTAAACGTTTTTGTGGCGATAGTTAAGGCCTTGTGTTAAAAATAGAAGAAAAACAAGAAAGAATTAGACACATGTAGAAAAGGTGGATAAAGATGCAGAGATAGAAGAAGAGACCGACGTTGATAGCCAAAGTACGGTTGAGCAATCAACATGATATATATTTGCTCACATTTCGGCCAATACCTACTCTTCTTATTAATATGGTCTAACTGATTTATAAGTTGAAATAGAAGGATAGCCAATAAGCCAAATAAGAGTTCTTGGCATGTCGTTATAAGGCTTTATCCTTTGGGATAATTACCAAAATAGATTGTTGACTTTTTGACTAGTCATTTTGTAGACTTTCAAATTTCACTTTTCAAAATTAGATCAGAGCAACTTAAAAAATGAGCAACCTTCATATATGTGCGACATGTTTTCTTAAAAGATTTTAGATTCTCTACTATACATTCCAAAAGATTCTAGATTCTGTACTATATTAATAAAATATTCGACACGTGTTGCACATATATGAAGGTTGCTCAGTCGCCAAGTTGCCCTGATCCGTCGGAGGAAAGTGATTTAAAAATATCTATTCAAAGAATGTGCTTTGGGCGACTGATCTATTTTGGTAATTTTCCCTTATCCTTTTGTTTTATATATGTATGGGAAGTGATTTGCACACTCCCAAAAGTGATTGGCACACTCAAATTTTGAGTGTGTTGACATTTATACCCTCACATTGTTTGGACTTATTCATATCCTGTAAGGGTATAAATGTCAACACACTCACATTTTGAGTGTACCAATCATTTGTGGGAGTGTGCAAATCACCTTCCTGTATGTATCACATAAGCACAACTGCTGGTTCTCTCAATAAGAGTGAAACAATGATTGTATGTTTAAATAAAAACCCAAACAAAATATGTGGAGATCATTTTGGTAATTTAAAAAAATTCGAAACATTAAAAACCAGTGATTTGTGGGTTGGATGACTTGATCTAATGACCTACAACTCGAAAGTGGTAAGAACTAACTTTTGCCACTCCACCAACACATCATCATATTAATTTTACTACAATAATAGTACTGTATAGATACTTACAAAGAGCAACTTCAAATCTATTTCACCATAACAACTATATAAGTGAATGGTGGTTTGATTATTTACAACAGCAACGACACATAAAAAAGGTTTGAATGAAAATCGGGGATGTTAATTATTTAGATAAAGTCGATTTGCTGTATTGGACAATTTTGATTAGATCGTAATCAATGAAGGATCTTTTTGTTAATAAACTTGGAGCATCATAAAACAAAGAAGAAGAAAAATAAACTTGGAGCATCATAAAGTTAATAAAACAAAGAAGAAGAAAAAAAAGGTCTGTAGCTACTCGAGTGACTCGATCCCATGGCCTAAACGCTCAACATGCCAAAGACAAAGCTCTAGCCACTAAAGCAACCAACAGACTTGTATTTACAACAATAGTTTTATATACGTACATAGAGAAGCTCTTCCTTGTAAACAATGAAAATATAGTCCATACATTAATATTGTTGTATTTGCCATGCTTAACAAACAGGTGACAAAAATTACTGCTTTAAGTGGTTAGAACTTAGAACTAAATAAGTTTCACACTTCTTATTAATCTTAATATAGTTTAATTGATATGTGTAACTTGATATAGAAAAATAGCCAAAGAATAGTTATTGGCATATCTTTGTAGCTAGCTTTATCTTTATGACTTGTATACATATTATATTAGATCAAAACAAAAACTTACATAGTTCTCAACAAGAGTGACTAACAATGGGCAATTTAAATTCGATTGTAAGTCTTGATTAAACCAAAACCAAATATGTGCGAAATCTTGTGGGTAATTTAAAACAGAATTGAAACATCGAAAACTAAAAGAAAATAAAAAATAAAAAAGGATTGGTTGACGTTGTGGCTTGATCTAGTGACCTAACACTCAAAGGTATTAAGAACCAAGCTCTTGCCACTACACCAAAACACACCCTTGAATTATATTTACAATATTAATATATACATACATACAAAGACTTCAAATCTACCGCACCTCATAACTTCTCTTTATAAACACCGAATACATAGTTCTTGTTAATATAGTAAGAGCAAATAATTTGCATTCTTCTTGTTAATATAGTTCAAATTGAATTGTATCTTGATATATGAGGATAGCCAAATAATAATAGTTCTTTAAATATCTTTATAACCTTTTTTTTACGTCTTCTAAGTGAATACAAACACGTATTTACAGAAACTTGAAATATCTGAAAGAAACAAATTAAATCAACATTTAGATCATCAAGTTAATAAGAAGTAAATAAAAATTTAGAGGCTAAAGGCGGTTGTCGTGACTCGATCTCATGACCTAGTTCTTGCCACTCAAGCAACCCATATCATCATAAAGGAGCTTCTCCTTATATTAAACACGAAAATATAATCCATACATTGATATTGTATAATTGCCATGCTTAAGAAATACTAGTAGATGATAATAATGACTTATTTAATTAAGTGGTAAGATAGATGATAATAATGACTTCTTGTGAATTGTTTATAAGAGTTGTTATCGGACTAAAGACAACAAGAGTAACTATATTATAATATGAAGTGCATATGATACTTTTGAACAATTATTAACTTATGTTTTGTCTTTTTATTTATGCTAATTTGAACAATTGAAATTATTGTGCATATGATACATTGATATATTATTATTCTTGTGGGTTCTCGGTTCCTCTGAAACCAGTTCAGTCTGATTCAAGTACCATGGACTCCTCTAGACGTGCTATAGGTGCAGCAAAGTGGTCATATATGATGTTTCAAGGGAGGATGGAGCATAGCCTATCGTAAATGAAATTTATATTTGTAACGAAGCACAAACTAATATGCCTCATTTGCAACAAAAACAAATGAAAGGTTTGTACTAGTATTATGTATGGTGGTTTATTATTTGGATAAAACAAAATTTAGATAGGACAATTTGAATTGAAACATACAATTTGAAAGAAACTTGAATCATAAATAAATAAAGAAAGAAAAAGTATATGCTTGACATGTGACTCGAACTCATAGCCTACAACTCTTTATAAGCATGAAGGAACAAGATTTGGCAACCATGTGTTAATTGCACCATAATAATAATATATCATACAAAGAAGAACCTCTCATTACAAACAGTGGAATATATCCGAAGGAACATCATTGTTATTGCGATGCTTAAAAAAGAGATGATAAACATTTCTACTTTAAGTGGTTAAAACTAAATAATGCTCCCCGTAAGATAGCCAAAGTACGGTTGAACAATCAACATGATATGTATTTGCTCATGTTCCGGCCGACGGCCGTTACATACTCTTCTTATTAATATGGTTTAACTGTTTTGTAAGTTGATATAAAACTAAAAGGATAGCCAAATAAGAGTTCTTGAAATATCTTTATAAAGCTTTATCTTTTTTTGTTTTGTATATGTACCACATTAGCACAACAACCGGTTCTCAACAAGAGTAATCAAACAAAGACTGTATGTTTAGAGCACTAGGTGTAGATGGCGAGGCTTGCCTCCCCATTCGGGTCTCATCCCTGCCACATCACCAAACACCTCAACTTCAACTAACCCCCCCCCCCCTCACCAAGAGTAATCAAACAAAGACTGTATGTTTAGAGCACTAGGTGCAGATGGGGAGGCTTGCCTCCCCATTCGGGTCTCATCCCTGCCATATCACCAAACACCTCAACTTCAACTAACCACAACAAACCCCCCCCCCCCCCCCCCCCCCCACCAAACAACAAACCTCAACTTCCCCATTAGGGCCCCATCTCTTACACATTTATTTTTTTTATTCATTTTTCAACCAAATTAAACTTATTTCATTCAAAACAAAAATAACTAAAATTAAAATTTTATGCTTATATTTTGAAAAAATTTAAGCTGCTAAAAAAAAAAAAAAAAAAAAAAAAAAAAAAGACCAAAACTGTAAATATTGATAAGAAAACTACAAGGACTAAAACTGCAAATAAACTAAACCATAAGGACAAGTTTATATTGTCTCTGTCATTATTTGGCATAGGATAGTAATCAAAGGTATCTAAATGATTATAAGCAAAGTCGATTTCAAGTTGACTCAGTTCACCTTTCAAAGGTATCTTCTTCTTCAAAATCAAAACCTACAAACACAAGATATAAAACCCAAAAAAAAGAAAAAAAAAAAAAAATGCTGCCATTTTGTCAGCCTTTTTGCTTCGCCGTGGCCACGGGGAGGTGACCAACAACGAGCAACGGCGAAGGCCGTTTGGTGTGACGGCGAGGAACGGCTCGCCGTTGAGCTTGCCAACTCAGACGGCGAAGCCCAACGACGACCTTACACCTTGTGCTCTTATATAGAAACCCAAACCAAATTTATAAGGACAAGTTTAGATTGTCTCTGTCATTATTTGGCATAGGATAGTAATCAAAGGTATCTAAATGATTATAAGCAAAGTCGATTTCAAGTTGACCCAGTTCACCTTTCAAAGGTATCTTTTTCTTCAAAATCAAAACCTACAAACACAAGATATAAACCCCCCCCCCCCCCCCCCCCCCCAAAAAAAAAAAAAAAAAAAAAAAAAAAAATGCTGCCATTTTGTCAGCCTTTTTGCTTCGCCGTGGCCACGGGGAGGTGACCAACAACGAGCAACGGCGAAGGCCGTTTGGTGTGACGGCGAGGAACGGCTCGCCGTTGAGCTTGCCAACTCAGACGGCGAAGCCCAACGGCGACCTTACACCTTGTGCTCTTATATAGAAACCCAAACCAAATTTATATGGACAAGTTTAGATTGTCTCTGTCATTATTTGGCATAGGATAGTAATCAAAGGTATCTAAATGATTATAAGCAAAGTCGATTTCAAGTTGACTCAGTTCACCTTTCAAAGGTATCTTCTTCTTCAAAATCAAAACCTACAAACACAAGATATAAAACCCAAAAAAAAGAAAAAAAAAAAAAAAAAAAAAAAATGCTGCCATTTTGTCAGCCTTTTTGCTTCGCCGTGGCCACGGGGAGGTGACCAACAACGAGCAACGGCGAAGGCCGTTTGGTGTGACGGCGAGGAACGGCTCGCCGTTGAGCTTGCCAACTCAGACGGCGAAGCCCAACGGCGACCTTACACCTTGTGCTCTTATATAGAAACCCAAACCAAATTTATGTGGGGATCTTTTTGGTAATCTAAAAAAAAAAAACGATGATGTGGTCGTAGTGTGACTTGATCTCATGACCTACAGTTTAAAGGCTTAAGAACTAAGCTTTAGTCACTCCACCAACACATCACCATGCTAATTTTAGTACAACAATAATACTATATATAAATAGATATAGGAAGAGCACAAATCTATTACCATAACAACAATAGACAACAGGTACATCATTTAACTTTTCCTAAAAATCAGTGAAACATAGTACATAAGCGCATACTTGGTATGGGAACTTAGATTGGGTTTCATGTTGAAATGACATTAAACGTATATTTGGTTCACTCTTTAGATTAGAAGAATGATTCTAGAAATCAAAAATGATAGATGCCCATCTTCATTCGTTTTTTTGTAGGCTCTTGTTTTTTTCTCACTCTCTATATAATGGGACATACACATTACATTTTATCACTTTTCTATTTCTTTACTTAACAAATAATATTTTTTTATTTAAAATTTATTATAAAATATATTTAATTAAATATAATTTTTCTCTCTTGAAGCTACACCAAAACCAAATCCTATATCAAATCTAAATCTTAACCCAAACCCACTTATAATCCAAATGGCTCTTAAATGTATATTACCCTGCTTAAAAAGAGTTGATAAAAGTTATTCCTTCAATCAGTCAAAACCAGTAAAATTTGCTTTTATCTTCTTATTAATATGTCTCCATATGATGGTAGTGGGGATATATAGTGTAAAACAAATATAATGAGTATTTAACTCAGATGTATGTGATATAACAGGGATATTTCTGTGACTGTTACCAATTTTTCTTTAGCTACCTTTAAATATTTATCTAGGAAAATTTGAACCATACACCTCTTGATAGGACATCATGTGTCTAACCATTAGCCAATAGGTCACTTTGGTAATGTTTTTCTCATGCCAATAATTGTTAGTAAATTTTATTTCCAGCAAAGCGCGAACTAATATACGTTGTTTACGACAAAAAATTAATGAACGGTTTATATTATGTACGGTTTCTATTAATTGAAAAACCAAATTTTACAATGGACAATTTGAGTTGCCTCGAACATTTTACATTTTGATAAAACAAAGTATGTGCAGGATCTATCCTTTTGGTAGATTCATTAAAAAAAGAGCATTTTCGAAGCGGATGTTGCTCGAACTCGTGACCTGCTCACATTGAAAGTAACAAACACCACGCTTTTGCCACTACAACAACCAATCTTTTATATAATAAAATAAAACCCCAAGTGAGGACTTTTTCATTTCAAAAAAACTAAACCATACCTTATTTAGTAATAATATTATTAAAAAAAAAAAGATTATTTTCTTATTAGGTAACATTTTATACTTATCCATAACACAAGTAGAAAATAAATACAAAAAATATAGATAAGATGCAATTAACAATATGATTAAATTTTTTAAATAATTATCTTTAATAATAAAAACTATAATAAAAAATCATAAATCAAACAAAACAAAGATTAAATCATTTGTCTTTTAATAAATAAAAATATATGATTACAAAATTTCTTTTAAAAAAAACCCACGCATGCGCGGGTATTATAACTAATATGCCTGATAATAAATTAATATTTACATATACCTACATACATAGAGCAAATAAATAACACATGTACATGAGTACACCGTATTTCTTACAAAAAGTGAAACATAGGCCATAAATATATCATGTTATATAAAAATTCCCGGCTTCAGAAAGAGTCGACACGTCTATGTTTGGGAAGCCTTTTAGAAAACACCAAAAACGTCCCGAATTTTCCTCAATATCGAAATTTATTTCATCAAAATAGAATTTGCATAGTGATTGAAAGCAAACGAGCAACAAGCTGCGCCGCTAGCCCTTTTTGGATTGCAAAGCTAACTCTTTTGAAAACTACATTTGTGGATCTATGTGTCATAACATTACTGTTCATAACTCGTTGGACTCTGTTGAGTAGTTCCACCGCCTAAGGTGCAAGGAAACCAAATGTATCAAACGCGAAAGGAATAAACACGTGTTGATTTTCAATGCATGTTTTCTCGTGTTTTGTCACTTTGCACGAGGCGGCTTTCAAAGCGGCATGTCCGGCTGTAAAACCCCGACTACTCAACCCCACTAGAGGAGAAACCCCGGTCAGATCCACACAAGCATGTTTTCCTCCAACCCATACAAAAATCAAAATGTGTCGGTCTCAATGTAGATCTTCCATCTGACGGGTCCGTCAAAAAGTTCATAGGCGCTTCTTTCTTGGCAGAGATCCCGGCACGCCTACATACATAAAAAAGGTCATCTCTAACAAAATCATGTCTGTACTTAAAGCCCGGGAGCTCTTTACAATGAACCACATGTTCCCCAAAGGAATCCAAACATGCCTTGCGACAAACAGGGCATATCTCATCAACCGGAAATAATGGAATCATAAGGCGATACTTAAGGATAGTACGATATTCCACCGGTGACATATGCTGACCTAGCCCGTCTATGAGGATAGCTGATAGAAAATCTTGAGCATGTGGTGCGCATAGACACTCAAAAACAGCTTTCTGTCTCACAGTCATGTCAAAATGAACTTCCATATCCTTGACCATTTCACTAAAAAGGGCACTCACCAGTGTTTGTTGGGATTTAGAGGGGACGGTGTCCTTATTAGTGAAACCACTAAAATCAAAGCTTGGAATCGTATCACGAAGACAATCCAGAGCAGAAACATAATCAACATCCATACCACATATGCCACTGTCACGTAAGATGTGGTCTTGTAGCACCCAAGATTGGGCCCTCGATGCCACAAAAGCATAAGAGGAAACCACTTTTGCCGAGTACAAATCCAAACCACCCAATCGAATAGGCAAAGAAGAAAGTCGCCACTGTAAGTCTCCAAAGAAAGGTCCTCCACAAACCACTATGTTCTCGATCGACTCACGCAATCCTTTGTCAAAGAACAAAGTTGCATCCTCCATGTGTACAGGTTGACAAGTCCTTAAACCAAAAAAGAGTTTACCAATACCCATACATGATTGAAGCAAAAGGAGCTCACTCTGCGGATCATGTAACTGTGGAAGAAGACTCATCAAATCAACAGCATTCGCGGCTCTCCTCATAGCCAACCCACTGATAAAATTAGCGTCTCGACTAACAGCTCCCCCAAGAAGCTTTACACCCAATGACGGCCTTCGAATATCGACAGGAACTAAACCCTCACGAAGCTTTACACCATTACACGAGGGCCAAAATATCTCTGTTTTCTTGATATTAAGTTCAAGACCCAAACCTAGACCACTTATTCTTATAATGTCTAATGCCCTGGCCACATCTTCTGAGTCTCCAATAACGGTCTCATCATCAATATAGCAAGCATGAAGGAGAAGCTTGCAACTGTCTCTGATCTTATGTACTAGTCGGTGCAATACAAGAGCAAAAAAAAAAAAAAAAAAAAAAAAAAAAAAAAAGGTCCCAATGGGTCGCCTTGTTGCACTCCAGTGGCAGACCATATATGTGTGTCTCCTATATACAATCTCGCTGCCTGCCCATATAAGAAATCGACCCACAAAGATATGGAGGGACACCTCACCCTAACCTCATGAAGTAATGCCGATCTATCCACAAGGTTAAAAGCATTCGAGAAGTCTACAGTAAGCATTGCAAGAGACCCATCATTGTGATATTCACTCAACACCCTATTGACGCTATGTAAAACAGCCTCAGCGCAACCCGACACTCCGACTCCAAACAGAAAATCACTAAGGTAGTTTGACATTTCTTTACCCACACCTTTCATAGCAACCTTGGAAACCAAACGTCTCCATATAGTACCTACTGCAATAGGTCGAATCCCGTTATCTGGTTTAAGGTGTGGCGTGAGAGGAGCAAAAGCAACAAACTCCGCTAAAATAGTCGGACACCTTCCCACTAACCACAAATTAACGACTGAGGTGATGGCCTTTAAGAGATCTGCAGCAGTAGTAGACCCCTCTCCACATAAAGCATCTAAAATATGTTGTGCCCTTAATCCATCTCTCCCACATGAAGTACCTTTAGGGAACAATATAATGCAACCAAAGACACTATCAATATCTGCTACAAGGGGTGGCTCGAAAAATGTGTTATTCGACATGGATGGGGGTGGCTTGTAAGGATGCTTAGCCTCCAAGGCTTTAATGGTATTGTCACAGTATGGAGCTACACCGGACGAGGATAACACTTTTACTGCTGCCGTAAAGTGCCCATCCGCAACCTTGCGAAGACACTGCCTGATGTTGGTGTTACCCGTTGTTCTCTTTTCTAGAAAATCACCCCCACCTTGGCCAAAGGATTCCAGCCCAGAACCATCTAACATACTATTAACTAACATTGTAATACCATCATCTTTTCCCCATGTAGCCAGTAACTTCAGGATAGAACTTTGTTGCAATGATTTTCTATTCCCATACCTACGTTCATGTCTATTCTTGGGCCTACACAATTGAAGCGTGCACAGTGGAAAAAGTAACAATCTGACCCATGCATCAACAGAGTCAGGCTGGGCAACCACCTTGTAAAGGACTGTTATCAAAGCCTGAGAAAAAGCGAGCCGACAACCATGAGGGATAGATTTGACAGTAGTGATAGGGACTTTGAAAACACGATCCAGAAGCTCAGTATCCAAAACCAACCCCTCAGTTACTTTTGTCTCAGGCTCCTTATTAGACGGATTAGAAATGCCAACAATATATCCACTCATGTCGTCAGACCTTCAGCAAAATGAACAAGACCATCCGGGTGATGACAAGCATGACTTGCAGCATGTAAAGTCATACACTTCCCACACAACCATTGATCAAATAGCTTCAAAGTTTCCTCGACTGCCATATAAACCATGGTCCGTAGAAATAGCCTCGCGTAAGACACATTTACGTTCATCGGTCGAAAGGTGTAGCCTCTTGAGATGAGAAATCAAACGAGCAATCCCTCACCATCCGGGCAACAATGAAATCTCCGGAATGAACATGGCCAAATCCCGTCTGAAGAGGAAGAGGAGGTAGTCATGAAATTAGAATAATGAAAATACGTGAAATGCGTTTGTGAAAAAAAAGGATGATATGTTTTATGTATGTTTTTTTGGTTGAGACATTTTTACAAACACTTGGTGGGTAGTAAATTATTTAATGGGATTTTTATGTGTGTGAATATAAGGGTTGCAATAAGGATTTGCATTTTTACTGTTGCTGTAAAATGGTGGAAAGCAAGAAAACTACATGGTTGTTTAATGTTTAACGTGGTGAGTGGTTGCGGTTTAAAAAAATTGACGTGGTGAAAGTTTGAATATGAGGGTTGCAATTAAAATTCCAATTGGCCAATGAGAGGGTTCGATTTCAAAATCGGGCCCTCTCATTGGTTAATTGAATCTCTTAATTTGGCCAAAAAGTGAGTTATCTTATTATATAAAAGATATAATATTTTCTTGGATAGTCTCTGTATGGATTTATAATGTCGTAAACATGAGCTTAAAACGTGTTGATGGGACATTTGATGATAACATCTTGAATAATACTTTTGCGGGTTACAACAAAACAATGTTTGAGATTTGATGGATGGGATGGGTTAATGATATGCTATTCAGACTTAAAAGGAGGTTTTTAAAAACACTTTTGTTTCAAGAACATTACTCATCAATAAGTTACAATCTTCAATAAGTTTTTATAGGTGCATCATCTCATGTTATTGTTTTGATGAGGCTAACATGTTTTTGTTGTTGTAACCTTATGCCATATTGACAGTTATGCCCAAACTAAACAAATGGTGTAGATAATTCTCATGTTAACATAACTACGTATCACATATCACATATGGATTTGATCAATGCATATAAAAGATGTAGGTTAGATGTGGCACTTATATTAATGTTAGTTAACTTACGTTTGAAACTTTTGTCTATATTTTGTTACTTTACGAATCCATAAATGTAGGATTTGAGCCCGCTGTAACGTGCGGGCTTTATAATCCTCGTTTAACACGTCTTTTATTTCTAAAGCTTTAAAAAGTTTTGGATTGTGAGAATAGCTTTATAAAGTGAAAAGGTTTATAAATAAGTATACAGTATACTTGAATGACATTGAAATTTTATAAACCTTTTAGAAGTCTATCATTGTAGATGCTCTTATAATGTTAGACGCCAAAATGGCTCATTTATACTGGTTAAAATATCATTTTAGTATTTAGAAGTTAGAACAACGAAAAAGGAACCAAAATAATAATTGCATTCTATGTAATGATCAGCTTACCTCCCCTTTTACTTTATTATTTTTTGGTTATGTCTCACAATTTCACCAGAATATATTTTATATAAAAGGGTGTAGTTTCATTACATATTACCTACTTGGCTAAAGTAATACAGTAATTTATATTTTCGACTTTCAAGTATACACACGTATATACATAGGAAATTTTTTAACTTGGTTAAGGCAAAGAAAACGTAAAGATAAAAATAAAAATGTATAGATCTTTAAAATTCTCATTTTCACGTGGCCTTATGTCAAATCTTGGCACACTTTAGCGGATTTTGGGCTACCGTCCTATTAAATTCGGACGTCAAAAAATTGTTGTCTATATTATGTATTGCTATTAGAGACAAACAAATAATATGTTGATCACAACAATAAAAGATAAAATGTAGAAAACGATACCGTAATTATTTTGATAGTGTGACACAGAAACACAAGGAATGTTGAGGCGTGTGATGCTCACACTTTCTTTAAGACAGATTCGTCCTCTCCATGGTGCTTGATAATCGTGAACGTCTATCTCCCAGGATACAACAACAACGGATAACTCCGTTAGCACAAACAGGTTATCAAGGCGAACCAAAACTGTGCATTCCCTCTATTACAACCGATACAAAATGAATCAACATTGAAGTCAACAACAAATGAGAGGAATTAGTTTATGTGTTTTCGGTGTGTACAAAGAAGAAAAGACTATTCCAATATATAGTGAAAGGAGGTGAATGTAAAATAAATGGCCGGATTAATTAACACTATTAATCCTACTAATGACTCATGAACACATAGTTAATATGGTGGTTACAAATGAGCAAACATTAACCTTGCTCTAAAAGCTCATTAGTATATTTGATGACTATCAATTGTCATTCAAACCCATTATTGATCATAATTTTCCAACAAAAATTTATTTCTCAACTATAGGGTTACAAGCGGAATACAACAATGAAGATTCAATGATATAATTTTCTTTAAATCCTATAAATAAGTAGTATCCAAAAACAATCTTAAATAAATTTGTAAAATATTTAGTCTTACTTTTCTTTGATACACATGTTTTAAGAACATGAATAGTTAAACTCTTTCTATGCCTATTTTTATACAAAATAGTTTGCTATTGTTTTAAGTCATTCAAACCTAAAAGACCCGTCATCCGTAAATGTACGGTTTAAGAAAAAGGTATAACAAAAAGACATATTTGACCGAAAACTTTAATTATAGGGTACCCGCCGCCGCAACACACGAGTACCCTAACAAAATCAAAAACCAAAAAAATGTTTCTCAGTTTTTTTTATCAACTACAAATCCTGTCCAATAATAGAAACATATTTACTTGTAAAACATAATAACTTGTAAAACCACAAAAATAGCATTCTCAAAAGTTCAGTTACGTATTTAAAATCTCTATTATAACAAACACGAAAGTTATATATGTTTCAAGTATCTGTGACACTTGTTCATCTTACATTTACCATTAAATTACCTAAGTGATTATCTCGCCCCACTTCTTTGCCCTGTATCCGGAAGATGATCATTAATTTGGTGCACACTCATTCCGTCTCATACGCATGTTGGGGCGTTTGGAGTTTCATGTAGTGTGCTTCCTAGTTTCATGTAGTGTGCTTCCCTGTATCCGGAAGATGATCATTAATTTGGAGTTTCATTTTGGACTTTGCCTGGTTATTCCTTTCAGAGTCACATACATACTTAACTCGTAATAAGAATTTAAGATATATAGATACAGTTACTGTCAAATATATGTTGCAGTGTAGTTGGGAAATTAAGACCGTTGTGTTTGCTTTGGGGGTAAAGAAAATCAATGATGAACGAACTTACGAACATTACGCAAGACTCATATTTTGTTACAACAGCAGGGAGCAAAAGTAACTAAGTTTACTTCAAGACATGCCTGGAACTTTTGAGATTGTCGTGAGAAAGCACATTTTCTGGTAATTTTGCTAGTTTACATGATCAAGAACAAGTTTTTACAACATATTTCTAGACAACTCTCCACTAAAATGGTTAAAAAGGCAAAGCTTAGTTACCTAGTCGCCTCCGCTTAATTCTTTCAAGTGCACCAAGACGGGTGTCACCGTTACCTGTTTCCTTCTCTTTTTCCACTTCTTCGTCGTCTCGTTTCCTAACAAGACCACCGACACAGCATCTGGCACATCTTTTTGTGCAATTTCGACTTTGCCGTCATCAACTTCTTCATCACTTTCGCTTCCTTCTGGAAGTTCAATTTCTTCTTGATTTTGGATCAATCCTGAAGCGGTTTCTGATAACTGTATGCTGCTACTCACAAATCCAAGCTTCCTCGCAGCACTGTTTTCCTTTGGTGCTAGCTGCCTTTCTAAAGCTTCCATTTCATCCTCAGGGACTCCGGCTCTCTTTAACTGATCCATTGCTCCATCTACAGTAGGCTTCTGCAAGTACTCGGGCAAAAAGACGTGTGTCTGAAATAACAAATTAAAACATATTAGTATCATGATCCTCAATCCTCATGCACATCTCTATGCCAATTATACCTCTATACAATCTCCAATTTGCATTCTAGGGAATTGGGCAGTTGATAAGTAATTTAACGAAAAAGTTGTAGCTGTTTATCAATATTTCTCCCTACATGTAGCAATTTTGAACAATTTGCTTATTGGGTCAGATTAAGTCGTATTTATGGGTGTATGCAATCTGAACTACTCAAGGCTTGCCTCGCTAGAAACTCAACATGAGCTCAAGATAGACAAGCTAGAAGTTGAGTTGGTTTAATACAGGAGCTTGAGCCTAAGCTTTAAATACTGAACTCACTTAAGCTTGCAAGCCTAAACAAACGTGCAGACAAAAATCAAGACGATCTTTGGCTTCTTTAGACTCATCTGACAAACAAGCTCAATCGTATAAAATCAGTCACGATCTTAGCTCACATTTTATAAATGAATCGATCTCGAGATCGGCTTTTTTACAGCCCTGGTCATGTTTGATTTCAAATGTGTCCCCCAAAAACTATTATTAATGCATATAACCTCTAAAAATTTGTTTCATTCGAACATTTAGTTCTGATAACAATTATTTAAATGTGTCCCCCAAAAACTATGTTTAATGCATACAATTTCCTAATTTTGTTTGTAATCCTAACTAACACACTTATTATTCATTGAAAATCAAAAACAAACAAATAAGCATAGAACAAAAATGGTGTTTACTTAGCGCCTGCCGGTTTGAACAGAAATCAATTTTGAACTGTTGGACAAGAAAAACCAGAAAGAAAGTAAGCATACCTGGCTATGTCTTGCAGAAACACTCCTCTTAATCCGAAGCATGTCCCGGAAAGTATCCTCATTGCCATGGTTTACTTCAAATTCATTCCACTTTTTCCAAAAATCACCATCAAACAGAGGGTCTGCCAGCCTAGATGCATAGTTGTAAATCTGACGCGCACGATCAATTTCTCCAAGACTTTTTTCAAGCTCAGCATACTTGATGCACATCTTCATAGCATCTTTCTCGGGGATTCCTTCAGAAGAAATAGCCTGCGCATAGATCTCCCGAGTTTTTGGAACACCATATATTTCCGCTGCACGAGCAATGTATATTTCATACATGCTCAACTGCTCGCTGGCTGGGACCGCCTTTGTTGCTTGATCATAAACACCCATGGCTCGTTTAGCTAGACCAAAATCCTCTTCTAACTTGGCATACTGAAGATATAATGGCTTTAAAACTTCAGCAGGAGCCTGTTTAACAGCATGCTCAAATAGCTCTCTAGACCTTTCAAGTTTTGACTTTCTGTATCTTTTGACAAACTTTGAGAGATAAGTAACCCAAATGTCTTTCACATGTGAATATTTGAAGATCTTCACCCCTCTTTCATAGACCTTGAAAGCATCCTCAAAATACTTATGATCCTGGAGCACATGTAAGTTAAATTTTAGTTTCAGAAGCATTAAGTAGTAGAAAAATAACATGAAGAAAAATCAGGTTGCAAAATTGAAAATTGTGGATATAATGAAGAAAATACAAGTGACTTTACATACCTCAAGGAGCATTGCATAGTTTATAATAATTTGTGGTGTGGCAATCTGAAGATCCAAGATCCGCTCATAGACAGCACGGGTTGATTCCAAAGTTCCTAAACTTTCCTCTAAATCCACATAAAATGTCCAAATTCTTAGACACTTGTGCAACTTTATTTGTACTGGTTGATTGCCATCAGCAGCCACTGCAGTAGAAAATTGCAAGATAAAAACAGTGTAAGTTGTAACTCTAGAGTCCAAGCAATCAATTATAAACCATGCATGCTACAAAAGTGAACAGTAGAAACCAATTCGTAATATGCACCATTCGTATCTAACCGAATGGCAGGGCAACTTTTATGTGTTTGCATTACACCCGAGTTTATTAATACAGTAGCAATATAAAGTTGTCTAAATCAACTACACAAAACTATACCAATGGCAGGGCACAGATAGCTAACATAATCATAAAATGTGTCAATTTCAACCCACTTACTAATGAGATTGGTTTGATTTTGGTTGTGTTTTATCGCTAGTGGGTTAAATAAGACCAATATAAAAAACTCAGTTGAAACTGAAATAAGTCAGAGAGATTAAAATATAGTAAAACTTGTTGGGACAACCCAACCCAACCTGTCTGTTTGGACCCATACTACAAATGACATGTGATGACCCTGTTCTGACCATTACCTAACTAACCCCATTGAATATTGTTACATCTAATATTGGAAACTGCCAAGATATATATCTCGAACTATGCGGTCATCCTCAACCAGATAGAACAGAAAACTGTAGTTCTATCAGTAAATGGTTTCTGCTATGATTTATGTAAAATTTGGTTTTGTATTACCCATGTTGTGCACTTATGGTAATTGCAAAGTGAAAACAAAACAAAAGCAAATACAAAGGTATCAACTATGCATGACAAAATTAAATATAAATAGAGGAATAGCTTACCTCTGCGTTTCACCTCGGCAGACGGTTCAGCAGTAGCACGCCTCATTAACTCCAACGCTCCCTTGAAATTCTTGTGCCTAAGTTCCATCTCTGCCCATTCACACCAAACACTAGCCAGGTCATCCACGGCTTTATAATTAACTTGCACAGCCTTATCTAAGATCACCCTAGCATTAGCTATATCGTTATGAGTTTCATACAACTTCGCAAACGCAACCCATAACGTATGTGGTTTGCCAACCGCTTTCATTGGGTCAATCGTTCTTACAGCCTCGCTGTATGTCAATATCTGCTTCGTCGGATTTCCCTCAAATATCTTAACTCTCCTATGCCACTGTTCCACGTTATGAGGATTTTGGCGTAAAAGAACACTATTAGCTAATTCAGGACTCCGATTTATAAGATGCTCCAATCTCTCTATTTTCAAATCAACATCCTTCTCGTCACACAACCAAAACTTCTTAAGCTTCTCCTTTAACTTCCCCACATTAAGCCGATTATCTTCCTCCTCTTCACCATCATCCTCAACACCGTTCTCTTCCCCACCGTCTTCGTCCTCACTCATTGCTTCCATCTTCAATGCAAGCACACTCTCTTCAAACTGCAAATACGCGTCAAAAATCATACTAAAATCACTAACTGTAACAACCGTCGTCATCCCTTCCTCAAACACATCCCTCGCCTTCTCCAACAACTTCCTTCTAATATAATAATCCGCTAACGACGTCCACAGCCTCCCAACCTCATCACTAAACTTTCTAATCCCACCTCTGATAATCGCATCAACATTCAACCCCGAAATCTCACACGCATGATTCGTCAACAAATCACAAAACTCCAACCACAACATATGCTTGGTCTTCCCTTTGATACTACAAAAGCTATCGTCATTCAAAACCCCCGCTAACCTCTCTGCCGCCTCTTGCCACAACCCCGAACTCAACAAAAACTCAATCAAATCCTCTATATGTCGGGGCTCATACTTCAAATACCTCGTATAAACCCTAAGGGAAGTCTCAATCGGCACTCCCCTTTGACTCACAAAAACCAAATACAAGTCCCAAATCCTATCATGTTGGGTCACAGGCAACGCACACAACGCCCTATCAAACGCCCTACGTGTACGAGTCACAATCTTCTGCTCAGTCAAACTCCTTAAATACATAGTCCAAATCGTAGGCATTTTATGCATGGTGACTAAAGCGCGCTCAAAAGTGTTATTTAAACTATCATATTGGGAATGCGAGTTACGGGCTAGCTCGCGGAGATACGCGTGCCATAACTTGTAACTAGCAGGGAGGGATTTGAGGGCGCGTTCGTAAATAATGGAACGTTTTCTAAAAGGGGAGTGGGTTCGGGCGATTAAATAACGGCACCAGAGTTTTAAACTAAATGGGTTACGAATGAGTTCTTCTTCGTATACAAGGTCGTCTTCTGATGGGTATAAATATGTTGATATCGACATTAGGGATATATTAAATCACCACACTAAAACCCTAACGAGGATCAGTAGGGAAGAAAACGATTTGGTTAGAGTCAGCTTAAGGTTTTCGTGAGATTCACCAGGCGGTTTTTTGTTTTTTCTGGGATAAAACAAGAGGGAAATATCTATCGTAAAACAAACGAATATAGGAATAAGAAGAAATCGAGTTTTATTAGAAAGAATGAAAATTCCTAGAAAATATATATAGGAAAAACCTGAGTCGGTGGGTTTTTTTTATTTTTATTTTTTTTTTTATTTTCTCCTGCTTTCTGAGTCGGTGTATTCAAAACTTGATTTGAGCTTTGCCAAAACTACACATGTCGGCTAGTTACGAATTCTATCACTATGATGTAAAAGTTAATTACTAGAGCTTTTGCACGTTAACGTTGGTCATTATGAGCTACCGATGATCAAATAAGACTGGGTGTACAAATTATTTGAAACGTAATATGAAACACATTTTAATTGACCGGGTGCATCAAAATGCATTTATGATTTTTTTTTTTTTTTTTTTTTTAAATTAACATTAAATCGAAAAAATCCATAGACCTGGGCACTCGGAAAAACCCTCTAGTTCCGTCCCAGACTATATAGATACATACAAAGAGCAATTTTAAATTTATTGCACCATAACAACAATATAAGTGAATGATGGTCTGATTATTTACAACAACGACACATGAAAAAGGTTTGTATAAAAAGTGAGGATTATAATTATTAGGATAAAGTTGAATTGTTGGATTGGACAATTTTGATTAGATCGTAACATGTGGAGGATCTTTTTGGTAATTAACTTGAGCATCATAAAGTTAAAAAAACAAAGAAGAAAAAAAGATGTGTTGCTACCTGAATGACTCGACCCCTTGGCCTAGCTCTCTAAGTGCCAACATTAACATTGTATTTGCCATGCTTATAACAAATAGATGACAAAAATGACTGCTTTAAGTGGTTAGAACTAAATAAGTTACACAGCTCTACTTATTAATATAGTTTAATCGATATATAACTTGATATACAAAAATAGCAAAAGAATAGTTATTGGCATATATCTCTGTAGCTAGCTTTATCTTTCTGACAAGTATACATATTACATTAGATCAAAACGAAAAACTTATAGTTCTCAACTAGAGTGACCAAATAATAGACAATTTGAATTCGATTGTATGCCTTGATAAAACCAAACCCAAATATGTACGAGATCTTGTGGTTAATTTAAAATAAATAGAAACATCAAAAACTAAAAGTAATAAATCAAAAAATAAAAGTAAAAGAAAATAATAAGCTAAAAAATAAAATCAAAAGAAAAAAATAAATCAAAAAATAAAACTAAAAGAAAATGATAATAATAAAAATAAAAAATTAGAAGATTGTTAACACAGTGACTTGATCTCATGACCTGCTACATTAAGGTGGTAAGAACAAAGCACTTGTCACTAGGCACTAACACTCTTCCTTTTATAATTATTCCAATATTAATATATATAGAAACATACAAAGACTTCAAATCTACTGCACCTTATAGCTTCTCTTTACAAACACCGAATACATAGTCCATAAAGAAAGATATGGTAATAGTAATTACAGTATTGCTTATAAAATAGATGATAAAAGAGTTTTGCTATAAGTAGTTAAAACCAAATAATTTGCATTCTTTTTGTTAATATATATTAGTTCAATTGAATTGTATCTTGATATATGAGGATAGCTAAAAAAATAGTTCTTGATATGTCTTTATAACCTTATCTTTACGTCTTCTAAATTAATACAAATACGTATTTGGGCGACCGGCAATTTAGTTATAGTAAAAAGGATGTTTGCTAATTGAATAAATTCCATCTATATTATCGCAAAATTTAAAAAACTTGAAACATGAAAGAAAAAGAAATCAAACATTTAGATCACAAAGTTAATAGAAGTAAATGAAAATTTAAAGGCTAAAGGCGGTTGCTGACTTGTTTTGACTCGATCTCATGACCCCTACCACTTTGAAAGTTCGAAGAACCAAGTTCTTGCCACTCAGGCAAACCATATACATCATAGAGGAGCTTCTCCTTATAAACAATAAAATACAATCCATACATTGATTTTGTATAATCGTCATGCTTAAGAAATATATGATAATAATGACTTATCGTAAATTATATCTATAACAAAGTGCAAACTAATATCCCTCATTTGCAACAAAAAGCAAATGAAAGGTTTGTTTGTTTGTTTTTTTTTTTTGTTTTTTTTTTAAACGGCAACTGTATTATTAAAAAAAACTAGCAATGAGCTAGAAAGACATTACAAGGAAATAAGATAGAGGTTTTTTAACCAATACTCTCAAGAAAAAGCCCTATTACATCTACTAGAACACCATAAAAAGGACCAAGAAACAATGTCATAAAAAATGGTCGAACGATTAGGAAGCGAAGTGTCAAAAACCAACTGATTTCAAAGCCTCCAAATCTGCCACCAAGCAACATAAAAAACACCTTCTAAAATAGACTTGAGACGGGAAGAAAGCCGAAAGGATAAGAACCAAGCATCCCAATCCGAGAAAGAACAAATCTCCTGCCAATCCAAATCCCACCAACGACAAATTTTACGAAAAACAACCCGAGCCACGTCACATCGAAATAAAACATGCTGAACATCCTCCATAGCAGCATTACAAAGAGGACACAAGTGGGAATCCAACAAAACACCTTTACGACTAAGGTTAACTCTAGTAGGTAACCTATCACGACGAGCACGCCAAGAAAAAACATTAACTTTAATAGGAATGAATTTTACCCATCTCGTTGCAACATCCAACGAAGGGAGAAATAAATCATCAATAAAGTTTCTGTTGACTTTAACCTTGAATTCTCCATCTCCCGACAAATCACAAGTCCACCTATCTTTGGAAGACGAGAGAACAACCGAGTTCAGAATTGACGAAAGATCATCCCACTGCTGCCGCTCAGCTCCATCACGCACATCCCAACGAAAAGAAGTTGAGACCGAAGAAGCTCCCATTTTATTAGCCACCACAATCTCCTTATCCAATTCGAGAGCAAACAAACGGGGAAACTGAACACAAAGAGGGGAATCAGCTAACCATTTATCATACCAAAAACTAGTACAAGACCCGTCCCCAATCCGCTTCTTACAATGCGAAGTAAATTCGAAACCAGAATCTTTCAAAGATTTTACTTCACGTAAAATAGAGCACCAAATCGAGGGTTGATCAGTCACATGAAGATCAAACTTTGAGCCATAAATCGCTTGAATAACTTTATACCATAAAGAGCCATCGCCAGAAATGAAGCGCCACACCCACTTCAACAAAAGAGCACGATTCAAAGCGAAAAAACTCGAGACACCAAGACCACCGTTCATTTTGGACGCTAATACATTGTCCCAAGTAACCCATCAAATCTTTCTATCCGAAGAATCAACACCGTTGAAGAAATTAATACGGATAGATTCCATAGTCTTCAACACGCCTTTTGGAACCTTAAAGATTGACATATAATAAATTGGAGAGGCCCCAAGAACGGATTTAAGAAGGGTCAATCTGCCTCCTATGGAAAGAGTTTTAACCTTCCATTTAGATAGCCGGGCTTGGAGTTTGTTCACCAAGCCAACCCAAGATGACTTCCGAGACATACACTCCCCAACCGACACACCAAGATAACGAAAAGGAGTGTTCAAAACAGCACACCCGATCCTATTCGCTGCCTGCAAAACAACATTCTGAGAAACCCCGACACCCAAGACTTGGCTCTTTGCAATGTTGATCTTAAGGCCCGACGCAAGATGAAAGCAATTAAGAACTTTAACAATACTATGTAAGTTCTGTTCAGACCATTCTCCAATGAACATGACATCGTCAGCATAAAAAAGATGAGAAATATTAACCGAGCCATGCAATTGAAAGCCTTTAAACAGCCCATCGTCAACAACACGGGAAAAAGAGATATGTAGCGACTCCATAATAAGAGTGAAAAGATAAGGAGCCAATGGATCACCTTGTTTCAACCCACAACAAAAAGGGAACTCGGACGTTGGGCTACCATTAACCAATATGGAAGCCATGGAGGAAGTAAAAGTGCCACGGATCCACCTACACCAATTCGGCCCAAACCCAAACGCTTGAAGAACATCCAAGAGATAATCCCACCGAACCGAATCATACGCCTTGGCAAAATCAACCTTAAAAAACATAGCTTGCTTCCTTTTTCGCCTACATCAGTTTAACACCTCATTTAAGATAAAAGGACCGTCCAATATTTGTCTATTAGCAAAAAAGGCCGATTGAGTCTCGGAAACTAAATCGGATATAATAGTAGCCAAACGATTAGCTAATACTTTCGTGATCACCTTATAAACGCATCCAATCAAACTGATAGGCCGAAAATCATTAACGAACTTAGCATCATTAACTTTAGGAATTAAAGCGATGAAAGACGAATTACACCCCCTTGGGAATGTACCAGACTTAAAAAAATAGTCAACCGCATCGCAAAAATCCGCCCCAACAAGGCTCCAATACTTTCTAAAAAATTCAAACGTATAACCATCGGGGCCAGGAGACTTATTCTCGCCACAATTCCAAACAGCCCTACGAATTTCGTCCCTCGATACTGCTCTATCCAGCTCATCCACCTGATCCGAAGACAACCGATTATGAAAAGGAGCATTAAGTTTAAGACGATCATGACACGAATGCTGAAATCGAACTTCAAAGTGATTCTTAAAAGCCTCCTTCACAATACTCGGATCAGTACACCAAGTGCCCTTAACGAAAACACCACGAATCGACAACTGAGACCTTTTCTTATTTATAATACCATGAAAGAATTTAGAATTCTCATCTCCTTCGATAGCCCATTTGATTTTAGATTTTTGAACCAGATCCTTAACCTCCAAAAGATTAATATCTTGCAGCCGACGGTTTAGATCCATCCGCTTGAGAAGGATGTCATCAGAAACGTTTCCCCTTACCAAGTCTTTATCAATAGAGATCAAATAATTCTGTAAATAATTCTTTGCGTTATGAAGATGAAACTTTTTATCTTTGACCCATAAACGAATAACAGACTTAAGGTCTTGCAATTTCTTCTTGAATCTAACCATAGCATTGGAATCAGAATGCGAAAAAGACAACCACGCATGCTCCACCATTGAATCAAAACCCTCCATCCTTAACCAAGAATGATAGAACAAAATGAAACTTGAGAATATGGTGGTTTATTATTTGGATAAAACAAAATTTATTATTTGGATAAAACAAAATTTAGATCGGACAATTTGAATTGGAACATACAATTTGAAAGAAACTTGAGAATCATAAAGCTAAAGGCGAAAAAAAAAAAAAAAAAAAAAAAAAAAAAAAAAAAAAAAAAAAAATTGAAAGAAACTTGAGAATCATAAAGCTAAAGGCGAAAAAAAAAAGAGGAACGGAGTACCTACGTGACTCGAACTCATGGCCTACAACACTTTTTAACGTGTGAAGGAACAACAAGCTTTAGCCACTAGAGCAACCCATTCACCTATAGTAACTGCACTATAATAATATATATGCATACACAAAAGAGCCTCTCATTACAAACAGTGGCATATATGTGATATGCGAAGGAACATCATTGTAATTGCCATTCTTAAAAAAGAGTGATAAACATTTCTACTTTAAGTGGTTAAAAGTTAAAACTAAATGATGCTCCACATAAGACAGCCAAAGTACGATTGAGCAATCAACATGATATATATTTGCTCACATTCCGGCCGTCACATAATCTTCTTATTAATATGGTCTAACTGATATGTAAGTTGATATAGAAGGATAGCCAAATAAGAGTTTTGACATATCTTTATCAAGCTTTATCTTTTTGTTTTGTATATGTATCACATTAGCACAACTGTTGGTTCTCAACAAGAGTGATCAAACAATGATTGTATGTTTATATAAAAACCTAAACCAAATATTTGCGGGATCTGTGTGGTAATTTAAAAAAAAAAATCGAAACATATAAAAACAAGGATGAGTTTGCTGGTGGCGTGACTTGATCTCTTGACCTAGCAGTTGAAAGGTGTGAGAGCTAAGCTTTTGCCACTCTATCCATTTGGTTCTTATATATGTTGGTATCTTTATGGTTAACTTTATCTTATATGTTTTGTATATATATGTCACACTAGATCAAAAACATTTGGTTCTCAAACAAGAGTGATCAGACAATGATTGTGTGTTTACATAAAACCCAAACCAAATATGAGGGGATCTTTTTGGTAATTTAAAAAAAATCCGAAACATAAAAAAACAGTGATTTGAAGGTTCGATGACTTGATCTCATGACCTATCACTTGAAAAGTTGAAAGTGGTAACTAACTTTTTGTTAGTCCATAACACATCACCATACTAATTTTACTACAACAATAATACTGTAGAGATACATACAAAGAGCAATGTCAAATCTATTGCACTATAACGACAATTTATACTATCTATAATGGAAAAATAGTCAAAGGTGAAAAGTAGAAAAGTGAAATAGTCAATATTGTGGAATGCTGAAAAATGTATATAAGAAAATATTGAAATGCATTTAATACTCTTATTAAAACAGCTCATTACTTAAAAGTACAATGACTTATTCACATTGTACAACTAATTAAAACACATATCTACCAAATTAAATACAACCAATTAAAACACAAACCGGGTTGACCCGGGACGCTTCAAACACGACGGGTTGACCCGATTTAATTTGACCCATTTTCGACCCAACCTAGCAAGTTGACCCGGTTTAAATTGATTCATTTTTTGGTTGAACCACCCGGGTCGAACCGGGTTTCAAAACATTATCCATTACTTAAAAGTACAATGATTTATTCACATTGTACAACTAATTAAAAACATATCTATCAAATTAAATACAACCAATTAAAACAAAAACCGGGTTGACCCGGGATGCTTCAAACCCGGACGGGTTGACCCAGTTTAATTTGCCCCGTTTTCGACCCAACCTAGCAAGTTGACCCGGTTTAAATCGACCAATTTTTCGACCGGAATGGTTCAACCGGTTGAACCACCCGGGTCGAACCGGGTTTCAAAACATTATGTTAAATTCCTAAATCTTCAAACTTTTATTATTTTTCGTTTATAACCAATAAACTTTTTTTATCAATAAACTATATGTCGCTATAAAATCCCGTTGCTATGCACGGGTACTCGTCTAGTATAAGTAAATGGGTGGTTTGATTATTTACAACAACAACGACACACGAAAAAGGTTTGTATAAAAAGTGGGTACGCTAATTATTTAGATAAAGTCGAATTGTTGGATTGGACGATTTTTATTAGATCGTAACAAGTGAAGGTTTTTTTATTTATTTATTTATTTATTTATTTTTTTTTATTTAAAGAAACTTGAAGCATCATAAAGTTAAAAAACAAAGAACAAAAAGGAACGGCAACTTATGTGACTCGATCCCACGGCCTTGCACTTTAGGTGACAAGGACAAGCTCTTGCCACTCAAGCAACCAACACCCTTGTAATTATTTTACTACAATAATTTTATATATTTACGTAGAGAAGCTTTTTCTTATAAACTATGAAATATAGTCCATACATTAATATTGTATTGCCATGCTTAACAAATAGTTGACAAAAATTATGGTTAGAACTTAGAACTAAATAAGTTACACACTTCTTCTTATTAATATAGGTTAACTGAGATGTAACTTGATATAGAAAAATAGCCAAAGAATAGTTATTGGCATATCTTTGTAGCTAGCGTTATCTTTCTGACTTGTATACATATTGATATTACATTAGATCAAAACGAAAACTTATAGTTCTCAACAAGAGTGATGAAACAATGGACAATTTGAATTCAATTGTATGCCTTGATAAAACCAAAAACCAAAACCAAATATGTGCGAGATCTTTAAAATAAATTGAAACATCAAAAACTAAAAGAAAATAATTGATAAAAAAGGATAAGGTTAATGCCTTGACTCGATCTCCTTACCACTTAAGATGGTAACAACAAAGCTCTTGCCAATGCACAAACATAACCCTACGAGAAATTATTCCAATATTAATATATAAATACACAGAAAGACTTCAAATCTAGTTTGTGTTGTTGGAGGCATTATTTTTGTGTTTGTGCTGTTAGAATAATTTGCATTGTTGGAGGCATTATTTTTGTGTTTGTTTTTTTGAACGGCAACTATTATTAAAACTAGCAAGGCGCTAGAAACATTACAAAGAAATTAAATAAGGGTTCTTAAACCAAAACTCCTTAGAGATAACTCTAGAACATCGATTAGCACACCAATTATAAGAAAAAGAAACCACATCATCAAAAATCCGAGACTGCCTTGGAGGAGTGATTCGTGTAAAAACCAATTATAATAATTATAGTATAGTATCGAAGTGATCCACATAAAATACGGATCACCCGAGTCGTTTTCCAACGAAGGCGAATGGAATCGAGAATATCGATTCGTGAAATCCTGATTTGTAAAGTGAGAAAGTGAAAACTATCAATCAAATAATTCACATAATCACAAACAAGTATGAAATAAGAAAAGATTACAAGCTAATTATGCACCGAAATGAAAAACGTAAAAACGGAAACGCAACCGTAAAATTTAAAACGTAACGTATAACGAAAAATGATCCTACGAACTTGGAAATATTTTCTAAAAATTTTAAACTAATAAAAAGAATTTTAAGAAAAAGAAAAATATTTTTTAGACTTTTCTTTTATTTTCTAGAATTTATTTTGTATTTTTGGAATTAAAAATGAATTAAAAATAAAGAAAAATAGAAAAATAACTCGGAAAAATAAAAATTAAATTCTAAAAATTCTAAAATATTATAAAAGAAATTATAAAAATATTTTTGTATTTTTCAAGACTTTTTCTATATTTTTATGGATTTTTGTTATTTAAAATTGATTTAAAAGTGGAATAAAGTCAAAAGAAAATAAGATAAATAGTAAAACTTTTTAGAAAAATCTGGAAAAATTCCAGAAATTATAAAATAATAAAAAGAACTCAGAATAAAAATTTGAAATAAAAATGAAAAGTGGAAGTGCTATATTTAAGTAGAGCTGCTTATCACAAGTGCTTATTTATAAGCACTTGTGATCAAATCTGTTTGAAACTATTAATACAAACTCAAAATGATGCAATGAGATCAACTATGAAAGGAATATTCAAATGCAAACACAAAAATAAAAAAAATCAACAACTGCAACACTTATGAGTTAATAAGCTCAAAATAAGCTCACAATCATGAACAGAACATGTATAAGCAAGAACAGAAATTCAAAGATGATGTAAAATATAGTCAATACACTAAAACAACTAAGAACATAAATCAAAATACAATTCAAACAATCAGAAACAGAAACGCAAATCTGACTGCACAAACAATCAACTGTCTCACACAGTCACTACACAAGCTCAATAAGCTAATCTAACAAGATGGAAAATTCCCAACCAAGAACTGAAATAAAAAGCTATTAATACAAGCTTCTCAGAAAACTAATTAACAAGTTATAATTTCAAATTTTAAACAAGAACAGAGTATTTGGGGCAGCTATGAACTGATGGTGCAGCAGGTCTGCTTGCACAGGCAATACAGCAAGCCAAAGGGCTGGTTAGGGCTATATGCAGCCTAGTATTAGACTACCAACCAAGCCTCAAACTAAAATAAAGGCTACCAAAACTAAAGCATAAACTACCAATCAACTAGAATGATCAAGTAAACAAGTTAATTCCTACTAAGTATCTAACTGAAATCAACTTAACGCTAAAAATTACCAATTAAGAAAATTAATTAAAACTTATTAAAGCAACAACCTACTGGTTTATTAACTAAGTATTTATAATATGCCTAAATGAATCTTTAAGAACCAGAAAGTAGTGAACAAACTACAACATCTTATCAAGTACTGTTACATCCAAACACCCCCCTTATCTGCTGTTTTACACTACTAAACTCAGATTTTATCCAATATACTAAGTGCAATACATCAAACTACCTCACATATCAAAATGTGATAACTGTTAAGCAATAAACATCATCATAAACAGCTATAGCTACTGAACTCAGATCTCACAGGTAACTGCTAACAGAAAACAGTTTCAAAAATAAGAGAATCAAAAGTGATCAACAAGTAAACTATGGCTAACACTACTACAATCTAAACAATAAAAACAATGAGACAATAAACCAGTTAGACTAAACAGATTTATCAAAATGTAAGCGGAAAAAAATGAATAAACTAACAACTATGACCAATCTATCATTACAATGAACAAACTTACTCAAACTAACTCAAATAACATAAAACTACACTAGTAAAACAGAAATCAACTAGTTATAACAGATCAAATTAAACTACGAGCTAAATGCAATAAAAACTTGAAAGAGGAACAAGTACTTACAAACTTTTTCACCTCAGCTCTAAATAGAGGTGATTCACTACGCTTGCCTGTCTCTAGACAGGCCAAGAGCATCCAGATCTCTCCTTGGACTATCAAATACCCAACTGATCTCAATGAATCACCGCTTTTGATTTTTATTGACCATTCAATGTACTTGTGAAATTTAGAACTAAAACAAATCTGAGCAAACTATAAAACTTGTGTATATTGTATATAAGCTACCTCAGCTTATTAAAAAGCTTGTCTAATCAAATTGAAACAAATATTTTTTTATTTTCCGTTTTTTTTTTCATTAAAATGATTTTAAAATAGACAATAAAACTGAATTGAAAATTGAATTGACTAAACTAATGAAATAATACTGAAAGTAAATTTGAAACTAACTGAATATTTGATTACTATGAAATACTAATTGACAAAACAGAAGAATAAACTAATAAGGAGTATAATGAAAATGAAATTTTACTAAGCTAAAACATGATTCATTACAACCTCTAAACTTAGTACAATTAAGACTAAAATCTACCAGAGCTTCGCTACACTAGAAATTACACACCAATTCAGCTACTGAGCACCTCTTTATATAGGAGAAGAATGAGTGAGGGTTACGGATTGCCAAGCTGGCAATCCGTGTGCCTGTGCTTGTTGATATCAATCCTAAGCCGTTTGATCCACTTCAATCATTGCTCCCTTGATAATAGCCCTTGGATCTTCTTTGGTGACGCATCTCACCCAATCAGAGCATGCCACGTTATCCCCCTCGTGTGCTTGTTTGTTCTGACAAGCTCTGACCTTCTAGAATACCTTCTTAAATGACTAATTGGCCCTTAATTGCTGTAATTATGGACGAGGTAATTCTAGGGTTCTTAATTCACTGTAGCGTGAATAGTATTTTCTGGGGTGAGGGTTAATTTAGGGGTGAATAAGGCGGGGTGAGTTTGGTTATTTATTTATTTTTTTGTTTGACTTGTGTTGAGTGGGTTTTATTGACCGAAGGGTGTATGGGCTCGGGTTTTGATTAGGTAGATTGGGCTTTGGAATTGGATACATGGACCAGGCCTAGACTTTGATTATTGGATTTTTTTGTGATAATAATAACCAAGGACCAATTGTGTAGTTTGTAAAATTCCAAGGGCTAAATCTGTCACTTTTGCAAAATATCTTCCAAGGGCTAAATATGTCAACTGATAAATCTTCAAAGATTGATTTGTCACTTTGAGCTCAAATATTTATCCGGTCTTGAAAAATGCTTCCCGGCCTCGGCTCTTGAACCTTTTTCATACTCTTGTGCTCGGTTTTTCCGGTTTTTGTGTGATTTCCGTCATTTTGTAAAAAATCCGTACCTGCATATCACAAACATAAAAAACACGTGTTTTCTTGGCATTTGTTAGCTCAAATAGTCGTATTGGGTTGGTATTTGGCCATAAAATAGTGAGTGAATAAGCACTCACCAAAATCCCCCCGACTAAGGTATTGTCGTGTCCTCACGCAGTGTGATCAATTCACGCTTTTGGGATAAATAATTCCAAAATTCTTTTTACTAACTTTGAAAAGTAGCAAGGTGGTTCGAAAGAAGTTATAAAATCATTTATTCCCGAAAACGCTCCGTTTTCCAAAATTTTCCTTTTATTCCTTTATTCCACTTTCACTTTCTATTTTTGTACTTTTCACACTTCATACTTGTGACGGTTTGTTGAACTTTCATTATTTTGTAATAATTATTAGGGTCAACAAGTAGAAACACTTCTATTAAGAAGCGACCATACGGTTAAAAATCGTCATCCTTGATTTTTCACGAGTCCCCAAACTAAGCGTACAAACGAGATCATAGCTTATCTACAAATTAGATGCTAACACTACTCATAACAGTTATTTGTGGAAACTCCTTACTCCCATTTTCTAGGTTTTGTATCTCAATATTTTATTTTGTTGAGAAATGAATTTCTTCATATTTTCTCGTTTCGATAATTTTTAAGTCCGATAGTGATACCTAAGTTAAAACGATAAGTAGTTAGTCATTTTCTCTTAAGAACCACTGCAATAGAAATTCGGTCCACATCAAGGAATTTGGGTACATACAATATCAAGGATATAAGTTGCGGAGTACGATCACGTGCACCTCATGTGACTGATTACTAATCACTTATCACATGCACCTCACGCGCCAACAACTTATTTTACATACATAAGCTCTTATTCGACAATACTTCAACTTTTATTTTTTCATTTTTCACTTTTTTCATACTTTTTTTTTCATACTTTTTACTTTTTTTCTTTCTTTCTTGACTTTTTTCTCATAACATCAATGGAAGCTTAACGGGTAGCTCCAAAACCACATAGATAATCAACTTTTGACTTTTGATTTTTTCACTTTTTTGCTCTTATTTTTTATGTTTCTTGATATGTACCCAACTTTTAAAGCAAAAATTCTCTTAAGAAAACAAAGAACTAAATATTATTCAAACCTAAATATCACTAATTAACCTAGAACATCTATTATATATTGGTGATGTATCTGATGGGAGTAAAAAGCCACAAGTACCTCTCATGAGCTCTAAAGAGAACCAATACTCCATGTTTAGCATCTAACTTCTAAATAAACTCTATCATTTCTCGCTCTTCGCAATTTAAGATTCCAAGTAATGAAACCAGCGAATACTTAGCCGATAATCAGCCACGCATATATAAAGTCAGTTACGGAAACTTGCAAATTCTAGAAGAAGAATTCGCGTTTTCTAGCTCCTTATGTAAAAGACTAGCGAAAGCTTTTAAGCTGCGCATGTATAAAGTCAAGTACGGGAACTTGCAGATTCTTAAGAAAGAATTCGCATTTTATAGCTCCTAGTGTACAAAACTAGCACAAGCTTATATGATTATCATTGGTTAAGGGAACAAGCTAGGGCTCAACACGCCCGGTCAAGTCAAAATATTTATTTCTACTCTCGCTAGCAAGAAAGTCAACAAGGTGTCAAAACACTTATTCAAACTTTATTATATTTTTGCACAACTTTTTCTCATTTTTTTTACTTTTTCATTCATTTTTCTTCAAAAATTTTGAAATTTTCAATTTTTTCATTTTTGGTGGAAAAACGGAGTTACGAGAGTTCACGACATGTGAAACATGCAAGGTCAAAATCGAATCGAAGATTCACCCTCCCCCCGACTAGAACGAAACATTGTCCTCAATGTTTTATGGGTTAAGGTAATTCTAACAAAATTCTAGGCCGTTTATTAATTATGCCAAAGAAAACGTTAGTCGATAAGATTTAACGGATATAGGATTTCCAAGTAGCACCGATGAATGAGACTCCAAGTGAAGAGATAACGAGCACGAGAGTCATCATAAATCATGGACAATCCTGAACAAACATCACAAACAACCATGGAACACAAGAGTAGAAGAGGCACCCCCTCCTCACGTTATTTGTTAGAAAATAGAAATATAAGAAGATGAAATTGGATAAGCATGGGTTGCCACCCACGAAGCGCTTGTTTTTGTTCACCGAGTCACATGAGCTTGACTCGATCCCCGAATTAATTCGTCCTTGGGGAAAAACCGTGGAAAAATAATCTTATTCGGGCTTTCATTCAAAATATTTTGAAAAACTTATGACGTATTTGAAAGTTCCATCCCGAAGAGATAACCGTTGGTACGTTAATTTTGAAAACTTTGAAAAACGATACCAGGGTCAAAAACAACATCCTCACTCCCCACGGAGTGAAGGATAAGAGAAATCACACCAAACGTTATAAACGGCAAGAATGTCATGATAAAAATCTTGAAAAACTCATCATCTTCAAAAGAAAGTTTCATAATTGTGGAATTATAAATCTTATCAGTTAAGTTCCTTTTAAAATCCTTTCCGGGTGGGAGGGTTGGGAAAAACTTTTCTTTAAAACTCTCATTCTTAAGAACTCCACCCGGATCATGATCAACTTCAAGATCAAAACTGAAACTTTCATATTCAGATTTAGAAAACTTTTCCATTTTGCATTCAAATTCATCAAAACGAAATGATTCAAATTCCGGAAGAGAGATAAAAGCATGAGAAGTGGTACTGCCACGACTCGTCTCTTCCGAGTAATCGAAATGAAAAGCTTCAAACGTTGGATCATAAAAATCATGACGATAAGTGGGATTGCCACTTATTTCCTCAGTCATATCGAAGGTAAAACTCTCAAAGTCTGGTAAAAATTCCTCGAGCTCGGGCTCAAGAGGATCGTCAATAGTAAGCTCAATCTTCGTCTTAACTTTATCCGGAGGGATTGACGGTTCATCGTTCAACAAATTATTAAGAAAAATAATATCCCCCTCCGAATCAAAGTAAGAATCGTCGGTCTCAGAAATCGTAATCGTTTCAATTGCAAGAAATTCATCGACCTCTTCCCAAAGAGAATCATATTCCTTAGTCGAAGGAAATGATGGGGAAAAGTCGGAGACAAAAGTTTTCACAAAATCATCAAAGGTATAATCACAAATATCGATGCTTTTGACGGAAAACTTCTTTGATTTTGAATCATCAGCTTTAAAAATCATAATATCATCATCGTGTCGTAAAGTTAGAGTATCCTCATAATGGTCCACTAGGGCTTTAGCGGTTCGTAAAAACGGTCGCCCTAGTATTAGAGGAACTCTCGGATCAGCTTCAAAATTGACAACAACAAAATCTGCCGGAAAAGTGCACGAATTCACACGAACAAAAACGTCCTCAGCAATTCCAACTGGATGAGTGATCGATCGATTAGCAAGTTCCAAAGTCATTCTCGTCGGTTTAAGAGCCCCCATTCTAAGTTGTTCGTAGATCGATAATGGCATGAGGTTTATACTCGCACCCGAATCGGCCAAGGCGTTACAAACTTCTTGAACTTTCAATGAACAAGGAATGAGAAACTTTCCCGAGTCACCAAGCTTTTCGGGAAGCTTCTTGAGAAGAATCGCAGAACATTGAGCATTTATCGGTGTTTCGGCTAATTCAAGCAATTTCTCTTTATTACTTATGAGGTTTTTGAACGTGGAAGCAAATTTCGGCATATACACGAGAGCATCCATAAAACTTATATCAAAGTGCAATTTTTGAAAAATATCCAGAAATTTTTCCATTTGTATTTTAGACTTTGCACGAAGCTCTTCATCATTAAATCGTAAAGGATATGGCAATTTAGACTTGTATTTCACATTATTTTCAAAAACAACTTTTTCTTTATCTTTCGATTTTTGGACAACCGGAGGTTGGACGTTTTCAGTTCCTCCATTATTACTAGGAGGAACTGGGTCCTTTGTCGCCTCGGTCTCACAGTCTACTACTTTAGGCGGAGACGAAGAAGAAGAAGAGGTAGTAGCACCACTGCGAGTTATGATCGCCTTAACTTCGCCCCTCGGGTTTGCGATCGTGTTGCTTGGCAAAGATGTAATACCCGAACCCGAGGTCGATCATTTAAACGCTTGTTGATGAGTGCTTAATCACTCATCCTTTTTATGCTTTATTTCAGACCAAAAACACCAAATACTAATCAAAAATGCCAAGAGAATGCATGTTTTTGTATTTGTGTATGTGCAGGTACGGATATGTGAAAAATGAACAAAAACAAAGCAAAATCGACAAAAACGAGCACGAGATTGGAAAAAGGTCAAAAGCCGTAGCCGGGGAAGTCAAATGGTCAAAATCCAAGCTTAAAAAGTCAAATTCAACCTCAGAGATTCGTCAAAGTTACATATTTGCTCCCTGGTCAAAGTTTTGAGAATTGGTGAATTTAGTCCCTGCAGTTTCAGAAAATTACACAAATGGTCCCTTGGAATAATATTCAAAGAATGGTCAAAGTCAACCCCCAACTATATGAGAATGGCAAGAATTATCCTTGGGAAGTACTTTGGATAAAACTCAGTTTTGGTCCCTAAGCTTTGAGTTTGTACAAAATTGGTCCTTACTAATCCTAAACCAACAACACAACCGGATCCACTAAATAACCTAAGCCCAATAATTAAACCAAACAGCCCAACACCCTCACCCTAACCCGGCCTGCTATCTTTTATTATACCCGGTCCACCCTTAACCCCGGTCAAACCGGTCAACTAAATAAATAAACAAACAAACACCCCCAAATTACCCCCAATTCCCCAGTTTTTACTGTAGAACCATGAACCCTAGATTCACCCCTTCCCTAATTACCCTCAATTACCAACAATTACCCAATCATTGGGTGTTCTAGAAGCTGACAGCTATGTCAGGGATGGCAGGGAATGACACGTGGGCCAATGAGCTATCACACGGAGGATACATCACATCAGGGCACGCAATCCAAGGGTCAAAAATGATTAGAAGCTTCAGGAACGTGATCAATGGCTCAGAGGGTACTCAAAGAAACACAGAAGCACACGGATAGGTGACGTGGACATCCAAGGCCAAACCTCTCAGCTCACCTATATATACCCCCCTCCATCACAGTAGTTAGTGTGCCATTTTTATGTATTGATATGCTGTTAAACTTATTTTGTATTGAATTCCTTTTATTAAGCAAAAGTTAATTTCAGTTTTATTATTACTTGTCTTAATTCTAATTTCTCTTATTTACTGCTTATTTCTTAATTTCTGTTTTCAACTTATTGTTTCTCTTTTACTATTGCCTTTTAAATTCAGTTTGCTTTTCAGCTTATTTACTAATTGTTATTTTCAGTAAAATAAAAAAATAAAAATAATAATAAAAAAAAAATAAAAAAATATAAAGTACTTAATTCCACAAGCTTCAATAAGCTTTTATTTAGTTTAATCAGTTTCATATAAGCTTCTAATAGCTTTTGTGGAGCTTTGTTTGGCACCAATAACTCAAATCTCTCATAAGTCCAAATAGTCAACTCTGGTCAACATCAGCTTATTGGTGATAAGCTAAGCTTATTTTGGAGTTAAGGCAGTCAATAAGGTGCTATTGGCCTGTCAAAAGACAGGCTGTGTGGGAGTTCCCCTCTGTTTGGCTGAGGGGGTTTTGTAAGCTCTTATTTTCATTTTCATCTTAATTTTGCATCAATAGTATAAACAGTAGTATAGATCTGTGCTTATCTGCTTTTTATTGATTGATAATACTTGTTTAATTCTGATAATAGTTGAGTAATAGTAGTTTGTTTTATCTGTTTAGATGATTGTTGGTTGAGTTGTGATTTGTTATCCCACTACTGTTGCATCTGTGGATCTAAGGTGTTTGTGATTTCTGTGTTTGAGTTGCTTCTGAGTCTGATTTCTGTGGTAATTTGAATCACTCTGGTAACATAAGTGGAGGATTGGATAACACTATTTGGATCTGTGGTAGTTTCTAGTATAGACAGTAATAGTAGGAGTGTTTGGCATTGTAGTGTTTGCTGGTATTAAGTCCTACACAGAGGTTATTTTTTAGTTGATACTAGTTACTTAGGATGGTATTAGAGTTAATATAACATAAAACAATAGGTCATAAGCATTAAAAGTCAAATTAGCCTATAATCATCATTACAGTTAAGTTCTAGGTTGTGATATCAGTTACTATAGTTGCATTAGCTTTAGTATTAGCTTGTTTTAATCATATATTGGTATAATAACATGAATTCAGTAAGATTTGAGGATTAAAAATTTGAATTGGTCAAAGTTTTGTGCTGAATCAAAAGTCAAAATAGTCATTGGTTTTCTGCTTTGGTCAGTTTTTCAAAGAAGTGCACAGACCTAATCTATGATTCAAAATACTTTTTAAAAGCCTTTTTTGTGGAATTTGGTAGTAAGTTTACAAGTGTCAAAAAGTATTTTTAGGTTTGGATTTAATTTGCTTATCTAATAAGCTGCTTGAAGTTGATTGTCTGAACCTACTAGTACCCTGCACAACAGACTTCTGACCTAGTTCTAGGCAGATCTTAGGTGATTAAATTGGATTGGAAGTCTGATCTTTTGGTAAATTTTTGATCTCTGGTAGCTAGTCAGTAGTTTTCACCCATAAGTTTGCTATTCTCAGCTTATCTTCTCAGCTTATTTAGCTTCTCAAGTTGGTAGTTCCACCTAGTATCTGTTTTCATTTTTGAGGCTGCAATTGAGTTTGATTCATCATTAGCTAAGTTGAGTTGATCTTCTGAGTTCATTTGCACCATCAATAGCTATCTCAATTAAGCTTTTGCATTGAACTTGTCTGTTTTAGCTTTTGGCTTATTTCTCCTTGCTTATTTGGCCTAATTGCATCATAACCTGTGCTACTGAGTGATAGCTGGTCTCAAATCTTTTCCAATAAGCTTATTTTAGTCAAAAATTCATTGGGTCAAAGTTTGGTCAAGTTTTGGTCAAGATTGCTTATCAATAAGCATTTTCCAATAAGCAGATTGGGTCTTATCAGCACTTCCAGTGCTTATTTTTCAATTTTTCTATTTTTCCTAGCTTTTAAATATTATTTTAGAATTTCTCTGAAATTTTCATATTTTTCTGAGCTCATTTGCTATTTTTCTTATTTTATTTTCATTTTTAATCATTTTTAATTACTTTTTAATTACTAAAAAATACGAAAAAATCAAAAAAAACCCCAGAAAAATCCAAAAAAAATGTTAGAAAATTAATTTTAGCTATTTTAGAATTTTAGAAATTTATTTTGCATTTTTCTCAATTTATTTGCATTTTCTTTTAATTTTTAATTAGTTAAATTAGTTTTTAATTCATAATAAATAAATAAAAAGTCAAAAAAATATTTTTCTTTTTCTCAAAATTTTCTTTTATCATTTTTAATTTTTGAAAATTATTTCCAAGTCCACAGGAGTAGCGTAGCATAAAAGTCGCGTTTTATTTCGTACGTCAACGTTTATTTTTAGTTTTAGCTTACGTTTTCGATTCTACGTTACGTTTTAAGTTTGTTTACTTGAATTACGTGTTTAGTTGATTATTTGTGCTTCATTTAATATTTCATTAGTGTAATCTCATTCAATCACTTTTTACCGTTTTCACGACACGTTTCACAAATCGGGAATTCAAAATTCCATTCACCCTTCACACGGAATACGATTTCGGGTTATCCGTATTTCTTTGCGGATCTCTTGAGCTTATATCTATACTATAATATTGATTTTTGAACGAATCAATTTTGGCGCCGCTGCCGGGGAAGGTTGAAGTGAATTTTTGAATATTCGTTTTTGAAAAATTGTGTTTTGATAAGCCTTCCTCTATTTTGTATATATTATATAAATATCGAAAAATCAAAAACACTTTTCCTAAAGTGTTTTCTTAAAAATACCAAAAAAATAATAAAGTTACAGCCTCGACTCGATCGAAAGAAAGGGCGTTGTAAACCAAATAAGTCTCCCAATATAACTACGCGTGAAATTAGTTGCTAATCGGATTACTTTAATTCTACAACCGAATAAGCGGAAAATACGGATAGCTTTGACATTAAATTGCAAGCTGAAGAGAGATCCATTCTTCTCTCCCGTTCCGTCACGAGTAGATTAAGGGAAACGGTTTACGATTAACGTAACGTTTGAAAAAGAAAAAAACAAAAGTTTAAGTTTTTAAATTTTGCTTTATAAAAATAAAAATACAAAAAAATTTTCCTTTTCAAATTTGATTTTCCTTTTATTTTTCATAATTTGAGTTTTTGTGGTGTATGAACACCCGTTCATCTTCTAAACGTCTTATTTCTCCATTATCGAACCCCGAGAGTTTGATACGTCACACACACAAAGTTCGTTTCCCTAACATCACGGAAATGGAACAAAATAACCACAACAATCAACACCCTCCGGTGGGTGTTGTTCAAAATGCACCAGCTCCCGATCTCCGAACGATGGAGGAGCTGTGTCAACCGACAATGCACGGTAGAGGCGGTCCGATTGCCCCTCTCAATATTGAGGCTACGGATTTTGGACTTAAGCACCATATGATTCAACAAGTCCAGAATTCATGCCAATTTCACGGTTTACCGGGTGACGATGCTAACAAGCATCTCGACAAATTTTTAACCGTCACCCAAAGTATGAAACAACATGGGGTCTCCGATGACGCCCTTCGTCTTTCTCTTTTCCCCTATTCTTTGACGCATCATGCTACCGCTTGGTTTGATCGTCTTCCCAAGAACTCGATTCATACTTTCGAAGAAATGGTATCGAAGTTCTTGGCGAAATATTTTCCACCATCGATGGTGACAAAACTTCGAAACGATATTAGCAATTTCCGTCAGCTTCCCGACGAATCTTTATTCGAAGCTTGGGAACGTTATAAGCTTGCTATTGATCGGTGTCCAAACCATAACATGCTTCTTGTTACGATAATCGATACGTTTTACAATGGTTTGACTTTGCGACATCGGGACACGATCAATGCAGCTGCAGGTGGAACTTTTATGAAACGACGTCCTGAAGATTGCTACGAACTTATTGAGAACATGACTGCTCATTACAATTACTGGGATTCCTCTGCCGAGAGGAATGAGTCAAGAACAACCGTTGCTCACAATTCTTCTACGTCTAATTCTGAAATAGCCGCAATTACTAAGAAACTCGATGATTTGTCGACTGCTGTTTTAAGAATGCACCAAACGTCTCAGAATCAAAATCAAGTCAAGAACCATCAAGTCAATATGGTGAACAATGTTTGTGAGACATGTGGTGGTCCTCATTCGTATTTTGAGTGCCCAGCCACCGGTGGCTACACTCACGAGAATGTGTATGCTGCTTCGGGAACCTACAATATGGGCGGTAACGGATACCAACCACAGGGAGACCGAAATCTTCTTAGCTACCGTTCGAACCATTATGTTGGACCACCCGGTTTCAATCAACCGAATCAAGTCAATCAAGTTAATCAAAATGTGCAAAACCGAAATCATCAATTCAATCACAATGCTAATCAAAACCGGATGAACAATGGTTTTCAGAATCAAAATCATGGTTTTCAAAATCAAAATCGGGGAAATTATAATCAAGGCCCAAATCAAGGGAATTTTCATGGAAATTTTCAAAATGCTAATCATGGGAATTATAATAAGAATTTTCAGAATCAAGGTTTCAATAACAACAATCGTGGTCAAAATTTTCAAAATCCAGTTCTGAATCAGTCTTCTTCGGATGAATTACTTAAGCAATTTATGAAAAGTCAAGAGGAAATGAATAAAATGTTAATCAATCAAATGGCCGAATTGAAGAAGTCTTTAAATGATCGACCCTCGGGCTCGGGTACTCTTCCAAGCAACACGATCGCTAACCCGAGGGGCGATGCTAAGGCGATCACGACTAGGAGTGGTATTGTAATCGATGGACCAACAGCTCCGACTACCCCTTCTTCTTCTTCGTCTCCCAAGGTAGTCGTCCGTGAGACCGAGGCGACAACGGATACGGAAAATCCTAGTAATAATGGAAGGACCGAGAACATCCAACCTCCGGTGGTCCCAACGTCCAAAGGAAAAGATAAAGTTGTTAATGAAACTGAAAGTCCCGTGAAAGTTAATTTGCCTTATCCGTCACGCTTAAACGAACAAAAGCACCGTGAGAAAGATAAAATTCAGATGGAAGAGTTTTACCAAGTTTTTCAAGAGCTACATTTTGACATAACTCTCGCGGATGCTATACTTTTGATGCCTAAATTTGCTTCAATGCTAAAAGGTCTTTTGAATAATAAGGAAAAATTGTTTGAAAAATCTCGAACCCAGATGAATGAGAATTGCTCGGCGGTTATCCTCAAAAAGCTCCCCGAAAAGCTTGAAGACCCCGGCCGATTTCTTATTCCGTGTAATTTTCCTGGGATGGTTCAATGCTTCGCCTTGGCCGATCTTGGTGCTAGCATTAACCTAATGCCGTTATCCATTTGGAAGAAGTTGTCTTTACCCAATTTGACTCCGACTTGTATGACCCTCGAGCTTGCCGACCGATCTACTTCCCACCCGATGGGAATAGCCGAGGATGTCTTTGTTAATGTGGGAAAATTCCATTTCCCTGCCGATTTTGTCGTTGTTGATTTTGATGCTGATCCACGGGTACCTCTCATTCTCGGAAGAGGTTTCCTAAGGACCGGCCGTGCTTTGATTGATGTTTTCGATGAAGAAATTACCCTACGTGTTGGTACCGAAGCCGTAACTTTTAACTTGGATCAAACCGCGAGGTACTCCTCCGAGTTTGACAAATATTCCGTTAACCGAATCGACGTTATCGATGAAGTTACGGAGGAGTACGCTCAAGAGTTACTTGGTTTTATCGAACATGCTTCGAGTGGCAATCCCACTCATTCTTCTGAACCGATAATTTCCGATCCTTCCCCTTCCCTTACTCCGTTTGAGGGAAGTCATTTCATTTTGGAAGAGATCAAGGCCTTTCTTGCTAATGATTCGATTTCACCGGAAATTGATCATTCTGATTGTGACCCGGAGGGGGATGTACTTTTGATTGAGAAATTGTTAAATGAAGATCCCAACCCGTCCCTCCCTCCGCTAGACCTTAAAATGGCCGACGTTAAAGAAGTTAAGCCGTCTACTGAGAATCCTCCGGAGCCCGAGCTCAAGGATTTACCTCCTCATCTCGAATACGCATTTTTGGAAGGAACCGATAAACTTCCAGTCATAATTTCAAAGGATCTTAAAGATGAGGAGAAGAAACGTCTCATAGATGTGCTCAGGAAGCATAAGAGTGCCATCGCTTGGCAAATTTCTGATATTAAGGGTATCGACCCTCGTTTTTGCACGCATAAGATCTTACTTGAAGATAATTTCAAACCGTCCGTTCAGCAACAACGACGGGTTAACCCGAAAATTCATGAGGTTATCAAAAAGGAAGTTATCAAACTCCTCGATGCCGGAATGATTTATCCAATCTCGGATAGCTCTTGGGTTAGCCCGGTCCACTGTGTACCGAAGAAAGGTGGAATGACCGTCGTTACAAATGAAGATAATGAATTGATTCTGACACGTCTTGTTACCGGATGGAGAGTTTGTATTGATTATCGTAAATTGAATGATGCGACTCGTAAGGACCATTTCCCACTTCCATTTATGGATCAAATGCTAGAACGCCTAGCGGGAAATGAGTTCTATTGTTTTCTTGATGGATTTTCCGGCTATTTTCAAATACCAATTGACCCTCCGGACCAGGAAAAGACTACATTTACTTGCCCTTATGGAACGTTTGCCTATCGTCGTATGCCTTTTGGCTTATGCAATGCTCCAGGCACGTTCCAAAGGTGTATGATGTCGATATTCTTGGATATGATCGAGAAAACCATGGAAGTTTTCATGGATGATTTCTCGGTTTATGGAGATTCTTTCACTTCGTGCCTCTCACATTTAGAAAATATGCTGAAACGGTGTGAAGACACCAACTTGGTTCTAAATTGAGAGAAATGCCATTTCATGGTCAAAGAGGGCATTGTCCTCGGCCACAAGATTTCGAAATCTGGGATTGAGGTCGATAGAGCTAAAGTCGATGTTATTGCAAAATTACCTCATCCCACGACAGTTAAAGGAATTAGAAGTTTTCTCGGTCATGCCGGTTTTTACCGACGTTTCATTCAAGACTTTTCTAAGATAGCCCGGCCTCTGACCCACTTACTTGAAAAAGATGCTCCGTTTATCTTCTCAAATGAATGCATCGAAGCATTTAATGTTCTTAAAAAGAAGTTAACGGAGGCTCCCGTCTTAATTGCCCCCGACTGGGACTTGCCCTTCGAGCTAATGTGCGATGCTAGCGATTATGCCATTGGTGCAGTCCTGGGGCAACGAAAGTCCAAACATTTTCAGCCGATACACTATGCTAGTAAAACTATGACCGACGCTCAATACCATTATACGACTACTGAGAAAGAAATGTTAGCCGTCATTTACGCTTTTGAAAAGTTTCGATCTTATTTGCTTTTGAAGAAATGCATAGTGTATACGGATCATTCGGCTCTTAAGTACCTTATGGCAAAGCAAGACGCTAAGCCACGCTTGATGCGGTGGGTTCTCCTCCTTCAAGAATTCAAAGTTGAAATTCGAGATAAAAAGGGAGCTGAGAACCTTGTTGCTGATCACCTATCACGTTTAGAGAATCCCCACCAAAGTGTTTTCGAGAAAAAGGAGATTAACGAAGCATTTCCTCTCGAGACACTGGGGAGTTTATCACATGGTGATTCTAGTACCCCATGGTTCGCCGATTTTGCGAATTACCATGCAGGGAATTTTATCCGGAAAGGGATGTCGTTCCAGCAGAAGAAAAAATTCTTCAAAGATGTTAAGCATTATTTCTGGGACGACCCCTATTTGTTTAAGATATGTGCGGATCAAGTGATCCGGCGGTGCGTTCACGGCAAAGAAGCCGCTGACATTCTTATGGCATGCCACAATGGACCCACGGGGGGACATCATGGTGCCAACTTCACCGCTAAGAAAGTTTTTGATTCCGGCTTCTACTGGCCGACGATTTACCGGGATGCTCATGAGTTGGTTAAATCATGTGATTCTTGCCAGCGTCAAGGAAAAATTACTCAGAAGGACGAGATGCCTCAAAATGCCATCCAAGTCTGTGAAATTTTTGACGTCTGGGGTATCGATTTCATGGGTCCATTCCCGTCTTCTTGTGGAAACAAATATATACTCGTGGCCGTCGATTATTTGTCTAAATGGGTCAAAGCGAAGGCGCTACCCACCAATGATGCCCGAGTTGTAGTGAAATTTCTCAAAAGTCTCTTCGCCCGATTTGGTGCACCTCGTGCTATTATAAGCGATCGTGGGACCCATTTCTGTAACGACCAATTCGCTAAAGTTATGCTCAAATATGGTGTCACACATCGTCTTTCGACGGCATATCATCCACAGACGAGTGGTCAAGTTGAGGTTTCCAATCGTGGCTTGAAACGTATTCTAGAAAGGACCGTAGGTGAACATCGTGCTTCATGGGCCGATAAGTTAGATGATGCACTTTGGGCCTTCCGTACAGCTTACAAAACACCCATTGGGTGCACTCCTTACAAGCTGGTTTACGGGAAGGCCTGCCATTTGCCCTTTGAACTTGAGCACAAGGCCTACTGGGCCTTGAAACATGCTAATTTTGACCTTCAAACCGCGGGTGATCACCGTAAAGTTCAATTGAATGAATTAGTCGAGCTTCGTGATCAGGCCTATGAGAATTCTTTAATCTACAAAGAGAAGACAAAGAGGATTCACGATGCTAAAATTAAAGATCGCGTCTTCAATGTTGGTGACCGAGTCCTTCTTTTCAATTCTCGGTTAAAGATTTTCTCGGGCAAACTAAAAACCCATTGGTCTGGACCATTCACCATTACCCAAGTATTTCCTTATGGAACCGTTGAACTTGCTCAACCTAATGGTCCCAATTTTAAGGTGAATGGTCATCGTGTTAAACATTACTTCGGAGGGGACATACCACCCATGGTTGTCCCGGATCTCCTGAATTTCCCCAAGGACGATTAAATTCGGGGATCGAGTCAAGCTCATGTGACTCGGTGATAAAAAACAAGCGCTTCGTGGGAGGCACCCCATGCTTATCCATTTTCATTTTCTATATTTTCTATTTTCTAATAACGTAATGTGAGGGGGGCGACCCTTTCCAAACTCGTGTTTTCGTGGTTGTTGTTTATGAATGTTCAGGAATTTCCCCGAAGTTTGAGGACTCTCGTGCTCGTGGTTTGTCGTTCTCTCCACTCGAGTCTCATCCTTCGCTGCTCTATCGGAAATTCACCATATCCAAAATCTTATCGACTAACGTTTATCTCTTGGCATACTTAATAAACGGCCTTAGATTTTACGTAGGATTACCCGTCCCTTAAAACATTGAGGACAATGTTTCACTTTAGTCTGGGGGGGTGAATCTTCGATTCGATTTGACCTGTACCATCGTCTGAGCTGTTAACTTACGCAACTCCGTTTTCCACCAAAAATTTTACTTTTTGTCACCGCTTTATTATGCAAAAAAAAAAAAAAAAAAAAAAAAAAAAAAAAAAAAAATGAAAATGAAAAAAATGAAAAAAATATATATGATATGAATAATAAGTTTTGACACCTTGTTTTGACTTTCCTACCGGCGAGAGTAGAAATAAATGTTCCGACTTGACCGGGCGTGTTGAGCCCTAGCTCGTCTCCTTTAACCAAAATAATCCAAAGATTATGGCTAAGCATCCGCGGATCTCATTATTTGGGATTTTAAATTTGCGGAGATCGAGGAATGATAGAGTTTATTTCGAAGTTTCGTGCTATACACGGATCGCATTACTGGGATTTAAAAAACCCACGAGAGGTACTTGTGGCCTCCTTGTTCCCATCAGCAACGTAACCAATATATATAATAGATGTCTAGGATTAATTAAGGGTATACGGTTTGGGCAATACTTAGTTTTTTCTCGTTCCCAACAAAATCTCTGCATATGGGGGTTTGGTACACATAGGGGTACTGCCAGTGTTACGGTAAAATAGACTATTGCATCTTGCCGGTTCGCAGCCGATGTTGTGATCTTAGTAAAGGCCGTAGGACTTGGGGTTTGGCATATAGTTATGAATATCAATAATAATAGTCCAAAGCCAAATAAAAAGGCAGAGGAATCCAAAGCTACAAAAAGCAGCGGATAGAAATCCAAAGTCATAATAAAGCTCTTACATCTTGGCGGCTCATAAACCGTTGACTGTAAAAGAATAAAGGACTAAGGACAAAAGTATTATTAAAGTGCTTATGATTATGCAAAAATGCCAAGCTTCGACTCCGGGGGTTTCCCTAATAAAAAGCTTCCGTTTCGGGTATCAAACATGGTATGTCTCGGTCGTAAATAAAAAGGGAGCCCCTACAAATCATGTTAAATCAGAGACCTTCATGTGGACCCGATTTCTGTATGCAGGGGTTTTCGAGGGAAAGTTTGGAAACTACTTAGCGTTCAAATTTTGTGCTCTTATCGGACTAACAAATATCGAAACGAGAAAATATGAAGCAATTCATTTCTCACAAATTAAAATCTTTAGATACAAAACTTAGGACCTGGGGACAAGAGGTAATACACAAGTAACTTTTGTGGGCAGTGTTAGCATCTAACTTCTGGATAAACAATGATTTCGATTTTACGCTTAGTTTGGGAGCTTGTTAAAAATCAAGGATGACGATTTTTATCCGTACGGTCTCTTCTCTGTGAGAAGTGTTTCTACTCGTAGACCCTGAAAGTTATCAACAGATAAGAATTGATAATGAAAGTCAAAGCAAACCGTCACCTATATAAAAATGGAAAAGTACAAAAATAGTAGTTGTAGTGTTATTCATGAAAATCGGAAAACGGAGCGTTTTTTGAGAATAAATTATTTTACTATCTCGTTTGAACATCATTGCTACTTTATAACGTCAGTAAAGAGAGGTTTTGAAATTATTTATCTCTTAAGCGTGAGGTGATGACATTGCGTGAGGGCACGACAATACTTTAGTCGGGGGGATTTTGATGAGTGCGTAATCACTCATCCTTTTTAGGCTTTATTTCAGACCAAAAACACCAAATACTAATCAAAAATGCCAAGAGAATGCATGTTTTTGTATTTGTGTATGTGCATGTACGGATATGTGAAAAATGAACAAAAACAAAGCAAAATCGACAAAAACGAGCACGAGATTGGAAAAAGGTCAAAAGCCGTAGCCGGGGAAGTCAAATGGTCAAAATCCAAGCTTAAAAAGTCAAATTCAACCTCAGAGATTCGTCAAAGTTACATATTTGCTCCCTGGTCAAAGTTTTGAGAATTGGTGAATTTAGTCCCTGCAGTTTCAGAAAATTACACAAATGGTCCCTTGGAATAATATTCAAAGAATGGTCAAAGTCAACCCCCAACTATATGAGAATGGCAAGAATTATCCTTGGGAAGTACTTTGGATAAAACTCAGTTTTGGTCCCTAAGCTTTGAGTTTGTACAAAATTGGTCCTTACTAATCCTAAACCAACAACACAACCGGATCCACTAAATAATCTAAGCCCAATAATTAAACCAAACAGCCCAACACCCTCACCCTAACCCGGCCTGCTATCTTTTTTTATACCCGGTCCACCCTTAACCCCGGTCAAACCGGTCAACTAAATAAATAAACAAACAAACACCCCCAAATTACCCCCAATTCCCCAGTTTTTACTGTAGAACCATGAACCCTAGATTCACCCATTCCCCAATTACCCTCAATTACCAACAATTACCCAATCATTGGGTGTTCTAGAAGCTGACAGCTATGTCAGGGATGGCAGGGAATGACACGTAGGCCAATGAGCTATCACACGGAGGATACATCACATCAGGGCACGCAATCCAAGGGTAAAAAATGATTAGAAGCTTCAGGAACGTGATCAATGGCTCAGAGGGTACTCAAAGAAACACAGAAGCACACGGATAGGTGACGTGGACATCCAAGGCCAAACCTCTCAGCTCACCTATATATACCCCCCTCCATCACAGTAGTTAGTGTGCCATTTTTATGTATTGATATGCTGTTAAACTTATTTTGTATTGAATTCCTTTTATTAAGGAAAAGTTAATTTCAGTTTTATTATTACTTGTCTTAATTCTAATTTCTCTTATTTACTGCTTATTTCTTAATTTCTGTTTTCAACTTATTGTTTCTCTTTTACTATTGCCTTTTAAATTCAGTTTGCTTTTCAGCTTATTTACTAATTGTTATTTTCAGTAAAAAAAAAATAAAAATAATAATAAAATAAAAAATAAAAAAATATAAAGTACTTAATTCCACAAGCTTCAATAAGCTTTTATTTAGTTTAATCAGTTTCATATAAGCTTCTAATAGCTTTTGTGGAGCTTTGTTTGGCACCAATAACTCAAATCTCTCATAAGTCCAAATAGTCAACTCTGGTCAACATCAGTGTTCTGAAAAGCTCAAGGCGCACTAAGGCGCAAAGGGGGCCAAAGAGCCTCGAGTCGAGGCGCATTCCAAGGCGCGGGATTCATGAATGCGAGGCGCACTAACAGCATTAAGTTTTTTATAACATATGTGACCATTTATGTATCTTAAATAATACAAAATAACATTAAAATACTTAATGCATAACACATATTGCCATTATAAATATTAAAATGGATTGGTTGTCACTTCTAGAACGGATCAACTCTTTTGCTCGATGACCTATATAGAAATTAAAATCCATATCAGACTAAATATGTTTGTGTCCTACACTTGTAGCTTACATCTAACAAAGCTCACAATTTAACCCAAAATATCAAGCAAGCAATATATTAATATTCAAGGCACAATGCTACATTTTCATGATAATATGTCGTAAAAAAATATTTAATAAAACAAAATAACTTCTTAAAGAAAATTTCAATCAATAAAATAAACATAAAATCAATTTAAATTTAGAAATCATATAAATACTCACCTATGACTTAAAAGGCCCATGCATTATATCTTAAAAAAAAAAAAAAAAAAAAAAAAAAAAAAAAAAAAAAAAAAGTCCCAAGGCGCAAAATATGGCCTAGGCGCAAAAATCGCCCGAGGCGCCAAGGCGCAAAAAGCGCCAAGTCGCGCGCTTTTTGTGGGAGTCATGCATGTCGTGCGCCTCGAGTCAAAAAAATCCCCAAGGCTAGCGCCTTGTGCGACTTAGCGCCTAGGCGCGCCTTAGGCGCGATTTTGACAACTTTGGTCAACATCAGCTTATTGGTGATAAGCTAAGCTTATTTTGGAGTTAAGGCAGTCAATAAGGTGCTATTGGCCTGTCAAAAGACAGGCTGTGTGGGAGTTCCCCTCTGTTTGGCTGAGGGGGTTTTGTAAGCTCTTATTTTCATTTTCATCTTAATTTTGCATCAATAGTATAAACAGTAGTATAGATCTGTGCTTATCTGCTTTTTATTGATTGATAATACTTGTTTAATTCTGATAATAGTTGAGTAATAGTAGTTTGTTTTATCTGTTTGGATGATCGTTGGTTGAGTTGTGATTTGTTATCCCACTACTGTTGCATCTGTGGATCTAAGGTGTTTGTGATTTCTGTGTTTGAGTTGCTTCTGAGTCTGATTTATGTGGTAATTTGAATCACTCTGGTAACTTAAGTGGAGGATTGGATAACACTATTTGGATCTGTGGTAGTTTCTAGTATAGACAGTAATAGTAGAAGTGTTTGGCATTGTAGTGTTTGCTGGTATTAAGTCCTACACAGAGGTTATTTTTTAGTTGATACTAGTTACTTAGGATGGTATTAGAGTTAATATAACATAAAACAATAGGTCATAAGCATTAAAAGTCAAATTAGCCTATAATCATCATTACAGTTAAGTTCTAGGTTGTGATATCAGTTACTATAGTTGCATTAGCTTTAGTATTAGCTTGTTTTAATCATATATTGGTATAATAACATGAATTCAGTAAGATTTGAGGATTAAAAATTTGAATTGGTCAAAGTTTTGTGCTGAATCAAAAGTCAAAATAGTCATTGGTTTTCTGCTTTGGTCAGTTTTTCAAAGAAGTGCACAGACCTAATCTGTGGTTCAAAATACTTTTTAAAAGCCTTTTTGTGGAATTTGGTAGTAAGTTTACAAGTGTCAAAAAGTATTTTTAGGTTTGGATTTAATTTGCTTATCTAATAAGCTGCTTGAAGTTGATTGTCTGAACCTACTAGTACCCTGCACAACAGACTTCTGACCTAGTTCTAGGCAGATCTTAGGTGATTAAATTGGATTGGAAGTCTGATCTTTTGGTAAATTTTTGATCTCTGGTAGCTAGTCAGTAGTTTTCACCCATAAGTTTGCTATTCTCAGCTTATCTTCTCAGCTTATTTAGCTTCTCAAGTTGGTAGTTCCACCTAGTATCTGTTTTCATTTTTGAGGCTGCAATTGAGTTTGATTCATCATTAGCTAAGTTGAGTTGATCTTCTGAGTTCATTTGCACCATCAATAGCTATCTCAATTAAGCTTTTGCATTGAACTTGTCTGTTTTAGCTTTTGGCTTATTTCTCCTTGCTTATTTGGCCTAATTGCATCATAACCTGTGCTACTGAGTGATAGCTGGTCTCAAATCTTTTCCAATAAGCTTATTTTAGTCAAAAATTCATTGGGTCAAAGTTTGGTCAAGTTTTGGTCAAGATTGCTTATCAATAAGCATTTTCCAATATGCAGTTTGGGTCTTATCAGCACTTCCAGTGCTTATTTTTCAATTTTTCTATTTTTCCTAGCTTTTAAATATTATTTTAGAATTTCCCTGAAATTTTCATATTTTTCTGAGCTCATTTGCTATTTTTCTTATTTTATTTTCATTTTTAATCATTTTTAATTACTTTTTAATTACTAAAAAATACAAAAAAATCAGAAAAACCCCAGAAAAATCCAAAAAAATATTAGAAAATTATTTTTAGTTATTTTAGAATTTTAGAAATTTATTTTGCATTTTTCTCAATTTATTTGCATTTTCTTTTAATTTTTAATTAGTTAAATTAGTTTTTAATTCATAATAAATAAATAAAAAGTCAAAAAAATATTTTTCTTTTTCTCAAAATTTTCTTTTATCATTTTTAATTTTTGAAAATTATTTCCAAGTCCATAGGAGTAGCGTAGCATAAAAGTCGCGTTTTATTTCGTACGTTAACGTTTATTTTTAGTTTTAGCTTACGTTTTCGATTCTACGTTACGTTTTAAGTTTGTTTACTTGAATTACGTGTTTAGTTGATTATTTGTGCTTCATTTACTATGTCATTAGTGTAATCTCATTCAATCACTTTTTACCGTTTTCACGACACGTTTCACAAATCGGGAATTCAAAATTCCATTCACCCTTCACACGGAATACGACTTCGGGTTATCCGTATTTCTTTGCGGATCTCTTGAGCTTATATCTATACTATAATATTGATTTTTGAACGAATCACTTGTTAATATCACTGATTTGATTAGAAAACAACCGTGTCGACTCTTCATATTTTGCCAAAAAAGATTGTTGGTTTTGAATCAATTGCTTAATCAAATCTTCCGTGGGCGACGGATTTGGAATAACAGCTTGATTTTGATTATTATTGAAATTCTGCCCACGGTTTTGGTAATTACCATTATTCTGATTTCCATGATTTGCGTTCTGAAAATTCCCAGGGTTTCCATGATTTTGATGGTTTTGAAAATTGTTCCCTTGAGGCGGGCCTTGATTGTAATTACCTTGAAAACCCCGATTTTGACTAAACCCTTGATTATGATTTTGAAAACCGTTATTAGCTCGACTCTGATTTTGATTTCCTTGATTATTACGATTCTGCACATTATGATTCTGATTGACTTGATTGACTTGGTTTGGTTGTTCGAAACCGGGTGGTCCAAGAAAATGAGAAGAACGGTAGCTGAGGAGATTACGGTCTCCTTGAGGTTGTGGGTAACCGGTGTTACCCGCGTTTGCAGCATACGCGTTCTCACGAGAAAAGGCACCGGTGGCCGGACATTCATAATACACATGTGGACCACCACAAGTCTCACAACCGTGACTAACCACATTGACTTGATGGTTTGGTTTTTCAATAGACATTGAATCAACTTTCTTTGTTAAAGCCACAATCATATTTACCAATTCATCATTATTTTTACCATTATTAGAAACTTGAGGTTTATTCCTTGACATTCTCACACGAGCTTTATTCTCAATTATCATGAAAGCATCATTCGTGTTCCTAGCCAACAAGTTACCACCCGCAGCAGAGTTAAGCGAATCTTGGTCAGCATGACATAACCCATTATAAAACGTATCAATCTGCTGAAGGTCGGTAAACCCGTGGTTAGGACATTTTTCCTTCAAATCTTTGAATCGGTACCAAGCTTCACTAAACGTTTCATCAAAAGCTTGTTGGAACCGAAAGATTTGAGAACGTAGGTTAGAAGTTTTAGAGGGAGGATAGAAGTAATTCACAAACTTGGAAGCGAGATCATTCCAAGTGTGAATCGAGTTCGGCGGTTCCTTTTCCAGCCAAGTCCGGGCTGCTCCTTTTAAGGAGAAAGGAAATAACTTCAATTTCACCACATCGTGAGGCACTTGGTTCATTCTAATCGTCTCAGCGATGTCGGTGAAATTTCTGATGTGAGCATAGGGGTCTTCGTGATCGAACCCGTAAAAGGATATACCCGTGATCAAATTGAGTAATCCGTGATTGATCTCAAAATTGGCATTGATGTCCGGAATCACAATAGCTCTCCTCACACCATTGAATGGTGATTGGAGTTGTTCTTCCATCGGATGTGGATCAAATGCCGGTTGTTGTCCCATCGGCGGGATAACATTGTGCTGCGGACCACCCATCGGCGGGGGTCCGTTGTGTTCGTTTTGGTTCATCTCCTCGTCGTCAAGGAAATGAACCCGACTCGTATGTCGTAAAACCCACTCGGGGTTAGAGAACGGAGACGTAAGACTCTCAAACGAAGATCGGGTGTGCATACACCACGAGCAAAATTCAAAAGAAAATGAAAAAGAAAAGAGAAAAGAAAATCTTTTTGTTTTTTATATTGTTTTACAAAAACTTATTATTTCTTTTGTTTATATTTTCTTAAAACGTAATATTAATCAAAAACCGTTTCTTTCAAAACCACGCGCGACGGGACGGGAGAGAAGAATGAATCTCTCTTCAGCTAGCAATTTAATGTCTTAGCTATCCGTATTTCCCGCTTATTCGGTTGTAGTAATTAAAATAGTCCGATAAACAACTAAATTACGTTTTCGTTATATTGTGAGACTTTTTTGGTTTACAACGCCCTTTCTTTCGATCGAGTCGAGGCTGTAACTTTTATTATTTTTTTTGGTATTTTTGAAAACACTTTAGTAAAAGTGTTTTTGATTTTTCAATTTTTATAGAGATATATATACAAAGTAGAGGAAGGCTTAACAAAACACGATTTTCAAAAATGATATTCAAAAATTCACTTCGGCCTTCCCCGGCAGCGGCGCCATTAATTGATTCGTGTAAAAACCAATTATAATAATTATAGTATAGTATCGAAGTGATCCGCGTAAAATATGGATCACCCGAGTCGTTTTCCAACGAAGGCGAATGGAATCGAGAATATCGATTCGTGAAATCGTGATTTGTAAAGTGAGAAAGTGAAAACTATCAATCAAATAATTCACGTAATCACAAACAAGTATGAAATATGCAAAGATTACAAGCTAATTATGCACCGAAATGAAAAACGTAAAAACGGAAACGCAACCGTAAAATTTAAAACGTAACGTATAACGAAAAATGATCCTACGAACTTGGAAATATTTTCTAAAAATTTTATACTAATAAAAAGAATTTTAAGAAAAAGAAAAATATTTTTTAGACTTTTCTTTTATTTTCTAGAATTTATTTTGTATTTTTGGAATTAAAAATGAATTAAAAATAAAGAAAAATAGAAAAATAACTCGGAAAAATAAAAATTAAATTCTAAAAATTCTAAAATATTATAAAAGAAATTATAAAAATATTTTTGTATTTTTCAAGACTTTTTCTATATTTTTATGAATTTTTGTTATTTAAAATTGATTTAAAAGTGGAATAAAGTCAAAAGAAAATAAGATAAATAGTAAAACTTTTTAGGAAAATCTGGAAAAATTCCAGAAATTCTAAAATAATAAAAAGAACTCAGAATAAAAATTTGAAATAAAAATGAAAAGTGAAAGTGCTATATTTAAGTAGAGCTGCTTATCACAAGTGCTTATTTATAAGCACTTGTGATCAAATCTGTTTGAAACTATTAATACAAACTCAAAATGATGCAATGAGCTCAACTATGAAAGGAATATTCAAATGCAAACACAAAAATAAAAAAAATCAACAACTGCAACACTTATGAGTTGATAAGCTCAAAATAAGCTCACAATCATGAACAGAACATGTATAAGCAAGAACAGAAATTCAAAGATGATGTAAAATATAGTCAATACACTAAAACAACTAAGAACATAAATCAAAATACAATTCAAACAATCAGAAACAGAAACGCAAATCTGACTGCACAAACAATCAACTGTCTCACACAGTCACTACACAAGCTCAATAAGCTAATCTAACAAGATGGAAAATTCCCAACCAAGAACTGAAATAAAAAGCTATTAATACAAGCTTCTCAGAAAACTAATTAACAAGTTATAATTTCAAATTTTAAACAAGAACAGAGTATTTGGGGCAACTATGAACTGATGGTGCAGCAGGTCTGCTTGCACAGGCAATACAGCAAGCCAAAGGGCTGGTTAGGGCTATATGCAGCCTAGTATTAGACTACCAACCAAGCCTCAAACTAAAATAAAGGCTACCAAAACTAAAGCATAAACTACCAATCAACTAGAATGATCAAGTAAACAAGTTAATTCCTACTAAGTATCTAACTGAAATCAACTTAACGCTAAAAATTACCAATTAAGAAAATTAATTAAAACTTATTAAAGCAACAACCTACTGGTTTATTAACTAAGTATTTATAATATGCCTAAATGAATCTTTAAGAACCAGAAAGTAGTGAACAAACTACAACATCTTATCAAGTACTGTTACATCCAAACACCCCCTTATCTGCTGTTTTACACTACTAAACTCAGATTTTATCCAATATACTAAGTGCAATACATCAAACTACCTCACATATCAAAATGTGATAACTGTTAAGCAATAAACATCATCATAAACAGCTATAGCTGCTGAACTCAGATCTCACAGGTAACTGCTAACAGAAAACAGTTTCAAAAATAAGAGAATCAAAAGTGATCAACAAGTAAACTATGGCTAACACTACTACAATCTAAACAATAAAAACAATGAGACAATAAACCAGTTAGACTAAACAGATTTATCAAAATGTAAGCGGAAAACAATGAATAAACTAACAACTATGACCAATCTATCATTACAATGAACAAACTAACTCAAATAACATAAAACTACACTAGTAAAACAGAAATCAACTAGTTATAACAGATCAAATTAAACTACGAGCTAAATGCAATAAAAACTTGAAAGAGGAACAAGTACTTACAAACTTTTTCACCTCAGCTCTAAATAGAGGTGATTCACTACGCTTGCCTGTCTCTAGACAGGCCAAGAGCATCCAGATCTCTCCTTGGACTATCAAATACCCAACTGATCTCAATGAATCACCGCTTTTGATTTTTATTGACCATTCAATGTACTTGTGAAATTTAGAACTAAAACAAATCTGAGCAAACTATAAAACTTGTGTATATTGTATATAAGCTACCTCAGCTTATTAAAAAGCTTGTCTAATCAAATTGAAACAAATATTTTTTTATTTTCCGTTTTTTTTCATTAAAATGATTTTAAAATAGACAATAAAACTGAATTGAAAATTGAATTGACTAAACTAATGAAATAATACTGAAAGTAAATTTGAAACTAACTGAATATTTGATTACTATGAAATACTAATTGACAAAACAGAAGAATAAACTAATAAGGAGTATAATGAAAATGAAATTTTATTAAGCTAAAACATGATTCATTACAACCTCTAAACTTAGTACAATTAAGACTAAAATCTACCAGAGCTTCGCTACACTAGAAATTACACACCAATTCAGCTACTGAGCACCTCTTTATATAGGAGAGGAATGAGTGAGGGTTACGGATTGCCAAGCTGGCAATCCGTGTGCCTGTGCTTGTTGATATCAATCCTAAGCCGTTTGATCCACTTCAATCATTGCTCCCTTGATAATAGCCCTTGGATCTTCTTTGGTGACGCGTCTCACCCAATCAGAGCATGCCACGTTATCCCCCTCGTGTGCTTGTTTGTTCTGACAAGCTCTGACCTTCTAGAATACCTTCTTAAATGACTAATTGGCCCTTAATTGCTGTAATTATGGACGAGGTAATTCTAGGGTTCTTAATTCACTGTAGCGTGAATAGTATTTTCTGGGGTGAGGGTTAATTTAGGGGTGAATAAGGCGGGGTGAGTTTGGTTATTTATTTATTTTTTTGTTTGACTTGTGTTGAGTGGGTTTTATTGACCGAAGGGTGTATGGGCTCGGGTTTTGATTAGGTAGATTGGGCTTTGGAATTGGATACATGGACCAGGCCTAGACTTTGATTATTGGATTTTTTTGTGATAATAATAACCAAGGACCAATTGTGTAGTTTGTAAAATTTCAAGGGCTAAATCTGTCATTTTTGCAAAATATCTTCCAAGGGCTAAATATGTCAACTGATAAATCTTCAAAGATTGATTTGTCACTTTGAGCTCAAATATTTATCCGGTCTTGAAAAATGCTTCCCGGCCTCGGCTCTTGAACCTTTTTCATACTCTTGTGCTCGGTTTTTCCGGTTTTTGTGTGATTTCCGTCATTTTGTAAAATATCCGTACCTGCATATCACAAACATAAAAAACACGTGTTTTCTTGGCATTTGTTAGCTCAAATAGTCGTATTGGGTTGGTATTTGGCCATAAAATAGTGAGTGAATAAGCACTCACCAAGGAGAATCATCAAATAAGAGCCTATTCCGAAACGACCATATTAACCACCAAGCTGTGATAAACACGCCCTCCAATAAGGATTTAAGTGTGGACGACAGCCGGAGCGAAAGAAACCAAGAATCCCATTCTGAAAAAGACACTAACTGAGTCCAAGGAATATTCCACCAACGACATATCATACCCGAAAGGTCTTTAACCAAAGAGCAGCCAAAAAATAAGTGATGAGTGTCTTTTATAGCCGAATCACAGACCGGACAAACAGTGGAGTTAACAAACATACCTCTTTTACTAAGATTAAGCCGAGTAGGGAGCCGATCACGACGAGCTCGTTATAATATGTCTTTTGTGAATGATCAACAAAGTTTAAAATTTTTAAACACACTTTGGTGAACCGAACCGAAGAAGTTGGTACGGTTCTCGGCTTCACTTTTTTTTTTTTTTTTTTTCAAACCAGTTTGGTCAGGTTCAAAAAAAAAAAAAAAAAAAAAAGTTTGTACTAGTTTTATGAATGGTGGTTTATTATTTGAATAAAACCAAATTTAGATCGGGCAATTAGAATTGGAACAGACAATTTGAAGAAGAAACTTGAAAATCATAAAGCTAAAGGAAAAATATATGTATAAAAAATAAAGGATATAAACATCTATGTGACTAGAACTCATGGCCAACAACTTTTTATAAAGTGTGATCGAACCCACCCCGCCTCATATTGTACCGGAATGGTATTTCCTATCAATCCATGCCATTCTTCGTAGTATACCTGACAAGCTTTAGCCACTAGAGCAACCCGTACCCTTATGTTAGTTATGCTATAATAATAATATATCCATACACAAAAGAACTTCTAATTACAAATAGTGAAATATGTGCGAAGGAGCATCATTGTAATTGCCATTGTTAAAAAATAGTTGATAAACATTTCTACTTTTAGTTAAAACTAAATATGTTGCACTAAGATAGCCAAAGTACGGTTGAGCAATGAACATGATATGTTTGGTCACATCCCAGCCATTACATACTCTTCTTATTAATATGGTTTAACTGATTTGTAAGTTGATATAAAACTAAAAGGATTGCCAAATAAGAGTTCTTGAAATATTTTAAAAAAGCTTTATCTTTTTGTTTTGTATAATGTCCCACATTAGCACGACAGCTGGTTCTCAACAAGAGTGATCAAATAATGATTGTATGGTTATATAAAAACTCAAACCAAATATGTGAGGGCTGTTTTTGGTAAAAAAAAAAAAAAAAAAAAAAAAAAAAAAAAAAAAAAGGAAAATGAGCTGGTAGTGTGACTCAATCTCATGACCTACCACTTCAAGGTGGTAAGAACTAAGCTTTTGCCACTCCACCGACACATCACCATGCTACTTTTACTACAACAATAATACTATATAGATAGATACAAATAGCAACTTCAAATCTCTTGCGCAATAACAACAATAGACATGCAACACGTACATTATATAACTTATCCTCAAAAAAAAGTGAAACATATTCCGTAAATGAATATTACCCTGCTTAAAAAGAGTTGATAAAAGTTATTCCTTCAATTGGTTAACCAAAAAATAATCGCATATATCTTCTTATTACTATTTCTTCGCGCGATGGAAGTGGGGACATATGGCGTAAAACAAATATCATGAGTATTTAACTCAGATGTACATGATATAACATGCATATCTCTATGATCGTTTCTAATATTTCTTTAGCCACCCTTAAATATTTAACTAGTGAGGTTTGAACTATAAACAACATCATAATGTCTAACCATTAACCAATAAGCCATTTTGGTGACGTTTTTCTCATGCCAATAATTGTTAGCAAATTACTATTCTATTGTTGCCGAAGCACTCATGCGAACCTTTCTCACATCCGTTGGATTAAAACTACTTTCAATCATGACCATCCTAATTCATTAATTATCCATATTAACAAACTAAGAGGTAAAATTGGTATTATAACAACATGTGCAAGATAAATATAAAAGGATAAGTGTGACTTCTTTAAATATGGATAATTGTAAACTAAAATATCTATAACAACCTTCCACTTTTATATTCATATTTACGTAACTTTAATTTTGATTTAGTTGGTTTTGGAGGTAAACGAAACCTTGCACGTCAGTACACTAATGAAACAGTTTCATTTCATCATAAAATGCAGAGGATTCATGATATATCGAAAGTGATAATTTTAATATTTGATTTATTTCATTTACCCAAATGAGCAAATCAAACAATGCATTCTCTAACATAGCAACCAAGATTAAGTTTATGCCTACTTTAACATCTTACTTAATATATATATATATATATATATATATATATATATATATATATATATATATATATATATATATATATATTGTGACGAAAATCGGGAATGTCGAACTAGGTATTTATGAGTAGTTTCATAAGCTAACATTTAATTTTATTTTATTGTGTTTCGGTTTCGCTTTTCGATTTAGATACCCGTTTTTTCGTTGCTTGATGAAGTGAATCACACATGTAAGAAAAGGAAAAGAGAACAAAACTTTGTAACATGGAAATTATACGATTTGAAGTTTTGATCACTTAATAATACTTTAAAACTATTGATGATTGACATGCCTAATTGTTATGAGAAAAGTCATTTTTTAATAAACTAATAAACTATTAGCACATCAATTTAAGCACAAAAGTAATCATATTACGGAGTATTAGTCTTCAAATAATGTATGGATTTGTTACCCTTTAACCGAATATAAGTTAAATGTGGAACTTTCTACTTTTTATCTATTATATGTAGTGTGTGGGGTTTTATTATCGGACAATATTGTCAATAAATTATTTAATTGTTTGTAAAGTATGTATTTTATAAAATGCGTTCACAAATCACAACACTAAATATTTTTTAAAAAAATTATTGAATTGTTATATTGGAGCAACTCACGAGTATTATACGCACAACTTTTAGGTATTTCGTTTCCAATTGTGTTAATTTGTGTGTTTTTTAAGTGTTTTTTTAAATGTTATTATTATTATTATTATTATTATTATTATTATTATTATTATTATTATTATTATTATTGAATCGTTATACCCGGGCAACGCACGGGTATTGTACTAGTTATATTTGTAGCAAAGTGCGAACTAATATACTTTGTTACGACAAAAACTAATGAAGGTTTATTTTATGTACGAGTTTCTATTATTTTGAAAACACACACACACACACACACACACACACATATATATATATATATATATATATATATATATATATATATATATATATATATATATAGAATGGACAATTTGCGTTGCCTCGTACACGTTGACAAAACCAAGTATGTTTGGTGATTCATAAAAAAAGAGCATTTTAGGTGCCGGTGTGGCTCGAACTCATGACCTGCTCACAATGAAAGTGACACAACATACTTTAACCATTCGAACAGCCAATATGCCTGACTAAATTTTACTATTAATAAATTAATATAACTTCTTACAAAAAGTGATACATATTCCAAAAATATATCACGTTATATAAAAATTCCCAGCTACAAAAAGAGTTGATAAAAGTTAATACTTCAAGTGGTTAAAACTAGATAACTTGCATTCATCTTCTTATTAATATGTCTTTGAAAAGAGTTGATAAAAACCGTGTGCTTCAATCATAATGTTACGTCATTTACCTCTTCCATATTAGCCATAAAACCATCGAGAATGCAAGAAGGTAACTTGATGTTGAAGGATGATAACCAAAGAATAGTTCTTGGTATTTTTATGGCTAACTGTATCTTATATGTCTTTATGTACTGTATTACACTAGATCAAAATCATTTGGTTCTCAAATAAGAGTGATCAAACAATGATATGTGCGGGATCTTTGTAGTAATTTAAAAAAATTCGAAACATAAAAAAAGTTTATGAGAGAGTAGTGTCACTTGAACTCATGACCTACCATCTGAAAAGTGTAAGAATTAAGGTGCCGTTTAGTTGTAGAAAAATTTTCCTCTTTTTCCATTTCTAAATTCATTGAGAAATGAATGATTTTTCTTCTCTAGAGAAGAGTTAGGAGTTTTGAAAACCCGTTTAGTTGGAGTTATATATATATATATTTTTTAAATGATAAGAAGATTACCTCAAATTGCGACGGTGTCAGTGACGGCGACGGTTGGTGGTGGAGGATGACACGAGAGATTAGGGGCAGAATAGTGTATGTGTTTTTTTTGGAGTTGAGAAAAAATGAGAAAGAAGAAAGTGAGAATGGTAAAATAGGCTTTTCAATTTCTTAATTAAAATTTAGAAAATGAGAATTTCATTTTTTTTTTGAAAATTGTTGAAAAAAGTGCAACTAAACGCGTTTTCAGTTTTTTCATTTTCTTATAAAAAAATTCTTGAAAAAATGAAGAATTTCTTTTCAACTAAACACAACCTAAGCTTTTGGCTTTTGCCACTCCACAAACACATCACCTTACTAATTTGCTACAAAAATAATACTATATAGACACATACAAAGAGCAACTTCAAATCTATTGCACCATAACAACAATAGACAACATGTACATCATATAACTTCTCAAAAAAAGTGAAACAGAGTCCATAAAAGAAATGGTAGAATCACATATTTTTTACAAAACAAAATCCACAAAATGATGTCATGATAACTATTGGCTTCAAAAGTATGAGATGATTTAAAAATTAAAGGTAAGAATATCATACGTTAACATAACATAATAATTCATGGATGTTGTTTCGTTAAAATTAGGTGATTCTGTCATTTCTTAATATACAACAAACACAACCACCATCACAAGAACCACAACGAACGCCACAAGTGACCCGTGAACAAAAGTCAAAACGGAAAGAAAAACAAACCGCCAAAAGAACCACGATGGATGTGGACGATGACAAGGTGGAGGTGTTGGACGTCGGGCGTTAACCACGGGTGCAACACCGTTGGACGTTGGCGGAAGAAAAGTTGCTAGCCGAGTGTTGGATCGCCGGTTCCGAGAATAACAAGATCGGATCCGACCGATCAGATGATTCGTTTTGGTGACAAGTTACGGAAGAGTTTAACAAATCTTCAAACGTTCAATGTACCAAGGATATGATGACGGGGAAGTGGGCTATGTTGAATGGATTTTTTTTTCTTTTGTTTTTTTAAGTTTTGTATTGTGTTTTTATTTGATGAATAAATGAAATTTAGTTTGTTTGGAAAAATGAAAAAGAAAAAAAAATGTATGTGAGGCTTTTTTGGCTCAAGCCATGAGGGAGGGGGTATTTTTAGTATGTATGTGTTAAAAGTGAGATGTTAAGGTAGCGCTGAGATGATAAACTGGATTAAGTTACGATACCTGGTTCTCTTATACTTAGCCTTATTATATAGGGTATGTATTTTTTTTTTTTTTTTTTAAATTAGAAAAAAGAAAAGAAAAGAAAAAAGAAAAACAATTGAAGGCTTGGGTGGGAAGATAAGTGGGTTGGCCATTACTTGCTTAAAGATAGTCAAAATTACAAGTCGTTTGGTATTCCACTTTAGCCTGGGATTTAAAGTCAAAAGAACAAAAGACTATGATTGGTTCAAAAACCAGGTCTACAAATTAGCCACCAAACCCGATGACCCCACCATTTTAAAATCCGGACGCACTAGGTAGGTTTTGCAATTTTAGTTTGTCATTTTTTAAAACTAGTGGGCCTCCGATTAATTTCAACCACACATTTTAATTTATAACTTATTTTTTTATTACAATTTTATAATAAAATATATTTTATTAATTTTATAATGTATTTTCTCTTTTCAAATTCAAATCCTAATCTACTACTTTACATTCAAATCCAAATCTTAATCTAAATTTATCTATAAACCAAACGAGCCCAGATCAAAATATCTATGTATTTGTAAAATCAATTTGTTTAATGATATTTTGTCACTTATTTAAGCTAAATTAAAATATATTAATTAATTTTGATGACTTATGAGCATTATTTTTTGGTTCATGATTGTATGTATGTATACAATTTTTTGTTTTGACCCTTAGGTTTTTGTTGATCACCCCTATTGTTTTAAAGTTTTGTTATTATAATTTTGACACATATATTTTGTACATAAAAAAAGATTTTTTTCTTTTCTTTTTTCTCTTTTAAATTTTGACCAATGTTTAGCCTTTTTCTTTTTTAACTTTTAAAAAATAATATTAATTTAAATTTACTCAATGAGGGAAATAAAAGATTTCGTTGGTAAAAAAAGTATTTTCCGCTTAAGCTGTTAGATAGTGATAGAAGAAGGGCCAAATTTGGAAACTTGATAGCAGAATAGAAAACTATAAATAATCGACATTATGATGAAAAACATCATACGCTACCTCTGTCTATTCTTTAATAAATCTGCAGACAAAAATCGGGTTTCGAAGATCGTAAGCCTCTTTTGCTCTCTAAATAAATAAACGATTTCTACTTCAAAAGCATCCTGTTATTGTGTTGTAAGTTATTACTGTAAGCTACATGATCTTGGTAAACTCAGGAACAACATCTTTTATTACTTTGCGGTTTTTTTTTGGGTTCTTTTTGTTGTGTGTTTGCTGTTCTTATATATTTGCAGGTTTCGGTCTTGTTTCCATACGAATAAAAAACGTTACATCATTCGATATAAAAAGGTTTGTGACTTCTTTTTTTCTTTTTTCTTTTTTTTTTAAAGGTTTATTTGTTTTATTTTTGTGGTTGGGTTGATTTGTGAGTTATGATTTTTGATTTATGGAATTAATAGGATTAATATACAATGACGATGGGAAACTGTTTTGACGCGAAAAGGTCGTTTCTCGAAGCTTTACCGCAAGATGTACTTGTAAGTTTCAAATCCCCTGTTTCATTAGATGTAATTGTTTATAATTTGTGCTTTTTTTTCACATAGTGATGTTGTTTGTATGTGTTTTTGCAGGTTAGAGTTTTGTGTGGTGTGCAACATGATGATCTCAAGAGACTCTTTCTTGTGTCAAAGACGATTAGAGAAGCTGTAAGTATAAGTATTAGTCGATTTTGTAATTTGGGGGTTTTTTAATTTTTGTTTACGTATTGTTTCTAATGTGTAAATCGGTTTTGCATTGCAGACTATAATTGCAAAGAAGATTCACTTTGAGTATAATACACCAAAAGAGATCCTTGCTTTTCGGTGTTCAGTGCATCGATCTTCCCTTGAATTTGAAGAAGTTAAGTCTCCAAGTGCTCCAAGAAAGTCCAAAGCAGCTCCTTCTCGATTGAATAGGAAGGAACTAGCCAGTCTGTCAGTGGCCTTGTTTGCATGAAGAGTGAATGTAGTCGAATAAAGGGTTGGATTTAGTAAAATATTTTGTCTATGCTGTAGCTGATAGTAAAGAGTTGTAGGAAATTTGGGTTGTTTAATTGTTCGTTTGACGATTAGTGGTTTTTGATGGCTGGTTTGTGCTTAAATTGCTTGTGGGGGTGTTTGGCAGAAGAGAATGGAAAGGTGGGACAGAGAATTAGGTAGCATTCTTGTCTTTGTTTGCTACTGAGAATGAAACTGGAATTAATTTTTGGTTCTCTTTAAACCATATTCATTGAGATTACTCTTAAGGCCATTCTTGGTGGGAATAAGCAAGTGGATGTAAAACACGGAGTACACAAGGTAAAGTCAATGGAGAGCACATTATGTCTCGACCTCATCTTCTCGTCTAAATCTACACTTGTTCATCCCTATCATTCCCAGCTGATATGTTCTCATGTGCATCTATCTCATTGTGTTCAGTAATTAATGTTACATGTTATGTATGTTTTTGGTTACATGTGTATTGGTACTAAAATGGTTAATCTATCTGGGTTGAAACCTACTGAAAGCTGCTATTTTCGTGCTATCCTGAAGTGCACACATTCTGCGGTTGATAGCTCATCCTCTATAATATGATCCTCTTTGAATCCTATTTTGTAATCTAGTCATTACTCATTTTAATAACCTCATTGTCTTAGAAATTCGTCACTTTAATGATATGATCATTTTAGTAATCCCCTATTTAGTAATATGATCATGTCATGGATAATTTGCTTAGGTACCTCGTTATTTTGATTAATAATCTGTATCTTTCAATTTTATCACAGGCATGGCAGAGTTAGTGTGACAAAGTTATATATAACTTGTATCATAAAAATTCTTCATCAGATACAAAAAAAAGTACACTCGATCAATGAGGACTTGACGCAGATGAAATATATCTCATTGTAGCTTTTATGGATATGAGATTCTGTTTACACTATTTTAAATATAATGTTAAGGATTTGTTATTTTCATGAATGAACATGATGTTTTATAACTTTATAACTCATTGTGTATGTCAGACTCAGATGTAATGTTGAGGATTTGCTTTTTTGATGGTTGAAAAGGATTATTCAAGTGATTAAATAAATTTTCATTCCACTGCATAACATAAACAAACTGGAGAATCATCTTCCTTATTTGAGTCTATTTTCCTCTGCAATTCATTCGCACCAAACAGCCCTTTAGGACAGAAAAAGTATACAAAATAGCTTTAAGAAAGTAGTGTAGTGGTTTTATTAAAACTTATTATAAGTTCAATATCACATCTTTTCCACTTTCATATATTGATATTCAGCAACTGAATTGCTTATTGTGTTATGTAGTTCATCGATAAGAAGCTTTTGTAAAATTCTGCATTTGACTTGTCACTTAGAACTTTCCTACCTTCTCTGTAATGAATTCTCTTTGATCACATAGGATTAGATGTTTGACTCGTGATTTCATAAGTTTTGATTCAATCTTTTTTGATATGCCGTTCAGAATCATATCATTACACCATCTGTATACAATTATAGTTGTGAAGCAATCGTTTTACTATTATACTCTTCACATGTTTTGAACAGATCACAAGTAACTCGTCACAGTCTGACCATTTACTTCTCTTTTTAACTAATACAAGAAAATTTTCTTCATGTTTATAATTACTATAAGAATACAACGTCCCAGCCACAATAACGTTATAGAACTATATTATGACAAAACCGACCCCTAACACCTACAACGAACTTAAGCAGACAAATGCTCATAAATGCTCAAACTGACCAAAAAAACTACAACGTTTAGATGTATCGACCCCAAGTCATATCCAAAAATCAAAGAGAACCTCCTCTATCCAATCCCCATACAACACATTACCACATAAGGGCATCACCCGGGAGAAAGCATGGAATCGGATAAAAACCGACCCCGATGACCATGACCTTGACACAGAAACGACACCCTCTGAAACTTCATGCCAAACAATTTCGGTCACATGAACTAACCAGGTAGTGGCATGATGATATGTAGGAATGTTAAATGGAAAAAAACGCGTTTGTAAGACCACATTTGAGAGGAACTTGATGGTTGTCTACCTTCGCCTTATTAGCTAATAGATATGTGATATGAATCAAATTGGCTAATACTTGGTTTAATATAAAAAGAATGACAGTAAGTAACAAGAACAGACCTCCTGCACTTTGAGAGGCAGGTTTCTTCCTAGTCTATTGACTCCAAATAACTTTCTCTAATCCTAAACTGATAATCTGTGTGAATATAAATACCCACGAGAATTTGATTCTATATTAGTCTTCTTAGTTAACAATAACAACAAATGATTTAGGGGAGAAAGTATAACAGTCTGCAAAGGAACTACTAGTAAGAAATGAATGACATCAAAAGATAAAATGAAGAGCATATTATAGGTATCTCAACATCTTTCTAGAATTCACATATGCTTGTTATCGACCATACAATTGTGTTATTGAGCATTCATTAACTGATAGATCATGCTCAAGTTCATGACAACACTCTTCAGTGAAAAAAGCAGGCTGTTTAGGTTCAGGCAATGCACTCTCACTAACCAACATCAGAACCACTGACAACATAGTCGGTCGATCTTCAGCATGATTTTGAACACATAACAGGGCAACATGTATTGATCTTAGTACTTCAGATACAATGCAAGACTCACACAAAGATTCACTCATAAGCTCAATACTATTGTTTTCTTTGTAGAGTCTCCAGGCCTTGATTTAATTAAAAGACATATTTCAGTCAATACTTAAAGAATTTATTTCCATGATAAATAAGTAGCTTCTGGTCAAGAAATTTGGAATTAGTCTTGTGACTTACATGTCCAAGAAGGTTGTCTCTGTGGTCTTCATGAGAGAACTCTCTGTTTTTCTTGCCACTGACTATCTCCAACACAATAACACCAAAACTAAATACATCCGACTTTATAGAGAAACGCCCATGTACTGCATACTCCGGAGAAATGTAACCACTGCAGCAAATTAAAGTGAAACCAAAAGAAATAAAAACGAACCTATTAGTCTTAGAATATATGTGTTAAAGTTAATTATATGGATCTCATATTATGCATTCTTACTATGTTCCAACCACTTTCTTTGTCTTAGCATCTGCATCATGTCCTACAAACTTTCTAGCAAGGCCGAAGTCTGATATTTTTGGATTCATGTCACTGTCCAGCAATATATTACCTGCCTTGAGGTCTCTGTGAATAATTTGAAATCGGGAGTCTTGATGTAGATATAGAATACCTCGAGCCATCCCATGAATAATGTGAAAACGCTTAGGCCAATCAAGCATCAAACTTCTGGTTTCATCTGTAGTAAGGTAACTAATTATTTTATGAAGTATGAAAGAAAGAGACCAAGTGAAATCATATAGGAGTCAAACCAAAGAGATACAAGTCCAAGCTTTTGCTCGTCATATACTCATAAATCAAAATTAGTTCATTTATATGAATGCAGTATCCAAGAAGCTTCACAAGGTTTCGATGCTGAAGTTTTGCAATACAAATGACTTCATTTATGAACTCGTCCAGTCCTTGTTGAGATGATTCTGAGAGCTTCTTCACAGCTACTTCTTGCCCATCCTCCAGAACACCCTAAAGGATTATACTTTAGAGTTCATGATAACTTATACTATATTCTTTAACTTTTACATTTTCGATTCATGATACTAATAAGCATTGCATTCTATGTGAAAAACATTAACTAGTTACCTTGTAAACGGGACCAAAGCCACCTTCTCCAATTTTATTCGAGACACTGAAGTTGTCAGTAGCCCTTGCTACTTTACGTAAGCTAAAGGACTGTAAATCATCAAAATGTTCCATCTTCAGACTTCTATGCCTTTCATCACCCCAGTTTCCTACAATATGATATGTTTGATTAATGTATCCTCTAACATACACAATCTGATTTGTTAGAATTGTGTGAATAAATTTCCTTTCTAAAGAAAAAGAGTATATGATTTGTTAAAAGCAGAAATGACCCGTTTGTGTTACCTAGGCCTTTCATGTAAGGCGTTTTTCTACAGGCATATGCTAGTCCAGACAAAAGCAGCACAACCGAAGACACCGAAGACATTGACATGATTATGATGAATAATTGTTTCCTTCTGTTGGAGTCAAACGGGAAGAACGTGTGACCTTTCATCAAGAAATGACTATAGTTGGTAAGTTTCATTTGACAAACTTAAAACACAGTGATAGTACAATACAAGCATTGACATTTTATATAACGGTGTACGATTCTAGATGCTCATCAGAAAACATGTGTACCTTCTAACTCAAAAGCAGCCATTGGTATGTAGATATGTTGATTTGAATCATACTCTCTGATATCCATGAGCTCATCGAACCATAGCAAACAACCACTTCCACCATTTCTGATATCTAAACTTGTATAAGCTGTACATGAACAATTTTTTCTGCATTTCATTTCACATTCTCCAAGAGTCATACTGTAATTATACCATGACCTTCGTGTATCTGGTACTTTCACTCTTGAAATTTTCTGAAACCCAGCCCTATTCTCACATTTCAAAGGCTTTTTACGTTTACACCCACTCGACCAATCAGATGCATCCCATTGTTCTGGGATTTTTGGTTCAAAACCTTTGATACAAGTACAGGGTGGATGCTTGTTAATCCTACACCTTCCATATGGACCACAGAGTCCAAACCGACCACAACTATCTAGTGCAGCATCCGCATACACAGCCCACTCTTGAATTCGCTCAATCCAGTGCATAACCAGTGTCTTTCCGTCCCATGTCAGAACTATCCTCAAAAAAACAACCGAACTCTTAAGTTCATATGTGCTATATACTTCCTCCTGATTAACTATAAACTCAACTGATAAAATTGGATTTGTTTTTTCAATAATAAAGTCTCCACTAAACCCGAGACCATTCCATGGTCCAAGTCTCGATACTAATGTTTGACCTCGCCATACCAAACTTTGTGGAAATCCATTTGTGTGTACTTTCCTAATATACGCACCTATAGAAGGATCGTCAGGACTCTTCCAAGATGTGAGGAACCACTCTATACCGGTTACAAAATCCTTCCCAATTTTCATTCCTGGTAATACTGTGTCACTAGGAAAATCAAAACTTTGCCAAATTATACGACTTTTATCCCTCAAAACAAGATTACCATTATCCAGAAGTTGCGCCATGACCTCCTCCGTTTTATTACTCCTCCTCGACGATACGGATGACCAGACCATGTTGTTCCCGCCATTGAAAAGCAGCAGGTTTCCCTCTCTGCTAACTTTAAGCACACCCGACGTATCGTTAATTGGTGTATCTCTGTTTGCAACCCATACAACTGTAACCTCGGATATCTTCTTGTACCATATCCCTAAGTATCGATTCTTGGATTTACCCGCGGTAAAAAATCCTAGTTCAAACATCTCCCCATTAGAAACAACAGTTTGACCATCTTTAATTTCTTCATTTGCAGATATTGTATCTGATATTGCACTACAATCTGATAGGAGGAGTAAGGTAAGAGTAATTAAGTAGAATACATGTATAGACTGGTTCTCCATTGATGTTTCTAAAAGCATACACTAAAATATTGTTTAACCATTTTATTGATTTTAGTAGCGTGTTTTATTAGATTTATAATTAAATGATTGAATCTTCAGCCGTCAGGGGTCAAATGCATGGAAGTCTTTACCACGTACAGTCTTTTCGTCCCCATTATTAAATGGTGTTTTAACGTTCACATGTGGGCTATGTTTTATAAAAACTCTACCTAGTGTTGAGTAAATTACACTGTTGCTCCCTAAACTATTAAACATTCGTGGATTTGATCCATTTTTTATTAATTACGAATTTGATCCTTTTTTGGTAACGCAATTACACCACACCGTTGGTTTCTAAACTATTAAAAATTCGTGGATTTATCCCAAATTTAGTCCCAAACTTCTTTGTTGATTGATTACGAATTTGATCCTTTTTTGGTAACGCTCCTTACGTTTTCTCATTAGTCAACACATGTGAGTAAAGTGTGATGGGTATATCTGTAATTTACAGTTTTTTTTATTACACCGTTGGTCCCTAAAGTTTCTAAATATCGAATTTAAACTAAAAATACTCTGATCCATACAAACATTCTTCTTCAACCTCTCCACCACCACCACCACCACCATTACCATTTACCTCAAATTCAAAACTTAAAAACAAACTTTTCAACACAAATATTTCTCAACCCAACTTTAAACATGAAGTCAAACACCCCCTTTTTAACTCATTTAAGATTGGTTTTAAAATATTTTGGGTACCCCAATTGGCATTTTGTCTTTTTCAAATAACTCAAGTTTTCATGGTAATTATGATGATGATAGTCATTTCAGCTTTAAATCCAAGCCGTCTTTTTGTTTTCTTTCGAGGCGGTTAGACTTTCAGGTGCGGTGTAATGATTTCGGTTTCCACTTGGCTTCTTCTATAATCTTCTTGTATTTAAAGGCGATAAACCATGAGCCATTTTATTCCACACTTATGATAACACATATCTTAAAGAGATTAAAAAAATGACTCACCTACAAGAAATCATTTTTGCTTCCAACTCGAACTCTATTACAGAACAGATTATGCTGCAAGTTCGTAAGGAGATTGATAAAGAATGGGAGCTTGTGAAAAGTTCAAGGAAATTGTGCAAAGAGTTACTTGATAGTGTTTATGAGAGGACACATTTGATAATGGAGGTTGCTAGGGTGCCTCTGTCACTGGCTTCTGAAGAGGGTTTTGTTTTTCTGAAATTGATTGGGGACCGTGATTTTGCAAAAGCTAAGGCCATTAAGCAAATAAGTGATAAGGCAAAGAGTCACGTACTTGATGCGTGGGAATCGCAACAGGCTTTACCTCTCAAGGGATCTCGAGAAGCTTACAACCCCCACCAGGCAGTGTACCTGATCGTTGTAGTATAGTATAGTGACAAGTACCGGGGGATTGATCGTTCAGCTTAGGAATAGTGTCGCTAGGATTAGAAAGCCTAAATTACTAGTTCTAAGGGTGAGGGATGATTATTTTTGTGTTTTTATATTTTTATGAAAGCAAGTAAAATCTCGGTTTTTGGAGGAGTGGGCGGAATTAGTTGCTATTCAACTAACCCAAAACTAAGATGCAATTAAAATAAAATACTAAAAATGAAAATAAACTAATTAAACTAAGGTTGTGAGCAGTAATTGGAGAAAATGTGTTTACTTAGACTTCACTACTCCCTAGATATCTTTTACACGTTAATTACTTGTTATAATTGCATGGATGACGGATTGTATTCATTAATACCATTCATGGGGTGGCATACATAACTCCCCAATTCTATGAGCTCTTATCTCCTCCTACACCATGACCCAGCACAACTATAGGGATTGTAAACAGTGGCTCATGCATTAAATACAACCAATAAAGACCTAGTACGCCTCGGTTCATGTTTCTTAAGACGTTCAAGCATGTTACCATTTGGAGATCTGCCAGTTTTCTTAAGCCTAACATATAAAATCATTCATCCAAGACAAGAATAAACAAGTAATCAACACATAATCAACATCTAGGTTTCATTAGATCTAAGCAAACACAAAGGAGATCTAGCCTAGCATAATGGAATTGAGACAAGAACAAGATATAGACAACCAACACATAGACATATTGATTGAATTAGAAGAACACTTATCTCAATTACAATGCAAGGTATCAAGGGTTTGGAACCCTTGAAAAACCTGTAAAAGTTGCACCAAATTCATCTTTAGGGTTTCTCCAAAACTTCTCTCCTTTAATGTAAAAAACTAGAAAACTATATATAGGAAAACTGGGGTGACGGCGTCAAGAGCAAGGGTGTGACGCCGTCATCTCGCCGCCAAATACTTCCTCGGACGGCCTTGATCTACATATGACGGCCTGTGTGACGCCGTCATCAACCACGGTATTTTATTCTTGGGACTCTGACGCCGTCAAGAATTACTCTTGACGCCTTCAGGCACTGTTCCCAGCATAGAAATTTGAGACTTTGCCGTTTTCTTCACTTTTATGCTCTAAAAACGTCCGAAATGGCTTCTTTTCCAGAATTCACACTCCAAGTACCTAAAATCACAAAAGGAACGATTTAGGGCAATATTTGATCAAATAAAGTCGGATTCGGGCTTAAATGACCCCCTAAAAACGGATCATTTTTCGCCTCATCATATACCCTTACACTTGAGATTTGCTTATCCTCAAGCAAATGCGCTTTTATTCTACTCAAAAGACAAGTTAGGGGTCATTTAACACTAATATAAAAGTAATTACAACAAATAATCGTTCCACTAAAGACCAATAGACAAGCACGGAGGTCATACACTAGCACCTCACAAATAGTGTTTAGATACTCACATCTCTCGGGTGTAATAAAGTAATATAACATTATGGAAATGGAAGATGTCTCTCACTACCTGTCATAGCAAAATAGATTACCATAGGCTTGGGAAAGGATCAAACCTCCACCACATGGCGTAAGCACCTAGGATAAACTATCAAAGAGGTGTTTTAAAGGGTTGTAACGTTAGGTATAGGGATATGAATTACACGGTTTTGTTGGATAAAGGAAGTTTTACTGGTGGCGAGTTAACAATCTTAGTTAATTACATGTACAAGATGGCGTTGCTAAGCCAAGACTCGACTCGACTTAAGCTAATAAATGAAAAATAACAAAAACATAAAATAAACATAGAATGAAACGGGATGGTAGTCCGTATGTTTTTTCTCTTTTTCTTTTCTATATATATATATTTTTTTTTTCTTGATTTTTTTCGATTTTTTTTTATTTTTTTATTATTTTTTTTTATTTTATTTTTTTTGCATACACTCTTACCCTACCATCCAAAATAATACATCATAGGGGATTGAGCATTCTCCTTACACTTGAATTTTTACATACTTTACATTAAACTAATCTAATGACTCGAATTAAGAAAATCAAAACACTTGGAGCACTTTTAAGATTAACGTACATATGGGGGTAATAAATGATGTTCTTCCCCATTACTCCATAAAATAAGTACTTACCCATGAGTCCCAATCGTCCCAAAACAATATGTACAAGGATATGACTCGACTTAGCAACCATGTAATCAATTAGAAAGTTAACTTAGGGTTTAACAAATAACAATAATGCACTAAAAATGAGCGCATACACGGAAGGCTAAGGCGATTTGGGTGTACATTTAAGTGGGGTGTAACAAATTCTTCCTTTAAGTAAAATGCTTAAAGTTAGAAACGAAAAGATAGGCTCGGAGGGGTGTACTAGGGGTTTCGTGTACTAAAAATGAGTACAACGCTAAGGGTGTGGGAAAAATTAGTTGACTTAACTAGCCAAGTAATATGACTTAAATAGTCAAGTAATTATGATACGGGTTTAACACAAGGGTAATCCTAATGCCTCTTATCATGTAGTAAATCCTACCACACGAATATAGTCTCACTAGCGGTCTCGGGATGCATCACTAACGCAAGTTCTAGAATCTAAATGCTACCGGTACACTCATAAGCACTAATAATGAATGCTTTTCCTATCAAATCTAAAGGCGAACCTCACAATTTTGGGTGGAAAATTTTTCTGAATATACGGTTATGTGCTAGTCATACAATCTCCTATCCATGAGACGCTTGCTATAGCTAAAGTTTCACTCCTAAATGTTGTAAAAAATTTTAAATTTGGCGCTAAAATTGCACTAACAAGTATTTCTCATAGTTTTATTACACATCTACTATCAAATAAAACAAACTCAAGCGAAAGTGCATATGTAAGGTATCATCTTTTTACCCTCCCCTTACACTTAAGATGAACATTGTCCCCAATGTTCAAGTAAAGAATGTAAAAGTGAAAAAGTAAAAAGAATGAAATCAAATACTCCCCTGATTCGCTCGGTATGGATTATAGGTTGGCCAGGTTAAATCTTCCTCCAAGAAAATGAACAATCAAAGCTTCCCTTCCAGAATATAAATCATCTCCTTGTCATAAATAACCTGTAAATCCTGACAAAAATAGACAAGACAACCTCGCGTAAAATCGGCGGCATCCTATATAAGTTACTAAATCCTAGAAAACAAAGTAAGATATAATGCTTGTGGAATGAAGTTTGCAGATTTCCTGGAGATTATAAAACTTAATAATTCACAAAAACCATAAGACTCCGCTAGAAAAACAAAACCGGTAAAATTTCCAGATTTTAACTCCTGACGCCGTCAAGAGTAAACCCCTGACGCCGTCAGAATGGACCTGCAGAAATTCTTATGTTAAGTTTCCGAAAAATTTCTGGAAAAACTTGGTCCTACTTCCTGGAAAATCCTGCAAAACTTCATTATGACTCAATACAAGCATTTGACTCTAACAAATACGAATATACATGTTCATTTAATATTGTGGAGACTCATGATCGGTTTGTTTCTTAAAAACATATTTGGGGTTTCCCCTTACACTTATCTTTTGCAAAAATACTTCTAGGTTGGAGTTAAGACTAGGCCAAACAACATAGTAAAGTATTTCCACATTTTAATTGAGAAACATGATCAACCAACAATAAAAATAAAACATGCATACGGAAGCAAATAACAAACAAACAATTAAAATCACACAAAACATGGGTTGCCTCCCAAGAAGCGCTTTTCTTTATTTACGAGTCTTGTAGCTAGACTCAAGGCTACGGGTTACTACGTGATTCCATCATTGGTTCCACTCTCTAGGTCGTCTTCTAAACCAGTTTTGTATTCCGGACCTAGTTGCAAACACTCTTTGTAGAAACCAAGCATCCTATTCTTAACATATTCGACTCCCCTACGTCTATCCTCCTCATTCCTATAATAAGCCGCTTGCTTATGTTCCTTTTCGAAATTAGAGAGAAGGCGGTATTGTTCGATCTTGTAGGGCATTTGATAAGCAACCTCATCATTCTCTTTCTTGAATCTAACTATCCCTAAAGTCGGATCATAACTCATCCTAGTGGCCTCAACAAATGGTTTTTCGAATATTATTTGGCTTAGGTTAGCATCAATCACCGGACGAGTGTCCTCAACTATCATAAAATCGATCTCATAAGTGAGATTCCCTATAATCACATGCAGTCCCTTCACTCTTCCTGCAAAATTACTTATCAGATTCTTACCGGGCATCATCCTAAAATTGAGTTGCTTCTTCATCACCCAATTGTAATAAGTCCTAATCATGATGTTCACGGGGGATCTAAGGTCGATGTAAGCTTTCCATATATGCATGTGCCCGATATTGCATGGGATGTTAATGTTAGAGGGGTCTCCCATTTTGATAAGGGGTGTGCCAAAGATATATGTTTTCTCGGGACTATCAAATAAATCCTTGTGGTATTCCTGTTCTTCCTTGGTTGGCAACTTATCAAAGTATTCTTCTATAGGTTCTACTTCCTCTAATTCCTCATCCTTATTAGCCTCAACTTCCCTACTCTCATCCTTACTATCGGCTTCAATTCTAACTTCATCCTTGTCACTCTCCTCTATCTCCTTATCTATTGGCTTAATGGTGACAACATTGACAAAGTGGACATGTTTGGATGATGAGGGATCCTTAATTTGGCTTCCACTATTGGTGTCCCTAGTGTCCTTCCTAGGTGTGATTAACGATTGGTTGTTGAGGGCTTTCAACAAGTTGTCAATCTTGTTGGTCATCTCTGTTTGTTGTTGGTTGAATTCGGTTTCAAACCTAGCTATGCGGGCTCCTTGAGATGCCATGAACTTTGACATCAATCCTTCAAGATTGTTGGTACTACCATAGTTGTTAGAAGGATTGTTGTTGAAAGTACGGTTGGATGGTGGACCGTTTGGTTGGTAACAATTAGGCGGATTGGAAGAATTGGGTTGATTTTGTTTCCACCTAAGGTTTGGGTGATTTTTCCATGAGGGGTTGTATGAATCACCGTAAGGGTTTGGCTCGGGCTTGAAAGTGTACCACTTATCTCCTGCTTCGTCGGTACGCGTGGATGCGTAGTCCGCAAAAGCTGTTCCGGGGAGTTCCACACAATCACGAGTGTCATGGGGACCACTACATAATTCGCATGAAGAAGTGATTTTGTTCACTTGACTTGAAGGCTTAGGAGCATCGTAAGATTTCATGAGAAACTTGACTTGGTCCTCAAGTTCCATGATCCTACGGTCGGGAGTGCTAGAGTTGTTCGAAGGCAAAGATATTGCCTTGACCGTTTTGTTCAAGTCACGGGGATCGTTCCAACTTTCGTTGTCATAGAGAGCAAGATCTTCTATGAGTTCCCATGATTGTTCCGCACTAAGATCACGTAGCTTACCACCGGCCGATTGGTCAATGGCTCGCCTCGTGGAGATGTTGATATGGTCATAAAAGATTTGGACTTGGAGCCAAAGATCTATGCCATGATGAGAGACTTTTTGAAGTAAGTCCTTGAAACGAGTCTATGCTTCATAAAGAGATTCATTTTGACGTTGTTGGAACATCAAGATGTCATTTCTAAGCTTAGTAGTTCTCCCCGGTGGGAAAAATTGAGCATGGAAACGAGTGGTGAGATCGTCCCATGTGGTGATGGATCCCGCGGGTAAACGCTCAAGCCATTGACTAGCTTGGTCCCGTAGAGAGAATTAGAATAGGCGTAATCGGGTTGTCTCTCTAGTTTCAACACCTGGGTCTATGGAGTCTACGATTTTGAGAAAGTCCTTAAGATGTTGGTTTGGATCTTCGGAACGAAGTCCATGGAATGCACAGCCGCTTTGCACCAACCGGATGGTGTCGGATCGCAAGGGGGTCACATTGGCTCCGGTGAGCTCAATGGTGTTTTGGTAGCCTTGGTGGCTAGGTCGGGAATACTCTCCTAAGGTTCGGGGCCTAAGGGGTTCTAATGGTGGGTTTTGTTGTGGTGGGATGACGGGTTCAAAGATGTTACCACCTTCCATGATGTCGGATGGTAAAGAGTTACGAACAAAGGCACAAAGAAATAAGATAGACTAAAGAAGACCTAAAAATAAAAATAAAATCGTACTAGAAAGGAATCTAGCAAGTAGACCTAATAAAAAGAAATCCTAACCTAGACAATAACTATTCCCCGGGCTGCGGCGCCAAAAACTTGATGCGTGGGAATCGCAACAGGCTTTACCTCTCGAGGGATCTCGAGAAGCTTACAACCCCCACCAGGCAGTGTACCTGATCGTTGTAGTATAGTATAGTGACAAGTACCGGGGGATTGATCGTTCAGCTTAGGAATAGTGTCGCTAGGATTAGAAAGCCTAAATTACTAGTTCTAAGGGTGAGGGATGATTATTTTTGTGTTTTTATATTTTTATGAAAGCAAGTAAAATCTCGGTTTTTAGAGGAGTGGGCGGAATTAGTTGCTATTCAACTAACCCAAAACTAAGATACAATTAAAATAAAATACTAAAAATGAAAATAAACTAATTAAACTAAGGTTGTGAGCAATAATTAGAGAAAATGTGTTTACTTAGACTTCACTACTCCCTAGATATCTTTTACACGTTAATTACTTGTTATAATTGCATGGATGACGGATTGTATTCCTTAATACCATTCATGGGGTGGCATACATAACTCCCCAATTCTATGAGCTCGTATCTCCTCCTACACCATGACCCAGCACAACTATAGGGATTGTAAACAGTGGCTCATGCATTAAATACAACCAATAAAGACCTAGTACGCATCGGTTCATGTTTCTTAAGACGTTCAAGCATGTTACCATTTGGAGATCTACCAGTTTTCTTAAGCCTAACATATAAAATCATTCATCCAAGACAAGAATAAACAAGTAATCAACACATAATCAACATCTAGGTTTCATTAGATCTAAGCAAACACAAAGGAGATCTAGCCTAGCATAATGGAATTGAGACAAGAACAAGATATAGACAACCAACACATAGACATATTGATTGAATTAGAAGAACACTTATCTCAATTACAATGCAAGGTATCAAGGGTTTGGAACCCTTGAAAAACCTGTAAAAGTTGCACCAAATTCGTCTTTAGGGTTTCTCCAAAACTTCTCTCCTTTAATGTAAAAAACTAGAAAACTATATATAGGAAAACTGGGGTGACGGCGTCAAGAGCAAGGGTGTGACGCCGTCATCTCGCCGCCAAATACTTCCTCGGACGGCCTTGATCTACATATGATGGCCTGTGTGACGCCGTCATCAACCACGGTATTTTATTCTTGGGACTCTGACGCCTTCAAGAATTACTCTTGACGCCTTCAGGCACTGTTCCCAGCATAGAAATTTGAGATTTTGCCGTTTTCTTCACTTTTATGCTCCAAAAACGTCCGAAATGGCTTCTTTTCCAGAATTCAAACTCCAAGTACCTAAAATCACAAAAGGAACGATTTAGGGCAATATTTGATCAAATAAAGTCGGATTCGGGCTTAAATGACCCCCTTAAAACGGATCATTTTTCGCCTCATCAGTACTTGAGAAGGTTGTTTTCTCAAGATGATCGAGCATATGTAAGTGGGCTATGGTTGTGAGGATTTGGCTTGGTAATCGTTGTATGGGGTTATGGTTGTGGTTTTTGCTTTTTGTTGTTTTAGTTTGTGTAGTTTGAATGCTATGTATGTAATGGTTATTAAATGAATGAAATGTGTTACCTGTTTTAATGAATCATTTTATGTATTTGATGTTTTATGTGTTTATGATGGTGTTGTGTTACTCTATGGTTTATCAAGAACAGTCCATGGTTGTAATCAGTGGTATGTTGGCCCTTACTTATTGGAAACATAGTCCACTTTTTCAAGTTTTGCATATAATACTTTCTCCTAAGCCTAGCTACCACAACCCTAGTGTACTAACGGAAAAAACATGCGCATCTCATTTTGTTTCTTAACAATCTCATCCACACAAGACAAACTACTCAACCACTAAATGGCTTTCAATCTTATCTCACCTAAGAACAAAATCTTTTATTTGTCTTTTTAAAAAGACTTCGATAAAGATCTTACTGTCTCGGGTAGGTTTTTATTTTGTTTTGATGTTGTTTCTTTGTAAACCAAACCACAAACAAAATCTAAAATGCTTGAAACAGATTCTTAAATTTACCAATATTAAATTGTAATGTTTGGTTGGTTCAAAATGTTGTCTTCCTTTCTTCTTCTTTTTTGGGTCGGGGGTGTTTGTTTGTTTCAAAGTTTGATGATGGGTTTATTTCGATTGATCTTTAATAGTGCGTTTAAGTAGTCGATAAGAGAGAGAAAATAAATAAATAAATAGATAACCTTTAGATCTTGTTATTAAATTTCGTTGTTGGTTTTAAATTGAAAAAGAGATAGATCTTGACTCCGAATGTTATTGTATAATAAATGCAGATTAGGCTGGCTTCTTTTTGTACTACTGGTAATCTGACAAGAGAAATCAATAAAGGGGTTTTGATTTGTAGTTATACAGTGGAGATAATGGCAGTGGTAGGAGTCGGTGGTGGTACAGTGGTGATGTTGGTGGTGGTACAATGGAGTTGTTGGTGGTGGTACAGTGGAGATGTTGCTTGTGGTAAAGTGTTGATGTTGGTGCTGATACACTGGATATGTTGGTGGTGGTATAGTTTTGTGAAGAAAATAAAGAGTCAGGGGACATTAATATAAAACACATTACATTACATTAATACGGTATTGAAATAATACACATAAAAAACACATTACATTAATATAAAAATAACATAATACGTTATAGAAAATAAATATTACACAAACATCCTATTTGTTTTTTTAGGCATCTGAACAATTTTAGCACTAAATTGATTTTGTATTTTTTTCAGCCATTTGAAACAAATTAAAAGCAATATCGTAATCTTGTGAAAATTCTTTTTTTAAAACAGTTTCAAGTAAAGCATGTTTTTCTTGTGGAATGTCTACGCATTCCTTGTATTCTTTAATCATATCATCTTTAGCTTTGCTCATGTTTACAAACATCTGTGCTGTGTCGATAATCGATTGCATATGACTGTTATCCTCATCAATTTTTTTCAGTACTTTAGCTTTGATTTTTATTTTTTATTTTTTGGTAACCATGATTTCTGACCTTTTGGCCGACTAATTCACAGGGTTGAACCCACCCCCACAAAGATTCGAACCAGGTAAAGCCCTCCCTTTTTAGGAGGTTAGCGTGGCCACTTAAGGTTGTTTGCACCTAGCAAAAATTGAACTTGAGACCTCCCACATTTTAGAGTGATAGTCACAAGCCCTTTTGCCACTAGGCCATCCTTAAGTGGTTTACTTCAGCTTTGATTCGTCGATGGTATATGGAAAAAAACAAGCCATAAGATTTTTTGGTGTGATTAAATTTAAATTTGGAGTATGGAAATGAGTTGGTGTGGTGATGATTTATGTAATGAGACACGAATTTATAGAAATTTTGAAAGAAAAAAAAACAGTAAAACATAATGGTCAGACAAACGGCTATATTTTGAATTTAATATTTTTTAACTTTAGGGACAAACCGTATAACAAAGAAAAACTGTAAATTATGGATATATCCATCACACTTTACTCACATGGGTTGACTAATGAGAAAACCTAATGAGCGTTACCAAAAAAAAGGTCCAACTTCGTAATTAATCAAAAAATTTGGGACTAAATTTGGGATTTTTAGAAGTCAGGACTAAATCTATGAACTTTTAATAGCTTGGGACTGCAGTGTAATTCACTCTAGTGTTAAAGTATGACTTACAAGGTTTTTGTTTAAATCTAAAGATAATCAACATAAGACACAATGATTTTATGTTCTTGATTCTTCAATTGTTTTGGCTCCATGGGTTTATACCTCACTAAAATAGGGTTTGTACTCCCATTAACTTTGACTAATCTACTTGATGATTGTATGCTTTTTCATTCCCAAAACACAAATAATTATAACATCTCTTTTATTACAATTTAAACCTAAAACCATCCTTTTTGTTATTTAACCGTCTTTTGCTTTAATTACAATTAATGTTCCGTTATTTGATTCCTACATAATATGGCAACGTTAGTCCATTTAGCCAACGAATGTTTGCAACGTTATTCCTTTATACCAACGGTCACTTTTAATTACCTAAAAGTTTGATTTTTCTAAATAATAATAATAATAATAATAATAATAATAATAATAATAATAATAATAATAATAATAAAATCTTTGTTAGTTACTTGAAAATTTTATACACACATTTTAATACAAGTTTTATAGGCGTTTTCACATTTTAATATACTATTTTATACACTTTTTATACATGGTTTTTATACATACATTTTAATATATGTTTTATATGCATTTTTAAAACGTGTATAAACTATATATAAAAACGTATAAAAATGTATATAAAACATCTATAAATCTATATATAAAAACGTGTATAAAATAGTGTTAAGGTTTGTGTCATTTGTTAATTTTTATTATATAGTGGTTTGGTGGGTCTAATTTTGATATTGTTTTGTGGGTCTGATTTCGATATTGTTGTTGCGTGTAATGGTTTTGCATTTTTTTCGTACGATTTATGTTAATTGTTGATTGTTAAGATTAAAGTGTTGTGTGTTGTTGATTTTGTATGTATATGAATGGGTGACAACAATGCAGCCGTGTTTTGTAGTTGTCACGGTTTCTAACCCAGGCAACCAATGACATTATAGATTATAACAACCATCGTGCGAGTTAGTTATTTGGGGTCGTGCACTTTATAAAACTTTCAATAAGGTAATTTACAATATAAAAATACACTATTCTCGTCAAATGGATTTTTTTTGGTCCATTTATTGCTACTAACAAATAATAGTAGCAACAGCTCTCAATGTACGTAATTTGAAAAAGAATTATTATCATAACAAATTCTACGTAACTCAAAAATAAATAAATAAAAGAAAAATCATTAACTGAATTTATTAAGTAGCAATTATGTTACATTAAATATGAGATAATAATTAAGATAGTTAAAAAGTTAATGCATTGAAAAATAGAAAGTCAAATAAAAAAAGATGGGTTATAAACCATAGTATTTTCAGATTTTGTATCATATGCAGCACACCAAATTTGAATGTCCATTCGAAGTCCAAAAGATATAATATAAGTACAGTTATAGTTTGGGCAACACTCAAACTAAGTTGTATCCAATTCAATTTCTTGATCCACCAATTTTTTAAAACCATAACATATGGTTCTTAAATTTCAAGAAAGTTCCTATATGTTTGACTAATTGACACACCGTAAATTTCAAGTATGTGCTAATACGTATTCATAGTAACTATTTTGTGGTAATTTTTGCATGACTTTTTACGCATGCATTGATGCATATATACTATTTGTAACACCCCCATTTTTAAAGTTTTTTCGCAGCGGAAAAGTAATTTGGGTGTTACGGTGAGGATCGAAGTTTTAACCACATAAAACGGTTTAAAAAAAACGTTTTGAAAGTTATTTGTCATTCAAATAATAATTTTGATAAAAGATGAACCATTTGATTTAAAATCTTATGAAAAGATATAAAGGCTTGTAAAAATGACAAATTTGATTTTTACACCATTTTAATTTATTAGAGTAATAAATGCCCACTCCATGTCTTGTCCTGCTCCGTTAAATTACCTGAGATACACATGCTTAAAAGTGTCAACACAAAGGTTGGTGAGTTCATAGAGTTTTAGGAAAAACCCTTTATTTTGTTAGATTTCAGGAATATTTGGTATTAATAAAATACAAACAATAACAAAACAAGTATCGAATATATTCACAAATAAATCATATAAATATTCAATCACATTCAATAAGGAATCAATAATCTTAACATGAGCTGGAAACTAATGATACTAATTCAATCAGATAAACAATTCACGTATGGCCAAACCTATACAGCTGTATCTAAATATATGTTGAATACATATATATTTCCTTTATAGATATTGCACCAAGCCTCATGACACGCAAGACGTTAACAGAAGGGGTGTTCTATCAAATCAATGACAGATTTTGCCCTCTATTCGTAGGTGATTTGCCAATTCCTACTTGTCTCAAATATAGTGTATCACGACTAATACGACTAACCACATGCATAATGGCATTCCGTCAAGTATTAGTGGGATCGGAGGTCAATCCAAACAGGTTTCGAATCTGTTCACTATATTCGCGCTCACGTTACGGTGATTAATGGCTCATGATTGAGGGACTTTATGGCGATAAGCTAACTTAGGTAATATCAAGGACCTATGGGCTCATTTAGCATAACATCATGAAATCAAGTATCGTATCACAGAGATAAATTTGAAAACAGTATCGTTTGAGTATCAGAAATTCAGTTAGAAAATATCATCGTTTGAGTATCAGAAATTCAGTTTGAAAATATCATCATTTGAGTATCGGAAATTCAGTTTGAAAATATCCTCATTTGAGTATCAGAAATTCAGTTTGAAAATATCATCATTTGAGTATCGGAAATTCAGTTTGAATATTTCGCCAGTAACACATTTATATCACAAACCACAATAATTGAATTGGAAACATTTTCATATGAGCATCCATATTTCAATCAAATAATTCATCAGTAAATATATTTCACATACCACAATAATCACATGGGAAACATTAACATATTATAAATCACAAATTATATTATTTTAATATCAATTAGGAAATTGATTTGAATCATGTATTTTATTTTATTTCATATACTTATCAAGTTATCAAAGTGTATGTAAGCATGTATCTCTCCCAATGCGTTAAAAACAATTATTACTATTCTATTGTTGCCGGTGCACTCGTGCATAACTTTATCACAACCGTTGAATTGAAGTTACTTTTAATCTTGACCATTGTAATTGGTTAATTATCTATATTAACAAACAATAAAAATCATAATGACATGTGCATGATAGGCATAATAGGATAATGTCACTTCTTTGAACGTGGATAAGTGTAGACCACAGCATCTATAACAACCTTCAACTTTTATCTCCTATTTACGTAACTTAAATTTTGAATCAATTGGCATTGAGGGTAAACGAAACCATGCACATCATTATAAATAGAACACTTTTGAACCACTTTCATTTCATCAAAAAATGTCAAAATGCATGCATGCAGAGAATTCATATAATCATAGTAGTTCGTTCAAGCTTTCAAAATAGAGGTACAAATCAAACGTCTTCTCATCCATCGATTATATTTAGAAAGTAATAATTTTATCATTTGATTTATTTCGTTTACACAGACGAGCAAATCAAACAATGTGTTCACTAACGTAGCAGCAACCAAGGGGAAATAACAGTCTGTGAAACAATCAAGGTTATATTCATGATTACTAATTTAGCATCTTATTTAAAATATTTATATTGTGACGAATAACTAACATTTTCTTCTTCCTTTTAATAGTAAACAGAGAATGTCAAACCAGGTATTTATGAGTTGTTTGACAAGGTAACCTTTAACTCTACATTGTTTTTGTTTCGTTTTTCAATGAAAAATCACATATTCGTATATTGTTATAAGGGCCTAATGTTCTTTCATTCCTTTAACATTAACATGACCTTAATGTGAATTTGGATACCCGTTTGTTGTTGCATGATGAGGTGAATCACACAAGTGAGAAAAGGAAAAGGGAACCAAACTTTGTGACATGGAAATAAATCAATGACACGATTTGAACTCTTAATCATACTCTAGATGGAAACACAAAATTGGCAAATAATGTATGGAGATCTTACTCCTTAATCGAGTATAACTTGATATGGACCTTTATGTAGGAAACAAAAGTCGACAATCTGTATCGTGGCCGGTAACCTCCATGTTAACTCAAATATTTTTAAAAGAAAATATGATTGTGCTCTTAACTAATTTCATAAGATTTCAATTGTTAGTGATCCACTCAAGGCTTTTGCTGTTCGAGATTGGAGGTGCTTTTTTGTCTGCCTTAATTTATTGATCCTGCAATGCCTGCATATTTATTAGACCACAAAGACCGACTCTTTATACTAATTACAATTAAAAAAAATATATATATTTGTATATATTGTTGCTGGTGAGTGATGTTTTAACTAATTTTTTAACTATCCGTTCAAATTTTGGGATGATCTTGACAGTGATAATTCTCATTTAATTTAATTAGTCGATCGGCTCCAATAAAGATATTTTCTACAATATGGCCACTTATTTGATTTACACTTACACACAAACAACTATAAAGTTGAGATATTTGGTTGGTTTGAATTTAAATACTTACTCACTCAATCCAAACAATACAGAAGCACATTGCATAAATCAAAACAAGTTTAAAGATAATACATGGTATATTGCTTTGAATTAGTATCAACTAACAAAGGGTGTTGTGTGAAGTCATGAAGATCACAGTAAGCAACTTTTTTTTTTTTTTTTTTTTTTTTTTTTTTTTTTTTTTTTTTTTTTTTTTTAATGGTAGTTGTTTTTTCGATCGTCTTATGTCTAGCTTTATTTAAGTCTTTCACATATTAACATTAACAAATATACATTTTTGATAAAAGTTAGTATCTCATTTATAGATATGTGTTAGTCTCAAAATATGTTTTAACATAAACGTACGTGACATATCATTGCACTAAATAAAGCGTGTTGTTTCTCTCATTTCATCATATCCAAAGCACGTTGCGTTAGTAAAATAACGAACGCAATACACGAGCGACACTTTATGTAGATATATATACGTACATTATTATACCAGTCGATCTTCCCGGGCAACGCACGGGTATTGTACTCGTTTGAAATGGGGCTATGACTCACCTGGATTGATTTGGAAATGATGAAAAGTAAGATAGGATGAGATTTATGGGAACGTCTTTGACACAGAACCTGATAAATAAATTTATCAGAGAATATAACCAAATACTATTTGGTAAATACGAACGAAAAACGAATAAGATTTATTCGTTATGACGAATAGATGATGTGAAGTGAAATTATTATGTCATGCATGATATGAAAAAAAATACTTTATTTAAAATATCCATCGTAGTTTTACCTTTTTAAATCGTAAGTAAAATATTAACTTTTTTAAATATCGTTATATATATTATTAACGTAAAAATAAATAATATATATATAAAATGAAACGAAAATGCATATGACGTGAGGGTTGCCGTAAAATAGAAAATAAAATAAGAATGTCAAATAGATTAAGTGTAGTCCTTGTCCTTTTTCCAATTTTACAACTTTTATACTAACGGCGTTAGCGTCACACCATTAGTCCTTTTTATATATCTTTACAATTATAGTCCACTACATGTCCAATATTACAACCTAAGCTTGTAACAATATTATATTATCAATTTTTATCCTTTCTTTCTGTTTCTACATTGTTAGTCCTTAGTTTTCACAGTTTTCACATTTAGTCCCTATACGTGTCGTCGCGTTACATTTTTAGTCCAATTCTTGCAAAAGTGATTATAAAAATTTTATAAAAATTTCCGTGGCTTCTTTTATAAATTTCTAGCTTATTTCAACTGCTTATTCCATAAAAAGCTTATTTATTTAGTTTATGGGTCTTGATTCGAACCAAACTAAGGCCCATTTAAAAATTTAGAGGCGAGGGCATAGAAATTCTTTTGGGCTTGAACTTGGGCTTCCTTTATGATTCTAAAAATATATTTTATGGGCCCAGTGGGCTGTTAAAACGCAAAGTCTTATTGGGCCTTGATTTAAGCCCACTCGACAACTTAAGGTTTTTATTATAACTTTTTAGTTTGAAAAAAAACACTGGTTTAAGTCGATTTGCTTTGGCTCGTTTATAGTGTCTAAACGTGATTATTTTTATAAGTTATATAAATGAAACTAATAGTTTTCTAGGTGGTCTATTAGGTCGAGCAAAAATATTGGGTACTTGTTACATGAAATTAAAAGTTATACGTTGCTTTTGTAGAGTGATTGGATCGATTTATTATTTTGAAAGTTATGAAATATTTTCTAAGTGTTTCAATAAATTTTATACGTGTGACTTGGTTTGAAATGGATTCGTAGAATGCATGTAACATGAAAATAAAGGTGAAACAAGTGTGCTACGTGACTCCTAGGCCTACCAAGATAGAGGCTAGTCACATTTCGTGTTCTAAAAACAAATATGTACGTGTATAAATATACTAAAATGATAGACGATGAAACAAATATAGATATTATGCATGATTAATATTTAACGTATGAAATGGATTGAGAAAGGTTGAAAACTACTTACAAACACCTTAGAGGTGATTAAGATCGAGAGTGTTAAGATAGAACACAAGAATATCAAGTCTCACTATATAACCCAAACGTTATATATGTATATAAACCCGATTTCCTTTCTTGAGTCCCAACTAATATAACCTTCGACTTGAGGTTTGTAAGGGTGATGTTTAGGAAGAAAACGTTTATGAAAGAGTTTGAGAATGGGAGAAAATCAAATGCATGCATGGTTCGTATAAATATATCAAAGGAAATGAATCGAGTGGCTTAAAAACACTCAAGAAAGATAGAAACTTTGCATGTCAGGGATACAAGGCTTCAAGGACAAATTAAATAGATAAAATATGGGATGTGAGTGCATATTTCATGGGATATGTCTTGATGATTTACTCTAGATGTCGACCACTATATATTTGGTCATACGATTTACAAAATCGTATGTTATTCATATATACTTGATCATATTGGACATTTGAGCATAGAATCATTTTAGAAACATTATTAGGATCATTTAGAAACAAGCGGGGATTAGAACGGATAAGAAATGAATTAATCACAAATCGTTTGGGTCGATTTATGGCTAAACGGAATGCCTCGTAAAAACGTATCAAAACTCAATGTGTGAACGTGAAATTCGACACACTAATATTTGACTAGGTGTTTAACGAGATTGTGCAAAAAGATACGTGGGTCGTGTGTACGAATTTGAAATGAGCGAGACGTTTTGGAATAGATTTAGTCGATTTGAAATTTTATTGAAATGAATTTTGGGTTTGGTTGTGGGCCGGTTGGGCTTAGGGAGATTAAGGGCCCGATTTGGTTTAGTAATTAGTATTATTAATTAAGTTTAGTAAAATTAATGTTTTGTTAATTGTGTTGCTAACTTGTTTTGTCGTTTGACGAATTTGACAATATCATAATCGTGACCATTTTAATATACAAAGAAAATTTTAAATTTCCCCGTAAAAATGGTAATTACAATAATGACAAATAATATTTATTAAATTAACCGAAGTTAATTATGTGAATTTTCGCGAGGTTTTACACTATTGGAACATCTTGCATCTGTTATGCATGTGCATATGAGTATCGGGTCAGTTTGGGTTGTATTCCTTTGATAATGGGTCAAATGGAAGAATATTTAAGTGTCCGTTTGGTTGCCTCCCTTTCAACATAAGGTTTTGACTAAATCCTAAGTTAGTCTGTTTAGTTTGCATAGATGGGGTTTAGAGGGCCCATCAAAACTTAAATATAGAGGGTTAGACAAAAGGAGAGTAGAATATTTGGTTTTCTCTCTTTTCATTATACACTTGTATATTTTGTTGAGAAAGTTTATCATTTTTTGAAATAATATTCATCTCTTTTTAATATTTGTGGGTCACATCACTTACTTTATTATTTATTTTTAAATTAAGTAAACGCTAATGTGTAAGCTAAACACTTTTATTACAAATCAAAATTTAAATCCAATTCAAAATCCTTATCTAAATTCAAATCCAAATCATAAACTCATGTATAAACCAAAAGGACCCTAAAAGAATGCTAAAAGGGTCAAACGTCACACAAAAATATACTACTTAATAAGATTTAAAACGAATAAGTCTTGTAAATATATCTCACAAGACATATATTGAAATCAAAACACTATATTTTATTTAAGGATTTACTATTTACCTAACCTACCCACCCACTATACTTTGATCTCCAAATAATAATAATAATAATAATAATAATAATAATAATAATAAAAAATTATATGATAGTATCGTCATCTTTAATTGTTACCTAACTTACCTACACACTATACTTTGATTTTGATATCCAAATTAAAAAAAATATATATATATATATATATATTATACAATAGTATTGTCATCTTTAATTGTTTGATTTGGAGACATAGTATCACGTGCTGCATAATTTGGTGGTATAGGCAAGAAAAAAGTAATGAAAAACATTATTGGCATGAAATGACGCTCAATTAGGTAAAAGACAATCTAGTTTTGAAAATTATTTCCATTTATAGATACATGTTAATTATTGGTCTCACTATTATAGCTATGACTCTTCATTAATAACTAGCAGGGTGCAACGCACACGAAGTTACCATGTAATTAATATATTCGGCAAACAATATTTATTTTATCATTTGGCTACTAACTTGTTCGTAGCCTCTAATCTTTGCATCAAATACACCATCATGTCTTCAAGCATTGCTATTATTGGTTTTGACCTTTGCACAATAATAGTCCTATGATAACTCTCTGATATGTCATTTTCAAGTGCAGCAGACTTGACATCAAGATTAAAGAAAGCTCTGCACCATGCGTTGGAGTTTCTTTGTATCAAATACTTATATGTTTCAAGATTATATAACTTCATTTCATCCATTTTTGCATGGAAAAACTGCTCAACAGTACTAGAAGCTGCACCCCAGAATAGCCTTTGCATTTGTATGTCACTGAATTTCTTTTTGAAGTTTGCATACACATGTCTGGTGCATTTCATATGCTCTGTATGATGTAGCCAATCAGCAACAACATCTTCTAATCTCCGTGGACGAACATAACATTAGTAACATTCATAATTCATATGATATGATAGTTTAAATTTTAAGTATCAAAGTTACTTTATGAGCATCTGATATGAGAGTCAGTCCATTGCATTGTTGAATATTAAGATCATCATGTAAGAGTGACAAGACCAAGGAACCAATTTTCAGTGTTTTGAACCTTCACAATAGCCTAAGCAATGGGTTACACTTGATTATTGGAATCCCCACCTATTGTTGTAAGCAACTCCCTTTACATATATGCTTTAAGAAGCAACCATCTAATACAATTATTCTCTTACAACCTTCCAGCCATCCATCTTTGACACTCTTAAAACGTACATAAATCCTTCTAAAATAAGTATTACCAGTCTTTGTATCTTCTACATCTAGTCTGCAAGTTAAACCAGGGTTTGAGTCTAAGATGACTTGCCTATAATCCCATAACCTCCCATAATGCTCAAAGCCACCTTCATGGTCATAAAGAGCTCTTTGTTTTGCCCTTTGAACTGACCAAGACTAACATCAACCATAAACTTCTATCTAATCAAATCTTTCATCTTTTTGTAATGAATGAATGGGTCACGTATTATTTCCTTGGCATACTGGTATGTTATCCATTTGTAGGTAACAAGAGAATCTAATCTGCAGTTTCAAGAGCATTTGTGATCAGGGTGAAGTGACTTGATTTGGAATGAATGTTCAGTGCTCATCCAAGAAGCCTACAGTCTAAAACCATAAACTGTAGCATTTTTCTTATCCTCCATAATTTTCTTCCTAATCGACCTAGGTGACTGACTGCAAAATCCAACATCTTTGCTACAACCCTTCCCATTTCTGCTACAAACATCCCCATCTCTGCTACAACCCTCCACATTTTTCCTATTCCTTTTAAGTATTGGTTTTGGTGCGTGGGAATTGCACCAGGTTTTACTTCGCAAGGGATCTCGAGAAGCTTACAACCCCTACCAGGCAGTGTACCTGATCATTGTAGTATAGTATAGTGACAAGTACCGGGGGATTGATTGTTCAACTCAGGAATAGTGTCGCTAGGATTAGAAAGCCTAAAAACTAGGTCTAGAGGTGAGGGATGATTCTTTTTGTATTTTTATAAAAGCAAGTAAAAATCTCGGGTTTTAGAGGAGTGGGCGGAATTAGTTGCTAGTCAACTAACCCAATAACTAAAGATGCAATTAAAATAAAATAACAAAAAATGAAAATAAAGCTAATTTAACTAGTGGTGTGAACAATAAATGGGAAAGTTGTGTTTACTTAGATTTCATTACTCCCTAGATATCTTTTACAGGTTGATAGTTTGTTACAGTTGCGTGGATGACGGGTTATATTCCTTAATACCATTCGTGGGGTGGCGTATGTACTTCCCCATCTCTATAAGATCTTACTTCACTCCTATGTCAAGCCTGCAAGAAGCTCCTAACATGAGATCACTAGAATTCGCTCATGCATTAAATACAACCATAAAAACCTAGTACGCATTGGTTCATGTTTCTTAAGACGTTCAAGCAAGTTACACTATGCAAGTCTGCCAGTTTTCTTAAGCCTAACATCGAAATCATTCATCCGTAACAACTATAAACAAGCAATCAACCCATAATCAACATCAAGGTTTCACTACATCTAAGCAAACACATAAGAGATCTAGCCTAGCATGTTAAAATCAAGACAAGCGTAAGATATATTCAACAACACATAGACATATTGAATGAATTGAAAGGATACTTATCTTAATTGAACATGGAAGGATTCAAGGGGTGAAAACCCTTGAAAATACTGTAAAAGTCGTGCTAGGGTTTATTCAAGTCGTCCCTAAAATTGTCCTCCCATAATGAATGAAAATTACAAAACTATATATAGATTTTCCAAGGTGACGGCGTCAAGAAGAAAATTCTGACGTCGTCAACCCACCGCCCATAATAAAATCGGATTGCCTAGATCCAGATCTGACGCCGTCATGTGTAATGTTGTTCTGGGCTGTCACCACTTTTACTCTTGACGGCCATGCTTTGACGCCGTCACATTTCTACTGGACCGTCACCACTTTTGCTCTTGACGCCGTCAGGTACTGTTCCCAGCAAGGAAAATTAAGACTTTGCCGTTTTCTTCACTTTTATGCTCCAAAAACGTCCAAAATACTTCCTTTTCCAGAATTCACGCCAAAAGTACCTAAAATCACAAAAGGAACGATTTAGGGCAATATTTGATCAAATAAATTCGAATTCGGGCTAAAATGACCCCCTAAAAATGGGTCATTTTTTGCCTCATCAAATACCCTTACACTTGAGATTTGCTTGTCCTCAAGCAAATGCGCTTTTATTCTAATCAAAATACAAGTTAGGGGTCATTTAACACTAACATAAAAGTAATTACAACAAATAATCGTTCCACTAAAGACCAAAGACAAGCACGGAGGTCATATACTAGCACCTCACAAATAGTGTTTAGATACTCACATCTCTCGGGTGTAATAAAGTATATATCACAATATGGAAATGGGAAACATCTCTCACTACCTGTCATAGCAAAATAGATTACCATAGGCTTGGGAAAGGATCAAACCTCCACCACATGGCGTAAGCACCTAGGATAAACTATCAAAGAGGTCTTTCAAAGGGTTATAACGTTAGGTGTAGGGATATGGAATACACGGTTTTGTTGGATATAGGCAATCTTTACTGGTGGCGAGTTAATTATCTTGGTTAATTACATGTACAATATGGCATTGCTAAGCCAAGACTCGACTCGACTTAAGCTAACAAATGAAAAATAACAAAAATATAAAATGAACATAGAATGAAACGGGATGGTAGTCCATATGTTTTTTCTCTTTTCTTTTTCTTTTTCTATTTTTTTTCTTTTTCTTAATTTTTTCGTTTTTTTTTTAATTTTTTTTTAATTTTTTTTTAATTTTTTTTTGCATACACTCTTACCCTACCATCCAAATAATACATCATAGAGAATGAACATTCCCCTTACACTTGAATTTTTACATACTTTACAATAAACTAATCTAATGACTAAGATAATCAAAACACTTCGAGTACTTTTAAGATAAACGCACATATGGGGGTAATAAATGATGTTCTTCCCCATTACTCCATAACATTAGTACTTAACCCATGAGTCCCAGTTGTCCCAAAACAATATGTACAAGGATATGACTCGACTTAGCAACCATGTAATCAATTAGATAATTAACTAAGGGTTTAAACATATAACAATAATGCACTAAAGATGAGTGCATACACGGAAGGCTAAGGCGATTTGGTTGTACATTTAAGTGGGGTGTAACAAATTCTTCCTTTAAGTAAGATGCTTAAAGGTAGAAACGAAATGATAGGCTCGGAGGGGTGTACTAGGAGTTTCGTGTACTAAAAATGAGTACAACGCTAAGGGTGTGAGAAAAATTAATAGACTTAACTAGCCAAGTAATATGACTTAAATGGTCAAGTAATTATAATACGGGTTTAAAACAAAGGTGATCCTAATGCCTCTTATCATGTAGTAAATCCTACTACAAGAATGTAGTCTCACTAGTGGTCTCGGAATGCATCACTAACGAAAGTTCTAGAATCTAAATGCTACCGGTACACTTATAAGCACTAATAGTAAATGCTTTTCCTATCAAATCTAAAGGCGAACCTCACATATTTAGGTGGAAATTTTTTTTGAATGGTATGGTTTTGTGCTAGTCATACGACTCCTATCCATGAGACGCTTGCTAAGGCTAAATTTTCACTCCTAAATGTTGTACAAAATTTTAAATTTGGCGCTAAAATTACACTAACAAGTATTTCTCTCAGTTTGATTACACATCTACCATCGAACAAACAAACTCTAGTGAAAGTGTATACTATAAGGTATCATCATTTACCCTCCCCTTACACTTAGGATGAACATTGTCCTCAATGTTCAATTAAAGAATGTAAAAGTAAAATAGGTAAAAGAATGAAATCAAATACTCCCCTGATTCTTTTGGTGTGGATAGTGTGGTAACAAGGTTAGATCTTCCTCCAAGAAAATGAACAATCAAAGCTTCTCTTCCAAAAAAATAAATCATCTTCTTGTCATACATAACCTGTTAAACTTGAGAAAACAAACAAGGCAACCTCGCGTAAAATCGGCGGCAATCTATATATTCTAACAAATCCTAGAAAACAAAGTAAGATATAATGCTTGTGGAATGAATGTTTGCAGATTTCCTGGAGTTTATAAAACTAAAGAATTAACAAAAACTTTGAGACTCTGTTAGAAAAACAAAACTAGCAAAATTTCCAGATTTTTACACATGACGTATTCAGGAATTTCTTCCTGACGCCGTCAGAAGTGACCTGCAGAAATCCTTACATTAAGTTTCCGAAAATTTTTTGGAAAACTTATGTCCTACTTCCTGGAAAATCCTGCAAAACATCATTATGACTCGATACAAGCATTTGACTCTAACAAATACGAATATACATGTCCATTTAATATTGCGCAGAATCATGATTTATTTTGTTTCTTAAAAACATATTTGGGTTTTCCCCTTGCACTTATCTTTTGCGAAATACCTTTGGATGAAGTTAAGACCAAGCCAAACGACAAAATTAAGTATTTTCACCATTTTAGTTTTGAAACATGATCTACCAACAATAGAAATAGAGCATGCATATGGAAACAAATAACAATCAAACAATTAAAAATCACACAAATCATGGGTTGCCTCCCAAGAAGCGCTTTTCTTTATTTACGAGTCTTGTAGCTAGACTCAAGGTCATGGGCAATTACGTGACCTCATCTCTCGAGATGATGTACCCCATATAATTGTGATCATTACTATCGTGGTGGTGGTGTTTCAATCGATCGATACTTGCAGTCACCTCTCCTCTTCCTTTACTGCTCAAGTTAGCTATCCCATCTTGGCTTATGTCTTCAATTGTGAAGGGCCCATACCACCAGGGACTCGGTTTATCGGGAGGTATTGTTACCTCCGAATGTCTTAAGAGTACTAGGTCCCCTTTCACGAATGGTACATGATTCCTTGTTGGTTGACTATGTTCAAAATTTACATGAACTTTGTTGCTTTTGCTTTTGCTCTCTTCATGTTTAGTTTCTTTGTAACTTTTGATCCTTGCCTCCCATGCAAGAATCTTTTCCTGAACATGAATAGGCGATGTGTCAATGTTGTTTTTGAGCTTTCTCCCCATCAAGCTTTCTTGCATATATCGCGGGGTCATGGGAAAGCTAATCTTTCTTTTTCCTGACTTAAGCTCAATTTTTCTATTTTCATACCTAATGACAGCTCTTGCGGTGGTAAGGAATGGTGCCCCAAGGATTATTGGCATGCATCCACCTCCTTTATCATCGATGATCATGAAATCAACGGGATACATGAATCCTGCGACATTTACCAGCACATCTTCTGCGATTCCCAGGGGGTACACGTAAGAGTGTCCAGCGAAGGATAGCCTAACACGAGTGGCAGCTGGCATTTTTGACGTCAGTTGGGTGTAGATAGTTAGGGGCATAAGATTTACTTCTGTTCCTTGGTCGGCGAAAGTGTTTAGACATTTCAAATTCTCGATGTTGGCTGGTATCTCAAAGTTCACACACGCCGTCTGCTTAGTAGCCACTTTTTGTACCAGTAGTTTCTCGAATATTGGTCCCCCAGGTAATGTATCATACTCATCTTTTCCCTCTTCCTCCTTCTCTGAACCCTGTTTGGAGGATTGGTTACGCCCGTCACCCTTTATCCAATTTGTTATGGTGTTTTTGTTTATATCATGTTTCAGGTAGTAACTTAAGGATTGGGATTTTGGCGGTTCTTCTGCGGTTTGTTCACTAGGGGTTTCTACTTTCTCATTATCCGCGTGGATAATTGCGATGGAATTAACAAACCGGGTAGTGGGGGTGGCACTTTCCTTTCTCAGTAACATCCTTTCAGGGGTTTTCTGGTTGGCATACTCCTCCACCAGGCTCATCATCTCATTCATTTTCTCTTGCATCTCCTCCTTTTGTCTATAAACTGCTTCCTCGAATCTAGCAAGCCGCTCAGAATGGGTTGCCATATATTGTCTCATTCTAGCTTCAAATTTCGGGCTAAGTTTCTCAGGAGGAGAGTAAGGTGGGGCATAATTTTGAAAGGTCTCAACATTCTCTCTAGAAGGTGACTCTGATAACGGCGTTGAAGTCATTTTCGAGACAGAATTGATAGCAGCCCGTCTAGGACTTAAAGGTCTCTTTTGCCTTTCCTCGAAATAGTCAACTTTTGCCTCAAGTTTGCAAAGGAGTTCATCGGAGATTTGATTAGTCCCTCCAGGTATCGAGATTGCGTTGATGGCCGCTTCTATAGCGTGATTAAACTCCCATAATTCTTGATTATCGGCGGAAAGTTCATCAATAATTTCCCAAGATTCCTCAGCGTTCCTATCACGCAATCTACCTCCAGTGGCTCGATCGATGGTACGTTTGGTGTAATAGTCGACATGGTCATAGAAGATTTGAACTAATAACCAAAGATTTATACCATGATGAGGGACTTTTTGGAGTAGACCCTTGAAACGAGCCCATGCTTCATAGAAAGTTTCACCTTGATGTTGTTGGAACATCAAGATATCATTTCTAAGCATCGCAGTTTTCCCTGGTGGGAAAAATTGAGCAAGGAAACAAGTGGTGAGATCATCCCATGAGGTGATGGATCCCGCGGGTAAAAGTTCAAGCCATTGACTAGCTTGATCACGTAAAGAGAATTGGAATAGGCGTAATTGGGTTGACTCTCTAGTTGTAACATCAAGGTCTATAGAATCTACGATTTTAAGGAAGTCCTTGAGATGTTGATTAGGATCTTCGGAATGAAGTCCATGGAATGCACATCCGCTTTGCACCAACCGGATGGTTTCGGATCGCAAGGGAGACACATTGGCTCCTTGAGTGAGCTCAATAGTGTTTCGATAGCCTTGGTGGCTAGGTCGGGAATACTCTCCTAGGGTTCGGGGCCTAAGAGGTTGGTTTGCTAGTGGTGGGTTTTGTTGGTGGTCTTGTTGTGGTGGGTTGATGGGTTCAAAGATGTTACCACCTTCCATGATGTCGGATGGTAAAAGTTATGAACAAGGACACGAAGAAATAAGATAGACTAAAGAAACCTAAAAATAAAAATAAAATCTTACTAGAAAGGAATCTAGCAAGTAGACCTAATAAAAAGAAATTCTAACCTAGACAATAACTATTCCCCTGGCTGCGGCGCCAAAAACTTGATGCGTGTGGATTGCACCAGGCATTACCTCTTGAGGGATCTCGAGAAACTTACAACCCCCACCAGGCAGTGTACCTGATCGTTGTAGTATAGTATAGTGACAAGTACCGGGGGATTGATCGTTCAACTCAAGATTAGTGTCGCTAGGATTAGAAAGCCTAAAAACTAGGTCTAGAGGTGAGGGATGATTCTTTTTGTATTTTTATATTTTTATAAAAAGCAATTAAAATCTCGGGTTTTAAAGGAGTGGGCGGAATTAGTTGCTAGTCAACTAACCCAATAATTAAGATGCAATCAAAATAAAATAACAAAAATGAAAATAAAACTAATTGAACTAGTGGTGTAAACAATAAATGGGAAAAATGTGTTTACTTAGATTTCATTACTCCCTAGATATCTTTTACAGGTTGATAGTTTGTTACAGTTGCGTGGATGATGGGTTATATTCCTTAATACCATTCGTGGGGTGGCGTACGTACTTCCCCATCTCTATAAGCTCCTACTTCACTCCTATGTCGAGCCTGCAAGAAGCTCCTAACATGGGCTCACTAGAATTCGCTCATGCATTAAATACAACCATAAAAACCTAGTACGTATTGGTTCATGTTTCTTAAGACGTTCAAGCAAGTTACACTATGAAAGTCTGCCAGTTTTCTTAAGCCTAACATCGAAATCAATCATCCGTAACAACTATAAACAAGCAATCAACCCATAATCAACATCTAGGTTTCATTACATCTAAGCAAACACACAAGAGATCTAACCTAGCATGTTAAAATCAAGACAAGCGTAAGATATATTCAAACAACACATAGATATATTGAATGAATTGAAAGGATACTTATCTTAATTGAATATGAAAGGTTTCAAGGGGTGAAAACCATTGAAAATACTGTAAAAGTCGTGCTAGGGTTTATTCAAGTCGTCCCTAAAATTGTCCTCTTTTAATGAATGAAAATTACAAAACTATATATATATTTTCTAAGGTGACGGCGTCAAGAAGAAAATTCTGACGCCGTCAACCCACCGCCCATAATAAAGTCGGATTGCCTAGATCCAGATCTGACGCCGTCATGTGTAATGTTGTTCTAGGCCGTCACCACTTTTACTCTTGACGGCCATGCTTTGACGCCGTCACATTTCTACTGGACCGTCACCACTTTTGCTCTTGACGCCGTCATCAAAATGCTCTTGACGCCGTCAGGTACTGTTCCCAGCAAGGAAAATTAAGACTTTGCCGTTTTATTCACTTTTATGCTCAAAAAACGTCCAAAATGCTTCCTTTTCCAGAAGTCACTACAAAAGTACCTAAAACCACAAAAGGAACGATTTTGGGCAATATTTGATCAAATAAATTCGAATTCGAGCTAAAATGACCCTCTAAAAACGGATGATTTTTCGCCTCATCAGGTTTTCCTGAATGTGACATTTTTCTTAACACTTTTCTTTTGTACAAAGTTCGATTTCTTAGCAGACTTAAGTATCTTAGAAAACTTAAGTTTATGAGTAGATTTAGGTTTCTTAGCAGCCATTGGTTTTTTAGTAGTCTTAATTTTCTTATCAGACTTAGCTGCATCATCATGTGATTCATCAAACAACTTTTTTGTACAAGTTTATTTTTCTTCTTATTGTTGTATTTGTTATCTTCAACACTCCTACCACAACTTTTTTGTGATTGCTGACTTTGATGCCGATTCAAGGGTCCCTCTCATTCTTGGAAGGGGATTCCTTAGAACTGGGCGAGCTCTCATCGATGTATTTGAGCAAGAGATCACACTGCGTGTTTGAACGGAAGCCATCACCTTCAACCTAAATCAAACTTCGAGATACTCCTCCAATTATGACTCAGAATTGGTGAACCAAATAGATGTCATCGATATTGCTGCTGAGGAGTATTCTCAAGAGGTTTTAGGTTTCTTTGATGATTCTCCGAGTGAAAACTTCACTCCATCTTCTTACCCCATCATTGCCAATTCTTCTCCTTCCCTCACTCCGTTTGAGGGAAGTGACTTCGTCTTAGAAGAAATTGAGGCCTTTCTCAAGAGTGATTCGATTCCCGATGGAGTCGATAACCAAGAGATTGACCCCGAGAGGGATATTCTCCTACTTGAGAAATTATTAAACGAAGATCCCGATCCTCTTCCTGTTCTACCACAAACACTTCATAAAGAGGAAGTCAAAAATGTTGAGAAAACTGGTGACTTCCCTGAGGTTGAACTTAAAGACTTGCCGCCTCATCTTGAATATGCATTTCTGGAGGGTGATGATAAATTACCCGTCATAATTGCTAAAGATTTAAGTGTTGAGGAAAAGGCTGCTCTAATAAAGGTTTTGAAGTCATATAAACAAGCAATTGCTTGGCGACTCTCCGACATCAAGGGCATTGACCTTGAATTTTGTACCCACAAGATTTTAATTGAGGATGACTTCAAACCAGCAGTTCAACAACAAAGAAGGGTGAATCCCAAAATTCATGAGGTCATCAAACAAGAAGTTTTAAAACTTCTTGATACCGGATTGATTTACCCTATCTAGGACAGTCCTTGGGTGAGCCCAATACATTGTGTTCCAAAAAAGGGTGGCATTACTGTTGTCACAAACGAGGAAAATGAGTTGATTCCAATTCGATTGGTTACGGGTTGGCGTGTCTGCATTGACTATCACAAGTTAAATGACGCCACCAGCAAAGATCATTTTCCTCTGCCCTTTATGGATCAGATGCTCGAGAGACTAGCGGGGGAATGAGTACTATTGTTTCCTCGATGGTTTCTCGGGTTACTTTCAGATTCCCATTGATCTGCAAGATCAGGAAAAGACCACTTTCACGTGCCCCTATGGAACTTTTGCTTATAAACGTATGCCATTTGGCTTATGTAATGCTCCGGGCACGTTTCAAAGATGTATGATGGCCATATTTTCCGACATGACCGGGAAAACTATGGAGGTCTTAATGGACGATTTTTCGGTCATTGGGGATTCGTTTCAATCATGTCTCTCCCATTTAGACAACATGCTCAAACGTTGTGAAGACACAAAGTTATGTCTAAATTGGGAGAAGAGTCACTTTATGGTCAAAGAGGGCATTGTCCTCGGCTATAAAATTTCAAAGAACGGGATTGAGGTTGATAGAGCCAAAGTGGATGTCATTGAAAAATTACCTCATCCCACTACTGTCAAAGGTGTTAGGAGCTTTTTGGGTCATGCCGGTTTCTATCGTAGGTTCATTCAAGATTTTTCTAAAATCGCCCGGCCTATGACCCATCTCCTCGAGAAGGATGCTCCTTTTATCTTCTCCCCCGAGTACATCGAAGCTATTGAAACATTAAAGAAAAAGCTTACTGAGGCACCGATTCTTGTTGCCCCCGATTGGGACTTGCCCTTCGAGCTCATGTGTGATGCTAGTGATTATGCGATAGGGGCAGTCTTGGGGCAACGAAAAACAAAACACTTTCAGCCTATACACTATGCCAGCAAAACCATGACCGAGGCTCAAAGTCATTACACCACCACTGAAAAAGAATTATTAGCTGTGGTGTATGCCTTTAAAAAATTCCGGCCATACTTGATATTGACCAAGAGCATAGTGTATATGGATCACTCGGCTTTGAAGTATCTTTTTGCAAAACAAGATGCAAAGCCGAGACTACTCTGTTGGGTTCTCCTCTTGCAAGAATTTGATATCATTATTCATGATAAAAAAGGAGCTGAGAGCCTAGCTGCTGATCATCTCTCCCGTCTTGAAAACCCTCACCAAGATGCTTTCGAGAAAAAGAAAATAAATGAAACATTTTCTCTCGAAACCCTCAATGCGGTTTCTCTTCGTGGAGACTCGATTACCCCATGGTTTGCCGATTTTGCAAATTACCATGCGGGTAACTTTGTTGTGAAAGGGATGTCGTCCCAACAGAAAAATAAATTCTTCAAAGATGTAAAACATTACTTCTGGGACAACCCCTTCTTGTTCAAAATCTGCGCGGATCAAGTCATCCGGCGGTGTGTGTATGGTCAGGAAGCCGCTGAGATTTTAAAGGCTTGCCATGCTGGTCCCACGGGGGGCCACCACAATCCAAACTACACCGCCAAAAAGGTGTTTAATTTCGGCTTTTATTGGCCCACAATCTATAAGGATGCCCAAGAATTGGTCAAAGCCAATGACACTTGTCAACGTCACGGGAACATTTCACAAAAGAACGAAATGCCTCAGAATGCAATTCAAGTTTGTGAAATCTTTGACGTATGGGACGTAGACTTTATGGGGCCATTTCCGTCTTCTCATGGTAACAAGTATATACTCGTGGCGGTTGACTATTTGTCAAAATGGGTCGAAGCAAAAGCTTTACCCACAAATGATGCCCGAGTAGTTGTGAAATTTTTGAAAGCTCTTTTTGCCCGTTTTGGAACTCTACGTGCTATTATTAGTGATCGTGGTACGCATTTCTGTAATGACAAATTTGATAAATTCATGCGAAAGTATGGTGTAACTCACCGTCTTTCTACTGCGTACCACCCTCAAACAAGTGGAGAAGTAGAAGTTTCCAATCGGGGCATTAAAAGAATTTTGGAAAGAACCGTAGGTGAAAATTGTGCATCGTGGTCGGATAAATTAGATGATGCACTTTGGGCTTTCCGTACGGCTTACAAAACACCAATCGGGTGTACGCCTTACAAGCTTGTGTACAGGAAAGCGTGCCATCTTCCGATCGAGCTTGAGCACAAAGCTTATTGGGCTCTCAAGCATGCAAATTCTGACCTCAAAACTGCGGGTGATCATAGGAAAGTTCAACTGAATGAATTAAATGAACTTCGTGATCAAGCTTACGAGAACTCTTTGATCTATAAGGAAAAGACAAAGAAGATTCATGACTCCAAAATCAAGAACCGCGTTTTAAAAGTTGGTGATCGAGTCCTTCTTTTCAACTCTAGACTCAAGATCTTCTCGGGAAAGCTAATAACCCGTTGGACTAGTCCATTCACTATCTGATGCGTGGGGATTGCACCACGCTTTACCTCTCAAGGGATCTTGAGAAGCTTACAACCCCCGCCAGGCAGTGTACCTGATTGTTGTAGTATAGTATAGTGACAAGTACCGGGGGATTGATCGTTCAGCTAGGAATAGTGTCGCTAGGATTAGAAAACCTAAATACTAGTTCTAGAGATGAGAGATGATTCTTTTTGTATTTTTTATATTTTTTAGAAAGCAAGTAAATATCTCGGGTTTGAAGGATTTGGGCGGAATTAGTTGCTAGTCAACTAACCCAATACTAAGATGCAATCAAAATAAAATACTAGAAATAAAAATAAAACTAAATTAAACTAAGGTTGTGAGCAATAAGTGGAGAAATGTGTTTACTTAGATTTCACTACTCCCTAGATATCTTTTACACGTTAATTACTTGTTATAGTTGCGTGGATGACGGATTGTATTCCTTAATACCATTCATGGGGTGGCGTACTTAACTCCCCAATCCTATGAGTGCCTACTTCACTCCTATGTCGAGCCGGCAAAGAAGCTCCTAACATGGGATCATTAGAATTTACTCATGCATTAAATACAACCAATAAAACCTAGTACACATCGGTTCATGTTTCCTAAGACGTTCAAGCATGTTACCATTTGGAGATCTGCCAGTTTTCTTAAGCCTAACATCGAAATCATTCATCCAATACAACCATAAACAAGTAATCAACACATAATCAACATCTAGGTTTCATTAGATCTAAGGAAACACAAGATAAATCTAGCCTAACATGGTGGAATTAAGACAAGCACAAGATATAGACAACCAATACATAGACATATTGATTGAATTAAAAGAATACTTATCTCAATAGCACATGTAACCATTCAAGGGATGAAAACCCTTGAAAAACCTGTAAAATTCGTATATGGTTCGGCCTTAGGGTTTCTCCAAACTTGTTCCTTTTAATGAATGAAAATTAGAAAACTATATATAGGAAATAGAGTCTGGCGGCGTCAAGAACAACATTGTGTCGCCGTCATCTCGCGGCGAAAAGAATCCTCGGACTGCCTTGATCTACATTTGACGCCGTCATGTATTACACTTTTCCAGGCCGTCACGTATTTAACTCTTGACGCTCTTCCTTGTAACGCCTTCATTTCTGTACTGGGTCGTCATGATATTTACTCTTGACGCCGTCAACTTGTTACTCTTGACGCCGTAACACACTGTTCCCAGATTGGAAAATTAAGTCTTTGGCATTTTCTTCACTTTTATGCTCCAAAAACGTCCGAATTGCTTCCTTTTCCAGATTTTACTCCCAAAGTACCTAAAATCACAAAAGGAATGATTTATGGCAATATTTGATCAAATAAATTCGATTCCGGGCTTAAATGACCCCCTAAAAGTGGTTCATTTTTCGCCTCATCATATACCCTTACACTTGAGATTTGCTTGTCCTCAAGCAAATGCGCTTTTATTCTACTCAAAATACAAGTTAGGGGTCATTTAACACTAATATAAAAGTAATTACAACAAATAATCGTTCCACTAAAGACCAAAGACAAGCACGGAGGTCATACACTAGCACCTCACAAATAGTGTTTAGATACTCACATCTCTCGGGTGTAATAAAGTATAAATTACAGTTTGGAAATGGAAGATATCTCTCACTACCTGTCATAGCAAAATAGATTACCATAGGCTTGGGAAAGGATCAAACCTCCACCACATGGCGTAAGCACCTAGGATAAACTATCAAAGAGGTCTTTTAAAGGGTTGTAACGTTAGGTATAGGGATATGAAATACACGGTTTTGTTGGATATAGGCAGTCTTTACTGGTGGCGAGTTAACAATCTTGGTCAATTACATGTACAATGTGGCGTTGCTAAGCCAAGACTAGACTCGACTTAAGCTAATAAATGAAAAATAACAAAAACATAAAATAAACATAGAATAAAAAGGGATGGTAGTCCGTATGTTTTTTCTCTTTTTCTTTTTCTCTTTTTTTTCTTTTTCTTGATTTTTCGATTTTTTTTTTTTTTTTTTTTTTTTTTTTTTTTTTTTTTTTTTTTTGCATACACTCTTACCCTACCATCCAAAATAATACATCATAGGGAATGTAAATTCCCCTTACACTTGAATTTTTACATATTTACAATAAATTAATCTAATGACTCGAATTAAGAAAATCAAAACACTTGGAGTACTTTTAAGATTAACGCACATACGGGGGTAATAATATGATGTTCTTCCCCATTACTCCATAAAATAAGTACTTTACCCATGAGTCCCAATCGTCCCAAAAGAATATGTACAAGGATATGACTCGACTTAGCAACCATGTAATCAATTAGATAATTAACTTAGGGTTTAACAAATAACAATAATGCACTAAAAATGAGTGCATACACGGAAGGCTAAGGCGATTTGGGTGTACATTTAAGTGGGGTGTAACAAATTCTTCCTTTAAGTAAAATGCTTAAAGCTAGAAATGAAAAGATAGGCTCGGAGGGGTGTACTAGGGGTTTCGTGTACTAAAAATGAGTACAACGCTAAAGGTGTGGGAAAAATTAATTGACTTAACTAGCCAAGTAATATGACTTAAATGGTCAAGTAATTATGATACGGGTTTAATACAAGGGTGATCCTAATGCCTCTTATCATGTAGTAAATCCTACTACACGAATGTAGTCTTACTAGCGGTCTCGGGATGCATCACTAACGCAAGTTCTAGAATCTAAATGCTACCGGTACACTCATAAGCACTAATAGTAAATGATTTTCCTATCAAATCTAAAGGCGAACCTCACATATTTGGATGGAAAATTTTTCTGAATGATACGGTTATGTGCTAGTCATACAATCTCCTATCCATGAGACGCTTGCTATGGCTAAAGTTTCACTCCTAAATGTTGTAAAAAATTTTAAATTTGGCGCTAAAATTACACTAACAAGTATTTCTCATAGTTTTATTACACACCTACCATCAAACAAACAAACTCAAGCGAAAGTGTATTTGTAAGGTATCATCATTTTACCCTCCCCTTACACTTAAGATGAACATTGTCCTCAATGTTCAAGTAAAGAATGTAAAAGTGAAATAAGTAAAACGAATGAAATCAAATACTCCCCTGATTCGTTCGGTATGGATAATAAGGTGGCCAGGTTAGATCTTCCTCCAAGAAAATGAACAATTAAAGCTTCCCTTCCAGAATATAAATCATCTTCTTGTCATACATAACCTTTAAATCCTGAGAAAACAAACAAAGCAACCTCGCATAAAATCGGCGGCAATCTACATAAGTTACTAAATCCTAGAAAACAAAGTAAGATATAATGCTTGTGGAATGAAGTTTGCAGATTTCCAGGAGATTATAAAACTTAATAATTCAACAAAAACTTTAAAACTCCGTTAGAAAAACAAAAGTGGTAAAATTTCCAGGTTTTTACACGTGACGCCGTCAAGAGTAAACTCATGACGCCGTCAGAAGTGACCTGTAGAAATTCTTATGTTAAGTTTCCGGAAAATTTCTGGAAAAACTTGGTCCTACTTCCTGGAAAATCGGGCAAAACTTCACTATGACTCAATACATGCATTTGACTCTAACAAATACGAATATACATGTTCACTTAATATTATGGAGAATCATGATCGGTTTGTTTCTTTAAAACATATTTAGGGTTTTCCCTTACACTTATCTTTTGCAAAAATACCTTTAGGTGGAGTTAAGACTAGGTCAAACAACAAAGTAAAGTATTTCCACTTTTTAGTTTAGAAACATGATCTACCAACAATAAAAATAAAGCATGCATACGGAAGCAAATAACAAACAAACAAAATAAAATCACACAAAGCATGGGTTGCCTCCCAAGAAGCGCTTGTTTTTGTTTGAGTCACGAGCCTGACTCTACCCTTATTTAACGGAAATAGGGGAGGTTTTCCCTATACTTAGGATTAAGTGCGGGTGGAAGTAACGATACATACCCTTAGGGTGGAAATATGCCTCGTGAGGAAAGTGTGGTGGATGAATTATATGCTCAAAGGGGTGTGCTCCTATCATAATAACCTTACCAAATTCAATCGGGTTAATGGGTGGATTAAGATTTTCTCCTAGAAAGGGATCATTTTCTATCAACTTCAAGAGACTACTAGTTGAGAATCCATCTTGACCTAATAAACCTGGTTTAAACCCATAATGTTTCTTATGATCAATCATGAATGGGTGATGTAAGTATGTAAGGTCATGTTCCACTCCTATATTGGCTTCCTCTCTACAAGGCTTAGAGTCCACTACCTTTGTCCTAAGACTACCCGGACTATATGGTTTGATGGGTGGATCAGAACCTATTTCAATTCCTAAATTCACATCTAAAGATGGAAGATTAGGTAACGGCTTTGGTTGAGGCTTCGGTTCATCAAAACTAGGAACTTCCTTAGAACTAAAAGAAAAGTCATCACTACAAGTGTTAAAACCTATATTCTCTAGTTGTGCTTGATCCAAGGGTTCTACCTCTATTGGGGTTCCTATACTCTCTTCTACTTTTTCCGGGTAAGTCACGGGTGCTATGTGTGCCTCAAATGATGGTAGGACTTGTGGGGTACTTTGTGGGCTCATGTTATTTACTTCATCATTCTTTGTGTCAAAATCACCTATATCCTCAACATGTCTTTTATTATAATCTAACCCTAACATTTTCCCAAGTATCTCACGTGCTTCCCTAGGCATCTCAACTTCTATGTCCGAATCATAAGGATTATCCTCAATATTCTGACTGCTATATACAAATTGCCCAAAAGATTCATCATCTGTTTCTTGAGATTCATCATCATCGATCATAAAACCTAGGTCTTTTTGATCAATGTGATCATGTTCGGCTATATCCTCCATCACGTCAAGGTCACCTATGGGTTCAGCTTGTATTGTGGTGAAATCAAACCACTTCGTATGCCCAGTTATCTCATCTATAGTTTTATCCCCAAACAAACTTCTTGCTTGTTCCCTCAAACTTGCTATCAATTGATCCGTAACAGCATTTGTTGGGTTGTCCATTTTTTTGGCAAGTATGGCACAATTCTCTATGGTTTCCCATGCTTCATCAGCACTTAATCCCCAAAGGTCCCCATTTGCAGCATGGTCAATGTCCATTTTGGTATAGTGGTCGACACGATGGTAAAATATTTCAATTCGGGACCAAAGATCGAAATTATGATGAGGAACTTTTTGGAGTAAATATTTAAAACGAGCCCATGCATCATAGATAGGTTCATCCTCATGTTGTTTAAACATCAAGATGTCATTTGGAGTGGGTGAATTTCGTGGTTGGTAGTATGGTAGATTCGCGTTCTCCATAATGGCTAACGGAATAGTCAATGGAAAGGTTTTTTATAAACAAAGACACAAAGAAAAGATAGACTAAAGAAAACCTAAAAATAAAAATAAAATCTTACTAGAAAGGAATCTAGCAAGTAGACCTAATAAAAAGAAATTCTAACCTAGACAATAACTATTCCCCGGGCTGCGGCGCCAAAAACTTGATGCGTGGGGAATGCACCAAGCTTTACCTCTCAAGGGATCTTGAGAAGCTTACAACCCCCACCAGGCAGTGTACCTGATCGTTGTAGTATAGTATAGTGACAAGTACCAGGGGATTGATCGTTCAGCTAGGAATAGTGTCGCTAGGATTAGAAAACCTAAATACTAGTTCTAGAGATGAGAGATGATTCTTTTTGTATTTTTTATATTTTTTAGAAAGCAAGTAAATATCTCAGGTTTGAAGAATTTGGGCGGAATTAGTTGCTAGTCAACTAACCCAATACTAAGATGCAATCAAAATAAAATACTAGAAATAAAAATAAAAATAAATTAAACTAAGGTTGTGAGCAATAAGTGGAGAAATGTGTTTACTTAGATTTCACTACTCCCTAGATATCTTTTACACGTTAATTACTTGTTATAGTTGCGTGGATGACGGATTGTATTCCTTAATACCATTCATGGGGTGGCGTACTTAACTCCCCAATCCTATGAGTGCCTACTTCACTCCTATGTCGAGCCGGCTAAGAAGCTCCTAACATGGGATCATTAGAATTTACTCATGCATTAAATACAACTAATAAAACCTAGTACACATCGGTTCATGTTTTCTAAGACGTTCAAGCATGTTACCATTTGGAGATCTGCCAGTTTTCTTAAGCCTAACATCGAAATCATTCATCCAATACAACCATAAACAAGTAATCAACACATAATCAACATCTAGGTTTCATTAGATCTAAGGAAACACAAGATAAATCTAGCCTAACATGGTGCAATCAAGACAAGCACAAGATATAGACAACCAACACATAGACATATTGATTGAATTAAAAGAATACTTATCTCAATAGCACATGTAAGCATTCAAGGGCTGAAAACCCTTGAAAAACCTGTAAAATTCGTATATGGTTCAGCCTTAGGGTTTCTCCAAACTTGTTCCTTTTAATGAATGAAAATTAGAAAACTAGATATAGAAAATAGAGTCTGACGGCGTCAAGAACAACATTGTGACGCCGCCAAAAGAATCCTCGGACTGCCTTGATCTACATTTGACGCCGTCATGTATTACACTTTTCCAGGCCGTCACGTATTTAACTCTTGACGCTCTTCCTTGTGACGCCTTCATTTCTGTACTGGGTCGTCATGATATTTACTCTTGACGCCGTCACACACTGTTCCCAGATTGGAAAATTAAGTCTTTGGCGTTTTCTTCACTTTTATGCTCCAAAAACGTCCGAATTGCTTCCTTTTCCAGATTTTACTCCCAAAGTACCTAAAATCACAAAAGGAATGATTTATGGCAATATTTGATCAAATAAATTCGATTCGGGGCTTAAATGACCCCCTAAAAGTGGTTCATTTTTCACCCGTATCTCTGATTTCTTTCTACTTTCTACCAACTAAGTGTGGGAGAATGGCCACCCCCTGCTGTTTGAAATGTATATATGTATATTCCAAAAAAAAAAAAAAGAAAAAAAAAAGTATGTATAGAAATAAAGTGAAATATGGTGTTTCCACAATTAGCTTCGAATATTGGCTTTTTCCATTCAAAGAGTCGGCATAATAGCCGGGACTTTGAATATTGAGGACAATATTCAACTCTAAGTGTGTGGGGAAATTCTAGCGAATTTTATCACAATATATCTTCTAGTACCCTCGTTTTTGGCCAAAATTTTCAATTTTTTTTTCACTTTATTTCAAAAATTTTTGTGGTAATCAGTCTGCCATGTCTAACCGAAAAAGGGATTGGCTAATCCAGGAGCAAAAAGCTCTTGGTAAAGATAACTCAAATCTATTGACGGCTTGCAATTTGCCCAAAATCGTATGGTATCTCAACTCACCATATCCTAAAAAGTGAAAGAGTTGGCTAGACTGCAAAATTATGGCTTGTGGTAAAGGCAGCGGAAAGCCATAATTGGTAATCAACTCACCAAGATGTCGACTGTGTCCATCAAGAGTTGGCTTGTCCAGAAGCAAACGACTTCTGGTAAAGACAAATCAAAACCGTTGAAAGCTGGTGGTTTGCTCAAAATCACAAGGTTATCGGTGTACCATGGTTCTTACTTGAACTGAAATATTTGGCTACTCCAGAAGTGACGGCTTTTGGTAAAGAGACGTCAAATCCATCAAGTTTTCTAAAAAGATTGCTAGGAACTAGCAATAGTTTAGTGTGGGGGATTGATGAGTGCTCAAACACTCATCATTTTTGATCAAATCTGAACTACAAAATATACAAAATTAATCAAAAAGTCATCAATATACTTAAATTATCTCAGGGATTGTGTTTTATGTGTTTTAAATGCAAAATGAGCAAAAACAAATGAAAAATGATCAAAGTTTGCAATATTGGCAATTTCAGTCCCCCAAGTTTCAAAACTTATCAAAAATAGTCCCTATGCATTTATTTTTGAAAGAAAAGTCAACCCAAGTCTTTTGAAAGATAAAAATCACAAAATATGATACTTGGGTCATAAGTTTCAAAATTTACACGTTTGGTCCCTAAGATTTCAAATCTGGCAGAAAAGGTCCCTGGGAATTTTGAAAAATGGAAAAATGCAAAATTGGTTCTTGGGTTATTATATTATGGCAAGATTGGTCCCTATGAGTGCTTTGGATAAGTTACATTTCAGGTCCCTCATATTTGGTCAAATTACAAAAATGGTCCTTGTGATTCAATAAACCAAACCGGACCCTTGTGTTATTTCAATCCAACACACTAATCCAATACCCAATCCCCCAAGCCCAAAATCCTACCCCAGGCCCATCACCACCCCTAACCGGCCCACACCCTTTGATAATTACCCCAGGTCAAACGAGGGTCAAACACCATCTTCCCCACCCCCATTTTCCCCCTTTTTCCTGCAAATGTGTTCCCCCCTCCACCTTTTCACCAAACAAACCCTCTACAATAAATGCGCCCTATCTATCACACCAACCTCCACCAGAACCACTAATATTTGCCCCGTTCCATTTTTGGCGCCAAAACACAATCAAAGGCTCAGACGCATCAAAGCTCAATTGGACGATTGGGATTTAGTCAAGGGTCAAAGGAGAAGCCTAGGGGAGTGCTATTTTTCAAAAAGAAGCCATGTCGGAGAGTAGGAGGCTTATATTAGTGTCGTATTATAAGTAGTAAGCTTTGTAAGCCATAAAAGGCATGTAGAAAAGTTAATTTAGTTTTTTTAGTGTCATTGTATCCTTGTAATCTGTTTTCAGTGAATGCAATTCAAGTTTTAAGTTTTAATATCATTTTCAATTTTCAAGTTTCAATTGTGAATTTCAAGTTTATTGTTTAAGTTTCATCAGTTGTTCTCAAATGTTTGCATAGTCTCATAAGCTCAAACAATAAGTTTTTAGAAGCTTTGTAAGCTTCTATATTAATCAGAAGCTAAGTTTTCAAAATATAGTAAAAAAAATATAAAAAATCAAAATAAAATAAAAAAAAGTCATGAACACAGGTTGAAGAAGGGTGGAGCATAGTGGAATTTGGAGTGCTGAGGGTATTAGTGGTTCATGGGAACCAATAGGAAGGGTCCTTGGTGCATGGTTTACTCATTTTGGCAGGATGGCTATTGTAAGCTTTGATTTTTGATTTTTACTCTTTTAAGAATATTAGTGGTATTTGTTGCTTATTACTGATTAATTTGCTTATATATCACCTATTGGATTAATTGTAATCATTAGTTTGTAGTTTGGTATAATTTGTATCAAGTTTTATTGCATTCTGTGTTTTAAAAGGGTGTTTGGATTTGACTGTGTTGGTATCCATAGTTGGTCTCAGTGCTTGGTGCTTGTTCACACAACTCACTTAGTGCCTAAATACACCAAATCAAGCAAATTTTTAATAGTCATAAGGAGAAAAGTCAAAATCATGAACAATTGGGTCTAGGATTTGACTGAGATGGAATTTAAGTAAGCATAAGTGTCATTTCAAGTCATAAGTTGATAACTCTGCTTAATTTTGTCTTTTTACACCTTAACTAACAACAATCAGTGATTAAATCTAGGTTTAAAGTTCATAAAAGTCAAATTCAAGTTTTCATAAAAAAAGTCAAAAAGTGCCCTTTGGCAGAAAACAAATTCTTGGGTGAATTTTGTGGATTTTTGTGTTAAGATTGAAGGTTTGAAACTTCTTGAGTGTAAAATATATCAGCTGAACTGTGTAATCCCATGTATGGCTTATTTTTGTGATTTTTTCACAAGCTTGTGCACAAGCTCATAGTGAGCTGCAGGGGAAGGTGCTCCCCTGTGCACTGCTATCAGTCCAAGTGACCCAACTTTAGTGGACCCCACAGGCCTAACCAGTGGGCCCTAGGACTTGATTTTTGGCTTAATAGAAAGCCAATAAGCCAGGCTTTCAGGCTCTGTGCTTATTTTGTAGATTAGATCTCATTAGATAGGGCTGCAAGTGCCCTAAAGTTTGACCATTCCCTGACCAAAGCTGATAACTCAGCTTTTGTACCCATAGTTCAACCCCCCTCTTGGCCTCATCTGTGGGACCCAGTGACCAAACCCTAGCTTTTTAGACAGCCAATAAGCTTAACTTATTGGCTCATCTCTTTATTTGGACTTCTAAGGTCCCTAGTGGACCCCACATGCCCTCAAAGGTGACCCTTTGGACCTGTTGTGGACTGTTTAGTGTTTGGAGTGCTTATTGCTTAATTTGTGCTTATTTCTAGTACTTATTTGCTTCATTTGTCTTAATTTAAGTAGTTGTAAATCTGTTTCAAGCTTATTTGTGATTATAATCTCATTTGGTAGCTTTGCTAAATCCAAAAAGTCCTAATAAGCTTAAAAGCTCATCTATCAAATTAATAAGCTCACCATACTGCTTATTTTTTATATTCAAGCAATTCACTTTCACAAAAGTTGTCCAAAATCATTCCATAAGTAGTTGTGAAACAGAAAAATCCCAAAAGGCCCAACTTATTGGAAGTCATAGCTTCTATTTAAGCCAATTGGCTTATTACCTCAGCTTATTTATAAGCTAATCTCATTTTTATATTTTTCCTAGGCTTCTGGTAGTTAAAAATAATTTTAGTAACTTTCTCAGATTTTTCTTTCATCATTTGGTAGTTTTTATAATTTAAATTAGTTTTTAATAATTAATAAATAGTAAATAATTAATATTAATTAATTAGAGAATCAGAAAAATAAAATTTAGTTTTAAAATTAGTTTTTAGTTATTTTTAATTTTTCCAAATTTTATTTTCAATTTTCTAGTGTAATTTCATAATTAATTAGAATTTAGTTTAATTTAAATAATTAAAAAGTAATTAATAATTAGTTAATAATTAGTAATAATTAATTAAAAAGTCTTAAAAATATATTTTCAGTTCTAAAATTAGTTTTATAGTATTTTAGATTTTTCTAAGTTTAAATTTTATTTTTCTAGGTTAATTTCATAATTATTTGTATTTTAGGTTAATTTAATTAATTAAAATTAAATAGGAAATTAGTATTTAGTTAATAATAATTATATAAATAGTGTAAAAATTATTTTAATTTTCCAAAAATTTTCTTTAATCATTAGGTTTGTAAAAATATCATTTTTATACCAGTAGCCTTTTTAGATAATCTCACTCACTTTTTATTACATACGGTCGTTCCCGTTTTCAGTGAATGTACGTTTTTTAGGTTTTAGCTAAGTTCTTCTTAATCTAAATTTAAGTAATCAATCACATAGCTTTCGTAAGCTATTTCTTTTCATAATTCTTAAATAATTCTCATCACAACCCTTTTCTGTGAAAAATCACCCGATCACAAGCACACTGAAGCACAATTCACACCTCGTCGGGACTTAACGACCTGGTGATACTCTATATTACCCGGAAGCATTGGCCTAGGCTAATTGACTTTGTTGACCATTCCTTGGTCAATATAAGTTGACTGTTTAAGGCCAATCAATATGTTATTTGTTTTTCATCACCTAAATTAGCCAACATAAATGAAGACATAACCTACAAAAATAGCAATAATAACTTACCTTTACTCATGTTTAACTTCAATTAATGAAATTTTATTGATTAACTAAGTTAAGGTATGACATTTGAATTGGGGGAAAAATTTGAGTGAAAGCTGGAAAGTCGACTATTTAGTTTAATGAAAGTGTCAACATGTTATATATAGTGGGGGACGTCTGCTTTTCCTTGTTAGATAATACATACATTAGTCACATTAATTTTTTTAAAACAAACGACGTGTCGGCCAATTTACTATTCTTAGCCGGTAGCTGGTTGTCAAATTTGCTAGAACGTGAAGAATTTGAAACTTTTATTTACTAGATTGGTAATTTATAAAGTTCGTTTACTAACTCACGATACTAATTTAGTACAACGATAATATTATATAGATGCATACAAAGAGCAACTTCAAATCTATTGCACCATAACAATAGACAGCACGTACATCATATAACTTCTCTTGAAAAAAAGTGAAACATAGTCCATAAATGTATATTACCCTGCTTTAAAAGAGTTGCATATACCCGTAAGGTAGTCTCTGTCAACCTCGAATAATAATTAGTGATTCGATTCCATAATACATTCCAAGAAGGTAGTCCATGCAAGCCTCCGAATCGACGCATCTATGGGGCAGAACCCCAAAGATTTCACCTTGAAGGAAAATCCTCACGGAGAGAGTCGAACCTGAGACCTCTCGCATGTGGTAACAACCTCTCCAAGGTCACCCTTGGTGACAAACTAAGCTAGCCCAGTTGGTTCTTGGATGTACATAATTGAGATACCTTTGTGACCATTTCTGACATTTCTTTAGCCGCCTTTAAATATTTACCTAGTGAGGTTTGAACTATACATATTTGGATAGGACATTTGTGTCTAACCATTAACCAATAGGCTACTTTGGTGATATTTTTCTCATGCAAATAATTAAGAGTAAATTATATTCGTAGCATAGTGCGAACTAATATACCTTGTTTACGACAAAAAACTAAAGGTTTATATTATGTACGGTTTCTATTATTTGAAAAAACCAAATTTTACAATGGACAATTTGAGTTGCCTCGTACATTTTACATTTTGATAAAACCAAGTATGTGCATGATCTATCTTTTTGGTGATTCATAAAAAAGAGCATACTGATGAAAAGTGTGGCTCGAACTCATGACCTGGCTCACATAGATAGCAACAAACACCACGCTTTTGCCACTCTATCAACCGATATACCCCAATAATTACATATACCTACATACATAGAGCAAATCTATAACACATGTACATGGGCACACCGTATAACTTCTTCTTACAAAATGTGAAACATGGTCCATAAATATATCACGTTATATAAAAATTCTCTGTTTCAAAACGAGTTGATAAAGAGTTACTGCTTAAAGTGGTTAAAACTAAAGAACTTGTGTGTATCGTCATATTAATTAATGTCTTCGAAAAGAGTTGATAAAAATGTCGTGCTTCAATCATTATCTTACACGATTTACCTCTTTAACATTAGCCATAAACCCAGTCAGTCGGGTCCACAAGAAGTTAACTTGATATAGAAGGATGCAAAGAATAGTTCTAGGTATCTTAATGGCTAACTTTATCTTATATGTCTCGTACATATATAACACTAGATATATGAAAAACATTTGGTTGTTAAACAAAAGTGATCAAACAATGATTGTATGTTTATATATAAAACCAAACCACATACGTGCGGTATCTTTGTGGTAATGTAAAAAAATTTGAAACTTCAAAAAACTAAGCTTTTGCCACTCCACCAACACATCATCATGCTACTTTTACTACAACAATAATGCTAGGATAAAATGCAAAAATGGTCCCTAAACTATCACGAAATCGCAAAAAAGAGACCGAGACAAAAAGTCACACAAAAAAAGCCATTAACGTTACGTAAATTTGCAAAAAAGCCACCGATAGGCATTTTCCGTTAGTTTTCCCTTAAGTGTCATGTCACTGAGGGTAGTATTGTCATTTCACGGTTTCCCGGGTACTAAGTGTCCATGTAGTTACACTGTAGATTGAAGGACTAAATTTGCAATCGAAAGTTTGCCTTTTTACACACTTTACACAATCCAGTAATTAAATATGACCGTTGCATCACATTATTTCACACTTCCAATATCCAGAAAAAATATGGTGTTGATTTGCGACTGTGGGAAAAAAGGAACAATCAAAACAAGCTGGACAAACAGGAACCCAGCACGACGATTCTACTGTTGTCCTTCATGTGGGTTTATTGGATGGACGGATCCTCCAATGTGTTGCCGAGCAGTCGCTGTGATTCCTGGCCTGTTGAGGGTGAGGAATGAACTTGAAGAAGAGTTGGAGGAGCAGTTGAGGTTGATGAGGGAAAAGGATCAGCAGTTGAAGAAGCTCAAAAAGTTTCTTATTTTTAGTTGGTTCTTTTTTTTCATTGTCTTTAGGTTGCTTTAGGTTGGTATGTAGGTGTATTGACATCTTTCTGGGTTGTATCATCACAGGGTTTAAGGTCATCCCTGGTTTGTATTGACCTTCATGTTAATAAAACGTGTTTGATTTTTGCACTAAAGTGGGATCATGGTTGTTTTGGTTGTTGTTATTATAAGAAGACAAATGTAGTCAATATTGCAGAATCAATATGCAGTAAACTTGGTTTCTGGTTCCTTATCAACTTTGACTTACAAAAGTCAAAGCAAGTTTGGGTCATACAGTATACTTAAGTAGTGGGCATGTTGGGTCATTCAATATACGTAAGTATATGATGATGGCAAACCACAAATTGTGCACAGCATTATGCAGCAAATAATGATGGTAAACCAAGATGAAAACAAATACCATTCCTAATTAATCAAGTCTAAAAAACAAATCATGTACAAATTATTGTCTAGAAGACAGAAACTCAGTTACACAATCCATACACTCATTGTGTTAAAACACATGAACAAATAACCAACCCAAGGTTATTGCACCATCACAATTGTGTTGACTCACTTGGTGATTTTGGCTTTTCTCTTGATCTTATTCTTCCTTTGACCTCTACCATTCCCAGTAGATTGTGATACATGACTTGCTTGTGTTCCAACTTGATGACTTGGCCCTCCTGCTACCTCACTTGCTTGTGTTCCAACTAGCTGGCTTGGCCCTGCTCCCACCTCTGTTGCTGAAGATCCCACTGGCTGAGTAGATCTTTCTAGTACCTCATCTGGTACTCCTTCCCTTCTGGTACCTCTCCCTTGGTTGACTCTTCGTCCCATACAAGCTCTCTTATTGTGACCCTGCCCTACGGATGGCAAAAGCACTCGAAACCGACGGGGGCGGGTTGGCGGGTTTGGATGCGGGTTTGGGTATTGATATAATTTTTTAGCCGGGCACAGGTTCGGGTACGGGTTCTGATAATACCAGCCCGATTACCCCGTACCCGTACCCGTACCCGTTTACCCGAATCTCCATCCGCTTAATTGATATTATATTTAACTAGAATATATATACATATATATAATTTCTTCAATTATATTTTTTATATACGTATCTCTATTACATAATATATTTTATTTTGTACATGAATTATTCAAAAGCATTAAATCATTTGATGCGATATTCATTTTCTTTAACACTAACAAAAAATAATATATTAGGGTGTTTACCTTTGTTTTTCGGTGGATTTTAGTGTGTGACTTAATCTTAATACCGTCATTTTGTCCATATATTATTCAATTGGGGATAACCAAAACCCACGGGGAAACCCGAAAAACCGATGGATTATATTAATCGGGTACCCGGTGGTTAATGGGGCGGATACGGGTATGGATATTATAAATGGGTACGGGTAGGGGTACACTAAAACCTGCCCAGAACCCGACCCGTTGCCATCCCTACCCTGCCCACCACATGCACCACATTTGACAGTCTTGCCACTCTTTGACAGCTTCCCATTTTTCACCATTGATTTTTTCATAACGTGTTCAGCAATCTCATCCTTTGACACTCTTCTCTTCTTCCGTGGTCTTCCAATTGGAACATGGTGGTGAGGTGGCTTTAGGTTGCTAGTAATAGGGCATTTGGGCCAAAAGGGTGGACCAATAATTCCTTCAATCTTGTGTTGATACATCTCCTTCCACGTGGTTAACCAATAACATGGGGACACATAATCCTCTGGGATCGCAACTTGGTTGTCAATTGACTCCTTGCTGTGTTTAGCCATGTCGTTGATTGCCGCAATAGCATGCTTACATGGAATACCAGTGAGTTCCCATCTCCTACATGTGCACTCTGATGAGGCAAAAAATGAAATACTTTTAGGGGGTCATTTAAGCCCGGAATTGAATTTATTTGATCAAATATTGCCCTAAATCGTTCCTTTTGTGATTTTAGGTACTTTGGGGGTGAAATCTGGAAAAGGAAGCAATTCAGACGTTTTTGGAGCATAAAAGTGAAGAAAACGCCAAAGACTTAATTTTCCAAGCTGGGAACAGTGTGTGACGGCATCAAGAGTAACAAGTTGACGGCGTCAAGAGTAAATATCATGACGACCCAGTACAGAAATGAAGGCGTCACAAGGAAGAGCGTCAAGAGTTAAATACGTGACGGCCTGGAAAAGTGTAATACATGACGGCGTCAGATGTAGATCTAGCAGTCCGAGGATTCTTTTGGCGGCGAGATGACGGCGTCACAATGTTGTTCTTGACGCCGTCAGCCTCAATTATCTATATATAGTTTTCTAATTTTCATTCATTAAGAGGAACAAGTTTGGAGAAACCCTAAGGCCGAACCATATACGAATTTTATAGCTTTTTCAAGGGTTTTCAGCCCTTGAATGCTTACATGTGCTATTGAGATAAGTGTTCTTTTAATTTAATCAATATGTCTATGTGTTGGTTGTCTATATCTTGTGCTTGTCTTGATTCCACCATGCTAGGCTAGATTTATCTTGTGTTTGCTTAGATCTAATGAAACCTAGATGTTGATAATGTGTTGATTACTTGTTTATGGTTGTATTGGATGAATGATTTCGATGTTAGGCTTAAGAAAACTGGCAGATCTCCAAATGGTAACATGCTTGAACGTCTTAGGAAACATGAACCGATGTGTACTAGGTTTTATTGATTGTATTTAATGCATGAGTAAATTCTAATGATCTCATTTTATGAGCTTCTTAGCCGGCTCGACATAGGAGTGAAGTAGGCACTGATTCATGCAAACCAATTATATATAATAGTAGTATAGTATCGAAATGATCCGCAAGAAATACGAATCACCCGAGTCGTTTCCAAGTGAAGGTGTGAATGGAATCAAGAATATTGATTCGTGTAATCGTGATTTGAAAAGTGGTGAAAAAAGGCAAATAGTGATCAAATAATTCAATTATCAACTAACAATTATTAAACATGCAAAGAGTACAAGCTAGTAATGCACCAAAGTCTAAAACGCAAAATCGGGAATGCACGCGCGATTATTAACGTAACGCGCGAAATAAAACGCGAGTTTTGAGCTACGCTAATCCTACGGACTTCAAAATAATTTTAAAAAGTTAAAAATAATAAAAGAAAATTTTAAGAAAAAGAAAAATATTTTTTAGACTTTTTAATAATTTTTTATGAATTAAAAACTAAGTAAACTATTTAATAATTAAAAGAAAATGTAAATAAAGTGAGAAAAATGCAATTTTAATTTCTAAAATTCTAAAATAATTGAAAACAATTTTCTAAAATATTTTTGGATTTTTTTGGGATTTTTCTGATTTTTTTTTTGATTTTCTGATAATTAAAAAGTATTAAATAATGATTAAAAATGAAAATTAATTAAGAAAAGTAGCAAATAAACTCAGAAAATTATGAAAATTTTAGGAAAAATCTAAAATATTATTTTAAAGCTAGGAAAAATATAAAAATTTGAAAATAAGCACTGTAAGTGCTTATTGACCCAAACAACTTATTTAACAGTGCTTATTAATAAGTACAGTTGACCAAATGTTGACCAAACTTTTTCCAAATGCACTTTAGACTATATTAAGCTTATAGAAACAGAATTCAGACCACAAGATGCACAGAAACATAGAATGGAACGCAACAGTCATGAATAAGCAAATATGGCTAAGCAATAAGCTGAACAGATAAGCAGTATGCAAAATTTCAATGAAAACAACAACTTTGGGTATAATAGATCTCAAATGAACCACAAAACTCAGTATAAGCTTGATAATAAGCACATTTGCTGTTTTCATATACAAGACAAAAAAAACAGTTGACAGGCCTACTTTGAGCTTATTATTCAGCACTCTAATAAGCCAAATTTTGAAAAGTTAAGCTTGAAACTTATAGACCACCCAGCAGAGAACACAAAAATCACAAAAGCCCCAATTTTAATGCACCAATTGAACTCCAATTTGACCCAAGATCAGATACTGTCCACACACTCCCAAGTGTCTGGTCTGACTTTTTTGTCTACACAAGAACTTTGACTTAAGTGAATTTTAATTTCCTAAATGTAACACTAGATGTTTATTAAGCAGGTTCACACATGAAAATCACAAACATAACCACTAGATACTACAATCCAAGCTATGGTAGGACAGATTTTCAAGCTTATGCATGCAACAATTAGCATTCAAATGAGATTTGACTTTTGCTTAACAACCTATGTGTATTATGACTTATTTATCTCTAATATACCCTAGGTGAACTGTTGGTACCAAAAGTAACACAGATAAACAATATGAGCAGCTAAACTCTTATAGTACCAAACACCCCTAAATAATCCAGTTACACTACAAATATTGGTTGGAAACCTCAAATCTCATCAACAATGATCAAACTCAGTCACATAATCATTAAGGGGCACAAATGAACAGAAATCATTCTCATATGACAGCATCATGACAGATCCACAAGTATGACCAGAATATTATCAAGAAATGATGCAGATTTACACTAAATGTAGCACCACTAATTTAACAGATTTAACTATTACTAGAACTAGCAAATAAACATGAAATGACTAATGATCAAACAGAGATACACTACCAATAGCAAATCTAAGTTAAATATAGTTGAGCTAAATATGAAAAAGATAAAACATACAAAGTGCTTCCCCCTCAGCTTGAAAAGAGGGGATTCACTAAGCTTGCCTGCCTTTAAGATAGACCACTGGACACCTTTATGGCTGCCTTTAAACCTCCAATAAGCTCAGCTTATTGAATAAGCTGAGCAGTTGACTTTATTTGACTTTTTGTAATTTTTTGAGTTTTTGAGAAATGAAACTAAACAAAGCTTACTACAAGCTATAGAAGCTTGAATAAGCTTGTGTAAACAACAAAACAACAACTGAAAATGAAACTAAAGATCAAACAGAACATATTTTTTTCTTTTGTTGGTTTTTTATAAGATTTTTAGATTTTTTTTTTGGTTTTTTTCTTTGAATGATAAACAATAAGAATAATAATAACTACTAAAGCTGAAAGATTAAGATTGAGTAAATAATAAAAATGAAAGTAAACTTGGATGAAAGAAAAAGCAAAACAGAAATTAAGGAGTAATAAGCTATAAGCTAAAAGGAGAATAAATAAAAAGCAAAACTGAAAATGAGACTTTCATTAATAAAACTGAATTACAAATAAAAAAGGCAGAGTAACATTACATAAATCTACACACACTAAACGTATGAAATGAGGGGGTATTTATCCTTGGAGCAGGGGAGGTGGTATCTAGGGTTTAGAAGCTGCTAGAAGATCAATTGAGGCCACAAATCCTTGAATCAATTCATATCCTAGTCATCCCACACTCATTCTATCCGTTTGATAGACCTTATCTTGATTCCACGTCTAATAAGCCAATCAGGGGGCAAAGAGGAGCCACGTTGGAGGGATAAGACACCATCTGACAACGTGTCAGACCTTCTAGATAGATTCTTAGTACGAGGTGGGTAATATGGGATTGGTACGAGGTAGTTTAATGGAGGTGCAGGGTAAAATGGTGGAGAAGCACAGTAACACGCGCCATGGGATTTTTTATTATTGTTTGAGTTTAGGGTCGGGTTTGGGGGTTGGATTGGACCGGGTGATATAAGGAGGTGGTGGTGGGCTTGTGTTGGTGAGTTGGGCTTTGGGCTGTGTTTGTTGGGTTATGTTTGTTTTATTTTGGATTAAGGGATCCGGTGTAGTAGCAAGGAATCACACTAAGGGACCAAACTTGCACATTCTGAAATTCAAGGGACCATAGCTGCCAATCACTCAAATATTATTCCAAGGGTAATTTGTGGTGTTTCATAAATGATGAAGGGCTTTAGTTGTCATATCTCCAAAATACACTCCAAAAGGACCAAAAGTGATAACTTTGAAAGTTGAGGGACCAAATGTGAACTTTCTTCAAACTTCATTCCCGGGTCACTTATGCAATTTCTGAGATTTTGAGGATTCTTATGACCATGTGAGCCTTGACTTTGACCACTAGCTTCCCCGGCTCCGGCTTTATTCACTTTTCCAAATCTCGTGCTCGTTTTTGTCATTTTCTCGTGATTTTTCGTCTTTTCTTAAATATCCGTTCCTGCACATTCACAAACACAAAAACACACATTCTTTGACATTATTGGTTAGTTTTTGGTTTATTTGGTCCAATTTTGGCTTAGAAAAGGTGAGTGAATAAGCACTCACCAAAATCCCCCGGACTAAAGTATTGCCGTGTCCTCACGCAATGTGATCAATTCACGCTCACGAGATAAATAATTTCATAACTCTTTCTACTAACTTTGAAAAGTAGCAAGGAGGTTCAAAAGAAGTCATAAAATCATTTAATCCCGCAAACGCTCCGTTTTCCAAAATTTATTTTCTTTATTCTACTTTATTATATTTTTGGACTTTTCACCACTTTATACTTGTGACGGTTTGTTGAACTTTCATTATTTTTGCAATAATTTTTAGGGTCGACGAATAGAAACACTTCTATTTAAGAAGTGACCATACGGATAAAAATCGTCATCCTTGATTTTTCACAAGTCCCCAAACTAAGCGTAAAAACGAGATCACAGCTTATCTACAAATTTAATGCTAACACTACTCATAAAAGTTACTCGTGGAAACTTCTTACTCCCATGTCCTAAGTTTTTGTATCTCATTATTTTATTTTTGTTGAGAAATGAATTGCTTCATATTTTCTCGTTTCGATAATTTTTAGTCCGATAGTGACACCTAAGTTAAAACGATAACTAGTTATTCATTTTCTCTTAAGAACCACTGCAATAGAAATTCGGTCCATTTCAAGGAATTTGGGGTACATACAATATCAAGAATATAAGTTGCGGAGTACGATCACGTGCACCTCATGTGACTGATTACTAATCGCGTATCACATGCACCTCACGCGCCAACAACTTATTGATACCTACATAACTCTTATTCAACAATACTACAACTTTCATATTTTTCATTTCTCACTTTTTTCACTTTTCTCATATTTTTCACTTTTTTCTTTTCTTGACTTTTTTCTCAACATCAATGGAAGCTTATAGGGTAGCTCCAAAACCACATGCATAATCAACTTTTGACTTTTGATTTTTCACTTTTTTGGCTCTTATTTTTGGTGTTCCTTGATATGTACCCAACTTCTAAAGCAAAAATTCTCTTAAGAAAACAAATAACTAAGTATTATTCAAACCTAAACATCACTAATTAACCTAGAACATCTATTATATATATTGGTGACGTATCTGATGGGAGTAAAAAGCCACGAGTACCTCCTATGAGCTCTAAAGAGAACCACTACTCCACGTTTAGCATTAAACTTGTAAATAAACTCTATCATTTCTCGTTCTCTGCAAATTTAAGACCTCAAATAATGAGATTAGCAGATGCTTAGCCAATAATCAGCCACGCATATATAAAGTCAAATACGGGAACTTTGCAAACTCTTAAAAAGAATTCGCGTTTAGTAGCTCCTAATGTAAAAGACTAGCGAAAGCTTTTTCAAGTCGTGCATGTGTAAAGCCAAGTACGGGAGCCGACAAAAGAGTAGCTCCTAGTGTACAAGACTAGCACAAACTTTTATGATTATCATTGGTTAAGGGAACAAGCTAGGGCTCAACACGCCCGGTCAAGTCAAAATATTTATTCCTACTCTCGCCAGCAAGAAAGTCAACAAGGTGTCAAATCACTTATTCACACTTTATTATATTTTTGCACAACTTTTTCAATTTTTTCTCATTTTTTTGTGCTTTTTCATGACTTTTTTCATTCACTTTTCTTCAAAAATTTTGAAATTTTTCAATTTTTCAATTTTTTTCATTTTTGGTGGAAAAACGGAGTTACGAGAGTACATGACATGGTGAAATCTGCAAGGTCAAAATCGAATCGAAGATTCACCCCCCCGGACTAGAATGAAACATTGTCCTCAATGTTTTACGGGCAAAGGTAATCCTAACAAATATCTAGGTCCGTTTATTAAGTATGCCAAAGAAAATGTTAGTCGATAAGATTTACGGATATAGGATTTCCAAAAGCAACGATGAATGAGACTCGAGTGGAGAGAAAGACAAAACCACGAGCACGAGAGTCATCATAAATCGGGGACAATCCTGGACAATCATCACAAACAACCACGAAACACAAGATTGGAAGAGGTACCCCCTCTTCACGTTATTTATTAGAAATTAGAAAATTAAGAAGATGAAATTGGATAAGCATGGGTTGCCTCCCACGAAGCGCTTTGTTTTTGATTACCGAGTCACGTAGCTTGACTCGATCCCCGAATTCATTCGTCCTTGGGGAAAGTTTGGAGATCCGGGACTACCATGGTTGGTACGTCCCCTCCGAAATAGTGTTTCAAACGGTGACCATTCACCTTAAAGTTGGGCCCATCAAGTTGAGCCAACTCAATAGTTCCATAAGGGAATACTTGTGTTATGGTGAATGGTCCAGACCAACGGGTTTTAAGCTTACCCGAGAAAATCTTTAACCGAGAGTTAAAAAGAAGCACTTGATCACCAACGTTAAAAACGCGGTCTTTGATCTTGGCATCATGAAGTCTTTTTGTTTTCTCTTTATAAATCAAAGAATTCTCGTAAGCTTGATCACGGAGTTCGACTAATTCGTTCAATTGAACTTTTCGGTGATCACCCGCGGTTTTTAAGTCAAAATTTGCATGTTTTAAGGCCCAGTAGGCCTTGTGCTCAAGTTCGATGGGCAAATGACAAGCTTTCCCGTAAACCAACTTATATGGAGTACACCCGATTGGGGTTTTGTAAGCGGTCCGGAAAGCCCATAAAGCATCGTCTAGCTTATCGGCCCATGAGGCACGGTGTTCACCTACGGTCCTTTCTAAAATCCTTTTGAGGCCACGATTGGACACCTCCACTTGACCACTCGTTTGTGGATGATAAGCCGTGGAAAGACGATGTGTGACACCATATTTAAGCATAACTTTAGCGAATCGGTCATTGCAAAAATGGGTCCCACGATCGCTTATGATGGCTCGAGGTGCACCAAATCGGGCAAAGAGACTTTTCAAAAACTTAACAACAACTCGGCCGTCATTGGTGGGGAGCGCCTTCGCTTCAACCCATTTGGACAAATAATCGACGGCCACGAGAATATATTTGTTACCCCTAGACGACGGGAATGGCCCCATGAAATCGATGCCCCAAACGTCAAAAATCTCACAAACTTGAATCGCATTTTGCGGCATTTCATCTTTTTGAGAGATTTTCCCTTGACGTTGGCAAGAGTCACATGTTTTCACCAATTCATGGGCATCCCGATATATCGTCGGCCAATAGAAGCCGGAAGCGAACACTTTCTTTGCGGTGAAATTGGCACCATGATGTCCCCCCGTGGGTCCACTATGGCATGCCTTAAGAATTTCAACGGCTTCCGTACCGTGAACACACCGCCGGATCACTTGATCCGCACAGACTTTGAACAAATAGGGGTCGTCCCAAAAATAATGTTGGACATCTTTAAAGAATTTCTTCTTTTGTTGGGACGACATCCCTTTCCTAATGAAATTCCCCGCATGGTAATTCGCAAAATCGCGAACCATGGGGTACTTTGGCCAATTTCGGTCACACTCCCAAGTGTCTCGAGAGGAAAAGCATCATTAATTTCCTTTTTCTCGAGAGCACTTTGATGGGGGTTCTCAAGTCTAGAAAGGTGATCGGCAGCAAGATTCTCAGCTCCTTTTTTGTCTCGAATTTCAACTTTGAATTCTTGAAGGAGGAGAACCCACCGCATTAAACGTGGCTTCGCATCTTGTTTAGCCATTAAGTACTTTAGGGCTGAATGGTCCGTATACACTATGCATTTTTTAAGTAGCAAATAAGACCTAAATTTCTCAAAAGCATAGACAACCGCTAACATTTCCTTTTCGGTAGTTGTATAATGATGTTGGGCGTCATTCATGGTCTTGCTTGCATAATGTATAGGCTGAAAATACTTGTTCTTACGTTGCCCCAGAACTGCACCAATGGCATAATCGCTAGCATCGCACATTAGCTCGAAGGGCAAGTCCCAATCGGGGGCAATTAAGACGGGAGCCTCCGTTAACTTCTTTTTAAGAATATTAAATGCATCGACGCATTCATTTGAGAAGATAAACGGAGCATCTTTTTCTAAAAGGTAGGTCAGAGGCCGGGCTATTTTGGAGAAGTCTTGTATAAAACGTCGATAAAAGCCGGCATGACCAAGGAAACTTCGGATTCCTTTGACGGTCGTCGGGTGTGGTAATTTAGCAATAACATCGACTTTTGCCTGATCCACCTCAATTCTAGATTTGGATATTTTATGGCCGAGGACTATTCCCTCTTTAACCATGAAGTGGCTCTTCTCCCAATTTAGAACCAAATTGGTGTTTTCACACCGTATTAGCATTTTCTCTAAATGGGAGAGGCAAGAGTCGAAAGAATTTCCGTAGACGGAGAAGTCGTCCATGAACACTTCCATGGTTTTTTCGATCATATCCGAGAAAATAGCCATCATACACCGTTGAAACGTGCCCGGAGCATTACATAAGCCAAATGGCATTCTCCGATAGGCAAACGTTCCATACGGGCAAGTAAAAGTGGTCTTTTCTTGATCCGGGGGATCAATGGGGATTTGAAAGTACCCAGAAAAGCCATCCAAGAAACAATATAACTCATTTCCCGCTAACCGTTCAAGCATTTGGTCCATACGTGTCGCATCATTCAACTTGCGGTAGTCGATACAAACTCTCCATCCGGTCACAAGTCGAGTCGGTATAAGCTCATTATCGTCATTTTTCACAACAGTGATTCCGCCCTTCTTTGGAACACAATGAATCGGGCTAACCCAAGAACTATCCGAGATTGGATAAATCATTCCAGCGTCAAGGAGTTTAATAACTTCCTTTTTGATCACTTCGTGGATTAGTGGGTTAACCCGTCGTTGTTGTTGGACGGAAGCTTTGTGATTATCATCAAGCAGAATCTTATGAGTACAAAATCGAGGGTCGATTCCCTTAATGTCGGATATTTGCCAGGCAATCGCACCTTTATGCTTCCGAAGCACATCTAAGAGTCGTGTCTTCTCCTCATCTTTAAGGCCTTTTGATATTATAACCGGTAATTTATCATTTTTTTCCAAGTATGCGTATTCGAGATGAGGAGGCAAATCCTTGAGCTCGAGCTCCGGAGGATTCTCAATAGACGGCTTTACTTCTTTTACGTCTGCCATTTTTAAGTCTACCGGAGGGGAAGAAACGATCGGGTTTTCATTTAAAAGTTTTTCAATTAATGAAATGTCCCCCTCCGGATCAAAGTTATTATTATCAATTTCCGGTGAAAATGATTCATTTGAAAGACAAGCATTGATTTCTTCCCAAGCGAGATCACTTCCCTCAAACGGAGTGAGGGAAGGGAAAGAATCGGAGATGATTGGTTCAAAAGAAGGAGTGGGATTGCCACTCGAAGCATTATCGGTGAAACCAAGAATTTCTTGAGCATACTCCTCCGTAGCTTCCTCAATAACATCAATTCGGTTGACGGAAGAAACATCATAATCGGAGGAGTATCTCGCGGTTTGATCAAGGTTAAAAGTGACGGCTTCGTTTCCAACACGTAAAGTAATCTCCTCGTCATAAACATCAATTAAAGCACGACCGGTCCTTAGGAAACCTCTCCCGAGAATGAGAGGAACCCGTGGATCGGCATCGAAATCAACAACCACAAAATCGGCAGGGAAATGGAATTTCCCAACATTGACAAACATATCCTCAGCTATGCTAATTGGACGAGACGTAGATCGGTCGGCAAGCTCGAGGGTCATAAGCGTCGGTGTCAAGTTAGGGAGAGACAACTTTCTCCAAATCGACAATGGCATTAGGTTAATGCTAGCACCAAGATCGGCCAAGGCGAAGCATTGAACCATACCCGGAAAATTGCACGGTATAAGAAACTTGCCAGGGTCTTCAAGCTTTTCGGGTAGCTTTTTTACAAGAACAGCTGAGCAATTCTCGTTCATTTGGGTTCTCGACATTTCAAAAAGCTTTTCCTTATTATTTAAAAGACCTTTTAGCATCGAAGCAAATTTAGGCATCAAAAGTATAGCATCCGCGAGACTTATATCAAAGTGTAATTCTTGAAAAATCTGATAAAATTTCTCCATTTGGTTTTTATCTTTCTCGCGGTGCTTTTGTTCGTTTAAACGTGACGGATAAGGCAACTTTGTTTTAACGGGTATATCTTTTTCATAAACAACTTTTTCTTTACCCTTGGACGTCGGGACCACCGGAGGTTGGATGTCTTCGGTCCTTCCATTATTAATAGGAATTTCCGTATCCGTTGTCGCCTCGGGTTCACGGGCGACTACCTTGGGAGGTAGAGAAGAAGAGGTAGTCGGAGCCGTTGGTCCATCATAAGAAACACCACTCCTTGTTGTGATCGCTTTAGCATCGCCCCTCGGGTTAGCGATCGTGTTGCTAGGCAAAGTTCCAGAGTCCGAGGGTCGATCATTTAAACGCTTATTAAGATCATTGATTTGATTAGCTAACAACCTTATTGTTTCCTCTTGTTTTGTCATAAAAGCTTGTTGGTTTTGAACCAATTGCTTAATCAAATCTTCCGTAGGCGACGGATTTGGAATAACAGCTTGATTTTGATTATTAAAATTTTGCCCACGGTTTTGAAAGTTGCCATGATTCAGATTTGTATTGTTAAAATTCCCTTGATTATTCTGAAAATTTCCATGATTTTGAAAATTGTTCCCTTGAGGCGGGGCTTGGTTTTGATTTCCCTGAAAATTCCGATTTTGGTTTACAACTTGGTTTTGAAAACCTTGATTTTGCCGGTTTTGATTTTGATTGAATTGATGATTACGGTTTTGCACATTATTGTTCTGATTCACTTGATTTGGTTGATTAAACCCGGGTGGTCCATGAAAATGGCTCGAACGGTAGCTGAGAAGATTTCGATCTCCTTGAAGAGGTGGGTAGCCGGTGCCACCCATGTTTGCAGCATACACGTTCTCTTGAGCATAAGAGCCGGTCGACGGACACTCATAATACGGGTGTGGACCACCACAAGTCTCACAGCCATGACTCACCATTTTGACTTGATGGTTCGGTTTCTCAATAGACATAGCATCGACTTTCTTTGTTAAAGCCAATATCATATTTTTCATTTCATCATTATTTTTCTCATTATTAGACACTTGATGTTTGTTCCTTGACATTCTCACACGAGCCTTGTTCTCAATTATCATGAAGGCATTATTCGTGTTTCTAGCCAACAAGTTCCCACCCGCAGCAGAGTTGAGTGAGTCTTGGTCAACGTGACTCAACCCATTATAGAAAGTGTCAATCTGCTGAAGGGGTGTGAACCCATGGTTCGGACATTTTTCCATCAAATCTTTGAATCGGTCCCAAGCTTCACTAAACGACTCATCAAAAGCTTGTTGGAACCGAAAGATTTGGGATCGTAAGTTAGAAGTTTTAGAAGGAGGATAGAAATAATTCACAAACTTGGAAGCAAGATCATTCCAAGTGTGAATCGAGTTGGGCGGTTCCTTTTCCAGCCAAGTCCGGGCTGCTCCTTTTAAGGAGAAAGGAAACAACTTCAATTTCACCACATCGTGAGGGACTTGATTCATCCTAATAGTCTCAGCGATGTCGGTGAAATTTCGGATGTGTGCATAAGGGTCTTCGTTATCAAACCCGTGGAATGATATACCCGTGATTAAGTTGAGTGATCCGTGATTAATTTCAAAGTTGGCATTGATGTCCGGAATCACAATTGCCCTCCTCACACCGTTAAATGGTGATTGGAGTTGTTCTTCCATCGGACGCGGATCAAATGCCGGTTGTTGTCCCATCGGCGGGACAACATTGTGCTGCGGATCACCCATCGGCGGGGGCCCGTTGTGTTGTTCGTTATGGTTCATCTCCTCGTCGTCGAGGAAATGAACACGACTCGTATGTCGTAGAACCCGCTCGGGGTTTGAGAGCGGAGAAGTAAGATTCTCAGAAGTAGAACGGGTGTGCATACACCAAAAACAAAATTAAAAAGAAATAGAAAATAGAAATGAAAATATTTTTGTTTTTATTTATTTTTCAATTTTTTTTTTATTTTTTCTCAAAAACTTTTTATTTTTTTGTTTTTCTTTTCTTAAAACGTAACGTTAATCGAAAACCGTTTCTTTCAAAACCACGCGCGACGGGACGGGAGAGAAGAACGGATCTCTCTTCAGCTTGCAATTTAATGTCAAAGCTATCCGTATTTCCTGCTTATTCGGTTGTAGTAATTGAAATAGTCCGATAAACAACTAAATTACGTTTTCGTTATATTGGGAAACTTATTTGGTTTACAATGCCCTTTCTTTCAATCGAGTTGAAGCTGTAACTTTTATTATTTTTTTAGTATTTTTGGAAATACTTTAGGAAAGTATTTCTGATTTTTCAATATTTATATATGTATACACAAATAGAAGAAGGCTTAACAAAACACGATTTTTCCAAAACAATTATTCAAAATTCACTTCAAGTCTTCCCCGGCAGCGGCGCCAAAAATTGATTCGTGCAAACCAATTATATATAATAACAGTATAGTATCGAAATGATCCGCAAGAAATACGAATCACCCGAGTCGTTTCCAAGTGAAGGTGTGAATGGAATCAAGAATATTGATTCGTGTAATCGTGATTTGAAAAGTGGTGAAAAAGGGCAAATAGTGATCAAATAATTCAATTATCAACTAACAATTATTAAATATGCAAAGAGTACAAGCTAGTAATGCACCAAAGTCTAAAACGCAAAATCGGGAATGCACGCGCGATTATTAACGTAACGCGCGAAATAAAACGCGAGTTTTGAGCTACGCTAATCCTACGGACTTCAAAATAATTTTAAAAAGTTAAAAATAATAAAAGAAAATTTTAAGAAAAAGAAAAATATTTTTTAGACTTTTTAATAATTTTTTATGAATTAAAAACTAATTAAACTATTTAATAATTAAAAGAAAATGTAAATAAAGAGAGAAAAATGCAATTTTAATTTCTAAAATTCTAAAATAATTGAAAACTATTTTCTAAAATATTTTTGGATTTTTCTGGGATTTTTCTGATTTTTTTTTTTGATTTTCTGATAATTAAAAAGTATTAAATAATGATTAAAAATGAAAATTAATTAAGAAAAGTAGCAAATAAACTCAGAAAATTATGAAAATTTTAGGAAAAATCTAAAATATTATTTTAAAGCTAGGAAAAATATAAAAATTTTAAAATAAGCACTGTAAGTGCTTATTGACCCAAACAGCTTATTTAAAAGTGCTTATTAATAAGCACAGTTGACCAAATGTTGACCAAACTTTTTCCAAATGCACTTTAGACTATATTAAGCTTATAGAAACAGAATTCAGACCACAAGATGCACAGAAACATAGAATGGAACACAACAGTCATGAATAAGCAAATATGGCTAAGCAATAAGCTGAACAGATAAGCAGTATGCAAAATTTCAATGAAAACAACAACTTTGGGTATAATAGATCTCAAATGAACCACAAAACTCAGTATAAGCTTGATAATAAGCACATTTGCTGTTTTCATATACAAGACAAAAAAAACAGTTGACAGGCCTACTTTGAGCTTATTATTCAGCACTCTAATAAGCCAATTTTTGAAAAGTTAAGCTTGAAACTTATAGACCACCCAGCAGAGAACACAAAAATCACAAAAGCCCCAATTTTAATGCACCAATTGAACTCCAATTTGACCCAAGATTAGATACTGTCCACACACTCCCAAGTGTCTGGTCTGACTTTGTTGTCTACACAAGAACTTTGACTTAAGTGAATTTTAATTTCCTAAATGTAACACTAGATGTTTATTAAGCAGGTTCACACATGAAAATCACAAACATAACCACTAGATACTACAATCCAAGCTATGACAGGACAGATTTTCAAGCTTATGCATGCAACAATTAGCATTCAAATGAGATTTGACTTTTGCTTAACAACCTATGTGTATTATGACCTATTTATCTCTAATATACCCTAGGTGAACTGTTGGTACCAAAAGTAACACAGATAAACAATATGAGCAGCTAAACTCTTATAGTACCAAACACCCCTAAATAATCCAGTTACACTACAAATATTGGTTGGAAACCTCAAATCTCATCAACAATGATCAAACTCAGTCACATAATCATCAAGGGGCACAAATGAACAGAAATCATTCTCATATGACAGCATCATGACAGATCCACAAGTATGACCAGAATATTATCAAGAAATGATGCAGATTTACACTAAATGTAGCACCACTAATTTAACAGATTTAACTATTACTAGAACTAGCAAATAAACATGAAATGACTAATGATGAAACAGAGATACACTACCAATAGCAAATCTAAGTTAAATATAGTTGAGCTAAATATGAAAAAGATAAAACTTACAAAGTGCTTCCCCCTCAGCTTGAAAAGAGGGGGTTCACTAAGCTTGCCTGCCTTTAAGACAGACCACTGGACACCTTTATGGCTGCCTTTAAACCTCCAATAAGCTCAGCTTATTGAATAAGCTGAGCAATTGACTTTATTTGACTTTTTGTAATTTTTTGAGTTTTTGAGAAATGAAACTAAACAAAGCTTACTACATGCTATAGAAGCTTGAATAAGCTTGTGTAAACAACAAAACAACAACTGAAAATGAAACTAAAGATCAAACAGAACATATTTTTTTTCTTTTGTTGGTTTTTTATAAGATTTTTAGATTTTTTTTTTGGTTTTTTTCTTTGAATGATAAACAATAAGAATAATAATAACTACTAAAGCTGAAAGATTAAGACTGAGTAAATAATAAAAATGAAAGTAAACTTGGATGAAAGAAAAAGCAAAACAGAAATTAAGGAGTAATAAGCTATAAGCTAAAAGGAGAATAAGTAAAAAGCAAAACTGAAAATGAGACTTTCATTAATAAAACTGAATTACAAATAAAAAAGGCAGAGTAACATTACATAAATCTACACACACTAAACGTATGAAATGAGGGGGTATTTATCCTTGGAGCAGGGGAGGTGGTATCTAGGGTTTAGAAGCTGCTAGAAGATCAATTGAGGCCACAAATCCTTGAATCAATCCATATCCTAGTCATCCCACACTCATTCTATCCGTTTGATAGACCTTATCTTGATTCCACATCTAATAAGCCAATCAGGGGGCAAAGAGGAGCCACGTTGGAGGGATAAGACACCATTTGACAACGTGTCAGACCTTCTAGATAGATTCTTAGTACGAGGTGGGTAATATGGGATTGGTACGAGGTAATTTAATGGAGGTGCAGGGTAAAATGGTGGAGAAGCACAGTAACACGCGCCATGGGATTTTTTTATTATTGTTTGAGTTTAGGGTCGGGTTTGGGGGTTGGATTGGACCGGGTGATATAAGGAGGTGGTGGTGGGCTTGTGTTGGTGAGTTGGGCTTTGGGCTGTGTTTGTTAGGTTATGTTTGTTTTATTTTGGATTAAGGGATCCGGTGTAGTAGTAAGGAATCACACTAAGGGACCAAACTTGCACATTCTGAAATTCAAGGGACCATAGCTGCCAATTACTCAAATATTATTCCAAGGGTAATTTGTGGTGTTTCATAAATGATGAAAGGGCTTTAGTTGTCATATCTCCAAAATACACTCCAAAAGGACCAAAAGTGATAACTTTGAAAGTTGAGGGACCAAATGTGAACTTTCTTCAAACTTCATTCCCGGGTCACTTATGCAATTTCTGAGATTTTAAGGATTCTAATGACCATGTGAGCCTTGACTTTGACCACTAGCTTCCCGGGCTCCGGCTTTATTCACTTTTCCAAATCTCGTGCTCGTTTTTGTCATTTTCTCGTGATTTTTCGTCTTTTCTTAAATATCCATTCCTGCACATTCACAAACACAAAAACACACATTCTTTGGCATTATTGGTTAGTTTTTGGTTTATTTGGTCCAATTTTGGCTTAGAAAAGGTGAGTGAATAAGCACTCACCAAAAGTTGATTCGTGCAAACCAATTATATATAATAGTAGTATAGTATCGAAATGATCCGCAAGAAATACGAATCACCCGAGTCGTTTCCAAGTGAAGGTGAATGGAATCAAGAATATTGATTCGTGTAATCGTGATTTGAAAAGTGGTGAAAAAAGGCAAATAGTGATCAAATAATTCAATTATCAACTAACAATTATTAAAAATGCAAAGAGTACAAGCTAGTAATGCACCAAAGTCTAAAACGCAAAATCGGGAATGCACGCGCGATTATTAACGTAACGCGCAAAATAAAACGCGAGTTTTGAGCTACGCTAATCCTACGAACTTCAAAATAATTTTAAAAAGTTAAAAATAATAAAAGAAAATTTTAAGAAAAAGAAAAATATTTTTTAGACTTTTTAATAATTTTTTATGAATTAAAAACTAATTAAACTATTTAATAATTAAAAGAAAATGTAAATAAAGTGAGAAAAATGCAATTTTAATTTCTAAAATTCTAAAATAATTGAAAACTATTTTCTAAAATATTTTTGGATTTTTCTGGGATTTTTCTGATTTTTTTTTTTGATTTTCTGATAATTAAAAAGTATTAAATAATGATTAAAAATGAAAATTAATTAAGAAAAGTAGCAAATAAACTCAGAAAATTATGAAAATTTTAGGAAAAATCTAAAATATTATTTTAAAGCTAGGAAAAATATAAAAATTTGAAAATAAGCACTGTAAGTGCTTATTGACCCAAACAGCTTATTTAAAAGTGCTTATTAATAAGCACAGTTGACCAAATGTTGACCAAACTTTTTCCAAATGCACTTTAGACTATATTAAGCTTATAGAAACAGAATTCAGACCACAAGATGCACAGAAACATAGAATGGAACACAACAGTCATGAATAAGCAAATATGGCTAAGCAATAAGCTGAACAGATAAGCAGTATGCAAAATTTCAATGAAAACAACAACTTTGGGTATAATAGATCTCAAATGAACCACAAAACTCAGTATAAGCTTGATAATAAGCACATTTGCTGTTTTCATATACAAGACAAAAAAAAACAGTTGACAGGCCTACTTTGAGCTTATTATTCAGCACTCTAATAAGCCAATTTTTGAAAAGTTAAGCTTGAAACTTATAGACCACCCAGCAGAGAACACAAAAATCACAAAAGCCCCAATTTTAATGCACCAATTGAACTCCAATTTGACCCAAGATTAGATACTGTCCACACACTCCCAAGTGTCTGGTCTGACTTTGTTGTCTACACAAGAACTTTGACTTAAGTGAATTTTAATTTCCTAAATGTAACACTAGATGTTTATTAAGCAGGTTCACACATGAAAATCACAAACATAACCACTAGATACTACAATCCAAGCTATGACAGGACAGATTTTCAAGCTTATGCATGCAACAATTAGCATTCAAATGAGATTTGACTTTTGCTTAACAACCTATGTGTATTATGACCTATTTATCTCTAATATACCCTAGGTGAACTGTTGGTACCAAAAGTAACACAGATAAACAATATGAGCAGCTAAACTCTTATAGTACCAAACACCCCTAAATAATCCAGTTACACTACAAATATTGGTTGGAAACCTCAAATCTCATCAACAATGATCAAACTCAGTCACATAATCATTAAGGGGCACAAATGAACAGAAATCATTCTCATATGACAGCATCATGACAGATCCACAAGTATGACCAGAATATTATCAAGAAATGATGCAGATTTACACTAAATGTAGCACCACTAATTTAACAGATTTAACTATTACTAGAACTAGCAAATAAACATGAAATGACTAATGATCAAACAGAGATACACTACCAATAGCAAATCTAAGTTAAATATAGTTGAGCTAAATATGAAAAAGATAAAACTTACAAAGTGCTTCCCCCTCAGCTTGAAAAGAGGGGGTTCACTAAGCTTGCCTGCCTTTAAGACAGACCACTGGACACCTTTATGGCTGCCTTTAAACCTCCAATAAGCTCAGCTTATTGAATAAGCTGAGCAATTGACTTTATTTGACTTTTTGTAATTTTTTGAGTTTTTGAGAAATGAAACTAAACAAAGCTTACTACATGCTATAGAAGCTTGAATAAGCTTGTGTAAACAACAAAACAACAACTGAAAATGAAACTAAAGATCAAACAGAACATATTTTTTTTCTTTTGTTGGTTTTTTATAAGATTTTTAGATTTTTTTTTTTGGTTTTTTTCTTTGAATGATAAACAATAAGAATAATAATAACTACTAAAGCTGAAAGATTAAGACTGAGTAAATAATAAAAATGAAAGTAAACTTGGATGAAAGAAAAAGCAAAACAGAAATTAAGGAGTAATAAGCTATAAGCTAAAAGGAGAATAAGTAAAAAGCAAAACTGAAAATGAGACTTTCATTAATAAAACTGAATTACAAATAAAAAAGGCAGAGTAACATTACATAAATCTACACACACTAAACGTATGAAATGAGGGGGTATTTATCCTTGGAGCAGGGGAGGTGGTATCTAGGGTTTAGAAGCTGCTAGAAGATCAATTGAGGCCACAAATCCTTGAATCAATCCATATCCTAGTCATCCCACACTCATTCTATCCGTTTGATAGACCTTATCTTGATTCCACATCTAATAAGCCAATCAGGGGGCAAAGAGGAGCCACGTTGGAGGGATAAGACACCATTTGACAACGTGTCAGACCTTCTAGATAGATTCTTAGTACGAGGTGGGTAATATGGGATTGGTACGAGGTAATTTAATGGAGGTGCAGGGTAAAATGGTGGAGAAGCACAGTAACACGCGCCATGGGATTTTTTTATTATTGTTTGAGTTTAGGGTCGGGTTTGGGGGTTGGATTGGACCGGGTGATATAAGGAGGTGGTGGTGGGCTTGTGTTGGTGAGTTGGGCTTTGGGCTGTGTTTGTTAGGTTATGTTTGTTTTATTTTGGATTAAGGGATCCGGTGTAGTAGTAAGGAATCACACTAAGGGACCAAACTTGCACATTCTGAAATTCAAGGGACCATAGCTGCCAATCACTCAAATATTATTCCAAGGGTAATTTGTGGTGTTTCATAAATGATGAAAGGGCTTTAGTTGTCATATCTCCAAAATACACTCCAAAAGGACCAAAAGTGATAACTTTGAAAGTTGAGGGACCAAATGTGAACTTTCTTCAAACTTCATTCCCGGGTCACTTATGCAATTTCTGAGATTTTAAGGATTCTAATGACCATGTGAGCCTTGACTTTGACCACTAGCTTCCCGGGCTCCGGCTTTATTCACTTTTCCAAATCTCGTGCTCGTTTTTGTCATTTTCTCGTGATTTTTCGTCTTTTCTTAAATATCCATTCCTGCACATTCACAAACACAAAAACACACATTCTTTGGCATTATTGGTTAGTTTTTGGTTTATTTGGTCCAATTTTGGCTTAGAAAAGGTGAGTGAATAAGCACTCACCAAAAGTTGATTCGTGCAAACCAATTATATATAATAGTAGTATAGTATCGAAATGATCCGCAAGAAATACGAATCACCCGAGTCGTTTCCAAGTGAAGGTGAATGGAATCAAGAATATTGATTCGTGTAATCGTGATTTGAAAAGTGGTGAAAAAAGGCAAATAGTGATCAAATAATTCAATTATCAACTAACAATTATTAAAAATGCAAAGAGTACAAGCTAGTAATGCACCAAAGTCTAAAACGCAAAATCGGGAATGCACGCGCGATTATTAACGTAACGCGCAAAATAAAACGCGAGTTTTGAGCTACGCTAATCCTACGAACTTCAAAATAATTTTAAAAAGTTAAAAATAATAAAAGAAAATTTTAAGAAAAAGAAAAATATTTTTTAGACTTTTTAATAATTTTTTATGAATTAAAAACTAATTAAACTATTTAATAATTAAAAGAAAATGTAAATAAAGTGAGAAAAATGCAATTTTAATTTCTAAAATTCTAAAATAATTGAAAACTATTTTCTAAAATATTTTTGGATTTTTCTGGGATTTTTCTGATTTTTTTTTTGATTTTCTGATAATTAAAAAGTATTAAATAATGATTAAAAATGAAAATTAATTAAGAAAAGTAGCAAATAAACTCAGAAAATTATGAAAATTTTAGGAAAAATCTAAAATATTATTTTAAAGCTAGGAAAAATATAAAAATTTGAAAATAAGCACTGTAAGTGCTTATTGACCCAAACAGCTTATTTAAAAGTGCTTATTAATAAGCACAGTTGACCAAATGTTGACCAAACTTTTTCCAAATGCACTTTAGACTATATTAAGCTTATAGAAACAGAATTCAGACCACAAGATGCACAGAAACATAGAATGGAACACAACAGTCATGAATAAGCAAATATGGCTAAGCAATAAGCTGAACAGATAAGCAGTATGCAAAATTTCAATGAAAACAACAACTTTGGGTATAATAGATCTCAAATGAACCACAAAACTCAGTATAAGCTTGATAATAAGCACATTTGCTGTTTTCATATACAAGACAAAAAAAAACAGTTGACAGGCCTACTTTGAGCTTATTATTCAGCACTCTAATAAGCCAATTTTTGAAAAGTTAAGCTTGAAACTTATAGACCACCCAGCAGAGAACACAAAAATCACAAAAGCCCCAATTTTAATGCACCAATTGAACTCCAATTTGACCCAAGATTAGATACTGTCCACACACTCCCAAGTGTCTGGTCTGACTTTGTTGTCTACACAAGAACTTTGACTTAAGTGAATTTTAATTTCCTAAATGTAACACTAGATGTTTATTAAGCAGGTTCACACATGAAAATCACAAACATAACCACTAGATACTACAATCCAAGCTATGACAGGACAGATTTTCAAGCTTATGCATGCAACAATTAGCATTCAAATGAGATTTGACTTTTGCTTAACAACCTATGTGTATTATGACCTATTTATCTCTAATATACCCTAGGTGAACTGTTGGTACCAAAAGTAACACAGATAAACAATATGAGCAGCTAAACTCTTATAGTACCAAACACCCCTAAATAATCCAGTTACACTACAAATATTGGTTGGAAACCTCAAATCTCATCAACAATGATCAAACTCAGTCACATAATCATTAAGGGGCACAAATGAACAGAAATCATTCTCATATGACAGCATCATGACAGATCCACAAGTATGACCAGAATATTATCAAGAAATGATGCAGATTTACACTAAATGTAGCACCACTAATTTAACAGATTTAACTATTACTAGAACTAGCAAATAAACATGAAATGACTAATGATCAAACAGAGATACACTACCAATAGCAAATCTAAGTTAAATATAGTTGAGCTAAATATGAAAAAGATAAAACTTACAAAGTGCTTCCCCCTCAGCTTGAAAAGAGGGGGTTCACTAAGCTTGCCTGCCTTTAAGACAGACCACTGGACACCTTTATGGCTGCCTTTAAACCTCCAATAAGCTCAGCTTATTGAATAAGCTGAGCAATTGACTTTATTTGACTTTTTGTAATTTTTTGAGTTTTTGAGAAATGAAACTAAACAAAGCTTACTACATGCTATAGAAGCTTGAATAAGCTTGTGTAAACAACAAAACAACAACTGAAAATGAAACTAAAGATCAAACAGAACATATTTTTTTTCTTTTGTTGGTTTTTTATAAGATTTTTAGATTTTTTTTTTTGGTTTTTTTCTTTGAATGATAAACAATAAGAATAATAATAACTACTAAAGCTGAAAGATTAAGACTGAGTAAATAATAAAAATGAAAGTAAACTTGGATGAAAGAAAAAGCAAAACAGAAATTAAGGAGTAATAAGCTATAAGCTAAAAGGAGAATAAGTAAAAAGCAAAACTGAAAATGAGACTTTCATTAATAAAACTGAATTACAAATAAAAAAGGCAGAGTAACATTACATAAATCTACACACACTAAACGTATGAAATGAGGGGGTATTTATCCTTGGAGCAGGGGAGGTGGTATCTAGGGTTTAGAAGCTGCTAGAAGATCAATTGAGGCCACAAATCCTTGAATCAATCCATATCCTAGTCATCCCACACTCATTCTATCCGTTTGATAGACCTTATCTTGATTCCACATCTAATAAGCCAATCAGGGGGCAAAGAGGAGCCACGTTGGAGGGATAAGACACCATTTGACAACGTGTCAGACCTTCTAGATAGATTCTTAGTACGAGGTGGGTAATATGGGATTGGTACGAGGTAATTTAATGGAGGTGCAGGGTAAAATGGTGGAGAAGCACAGTAACACGCGCCATGGGATTTTTTTATTATTGTTTGAGTTTAGGGTCGGGTTTGGGGGTTGGATTGGACCGGGTGATATAAGGAGGTGGTGGTGGGCTTGTGTTGGTGAGTTGGGCTTTGGGCTGTGTTTGTTAGGTTATGTTTGTTTTATTTTGGATTAAGGGATCCGGTGTAGTAGTAAGGAATCACACTAAGGGACCAAACTTGCACATTCTGAAATTCAAGGGACCATAGCTGCCAATCACTCAAATATTATTCCAAGGGTAATTTGTGGTGTTTCATAAATGATGAAAGGGCTTTAGTTGTCATATCTCCAAAATACACTCCAAAAGGACCAAAAGTGATAACTTTGAAAGTTGAGGGACCAAATGTGAACTTTCTTCAAACTTCATTCCCGGGTCACTTATGCAATTTCTGAGATTTTAAGGATTCTAATGACCATGTGAGCCTTGACTTTGACCACTAGCTTCCCGGGCTCCGGCTTTATTCACTTTTCCAAATCTCGTGCTCGTTTTTGTCATTTTCTCGTGATTTTTCGTCTTTTCTTAAATATCCATTCCTGCACATTCACAAACACAAAAACACACATTCTTTGGCATTATTGGTTAGTTTTTGGTTTATTTGGTCCAATTTTGGCTTAGAAAAGGTGAGTGAATAAGCACTCACCAAAAGTTGATTCGTGCAAACCAATTATATATAATAGTAGTATAGTATCGAAATGATCCGCAAGAAATACGAATCACCCGAGTCGTTTCCAAGTGAAGGTGAATGGAATCAAGAATATTGATTCGTGTAATCGTGATTTGAAAAGTGGTGAAAAAAGGCAAATAGTGATCAAATAATTCAATTATCAACTAACAATTATTAAAAATGCAAAGAGTACAAGCTAGTAATGCACCAAAGTCTAAAACGCAAAATCGGGAATGCACGCGCGATTATTAACGTAACGCGCAAAATAAAACGCGAGTTTTGAGCTACGCTAATCCTACGAACTTCAAAATAATTTTAAAAAGTTAAAAATAATAAAAGAAAATTTTAAGAAAAAGAAAAATATTTTTTAGACTTTTTAATAATTTTTTATGAATTAAAAACTAATTAAACTATTTAATAATTAAAAGAAAATGTAAATAAAGTGAGAAAAATGCAATTTTAATTTCTAAAATTCTAAAATAATTGAAAACTATTTTCTAAAATATTTTTGGATTTTTCTGGGATTTTTCTGATTTTTTTTTTGATTTTCTGATAATTAAAAAGTATTAAATAATGATTAAAAATGAAAATTAATTAAGAAAAGTAGCAAATAAACTCAGAAAATTATGAAAATTTTAGGAAAAATCTAAAATATTATTTTAAAGCTAGGAAAAATATAAAAATTTGAAAATAAGCACTGTAAGTGCTTATTGACCCAAACAGCTTATTTAAAAGTGCTTATTAATAAGCACAGTTGACCAAATGTTGACCAAACTTTTTCCAAATGCACTTTAGACTATATTAAGCTTATAGAAACAGAATTCAGACCACAAGATGCACAGAAACATAGAATGGAACACAACAGTCATGAATAAGCAAATATGGCTAAGCAATAAGCTGAACAGATAAGCAGTATGCAAAATTTCAATGAAAACAACAACTTTGGGTATAATAGATCTCAAATGAACCACAAAACTCAGTATAAGCTTGATAATAAGCACATTTGCTGTTTTCATATACAAGACAAAAAAAAACAGTTGACAGGCCTACTTTGAGCTTATTATTCAGCACTCTAATAAGCCAATTTTTGAAAAGTTAAGCTTGAAACTTATAGACCACCCAGCAGAGAACACAAAAATCACAAAAGCCCCAATTTTAATGCACCAATTGAACTCCAATTTGACCCAAGATTAGATACTGTCCACACACTCCCAAGTGTCTGGTCTGACTTTGTTGTCTACACAAGAACTTTGACTTAAGTGAATTTTAATTTCCTAAATGTAACACTAGATGTTTATTAAGCAGGTTCACACATGAAAATCACAAACATAACCACTAGATACTACAATCCAAGCTATGACAGGACAGATTTTCAAGCTTATGCATGCAACAATTAGCATTCAAATGAGATTTGACTTTTGCTTAACAACCTATGTGTATTATGACCTATTTATCTCTAATATACCCTAGGTGAACTGTTGGTACCAAAAGTAACACAGATAAACAATATGAGCAGCTAAACTCTTATAGTACCAAACACCCCTAAATAATCCAGTTACACTACAAATATTGGTTGGAAACCTCAAATCTCATCAACAATGATCAAACTCAGTCACATAATCATTAAGGGGCACAAATGAACAGAAATCATTCTCATATGACAGCATCATGACAGATCCACAAGTATGACCAGAATATTATCAAGAAATGATGCAGATTTACACTAAATGTAGCACCACTAATTTAACAGATTTAACTATTACTAGAACTAGCAAATAAACATGAAATGACTAATGATCAAACAGAGATACACTACCAATAGCAAATCTAAGTTAAATATAGTTGAGCTAAATATGAAAAAGATAAAACTTACAAAGTGCTTCCCCCTCAGCTTGAAAAGAACGTGATCGAGGCACGTGTTAGACACGCTTCCCTTAAAACAGATTCGCCGTCCATTAGGCGTCTATTTCCCAGGGTACAACGATCAGAACAATACGTTGTATTGCCGGATATGACTTACATGCCTGATATTCTCATGGTGGTCAAGTGTGTCTATATGAAAGTGTGTGTTTCATCTTGGTGCTTTTCCTGATTTTTCTTTTCTACAACTCACAGGTTGTACTTATACACCCAAAAGAAAACCACAGGTGTAATGACTAGTCATTAAACCTATTAAACCGATTAAATGACATTCAAAGTCACTTTTATAAACATCATTAAGCATGTTAAATGACATTCAAACTGATTGTTATGAAGTCATTAACAACTTTAATATGATGTTACAAGTTTGACTCGTAATGGGTGAGATTGGTTTTATTCCAAACTATTCACACTAAATTTGTTGAAACCTAAATAATTCACCAAAATTTCCAACACCTTTTTCATATTAGTCGTAAAACCATATATAGTAGAGACCACAAAAAGGTAACTTGGTATAAAAGGATAGCTAAAGAATAGTTCTTGGTATCGTATGTAAGGGTGGCAATCCTCGACACGACACGATAAAAGACCACAGAAAGGTAACTTGATATAAAAGGATAGCCAAAGAATAGTTCCTGGTATCGTAAAACCATATAGTCGGGACCACAGAAAGGTAACTTGATATAAATGGGTTTGGGTTGAGGATAAATAGGTTTGGGTCAAAAACAGGTCAACCCGTCTAACCCGTTTAATAAACGGGTCGTATTCGGGTTGAGTAATTATTAAACAGGTCAACCGGTGAACCCGTTAAGTATATAAACTTCTAAAAATGATATATATAACTTGGATTCTGTATTTGATATTAATTAAATATATTTTGCTATCTACTTGATATGACTAAATTATGATAATAACTTATATATCATTGAAATTGTCATATAGTAACTTATATGCATGTTATTTTTATCAATTTATCCTTATATCATTTTCGCATTTGAACTAGTTAAATCGACAAACCACCAACCTTATTCACTGGTTGACATGTTTACTTAAACAAGTTAAACGGGTCAGAAACGGGTTACACGTGTTATGCATGTCTGGGTTTGGGTTGAGTTTCTTGACACGATTAATAAATGGGTCATGTTTGGGTCGAGGTTATAATAATCCGCCAACCCGCGAACCCGATTAGGTCAACTCGAACACGACTTGATTGACACCCCTAATCGTAGGGCTAACTTTAAGTTATATGTCTTGTCTATATGTCACACTAGATCAAAAACATTTAGTTCTCAAACAAGATCAGTGATCAAAGACTCTTTCACCAATGGCCACTCTTCTTTCATCTTCATCCTCTCTCCTCTTCACAAAAATCTTTCCCACATCTCTCTCCACAATTTCTCTGCTCCTCAATCTCTGTCTTCCTCTTCTTCATTATCTTCTTCCATATCTCTTTCAACTAAGTCTCTCTCATTGTTAAACAATATTTTAAGTATTAATTTAGTGGTGGATTTTATTACTCCATTCGTCCCAAATTATAAGTTTATTTTCTTACTTTTGGTTGTCCCAAAATATTTGCCCATTTTTCTATTTCAACTGATCACAAGACATAGGGATGGCAAAAAAACCCGAACCCGACGGGGAAACCCGAAACCCAAACTTTTTGGGGCGGGGCGGAGCGGGCTTATCGGGTTTTGGGGCGGGTTTCGGGGCCTTAACGGGGATTCTTATCGGGTTTGGGGCGGGGACGGGTCACACCATCCCCGCCCCGAAATATATTTATACATATACATAAAATATTGTGTTAGTATTTACGTACTAAACATATATTTCTCTAACTTTTGTTAGTTTTCATCTTTGTAATATTTCAAATTGTGATGAAAGAAGCTTGTTTTATATCATAATATTCTAAAAAAGTTGTGAATTATTCCAATGATTAATTTGTTATTAATGTGTTATTGTTAATAGTGTAATAATAAAAGTAAACAAGGAACGAAACGAGTATGATGGAGCATGGTGTTCAAAAAAGACAACCTGATAAGACCCCAATGGGGAACGGGGCGGGTTTGGGGGAGTATATTGCCCCAACGGGGCGCCCCGATAAGATCCCCAATGGGGATTGGGGCGGGTTTGGGGATGAGTTTTGTAATTGGGTTTGGGGATGGGGAGAGCCGCCCCGCCCCAAACCCGCCCCATTGCCATTCCTCTGTCAAGACACATTAGTGGATAGAGAAAATATTTGATTGGTGAATAAATTAGTTAGTGTAAATTTATAAAACTTTGTGCAAATTAAAAATGGACTTATAATTTGTTACATAGATTACCATTTTTAATAAAAAGGTATTTTGGGTATATCACTTTTTTAACACTTTTTAAATTTTAAGAGACACTTTTTAAATTTTAAGAGATTTTGGCCGGTCCTTCGGTCCCCGGTCCAAGAAGGCATAATAGTCGGGTTTTACGTAACACTGGTTCGGACAGGTCCGAACCGTACCGAAACTGAAATAATCAAAAGACCTTAACCGAGCCCAGCCCGCTGGTCCTTCGGTTCGGTTGGTTTTCGGTCGCTCCTCTCGGTCTTGATCGGTTTTGGGTCTGCGATGCTCAGCCCTAATAAGGAGCATAGAGATTTGATATAGATATTTTTCTTTCAAGTGGTTATATAGGAATTAGGATACTAGAATTAAGCTCCATGTTTTGAAAATCAAAAAACATAATTCGTTTCATTGATTTTTTTCTCGAGAAGGTATTGTTTCCATTGCTTTTGTTTCTCGTTAATAGTAAGAATTGTCGGGAAAGAGTTTTGTACTGTAATTTGGTTTCAGTTAAACCCACGTTGAAACTGATTGCAAGTTTGCAACGACATTCAAGTTGTATTAATTGATTCTATATAACTATATTAGTCTTCTTAGTTGACAATAATGTTTGAGATTACTAGCAAAATAAAGCCAGATTGTTTCTAAAAAGAAGAACAACAAATGATTTGGGGTTGATTTAATACAGGGGAAACGTGAAGCGACTTGAACGGGGAGAAAAGTATAACAGTCTGCAAAGGTTTAAGAAATGAATGACATCAAAAGATAAAATGAAAAGCACATTATAGGTATCTCAACATCTTTCTAGAATTCACATATGCTTGTTATCGACCATACAATTGTGTTATTGTGCATTCATTAACTGATGAATCATGCTCAAGTTCATGACAGCACTCTTCAGTGAAAAAAGCAGGCTGTTTAGGTTCAGGCAATTCACTCTCACTAACCAACATCAGAACTACTGACAACATAGTCGGTCGATCTTCAGCATGATTTTGCACACATAATAGGGCAACATGTATTGATCTTAGTACTTCAGATACAATGCAAGACTCACGCAAAGATTCACTCATAAGCTCAATACTCTTGTTTTCTTTGTAGAGTCTCCAGGCCTTGAATTAATTAAAACACATATTTCAGTAGATACTTAAAGAATTTATTTCCAAGATAAATAAGTAGCTTTTGGTCAAGAAATTTGGAATTAGTCTTGTGACTTACATGTCCAAGAAGGTTGTCTCTGTGGTCTTCATGAGAGAACTCTCTGTTTTTCTTGCCACTGACTATCTCCAACACAATAACACCAAAACTAAATACATCCGACTTTATAGAGAAACGCCCATGTACTGCATACTCCGGAGAAATGTAACCACTGCAGCAAATTAAAGTGAAACCAAAAGAAATAAAAACGAACCTATTAGTCTTGGAATATATGTGTTAAAGTTAATTATATGGATCTCATATTATGGATTCTTACTATGTTCCAACCACTTTCTTTGTCTTAGCATCTGCATCATGTCCTACAAACTTTCTAGCAAGGCCGAAGTCTGATATTTTTGGATTCATGTCACTGTCCAGCAATATATTACCTGCCTTGAGGTCTCTGTGAATAATTTGAAATCGGGAGTCTTGATGTAGATATAGAATACCTCGAGCCATCCCATGAATAATGCGAAAACGCTTAGGCCAATCAAGCATCAAACTTCTGGTTTCATCTGTAGTAAGGTAACTAATTATTTTATGAAGTATGAAAGAAAGAGACTAAGTGAAATCATATAGGAGTCAAACCAAAGAGATACAAGTCCAAGCTTTTGCACGTCATATACTCATAAATCAAAATTAGTTCATTTATATGAATGCAGTATCCAAGAAGCTTCACAAGGTTCCGATGCTGAAGTTTAGCAATACAAATGACTTCATTTATGAACTCGTCCAGTCCTTGTTGAGATGATTCTGAGAGCTTCTTCACAGCTACTTCTTGCCCATCCTCCAGAACACCCTAAACAATTATACTTTAGAGTTCATGATAACTTATACTATATTCTTTAACTTTTACATTTTCGATTCATGATACTAATAAGCATTGCATTCTATGTGATAAACATTAACTAGTTACCTTGTAAACAGGACCAAAGCCACCTTCTCCAATTTTATTCGAGACACTGAAGTTGTCAGTAGCCCTTGCTACTTTACGTAAGCTAAAGGACTGTAAATCATCAAAATGTTCCATCTTCAGACTTCTATGCCTTTCACCACCCCAGTTTCCTACAATATGATATGTTTGATTAATGTATCCTCTAACATACACAATCTGATTTGTTAGAATTGTGTGAATAAATTTCCTTTCTAAAGAAAAAGAGTGTATGATTTGTTAAAAGCAGAAATGACCCATTTGTGTTACCTAGGCCTTTCATGTAAGGCTTTTTTCTACAGGCATATGCTAGTCCAGACAAAAGCAGCACAACCGAAGACACCGAAGACATTGACATGATTATGATGAATAATTGTTTCCTTCTGTTGGAGTCAAACGGGAAGAACGTGTGACCTTTCATCAAGAAATGACTATAGTTGGTAAGTTTCATTTGACAAACTTAAAACACAGTGATAGTACAATACAAGCATTGACATTTTATATAACGGTGTACGATTCTAGATGCTCATCAGAAAACATGTGTACCTTCTAACTCAAAAGCAGCCATTGGTATGTAGATATGTTGATTTGAATCATACTCTCTGATATCCATGAGCTCATCGAACCATAGCAAACAACCACTTCCACCATTTCTGATATCTAAACTTGTATAAGCTGTACATGAACAATTTTTTCTGCATTTCATTTCACATTCTCCAAGAGTCATACTGTAATTATACCATGACCTTCGTGTATCTGGTACTTTCACTCTCGAAATTTTCTGAAACCCAGCCCTATTCTCACATTTCAAAGGCTTTTTACGTTTACACCCACTCGACCAATCAGATGCATCCCATTGTTCTGGGATTTTTGGTTCAAAACCTTTGATACAAGTACAGGGTGGATGCTTGTTAATCCTACACCTTCCATATGGACCACAGAGTCCAAACCGACCACAACTATCTAGTGCAGCATCCGCATACACAGCCCACTCTTGAATTCGCTCAATCCAGTGCATAACCAGTGTCTTTCCGTCCCATGTCAGAACTATCCTCAAAAAAACAACCGAACTCTTAAGTTCATATGTGCTATATACTTCCTCCTGGTTAACTATAAACTCAACTGATAAAATTGGATTTGTTTTTTCAATAATAAAGTCTCCACTAAACCCGAGACCATTCCATGGTCCAATTCTCGATACTAATGTTTGACCTCGCCATGCCAAATTTTGTGGAAATCCATTTGTGTCTACTTTCCTACTATACACACCTATAGAAGGATCATCAGGACTCTTCCAAGATGTTATGAACCGCTCTATACCGGTTACAAAATCCTTCCCAAATTTCATTCCTGGTAATATTGTGTCACCAAGATAATCAAAACTTTGCCAAATTAGATGACTTTTATCCCTCAAAACAAGATTACCATTATCCAGAAGTTGCGCCACGACCTCCTCCTCCTCCATATTATTACCCCTCCTCAACGGGACGGATGACCAGACCATGTTGTTCCCGCCATTGAAAAGCAGCAGGTTTCCCTCTCTGCTAACTTTAAGCACACCTGACGTATCGTTAATTGGTGTCTGTCTGTTTGCAACCCATACAACTGTAACCTCGGATATCTTCTTGTACCATATCCCTAAGTATCTATTCTTGGATTTACCCGGGCTAAAAAATCCTAGTTCAAACATGTCCCCGTTAGAAACAACAGTTTGACCATCTTTAATTTCTTCATTTGCAGATATTGTATCTGATATTGCACTACAATCTGATAGGAGGAGCAAGATGATAAGAGTAATTAAGTAGAATACAGGTATAGACTGGTTCTCCATTGATGTTTCTAAAAGCATACAGTAATATTGTTTAACCATTTTATTGATTTTAGTAGCGTGTTTTATTAGATTTATAATTAAATGGTTGAATCTTCAGCCGTCAGGGGTCAAATGCATGGAAGTCTTTACCACGTACAGTCTTTTCGTCCCCATTATTAAATGGTGTTTTAACGTTTACATGTGGGCTATGTTTTATAAAAACTCTACCTAGTGTTAAGAGTAAATTACACTGTTGCTCCCTAAACTATTAAAAATTCGTGGATTTGATCCTTTTTTGATTAATTTATTAATTACGACTTTGATCTTTTTTTGATTAATTACGAATTTTATCCCTTTTTGGTAACGCAATTACACCGTTGGTCCCTAAACTATTAAAAATTCGTGGATTTATCGCAAATTTAGTCCCAAACTTTTTTGCTGATTAATTACGAATTTGATCCTTTATTGAGTAGCAATTATGTTACATTAAATATGAGATAATAATTTAAAAAAAAAAAAAAGTTAAAAAGTCAATGCATTGAAAAATACAAAAAGTCAAATAGAAAAAGATGGGTTATAACTTATAAACCATAGTATTTTTAAATTTCGTACCTTATGCAGCACACCAAATTTGAATGTCCATTCAAAGTCCAAAAGATATAATACAAGTACAGTTATAGTTTGGGCAACAGTCAAACCAAGTTATATCCAAAAATTCAATTTCTTGATCCCTCCAATTTCAAGAAACCATAACATATGGTTCTTAAATTTCAAGAAAATTCCTATATGTTTGACTAATTGATACACCGTAAATTTCAAGTATGTGCTAATGCATATTCATAGTAAATATTTTGTGGTAATTTTTGCATGACTTTTTACGCATGCATTGATGCATATATACCATTGGAACATCTTGCATCTGTTATGCATGTGCATATGATTACCGGGACAATTTGGTTGTGTTCCTTAGAAAATGGGTCAAATGAAACAATATTTAAGTGCCTGTTTGGTTGCCTCCCTTTCAACATAAGGTTTTGACTAAATCCTAAGTTAATGTGTTTGGTTTTCATAGATGGGGTTTAGAGGGCCTGTCAAAAATTAAATATATAAGGTTAGACAAAAGGAGAGTAGAATGCTTGGTTTTCTCTCTCTTGATGATACACTTGTATATTTTCTTGAGAAAGTTTGTCATTTTTTGAAATACAGTAATAGTCATCTATTTTTAATATTTGTGGGCTGCATCACTTACTTTTATTATTTTATTTTTAAATTAACTAAAGAGTAATGTATAAAACAAAAACTTTTAACAAATTCAAATCTAAATCCAAATCCAAATCTAAATTCAAATACAGATCCAAATCGTAAATCCATCTATAAACCAAAAGGACCCTAAAAGAATGCTAAAAGGGTCGAACGTCACATAAAAACATACTACTTAATAAGAATTAAAACCAATATGGCTGTAAATATATCCCACAAGACATATATTGAAATCAAAACACTACACTTTATTTAAACATTTACTATTTACCTAACTTATCCAGACACTATACTTTGATACCCAAATTAAACAAAACTAAAATTGATCTAAAGTGAAATTTATAAAAATAATAATAATAAATAAATAAAACGCTATACAAAAGTGTTGCCATCTTTAATTGTTTGATTTATAGACATAGTATCACGTGCTGCATAATTTGGTGGTATAAGCAAGAATAAGGTAATGAAAAACATTATTGGTGTGGAATGGCTCTCAATTGAGTAAAATTCAATCCAGTTTTGAAAATTATTTCCATTTATAGATGCATGTTTTGGTCTCACAATTTTAACTATGACCCTTCATTAATAACTAGCAGCGTGCAACGCACACGCGGTTACCCTGTAATTAATATTTTCGGCGAACAATATTTATTTTATTATTTTGGCCACTAACTTGTGCGTAGCCACTAATCTTTGCATCAAATACACCGTCTTCAAGCATTGTTATTATTGGTTTTGACCTTTGCACAATAATAACCCTATGATAACTCTCTGATATGTCATTTACAAATGCAGCACACTTGAAATCAAGATTAAAGAAAGCTCTGTACCATTTGTTGGAGTTTCTTTGTATCAAATACTTATATGCTTCAAGGTTATACATCTTCATTTCATCCATTTTTGTATAGAAAAACTGCTCAACAGTACTAGAAGTTGCACCCCAGAATAGCCTTTGCATTTGTATGTCACTGAATTTCTTTTTGAAGTTTGCATACACATGTCTGGTGCATTTCATATGCTCTGCATGAGGTAGCCAATCAGCAACAGCATCTGCTAATCTCTGTGGACAAACATAACATTAGTAACATTCATAATTCATATGATATGACAATTTAAATTTTAAGTATCTAAGTTACTTTATGAGCATCTGATATGAGAGTCAGTCCATTGCATTGTTGAATATTAAGATCATCATGTAAGAGTGACAAGACCAAGGAACCAATTTTCAGTGTTCTCAACCTTCACAACAGCCCAAGTAATGGGATACATTTAATTATTGGAATCCCTACCCTATAAGCAACTTCCTTTACATGTATGCTTTAAGAAGCAACCATCTAATCCAATTATTCTCCTACAAGTTTCCAACCATCCATCTTTGACACCCTTAAAACATACATAAATCCTTCTAAAATAAGTATTACCAGTCTCTGTTTCTTCTACATCTAGTCTACAAGTTGAACCAGGGTTTGAGTCTAAGATGGCTTGCCTATAATCCCATAACCTCCCATAATGCTCAATTAAACCACCTTCATGGTCATAAAGAGCTCTTTGTTTTGCCCTTTTGCACTGACCAAGGCTCACATCAACCATAAACTTCTGTCTAATTAAATCTTTCATCTCGTTGTAACGAATGAATGGGTCACGTATTATTTCCTTGGCATACTTGTATGTTATCCATTTGTAGGTAACAAGAGAATCTAATTTGTAGTTTCTAGAGCATTTGTGCTCAGGGTGAAGTGGCTTGATTTGGAATGAATGTTCAGTGCTGATCCTAGAAGCCCATAGTCTAAAACCACAAACTAGAGCCTTTTTCTTATCCTCCATAATTTTCTTCCTAGTCCACCTAGGTGACTAACCGGAAGATCCAACATCTTTACTAAAACCCTTCCCATTTCTGCTACAACTCTCCCCATCTCTTCTACAACCCTCCCCATTTTTCCTACTCCTTTTAAGTATTAGTTTTCTAAATGTGACAATTTTTTTAACACTTTTCTTTTGTACAGAGTTCGATTTCTTAGAAGACTTAAGTATCTTAGCAAACTTAAGTTTCTGAGCAGATTTAGGTTTCTTAGCAGCCATTAGTTTTTTAGCAGTCTTAGTTTTCTTATCAGACTTATCTGCATCATCATCTGATTCATCAAACAACTTTTTTTTTGTACAAGTTTCTTTTTCTTCTTACTATTGTACTTGCCTGCATATTTGTTATCTTCAACACTCCTACCACAATAAACTAGCATACACCTCCAATCATTCCTCATATACCACAGTTGAAAATCATTTTCCACACCATAATTAGCTAAAGCTAGTTTCAGTTGTTCAGGGTGATCAAACCTCATACCTAAAACATATTTCATCTTATCCCAAAGGATTGTTGGGTCATGTTTAGGATAAATACACCATTTTAACCTTAAATTCAGCGTCTATGAAACTATCTTCATTGTCTTCTATTTCTACTCCATGGCCAACAGGGATTAGCTCATCAATAAACCCCTAAATATCCCATGATTGCTACACAGTTTATTTAGAAAAGGGTCTTGAGTGGTTCTATTCTTAATAAGTACATTTTCTTCCCCTTCTGTTTCAAAGTCAACAAAATCAATGTCCTCACCCTCATCACTAGAATCATACTCATCACTTGACTCGCCACAAAGAATACCATTTAATTCTTCTTTAAGAAAGTCCATAACACCATAATCAAAATGTACCACATATAACTACCATCCATTTGATAACCAAAATTTAAAAACTCTTCAGTATGATTTTCATCCTTAAGTTCCTTAACACCAAGATTCAAAAGTGCACATATTGGACAATAAGCGATAAACAATAGCATGCACTATCCTTCTTACAATTTCTCGCAAATCACAAAAGGACATACCATCGAAGTTGACATATGTTATTTGTTTTTCATCACCTTGAACATACATTAACGGACTAGTAATGAAAACCCATCATGATGTAGGTTAACGGTAAACACTCGATCTGTTTAAAACAAAAAAGTGAGATTAGGGGTTCAAACCTAAATTAATCAACATAAATGAAGACACAAGCTACAAGAACAACAATTAATAACTTACCTTTACTCATGTTTAACTGATGAGGCGAAAAATGAACCGTTTTTAGAGGGTCATTTAAGCCCGGATTCGAGATTATTTGATCAAATATTGCCCTAAATCGTTCCTTTTGTCATTTTAGGTACTTTTGGAGAGATATCTGGAAAAGGAAGCATTTTGGACGTTTTTGGAGCATAAAAGTGAAGAAAACGGCAAAGTCTTAATTTTCCTTGCTGGGAACAGTACCTGACGGCGTCACAACTTCCTTAATGACGGCGTCAAGAGTTACAAAAGAGGTGGATGTGGACAATACACGTGACGATCCATAGAGTTTTGTGCATTGGACATGACGGCGTCACCCAAGGTCGTCATGGTCCAAGTATTAGTGACGGCCCAGAAGAAATTTATACATGACGGTGTCAAAATCAGATCTAGGCAATACGATTTCTATTATGGCGGCGAGTTGACGGCGTCACAACCCAATACATGACGCCGTCACCCATTGTAATCTATATATAATTTTCCAAATTTCATTCATTAGTGTGTAACTTTTGAGGGTGCAACTTTGAGGAAAACCCTAGGTCGAATTTTCCAGCCTTTTCAAGGGTTTCAACCATTTGAAGCTTTCATGTTCAATAAGAGATAAGTACTCTTTCAATTCATTCAATATGTCTATGTGTTGTTAGAATATATCTTACGCTTATCTTTTATTTAACATGCTAGGCTAGATTTCCTTTGTGTTTGCTTAGATGTAGTGAAACCTAGATGTTAATTATGGGTTGATTGTTTGTTTATAGTTGTTACGGATGATTGTATTCGATGTTAGGCATAAGAAAACTGGCAGACTTCCATTGGTAACTTGCTTGAACGTCTTAAGAAACATGATCGGAGGTGTACTACGATATTTGGTTGTATTTAATGCGTAGGAGAATTCTAATGATCCCCTGTTAGGAGCTTCTAACGGCTCGACATAGGAGTGAAGTAGGATCCTATAGAGTTAGGGAATATTGTACACGGCCCTACGACTAGTATTAAGGAATATGACCCGTCATCCATGCAATTGTAACAAGCTATCAACCTGTAAAAGATATCTAGGGAGTAATGAAATCTAAGTAAACACAATTTTCCTCATCATTGTTTACACCACAATAGTATAATTAGCTTTATTTTCATTTCTGTTATTTAATTTTGATTGCATTTGTAGTTAATTGGGTTAGTTGGTTAGCAACTAATTCCGCCACTCTTTCAAAAACAGAGATTTTAATTGCTTTTATAAAAATATAAAAATACAAAAAGAATCATCCCTCACCTCTAGACCTAGTTATTAGGCTTTCTAATCCTAGCGACACTATTCCTGAGTTGAACGATCAATACTCCGGTACTTGTCACTATATTATACTACAACGATCAGGTACACTGCCTGGTGGGGGTTGTAAGCTACTCGAGATCCCTCGAGAGGTAAATCCTGGTGCGATTCCCACGTATCAAGTTTTTGGCGCCGCAGCCCAGGGAATAGTTATTGTCTAGGTTAGGATTTCTTTTTATTAGGTCTACTTGCTAGATTCCTTTCTAGTAAGATTTTATTTTTATTTTTAGGTTTTCTTTAGACTATCTTTTTCTTTGTGTCTTTGTTCGTAACCTTTACCATCCGACATCATGGAAGGTGGTAACATCTTTGAACCCATCAACCCACCACAACAAAACCACCCACAAAACCCACCGCTAGCAAACCAACCTCTTAGGCCTCGAACCTTAGGAGAGTATTCCCGTCCTAGCCACCAAGGCTATCGAAACACTATTGAGCTCACTCAAGGAGCCAATGTGTCCCCCTTGCGATCCGACACCATCCGGTTGGTGCAAAGCGGATGTACATTCCATGGACTTCGTTCCGAAGATCCTAACCAACATCTCAAGGATTTCCTTAATATCGTAGATTCCATAGACCTTGATGTTACAACTAGAGAGTCGACCCGATTACGCCTATTCCAATTCTCTCTACGTGATCAAGCTAGTCAATGGCTTGAACGTTTACCCGCAGGATCCAACACCTCATAGGATGATCTCACCACTCGTTTCCTTGCTCAATTTTTCCCACCGGGGAGAACTACCAAGCTTAGAAATGATATCTTGATGTTCCAATAACGTCAAGGTGAAACTCTATACGAAGCATGGACTCGTTTCAAGGACTTACTCCAAAAAGTCCCTCATCATGGCATAGATCTTTGGCTCCAAGTCCAAATCTTCTATGACCATATCGATCTCTCCACTAGGCGAACCATTGACTAATCGGCCGGTGGCAAGCTACGTGATCTAAGTGCGGAAGAATCATGGGAACTCATAGAAGATCTTGCTCTCTATGACAAAGAAAGTTGGAATGATCCCTGTGATTTGAACAAAACGGTCAAGGCAATATCTTTGCCTTCGAACAATTCTAGCACTCCCGACCGTAGGATCATGGAACTTGAAGACCAAGTCAAGTTTCTCATGAAATCTTACGAAGCTCCCAAGCCTTCAAGCCAAGTGAACAAAATCACTTCCTCATGCGAATTATGTAGAGGTCCCCATGACACTCGTGATTGCGTGGAACTCCCCGGACAAGCTTTTGCGGATTACGCATCCTCGCGTACCGACGAAGCGGGAGATAAGTGGTACACTTTCAAACCCGAGCCAAACCCTTACGGTGATTCCTACAACCCTTCTTGGAAAAATCACCCGAACCTTAGGTGGAAACAAGACCAAAACATGCCCCAAAACAATTCTTCCAATCCACCTAATCGTTACCAACCAAATGGTCCACCCGCTAATCGTACTTTCAACAACAATCCTTCCAATAACTATGGTAGTACCAACAATCTTGAAGGGTTGATGTCCAAGTTTATGGCATCTCAAGAAGCTCGCATATCTAAGTTTGAAGCCGATTTCAAACAAAAGCAAAGCGAGATGACCACCAAAATTGACACATTGTTGAAAGTTCTCAATGACCGAGAAATGGGAGCACTCCCAAGCGACACGGTTAAGAACCCGAAACTAAACATTAATGCCATATCATCGGTTTCGTCCCCTACTTCTTGTCCACATTGCTATTCGGTCAAAGCAATGAGCACGTGTTTCAAGCAAACCCAAATTCATCAAAAGGACCAATTGAATAAAACATCCGATATCAAACCGGTCAATAACATAGTTGAAACACCTCCTACACAAGACTTTGACGATGAATTCAAGAAGCTCCACCTTGAACGCCCCGTCATTGATGTATTAGCCCGTGCTCCCTACTATAGTGCCCTACTAGAAAAATATGAGAAATTTAAATTCGGTAAAAATGGGACCGCCTTCATTCAAAACAAGTTGCCTAAGAAGCTTGATGATCCGGGTATATTTGTTTTGCCTTGTAAGATAGGAAAATCCGAAGCTTTCGACACACTAGCCGACTTAGGATCAAGCCTCAACTTGATTCCCCTATCCCTTTTCACCACTCTTAAGCTAGGAAAGTTAGAGGAGACAGAAGTACTAATTGGTCTAGCGGATGGAAGTATTGCCCATCCGGTTGGAATGATCAAGGATGTAGTGGTTCACGTAGGAAAGTTAACTATTTTAGCGGATTTTCACGTCCTAGATATGGTTAGTGATACTACATGCCCGTTGTTAGTAGGAAGAGGATTTTTAGCAACCGCTAGTGCCATGATAGATTGTAAGGAGTCTAAGATAGCGGTAGGAGAGGGTGAGACTTGGTCGGTTTATGACGTTAGGAAGTATAGCTACGATTGTGAGGACGAACCGACACCACATTGGGTAGAGATGAATAGGAGACCATCTATATATGGGCCTTGGATAGAAAGAAACTTTATAGGACCTCAACGCCCATTCTATCTAGAAAAAGATTTCAGCGATAAAACACATTCGGTGGAACAACTCATAGTTAGAGATGAGGAACAAGACCCTTTTGAGGATCCCCTAGTCTTTAGGAAAATGATTGAGTTCTTATGCGTAATGCCTATCAACATAGAGATGAATAAGTGGAAAAGGGAAGGAGATAAATGTAAATGGAAATGGGACAAGCCACCTAAGGAAGGTGACGGATAATGGCATATGAAGATGATTTTATATGATCCGGATGGAGAGAAGTTTGAAAGGTCATACCGTACCATGAAAACCGATAGGAAGTTGAAACCCAAGTTTGATCCCAAAGATGTCCTCAACGAGGAGCTCACCCATATAGGATAGCCCATGACCTTGAGTCTAGTGACAAGACTCGTAAATAAAGAAAAGCGCTTCTTGGGAGGCAACCCATGTTTTGTGTGATTTTTATTTGTTTGATTGTTATTTGCTTCCGTATGCATGCTTTATTTTTATTGTTGGTAGATCATGTTTCAAACTAAAATTGTGAAAATGCTTTATTTTGTTGTTTAACTTCGTCTTAACTTCATATAAAGGTATTTTGCAAAAGGTAAGTGTAAGGGGAAACCCCAAATTTGTTTCGAAATTGATCTTGATTCGCCACAATATTAAATGAACATGTGTATTAGTATTTGTTAGAGTCAAATGCGTGTATCGAGTCATAATAATGTTTTGCAGGATTTTTCAGGAAGTAGGACATAAGTTTTTCCAGAAATTTTCCGGAAACTTAACGTAAAGATTTCTGCAGGTCACTTCTGATGGCGTCAGGAGTTAACTCCTGACGGCGTCATGTGTAAAATTCTGGAATGCCAGTTTTGTTTTTCTAACGGAGTCTTAAAGTTCTTGTTAATTCTTTAGTTTTATAAACTCCAGGAAATCTGCAAACATTCATTCCACAAGCATTATATCTTAATTTGCTTTCTAGGATTTGTTAGTATATATAGATTGCCGCCGATTTTACGCGAGGTTGCCTTGTTGTTTTCTCAGGTTTAACAGGTTATATATGACAAGAAGATAATTTATTTTTCTGGAAGAGAACCTTTGAATGTTCATTTTCTTGGAGGAAGATCTAACCTTGTTAACACACTATCCACACCGAACGAATCAAGGGAGTATTTGCTTTCATTCTTTTTACCTATTTCACTTTTACATTTTTTAATTGAACATTGGGGACAATGTTCATCCTAAGTGTAAGGGGAGGGTAAATGATGATACCTTATAGGATACAATTGCACTTGAGTTTGTTTGTTTGATGGTAGGTGTGTAATAAAACTAAGAGAAATACTTTTTAGTGTAATTTTAGCGCCAAATTTAAAATTTTTTACAACATTTAGGAGTGAAACTTTAGCCTCAACAAGCGTCTCATGGATAGGAGTTGTATGACTAGCACAAAACCGTACCATTCAGAAAAATTTTCCACCCAAATATGTGAGGTTCGCCTTTAGATTTGATAGGAAAATCATTCATTATTAATGCTTATGAGTGTACCGATAGCATTTAGATTCTAGAACTTGCGTTAGTGATGCATCCCGAGACCGCTAGAGAGACTATATTCGTGTAGTTAGGATTTACTACATGATAAGAGGCATTAGGATCACCCTTGTGTTTAAACCCGAATCATAATTACTTGACCATTTAAGTCATATTACTTGGCTAGTAAAGTCAACTAATTTTTCCCACACCTTAGCGTTGTACTCATTTTTAGTACACGAAACCCCTAGTATACCCCTCCGAGCTTATCTTTTCGTTTCTAACTTTAAGCATTTTACTTAAAGGAAGAATTTGTTACAACCCACCCAAATGTGCAACCAAATCGCCTTAGCCTTCCATGTATGCACTCATCTTTAGTGCATTATTGTTACATGTTTAAACCCTTAGTTAATTATTTAATTGATTACATGGTTGCTAAGTTGAGTCATATCTTGTACATATTGTTTTGTGACGATTGGGACTCATGGGTAAAGTACTTATGTTATGGAGTAATGGGGAAGAACGTCATATACCCCCATATGTGCGTTAATCTTAAAAGTACTCCAAGTTTTTTGATTATCTTGATTCGAGTCATTAGAGTAGTTTATTGTAAAGTATGTAAAAATTCAAGTGTAAGGGGAATGTACATTCCCTATGATGTATTATTTTGGATGGTAGGGTAAGAGTGTATGCTAAAAAAAAATAATAAAAAAAAAAAAAAAAAAAAAAACGTACGGACTACCATCCCATTTCATTCAATGTTTATTTTGGTGATGAGTGTGTAAATACTCATCATTTTTAGTCAAATCTGAGCTGCAAAACGATCAAAAATACTCAAAACGCACAAAAATGCGAAGAAAATCCCAAAGATCGTATTTTATATGTTTCTGATGCAAAACGAGTGAAAACAAACGAAAAACGAACAAAAGTTACATAATTGGCAGTTTCAGTCCCCCGACTTTCAAAGTATTACAAAACTAGTCCCTGGTAAATCATTTTCAAAGAAAAGTCAACCCTTGCTCTTTAAAAGTCAAAATGAATCACAAATGATCTTTGGGTAAAAAGTTTTGAAAAAGTACACAATTAGTCCCTATACTTTGGTAAATTGGCAGTTTTAGTCCCTGGTGCTTCAAATTAAGAAAATTTCATTTTTGGTCCTATGGTTTATCTAACTTGACAAGTTTGGTCCTCATGGTGACGTGGGATATTTACAAAATAGGTCCTTAAAATTTCAGCAAGCTACAAGTTTGGTCCTTGTGCTCTAAAAACTACAAACCAAGTGTATACCATTACTCCTAAACAATACCAAACCCCAAAGCTCACTCATTAAATCTCTACACCTAAGGCCCAAACAACACCCTTGGCCCAGAAACGAAATTACAAGTCCATTACCCCAAACCCTAACTGTATAATGATATACGTTTCTTCTTCCCCACATTTAGTCAAACGCAAATAAAAAAATAACACCATCTCTTTCACCCATCTTCTACAACCCGTGACTGCTAACATCCAAACCCCCCCCCCATCACCCTCAAACACCAACCCCAATCCCACTATCCTTTCCCCCCTCCTCACAAACCCTACCTACCACTGCCATGTCATCAATCCACCATCACCACTTTGGCGCCAAATCAAGATTAAAGGACTGAGATGATCTGAGTTAAATCCAAGGGTTGTGAAAAGAATTTTGATAAGCTAAGAGTCTACAAGGAGGAAGAATCCAAGAAAAGGGAACGACTGGAAACCCTAGTTTCTTTGAGTATAAATAGGTTAAGATGTGTAAGCCTCAAGGGCAGTCTTAAGTTAGGTTTTCAGTTTAGGTTTTCAACGTTTTTATGTTTTAAGTTTTAAGTTCTTGTACTCTTAAAAATTCGTTCAATGAAAGTCTAAAAATGTTAGTATCATTGCTTGGTTAATTCCTTATATCGACTGTTTCTTATTTACTTTTTATTGTTGTTAGTTATAGCTTAAAACATCTTTACAATCCAAATTCTAGTTTCTTAAAAAAACTATTTCTGTTAAAACCTCATCAGTTTCACCCTTTAAGTAGTGTTTGGAACAAGCTTGTTTCCTATTTTAAAAACTGTTTTTATCTTTTCTTTGAGTTCTAATAGCTTTATTTATCTAACTTAACTAGTTTAAAATCCAATTCTTGCATTTCCAAGTAGTTTACAAGTCTTCTAAATAGTTTTCTGTAGTTGCAGTTTAGGACTGTTTGGCTTAGTAATTTAGCTTAGGGTATACGATGTTTTGACCAATTGCTAAAGTTCATCTAGGCTCAATCTAGGTTTAGTTATAGGTTATAATGGCACTAGTCAGTTTCTAGATAACTTGTTTAGTTTTCTTAAAAGTTTTGAGTTTTGACTGTCTTGAAAAGTCAGTATAGGTAAGCTTAGGAAGGGCTTGTATTAGTGGTTAACATAGCTTGACATTAGTTCACTTAGTAAAATTGCTAGTTTGCACAACCTGATTTTTACTTTTACAAGTCAAATTTGCAATTATACCCCCTTTTTACCCATACTGCTACATCAGTCCTCATTAGCCTAATACCCCCTAGTAGTTCATTTTTTATTTCCTTGTTTCAAATTCTCAGACCCCAAAACTTTGCACTTATACTCTCTGGTGGCTTGTCAATTTAGTAGTATTTTTACTTTATTTTTATAATTTTTTTTCACTGCGTTTTAGACCTCTTAAATAGCCCCATTTGGCCTGCTTCTCTGCTGTTCATAATCGACCTGTCCAAACAACCATTTGCAGCCTAGTTTTAGAAAGTGTTCAAGAGCTTATTAGTTGTAAATTGGTTTGCTTATTCCTTGGTGTGGGATCCTCATAGCAATTGCTTATGATTTATGAGCTTATCTCAGCTTTTGATAGCTTGTGTGACCCCCTCTTAGGACTGCTGCAACTGTCCCAACAGCCCAATTAGACTCATGGTTCAGGTTAGTCTTAGGTAGTTTTAGCCTTTAATTTTCATTACACAAGCCGTTAGTAGTATAAACTTGTTAGTTTTAAGCTAACCTTGCATTTTTAAACTCATTTAATAGTCTTTTGCCACCCCCAAAGTAGCCGTGTTGGACTTAATTAACCGTTGCAGCCCTTAGTTAGATTTTCTTATTGTTCGTAGTTTGATCTAATTGCTTAATTCTTGATCTTTTTAGCTTGTTAGGATACCCCTAGATGACTCTGCTCTATTTCCCTTTAGAATAGCTTTGAATTAGATTGTTTTGATCTCTCTTGTTAGCTATTTAGTTTGCATCAGTTAATGCTTTCAGCTTGTATACCTTCCTTTTTGTCTTGCTACTGTTTTGCTCAGCTTGGAATATTAGTTGTGGACCGTTTGGTATTAACTCACTAGCTGAGTGTGTTTGATTTGTTCTCTTGTGGATTGATCTTATTTGACTCCTGTTGTTATTACTTATTGTTAAGGTTAGGATTTCGTCGGTATAGTTTGTTTAAGTTTGGTTGCTCATTTGGTTCGGCTTATTTAAGCTTAGTTTTGCTTTTGTTTGGCTGTTGCATTATGATTGTTTCTGTTGAAATTCTGGGGTTGGTGAAATTCATTTGAGTTTCTTTTTGGCAAAAATCCATTTTCAAGATTTGATAATTGTTGGTGTTTGAGTATTGTGAAAAGAAAAATATTGCAAAAAAGGTGGAGTAAGTGGGATTCGGCCCCTTGACTTCTCGGCCACAACACAGACCCAAACACGCACATACTCAACCATCTGCTCTATTTGAGTTTATTGTTAGAACTTTTGTAGTTTATTATTTATATTAGTTTTGCTTGTTTGTTTATTTTAGCAAATCAGCTTATAATTTGCTTATTTCTTGCTTATTTTGACATTAGACCACAATTTTTTATACTTTTTAAAAATTAGTTTTAACTTTTAGATTTTTTTATAAAAAAGTTTCAGATTTTTAGTAATTGTAATTTATTTATTAGAATTTAATTTGTGTTAATTAGTTTTTAACTCATTATAAATAGAATTTTAGTCAAAAAAATTAATTTTCCTTTTTCCAAAATTTTCTTTTGTCATTTAGTACGTAAGAAAATTAATTAGAATCCCGTAGGACGTTTGGAACTCAAAATTTACGTTTTATTTTGCGCTCTCGTGTAATTTTTTAATTAAACGTTACGTTTTTGATTTAGTTAACGTGTTAGGATTCCCAATACCTAATTATGTTTTCCCGTAGTTTTTAGGTTTTTACTAGTTAATTAGTTGCCTTAGGATAATTTATTCTTACCTTCGTTTGTTAATTTTCAAATTCGTTAATTTAACGTATCGCAAAACCAAATAACCTTTCCAATCATACAAGATTTTAATCCAAATCTCTTTCGAAGCTTTCCATTCACACCTCGTTGGGGTACGACCCGGGAAATCACTTCCCGGGCTCACAATTTGAATATCACTCTCACAAGTTTTGCGAGGTAATCGTTTTTGTGGAAAACTGGAAGGGGGGTTGAATAGTTTACCGATTAAAATCTTTTTAACTTGTTAAGTTAGCTTTGAAACTTTCCGTTTTATAAAAGATATATGCACAAACACAATATATAACATGCAAGTAAATGAAAGAAATGATCAAACCAAAACACGAGTATTTATCGTGGTTCGGCTACAAGGACTCTTTTTCCTTGCCCTACGTCCACGCCCCGAGTATCCAACTCGAGAGTTTCTTTCACTAGTCAACAAGCTCCTTTCACCGGCGGAGAAAACCTTACACGTCGCTTATACTTTTACCGACACAAAGCTAAATGTCGAGTTATTTTACAAGGGCACAACCACTCCCGTTAGTTCTTTTACTAGGGTACAACAACTCCCAACACTCTTTGTATTTTGAGGACTAAAATACTAACCACTCATTACAGAATATACACAAACAAATGAAGTGTAAACAACACGAGTTTACACAATACTAAGCTACCAAGTCTTGCAACGTTGTGTTGGAAACTTGTAACTTTTCACGACCTTGTGAGCTTCTTTGCTACAAAGAGAAACTTCACATTAACAATGTTAAGAGGTTAGAAGAAAAGATGAGTGTGTGTGTAAAATATGATCTCAAAAGGTTAGCCAAAAATCAAGTTATGGCTTGGTATTTATAGCACATCAAACTGCATGCTTGGCGGATCAAGCGGAACCCTAGAATGGGTTCCGCCCGTGTACCCCCAGGGTACCGCCGGGTCTGCAGTAGGTTTTTGCAATAACTCTTCAAACCAAACAAGGTCTTGTCTCATAACTCCTAGCAACCAAACAATGTCACATCACTTAAATCAAGTCAAACATGAAACTTGTAAGCAACAACAAAGTTGGTCAAACACATTTCTTTCCATAAATACATAATGACAAAACTTGCCATAAATGTGATGTGACAATTTCTAATTTAAGAAATAAACTTGTGTTGTGTTTTATGAAATGTAAAATGTAGCAAAAGTCTAGTTTATGCAAGTCTTAAAAACTAAGATTATGTTTTGCTTAGAAACTAAAGTTTACATTTTGTCGTTAACAAAACTTAGCGAATATCGTAAAATATAAATAACGTTTTTAGGCGATATTTGTATTAACAATCTCCCCCTTTTTGTTGATGACAAAACATAAACTTTGTTTTTAAGTAACACGCAAAATCTTGGTTTTCAAGACTTAAAAAAATTATATTAACCTTGTTTTACTTAAGAGACGAAAAAGCATATCAAGTATTTGAAGGTTTAATATATTTCTCCCCTTTTTTGTCGAAACAAAAAGTAGAGTAGCGAAGCGGAATAATGGCCATACTCCCCCTTGATCGATACTCCCCCTAAATGGAGTACCAATATGGGAAACATGGATTTTGAGACCTACAAAAAAATGGTTAGTTGGTGATATATATAGTCAAGCTTGTAGTTACCACACACATTGCAACCAGAACACAAACATGATCAACCAACAATGTAGAAAGAAATTACATTCCAAGTAAAATTTTGACTATAAAAGTCAAAAGACAAGAAATGAGAACTATTCTTCTACTTGTACACAAAAACTAAAAAATAACCAAGAAAATAAAATAAAATCCTACATTCCTAGAGTGGGGCAAATGGCCTCCAAAGGTTGTCTAGGATTTGTTGGGGTGGGAAAGTGCTCCAAACGTTCTATGACGTATTGGAATGCAAAACGGGTTTCGTTTTAGAATTGGTTAAGCAATGTTTTGATGGTTTCACTCATTTGCTCACAATTCGAGCAAGCATGGGGATGAGTGGGTTGAAATGGGTTGGTTTTGGTTTCTTGGTATGATGGTTGGTTGGTTTTTGGTTCTTGGGTGGAGGATGGATTTGGTATTGAGTCAAGCAAGGTGGTTTGAAATTCCATTGCTTGATGAAGGTGGTTCTCAACCATGCTTTGGATTTCCTCATATGAGGGAAAGAAAGTCTCATAGGTTTGAGCTTGAGAAGGTGGTGGAGTTGGGTGATCATGGTGTTCAAAATTTGGTTCTCCATAAAGAGGACCATGGATTTCACGGTAGATAGGGTGAAATAACAACGGTTTGGGTGGTTGTTCCACTTGTTGTGGTGGTTGGGTAAGTTCAAGATCTTCATCAAGGTCAAGAATTGACCTTGGTGATTGATTTGCAAAAGGTGGTGGTTGGGTATGTCTTGGTGGAAGATCATTTAAATCTTGATGTGGGAGGAGACCCAAATAGTTCCATTGGCTCAATTTTTGGTAATGGTGATGGTGATGGAGTCTTTGATGGTTGGGTTGGAGCACTTGGTGGAGTTGGGTCAATAGGTGATTTAGTAGGTGGTGGAGTGTGCTCATTTGGTTGTTTGGGTGATGGAGATGGAGATGCAAGGTTCAAAAAATGTTCATTTTTTATGGGTGATGTGAATTCCTCCGATGATGAGGAGCTAAGGTTGATGGGTTGATTGCACCACAGTGGTTTCATACTTATCCGGGCGGTTCTCCGGATGGGTCGTGATGGTTGAGAGGTGTTTGTTGACTTGGTCATGGTTAAAATGGTTTAAAGTTTAAGGAATTTTGATGAAGAAGGTGTGGTTTGATAGTGTTTAGGATGGTTTAATTTGTAGTGATGAAGATTTGTTGGAAGGAGTGTTTGGATTTGATGTTAGTCCATACAAAAATGGTGGTTCCTAATGATTTGGAAAACTTAATTGTGGGTTGTCATGTCATGGAAGTCAATCCAATGAAAATGGTGAAGTGAGAAGACAAGTTTTGCACTAAATGCATAGTGGTTTTGGTGGATTTTTGGTAGTATAAATCTCAGGGATTTCAAGGATCCCTTAAAAGGGTTCCTTCCTTTATGTTTGAGGGGTCCTTGAGGTTGTTATGGTTAAATTTGAATTTTGGCGGGAATTGGTTTTGGTTAAGTTCATGGAAGAAGGAGTATCCTATTATGCTAAACACATTGCAAGTAATGGGTTTCTACCTAAAAGGATTGGATTTTGGTGTTTCAATGTTGAATTGGCGAAAAAGAAAACAAAACAAAAAAAAAATCTGCAGGCTACTGGCGGCACCCTCAGATGACACAGGCGGAACCCAAATTAGGGTACCGTCTGGTCCGTTGGGCAAATTATGGGTTACCCAGAATTTGTACTGGCGGAACCCAAATTTGGGATCCGCCGGATCCGCCAGGGCTGAAAAAGTTCACAGTCCGCGTTTTTGACCCGCAAAACTATTTTCAAAATTTTCGAAAACTCCTAAAATCAAAGAGATACTTCATTTTTGGTTAGGCAATGCAAAATTTAGACACCTAAACACACATATCATAGGAGTTTGACCTTAAGGTCGAGAATTTCACCATACTTAGTGAAAATTCCATAACCATGAAAATTTGACAACTTGCCAAAAGTTGTCTTCCTGCAACATTGTTAGTAGAAACATGTTCCAAAGTGTATCAAACATTGTACTAACACACAAATACATCACAAAGATTGTTTAAACTACCAAATAGTTCCAATAGCACCTTGTGCCAAACACTCCTAACACACCCGCACTCATTGACGGTCCATCTTCTTCTTCATCTTCCCGAGGAATCTCCCGATGTTTTTGAACATCCCCTTAGTTTGCTTGAACTCCTCCGACTCATTTGGAATATCCGGAAGTTGGGAAAGGTATTCTAGAGGTGGGAGCCTAGAGTTTGGCAAATTGTCATCTTCACTCATTGAGGAAGAAGATGATGAGGTAGGAGGATGTGGACATTTTCCTTGGGCTTTGTAAACTCTCTTATCACTAAGTGGAACAAAGGTGTGTGGAATGAGAGTGTAGTCAAGACGAAGACCATTTGAAGTTGGTGGAATGGGTGAGATGAACCTAAAGAGACGGGTCAAGAGCATTCCATATGGCATAGCCGTTGTGCCATGCACGGGAATGTCAGCCATTCTCTTTGCCATGTAGTAGGCAAGGTTAAAGGGTTGCCTAATGGACAAGGAGTAGAGCATGTAGCAAAGGCAAAGGTTGATATGGTCACGGTTCCCTATTGTGCTAATGACATTGGCTCTAAGGACTTCCTCCCATTTCTTGAATTGAGGTTTAAGTTCGTTCATTTCCATTCCATATGGGTCCTTATCGACCTCATTCCCCGAACGGGTTCTCCTAGTGGTGGTGGTCCTAACAAAGAGGTGGTCACGGAGAACGTATTTTGAGACAAGAGGTGTGTCATAAGGGTGGATACGGTCTTGAAGGTTGTCAAGAGTTGAGAGGGAGTGCAAGTTGGAATAGAGGCAAGTACCATGGTTTGGAACACCTAAGATTTGAGCAAACTCCTCAAGAGTGAAGGAGTATTGGTGACCGCTAACCCTAAAGTGGATAGACATATGACCATAATCATCCGTTGAGAGGACGCATGATGCATAGAACTCTAGAATGAACCTAGGACAAATAGGGTCGTCGATATTCAAAAGACACTCAAAGTTTATTGTGGCAAAATCGGCGTAAAGGTTTGTGCCTTCTAGGAAAGATGGGTCTATGGTTCTACCCTCATGGACATAGTGTTTTTCCAGGGCTTTGAAAACGTTTACTTGATTTGCGGTAAGGCCTTTGGTTTTGTGGTGTTTTGGTAGGTACTTAATGGTGTCCTTGTGGTCGTAGTGGGTTAGAGGAGGCATGATGATTCCTAGAACAACAAAATTTCACATTTTAGTTTACGTAAACCACTATTATAATGTGGAAGTTCTAGTGTGTGCCTATATGAAAACAATGTGGAGGTGCGGTTATCTTGACTCATTTTGATGCTTCAAAATCGTTTTATGCAAGTTTTGTTATAAAACAAAAGATAACCCAAACGCTCCTAGTTCAATGTAGCTTCGTTTGAATGTACCCGAAAATACATATTGGTTATGTATTCCCTTTAGCATTCAAGAGACATTATGAAAGTGATGTTTTAAAAATAACGTTTTGATTTTGTATTCTCAATGTGAGACGAAAAAAATATTTGTCCTACTTGTGAGAAATTTTTGGAAAGATTTGACATGGGGTGTTTTAGCAAACATGTTTATACTAATTAAAGATGCAATTCCTAACTATGGGAAACATGATTAGTTTTATTAAACACCTAATCTAATGCATGAGTTTTTCAAGTTAGTGCATAACCCCAAGTTTTTGTTTTTGTGCAAGAAATAGAATTCATAGACTCAGATCAGGATTGTAATCATGTTAAGAATACTTACAATGATGATTGATTTGCAATGTAAATGAATGGAAGACCAAGAATTCGTAGGTGTGGATGAGTGGTGAAGTGAATAGTAGCAGCCTTGAAATGGTGGTATGAGATAATGGGTGTTTGGTTTAATATAAACAAAGAAAATGTTTCTGCGGGTCGACGGATACGGCGGAACCCTGAGTTGGGTTCCGTCCGTTATGGCTGAGGGTTCCGCCGACCCTGCTGAGAAAAATGGTTTTGGATTTGTTTTGATTTTTGTGATTTTTGTCTAATGTCCAGAACTGCAATGTTGGTTCCATGAGTCCTAAGCCTAGCCTAAGAAGATTAAAAGGTTCACGTTTAAGAGGTTTTGTGAGAATGTCGGCTATGTTGTCTACGGAAGAAACTTTCTCAATTGAGATATTTCCTTTTTGAACGTTGTCACAAAGGAAATGATGACGGATTTCAATATGTTTGGTACGAGCATGTTGAACTGGGTTTTTGCTAAGATCAATGGCACCTTTGTTGTCACAAAGAATTGTGATGTCGTTGAGTTAAATTTCATAGTCGACAAGAGCTTGCTTCATCCAAAGAGCTTGTTGACATGCCTTTCCGGCCGAAACGTACTCGGCTTCCGTTGTTGAGATAGCAAGAGCCGTTTGCTTCTTAGAGAACCATGAGTGAGACAATGTCCAACAAAAGTACAAATACCACTTGTGCTTTTTCTATCGACATAGTCACCGGCATGATCCGAGTCGGCATACACTATGGTGTCTATTCCCGTTCCTTTGGGATACCATAGACCTAAATGTGTAGTGCCCTTAATATACCTAAAAATTCTTTTAACGGCTTCGAGATGGGTAGTTTTAGGATTTTCTTGAAAACGAGCACATAGACAAACACTAAACATAATGTCAGGTCTACTAGCCGTTAGGTAAAGTAGACTACCAATCATACCTCTATATTTAGAGCTATCTACGGATTCACTTTCCTCATCCTTGGTGAGTTTAGTTTCCGTGGACATGGGAGTTTTGATAGGTTTCGAATCTTCTAGTCCAAATTTCTTAAGCATGTCCTTAATATATTTAGATTGGTTAAAGAAGATACCATCTTCTAGTTGTTTGATTTGGAGTCCTAAGAAAAAGTTGAGTTCTCCCATCATACTCATTTCAAACTCGTCATGCATGATTTTTGAGAAATCCACACATAGTTCTTGACAAGTTGATCCGAATATAATGTCATCAACATAGATTTGGACTATGATAATATGTGAATCTTTCTTCTTAGTGAAGAGAGTATTATCAACTAAGCCCATGGTATACTTATGGTCAACTAGGAATGTTTTAAGTCGATCATACCATGCTTTTGGAGCTTGCTTAAGTCCGTAAAGAACCTTTTTAAGTTTGTAAACATGATTTGGTTTTTCAAAATTGATGAAGCCCGGTGGTTGAGCAACATACACTTCTTCATTAATGACTCCGTTTAGAAATGCACTTTTGACGTCCATTTGAAAGAGTTTAAAATTATGTGCACACGCATAAGCAAGTAATATTCTAATTGACTCGAGCCTAGCTACTGGAGCAAAAGTTTCATCGTAATCAATGCCTTCTTGTTGATTATATCCTTGTGCTGCTAGCCTAGCTTTGTTTCTAGACACAATTCCATTTTCATCCATTTTATTACGAAAGACCCATTTCGTTCCAATTATTGTTTGACTCTTTGGTTGAGGAACTAATGTCCATACATCATTCCTAACAAATTGGTTTAATTCTTCTTGCATTGCAATTACCCAAGATTCATCTTTAATGGCTTCATTAATGTTTTTCGGTTCAATGGTTGACACGAAACAAAAGTAGTTGCTTTCATTTTGAACTTTTGATCTAAGTGTTCTTTCGTTAATGTTGCCTATGACACCGTCTAATGGATGACTTTTAGATTCTTTGACATTGACCAATTCTTTGTTTAAATGTTCATGTTCCTTGTCATTACCTAAGATTTCTTGACATTCAATTGCTTGGCTTTCAACTAAGTCATCATCTACCAAAGGTGATGTCTTAGAGGGTACGTTTAACGGTTCCTCGACTCTTAAGGTTTCTTTGTTCAAAACAATGTAAGCTTTACTATTTTGTGAATATCCAAGAAATACACCTTCATAAGACTTTGGGTCAAATTTGGTGAGATAATCCTTGGTGTTAAGAATGAAGCATTTACTCCCAAACACTCTAAAGTATCCTAATGTAGGCTTTTTACCTCTATAAAGTTCATAAGGAGTTTTATTCAAAAATCGTCTAATTAGGACTCGATTAAGAATGTACGTTGATGTGTCAACGGCATTACACCAAAACTTTTGTGGAATAGTTTGTTCATTAAGCATTGTTCTACTCATCTCTTGTAATGTCCGGTTTTTACGTTCTACTACTCCATTAGATTGAGGAGTACGTGGAGCCAAAAAGTTATGAGTAACTCCATTTTTATCACAAAAGTTTTCAAATTGAAATTCATTATCAAATTAACGACCGTGATCCGTTCTAATAGACACTATATTAGACCCTACTTGATTTTGAATTTTCTTACTTAGAATCTCAAATTTATGAAAAGCTTCATTTTTATTTTTCAAAAACTTTTTCCAAGTATAACGTGAGTAATCATCTACTATGACCAAAGTATAGAAGTTGTTAATACAAATATCGCCTAAAAACGTTATTTATATTTTACGATCTTTGCTAAGTTTTGTTAATAACAAAGTATAAACTTTAGCTAAAAGTAAATTATCACTTTGAGTGTTTAAGTCTTGTTTAACTAATGTTTACATTTTCTTTTAAACTAAACATTGGTTTTATTTCTTAAATTAGAAATAGTCACATCACATTTATGGCAAGTTTTGTCATTATGTATTTATGGCAAGTTATGTGTTTGACTTGCTTTCATGTTGCTTGCAAGTATCATGTTTGACTTACTTTAAGTGATGTGACATTGTTTGGTTGCTAGAAGTTATGAGACAAGACATTGTTTGGTTTGGGAAGTTATTGCAAAAACCTACTGCAGACCCGGCGGTACCCTGGGGGTACACGGGCGGAACCCATCTGAGGGTTCCGCCTGATCCGCCAAGCTTGCAGTATGGTGTGCTATAAATACCAAGCCATAACTTGATTTTTGGCTAACCCTTTAGGACATATTTTCACATATTCTTTAAACTAACTCAGTAACCCTTGACTTGTGTGATTCTCTTATGTAGCAAGGAATTCCACAAGATCATTCAAGAAGTTGCAAGCTTCAACTCTAAAGTTGCAAGTCTTGGTAGCTTGGTCATGTATAAGCTTTGGTAGTTTATACTTCATTTGTGTCATGTATGTAGAAGTTGTTGGTTAGTATTTTAGGCCTCAAAATACGTAGTGTGTTGGGAGTTGTTGTACCCTAGTAAAAGAACTAACGGGAGTGGTTGTACCCTTGGTAAAGAACTCGACATCTAGCTTTGTGTCGGTAAAAGTATAAGCGACGTGTAAGGTTTTCTCCCCCGGTGAAAGGAGCTTGTTGATTAGTGTTTATAACTCTCGAGTTGGAAACTCGAGGCGTGGATGTAGGGCAAGGAAAAAGAGTCCTTGTAGCCGAACCACGATAAACAATCGTGTTGTGGTTTGATCGTTTCTTTCTCTATCTTTGCTTATTGCATGTTATTGTTTAGTTAGAATCGTTAACCACATATATAGCTTTTCAAAGAAGTAAAACAATTAAAGTTATCTTTATGTTTTCAAACAAGTGTAAAAGCTTTTCAAAGAACTAAACAAGCAAAGTTAGGATCATTACAAGTAAAGCTTTTCAAAGTAAGAAACAAGTATAATTAGAATTGATACTTACACTAAAAGCTTTTGAAAGAAACAAACATATAATGGTGTGTTTATATTATTGAGCAAACATAAAGTTATTAAAGGATTTTTATGTTGAAAAGGATTTTAAAAAGAGGTAAACTATTCAACCCCCCTTCTAGTTTTCCACAATTGGCATCAGGAGCTACGTTACTCAAGATCTTTAAAATAGAATGTATTTTAAAACTTGGATCGATCCATGGATTTTGAAAATCTCAAAGAAGGGCAACCTATTCAAAACCCACCGCTATTTGAAAAAGAAAACTTACTTGAGTGGAAAAGTAATTTTGAAAAATATGTGAAATCAATTGATCAAGATCTTTGGCATACTAATTCTTTTGGTGATCTCAAACCAAAGAAAACAAGTTTTAGAAAACCAAGATAACTATCTTAAACTTGATAAAAATACTAAAGCTAAAACAATGATTTATAAAGCTTTAGTACCAAATATGAAAGAATGTATTTTTGTCAAATGGCTAATGATATTTGGAAAAATATGTTAATCTTTCATCAAAGAATATGTCAAGTCAAAGATGATCAATTTGATCTTACATATAAATTAGAAGTTTTAGAAAAACTAATTGATAGACACTTAGTAGAAGTTAATACATGTGCTACTAGTTTAAATGTTTTAAATGAAGGTACAAGTGAAGATGAGTACGTGTGTTTTGATGAACCTGCTTGCGTATCTTGGAATGTAATGGAAGTTGACGAAGACAATGATCCGGTAGTTTATTGTCAACTTATTGATACAACAAGCAAGGTGTTAGTTAAGGTGATTACTCGTGTCAAGCTCGTAGTAGTCTTGCTTGCGATTCATGGAATAACTCGGATGAAGATGAAGTCAATCATCCGGTTTGTGATTCTATACTAGATAAAACATCAAGCAAGGTACACTTTGAAACCAAACTCTTTTGCTTTGATTAATTTATCCTAGAGTTTTCTAAAATAGAAAATGAGTCTAAACATTTGTGCAACATGGACCTAAAAGCTATCTTCAAGAATGAGTCTTCAAAATCTCTTAAGAATATCTTTGAAAAGGAAATCTTATTAGAAGATAAAATGTCTAAAATTAAGAGTAATGTTGAAATTAATCTAGAATGTATATTATGTCTAGATTACAAACATGAGATTGAAATGCAAAATGAGAAAGGAAAAATTATTAGTTAAATTTGATGAAAGCTCAAAATCTCTTGAAAGATTGTTGAAGTGTCAAAGGTTGTATAAAGATAAAACCGGATTAGGATTTAACTCAAAAGCACCATTAACTGATAAAACAAAGCAAGTAAAATTTTGTCTAACCTAGAAGAGAGATTTAGAGATAATTCTATCTCTAATAGAAACTCATGATAAAAGAATTAAGATTATCATACTCTATGCTTTTATATGATGGTCTAACCTTCTTGGATACATGAGTTATTGAGTTTCAAAGCATGTCATCAAACCAAGTTTTTACGCTTAATGCTTATCCGCTTGATAGCATCTCTATGCAATTTAAAAGGTACGCATTACTTAAACTTGACTTTGGTTATATCTTGTATCTAGCATTATGTGCTCAAATATGTGTTACTTGTAATACTCTAGAGTGTCTACCTGCTATTTGTAAATAACTAAGATTAGACTCTATGCAACAAGGAATTTAGTCTTTAGTACTAGTAGGAGATATAAGGTGTTTTGGTTATTTAACCATCAAGAGATAAACACGAAAAACTCTTGAGTATGTCTCACTCAACTCTTGCTTACAAGTGAGCTAACTAAGAATTTCCTAAGTGTTAAAATGTCTAACACTTTTGTGATGCTTGCAAAACAAACCTTTGTTAAACAATTTTCTCAAACACCATACTTTGAGTCTTTAATTGTGTCTTTCTTCAATTACTCCTTTATGATAATCTCACATAAAACATACAAGGTAAAATAAATCACATTAGCATATATTAGGATGTGTGAAAGAAAATAAGTTTTCAACATCTAGGATTTACATATCAGATGTGACACATAGTCTAATGATGTTGTACCTCTTGGACTTTTTAAAAATAAATAGAGTTCATAGTGTCTTAAGTAAGAAAACCTAAAGAATCGAGGAGTCGTTGAATATGACATTTAACGAGTAATCTCCTCCTTCTATGATATCATCTTTGGTAGATGATAACTTAGTCGAAAGTCCAATGATGGCAAGACAAGCATGGAGTAAAAGTACAAAACAACATCTTCTCACCTTGAGTTAAACATTAAATCAAGTAAAATTGACATAAGTTATAAAACTTGATTTATAGGTCATTAGTTGTGTCTAAACAAATTCAACAAAAACAATTTTTGGAATTTAGAATAAAACAAATAGTGAAACGAAGTTGATATTTCAAAGTAATCAAGTGAGTATAGTGTCAATATTTGAAAGACCTCTTGATAATAAAAGCAAGCCACAAAAGCAAGGGATTTTAACTTTAAGACATTCCTAGTTGCTCTCTTGTTTTCAATGGTTAAGTTATTGATGACCTATCAAGAATGAGATTAGTAAATCCGTAGGTAAAACTAAACGTAGAGAAATGTTTGGAAGACTACTTGTTCTCATAACATTTAGATTCAACATTATGTTTAGCTTTTGTCTATGTGCTCGTGTTAACGAAGATCCTTAAACAACTCGTTAGTTGAGCCTAGTTGGATACATCATAAGGTACTACACAACTAGGATTATGGTCTCCCAAAAGAACGGGAATAGAAACCATAGTGTATGCCAAATGGAATTATGTCGGTAATAAGTTGATAAGAAAAGCACAAGTGGTACTTGCACTTTTATACTTACTTACCCAATGATTCTCCAAAACGCGTAAGATTCTCAAATTAGTATCGGATGGAGAAGCACATCAACAAGCTCCGCTTGAACAAGCAAACTCGCATCAACAACGGAATTCATCTTATCAACATTGTTATACCTTCAACAAAGGAAGCATCGACTTCAGCGACAATTCAATCCATTATGTTCTTAATTGAAATATTGTGATCCATCATCATCGTCTTGGTAAAAATGTTCATTGAGGAACATCTTAACTAAGAAAGTCTTATACGTTAACCATTCTATTAACGTTTTCACAAAACCTCATGAATGAGAATCATTCATCATCCCTAGGCTTAGTCATGAACTCATAAGACCAAAAACCTTAGTTTTGAACATTAGGATAGAACCACAAAAATCAAGACAACTCCTTTTAAGTTTCTCCCTGCAGATCCCACGGCACCCTCAGACCATACGGGCGGAACCCACTTTTTGGTTCCGCCTGGTCCGCCAAAGCCACAGAATGTTTTATGTAAGTTCAAAACCAAACACCTATTTACTCACAACTCCAACTTACCATCAACCCATAAGATTCAAAAAATGAACAAAACCTCAAGCATCCTCCTCATAACCTTTCATCACTCAAACCTCAAACAACCAATGTGAAATGAGAAACCGAGTTATCCTTTGTCCTATCAATATCGAGTCATCCACCATTTCAATATCGAGTTATCCTTTGTCCTATCAATATCGAGTCATCCACCATTTCCATGCCCTCAAAGAAACCAAAAGTCAATGTCATCTTCACCAATAACTCCACCTAGTCATCTTCACAAGAAGATTCCACAATGTAACCAAACAAGTGTGTCATCCCCACTATAACCTAACCTATTAAGATTAAACCACCTTTCATGATACATAAACCTATGTTCACCTTTGTGTCGCTCTTTGAAACAAAGGGCAATTGTCATATCCATACTCTCATTAACATATTTGTCTATGTCGTCAAAAGTCAAGTGAATTTCATTATGAAATGTGTCTCTTCCACTTTCTAGCAAGTGAAGAACACAAAGAAGATATCCAAGCTTTAAGTGTTGTCAAACAATCACCACCTCATTTCACATATCCACTCTCGGTCGTCACCCATACTTTACCACCGTTCACTACATTGTTAAAACAAATGAAAAACGTCATTGAAACATCACTATTACAAAACATTTTTAAGCATCAAAATGAGTCAAGTCAACCGCACCTCCACATTGTTTTCATATAGGCACACACTAGAACATACACATTACAATAGTCATTTACTTAAATGTGAAATTTTGATTTTCTAGGAATCATCATGCCTCCTCTAACTCACTACGACCACAAGAACACCATCAAGTACCTACCCAAACTCCACAAAACCAAAGGTCTCACTCAAACTCAAATCGTTGTCTTCAAAGCCGTAGAAAAACGATATGTCCCTAAGGGTAGAACCATTGATCCATCCTTCTTAGAAGGTACAAACCTCTACACGGAATTTGCCACAATCAACTTTGAGTGTCTCTTAGAAATCGACGAGCCTATTTGTTCTAGGTTTATTTTAGAATTCTATGCATTCATCACCCTCTCCAAGGATGAGAACGGTCGCATGTCTATTAACTTTAGGGCTAGTAGTCATTAATACTCCCTCACTCTTGAGGTGTCTGCTCAAATCCTAGGTGTCTCAAACCATGGTACTTGCATCTACTCCTACTTGCACTCCCTCTCAACTCTTGACACACTCTTTGACCACATCTATCTCTATGATACCCCTCTTGTGTCCAAAAATGAACTACGTGACCTCCTCTTCATTAGGACCACCAACACTAGGAGAACTAGAACTGGAAATGAGGTCATCTAGGACCCATATGGTATGGAATTCAATGAACTCAAGCCCCAATTAAAGGAATGGGAAGAACTCCTTAGAACCAATGAAATTAGCACCATAGGAAACCGGGATCACATCAATGTTTGTCTTAGCTACATGCTCTATAGCATTTCCACCGGTCAACCTTTTAACTTAGCCTATTACCTCGCCAAAAGAATGGCCGACATACCTTTGGTAGGAACAACCGCTCTTCCTTATGGAATACTTCTCACCCGCCTCTTTAGAACAATCTCTCATTCCTCACATCTTCGTTCCTCTAAGTGATAAACTAGTTTTCAAAGGTAAGGTGAAACGTACTCGCTCACCTACACCATCATCAACATCATCTGACATGAGAAAGGATGATTAACTTCCTAACTCTAAGTTACCTCCTTTAGACTACCTTCTAGAACTCCCCGTCATTGAAAATGTATCCGAAGTGTTCAAGCAAACCAAATGAATTTTTAAGTGCTTTGGAAGGTACCTAAGCAAGCTCAATAAGAGGATAGACCGGTTATGAGACGATTAAGGAGTGTTTGGCTTAAGAATGCTTTAGAATCGTCTTTGTGTTAAAACTACGTGAATTATGTGTTTTTCACTTTCATGGTCTATTATGATTGATGGATTATGTTTTGTATGCTCTTTTATGATTAATGACAATATTGGTGGTATGTGTCAATTTCATGCTTATGGTAAAATTCACTAAGTTAAGTGAAAATCGTTAGCCCCTGGTCAAAGTCCTAAGAGATGAATGTCTATATGCCCAATTTTTGCATTTCCTAATCTGTCATATAGTAAATTTTCATTTCCAAGAGTTTTCGAAAATTTTGAAAATCGTTTCGCGGGTCAAAAACGCGGACTGTGAAGTTTTTCAGGCCTGGCGGATCCGGCGGATCCCAAATTTGGGTTCCGCCAGTACAATTTCTGGGAATTCCAGAATTGGCCCAACGGACCAGGCGGATCCCAAAACAGGGTTCCGCCTGTGTAGTCTCAGGGTGCCGCCAGTACCTGCAGAAAATTTGTGAACATTTTTCTTAAGATCATAACTTGTAAAGTGTCAAATCATTATCCCAAGTGAGAAACATCTTTCATTAACACCAACAACCATATTGGAACAAACCTCACTCACTAAAACAATTATGAAGCCACTTCCCTCCAAAAATTCAAATTCAAACATAACTAACCCAAGGAACCCTTTTAAAGGATCCTTCAAACCATTGAAACATTTTCAACCAAATCACATCCCATGATCACAAAGCATTGAGTGCATACGTTGATCTTTCACTCCATCCTATTACATTGAATTAACATCAGATGATGTGACATGGTCATGAAAATCATTTGAAACCTCATTCTTTGAATGGTAGAACATCAAATCCAAACACCCATTTCAACACCTTTTCAACCTTATAAATTTGAAAGTTTTGCAACAATTCAAATCACACCATAACCATCAAAATCCTTCTCAAAAGCCACTAGGATTAGTGTCAAACCTTGTTGCTTCAACAAAACCGTCAAGTCAAGCTCATCATCTTCAAGTGATGCTTTGCTTAATATTTCTTCACCTATCCAAGATTTCCTTAACCTCACTACCTCAACACCATCCTCAACACATTTCAATACCAATGTGATCACTATTCAAGATTTGCTTAATCTTGCTACTTCAACACTTACACCAATGGAACTTTTCCATACACCACCAACATCACCACATCCACTATTGGAAACTTTTGAAAACCTATCACCTAAACCATCAAGCCCTCCATCATTGTCACCTTTTAACACCATTGCCCAAATGGAAACCCATCAACAACCAATATTTCAACCAAACGAGTCATTGGATGATGCACCTCATCCACCGTCATTGCTTGAGAGTTTGGCCTACCTTTATGCTAAATCCTCAATTTTTCCAAATGATCAAGGTCATACACACCTACAATCATTTGTGTTTCACCCCATTCACAAAAACCTTCATGGTAACCATTTACAAATAACCAAGCCTACACCATTTTGTTCAAACAACAACCACCACAACAACAATAACTACCACCACCTCAAGAACCTTCCCAACACTTTGAATCTCTATTTTCTTCGTATAAGAAAATAAAAGCATCTCAATGATCTTCCACCAAGACCAACAACAACCACCACCTTTCACAAATGAATAACCAAGGTCATTGCTTAACCAAAATAAGTCTTTCGACCACAACCAACCACCACAACAAGAGTATCATCACCCAAAACCATTGTTGTTTCACCCTATCCAATAAAATGAGGTTTATCCTAAACCACATTGTGGAACGTCTCAAGTTTAGAGTCTCCAAAATGAAACAAAACCGTTTCTTTTGGAAAATGTTGCTCATTAAAACCAACAAACCAAGTTTAGAGTACCAACACCACCTCAAGTTTAGAGTCTCCAAAATGAAACAAAACCGTTTCTTTTGGAAAATGTTTCCCATTTAAACCAACAAACCAAAACCCGTGTCACCCTCTCAACCTTCAAACTAAAGCCCGCTACAACCACAACCCACATTTTCTTCCTTAAACAACCTTAGCCTTGTTTTTGGAAAATGTTTCTCACAAAGGAAAATGATGATTTCCTTATAGCTTTTTATGGTCGTAGCTTATTTGTAGCTTTTTCTTTATTTCTAGAGGTAGGATAGTGTAACCAAAATTTCTTGTCTTTGACTTTTTAAGAAGTCTAAATTTTACATGAAATGAAGTTCACTACACTACAAGGTTTTCTTTGTTTGTTGACCATTTTAGGTATGATATGTGAACTACACCTTTATATGGTACCATACATAAATCTTGTGTTTTAGAAACTAACCTCTCTTTTTGTAGGTTCATTATCCATGTTTTCCTTCCTTGAAACTCCATTTAGGGGAGTAATATTCAAGGGGGAGCATGAGCATTGCATTATTCCGCTTCACAACTCTAAGTTGTGTTTTTAAACATGAAATGCTTTCATGACTTATCTTGTGCGGAAACTAACTTTTCTTTTGTAGGTTCAAAATCCATGTCTCCTCTCTTGGCACTCCATTTAGGGGGAGTAACAACCAAGGGGGAGCATGCCTATAATTCCGCTTCGCTACTCTTCTTTTTGTTTCGACAAAAAGGGGGAGAATTTATATAAAACTTGCTCTATTATTTTAAACTTCCGCGTAGCTAACTCTTTGCAAAAACAAGTTTCATTACTAACTTTACAAGACTTAACACTAAATCTTATGACTTACTTTTAAATAAAGTTTATGTTTTGTCATCAACAAAAAAGGGGAGATTGTTAATACAAATATCGCCTAAAAACGTTATTTATATTTTACGATCTTTGCTAAGTTTTGTTAATAACAAAGTATAAACTTTAGCTAAAAGTAAATTCTCACTTTGAGTGTTTAAGTCTTGTTTAACTAATGTTTACATTTTCTTTTAAACTAAACATTGGTTTTATTTCTTAAATTAGAAATAGTCACATCACATTTATGGCAAGTTTTGTCATTATGTATTTATGGCAAGTTATGTGTTTGACTTGCTTTCATGTTGCTTGCAAGTATCATGTTTGACTTACTTTAAGTGATGTGACATTGTTTGGTTGCTAGAAGTTATGAGACAATACATTGTTTGGTTTGGGAAGTTATTGCAAAAACCTACTGCAGACCCGGCGGTACCCTGGGGGTACACGGGCGGAACCCATCTGAGGGTTCCGCCTGATCCGCCAAGCTTACAGTATGGTGTGCTATAAATACCAAGCCATAACTTGATTTTTGGCTAACCCTTTAGGACATATTTTCACATATTCTTTAAACTAACTCAGTAACCCTTGACTTGTGTGATTTTCTTATGTAGCAAGGAATTCCACAAGATCATTCAAGAAGTTGCAAGCTTCAACTCTAAAGTTGCAAGTCTTGGTAGCTTGGTCATGTATAAGCTTTGGTAGTTTATACTTCATTTGTGTCATGTATGTAGAAGTTGTTGGTTAGTATTTTAGGCCTCAAAATACGTAGTGTGTTGGGAGTTGTTGTACCCTAGTAAAAGAACTAACGGGAGTGGTTGTACCCTTGGTAAAGAACTCGACATCTAGCTTTGTATCGGTAAAAGTGTAAGCGACGAATGGGAGTGGTTGTACTCTTGTAAAAGAACTCGACATCTAGCTTTGTGTCGGTAAAAGTATAAGCGACGTGTAAGGTTTTCTCCGCCGGTGAAAGGAGCTTGTTGATTAGTGTTTATAACTCTCGAGTTGGAAACTCGAGGCGTGGATGTAGGGCAAGGAAAAAGAGTCCTTGTAGCTGAACCACGATAAACAATCGTGTTGTGGTTTGATCGTTTCTTTCTCTATCTTTGCTTATTGCATGTTATTGTTTAGTTAGAATCGTTAACCACATATATAGCTTTTCAAAGAAGTAAAACAATTAAAGTTATCTTTATGTTTTCAAACAAGTGTAAAAGCTTTTCAAAGAACTAAACAAGCAAAGTTAGGATCATCACAAGTAAAGCTTTTCAAAGTAAGAAACAAGTATAATTAGAATTGATACTTACACTAAAAGCTTTTGAAAGAAACAAACATATAATGGTGTGTTTATATTATTGAGCAAACATAAAGTTATTAAAGGATTTTTATGTTGAAAAGGATTTTAAAAAGAGGTAAACTATTCAACCCCCCTTCTAGTTTTCCACAGAAGTTACCTCCATAACTTTGTATAGCGGATGGACCAAATAAATCCATATGCAAAAGTTCTAGACACCTAGATGTAGACACCATGTTTTTAGCCTTATGGCTACTATGGACTTGTTTACCGACTTTGCAAGCATCACAAAAGTGTTGGTCATATTTCAACTTGGGTAGGTTTCGAACTAAGTCTTTCGAGGAGAGGTTTTGGATTAGTCTCATGTTAGCGTGTCCTAAACGTCTATCCCATAAAGTTGAATATTCATCTAATGAGGTAAGACAAAGTTTGTCTCTAGATGTTGAATCCAACTTCATGACGTATACGTTGTTCTTGAGGACACCTTTGGCTATGGTTATACCATCTTTAAGTATTTTACTACCGTTTTCACTAAAAAGGACATTATACTTATTACGAAAAAGTTGACTAATACTAAGAAGATTAAATCCTAAGTTATCAACATGAGCAACATCATCTATAGAAAGGGAGTCATGAGAGATTGTACCTTTTCCGATGATTTTGCTCTTAGCATTACTACCAAACGTAACATTACCTCCATCACATTTGTGATATGTTGAGAAGAGGCTTTTATTACCCGTCATGTGCCTTGAACAACCGCTATCTTTAATCCATTCATCCGGATCCAAACAAACTTTGAGGCACACCTATTTTATGAAAAACACTCAAACATTTGGTCCCCAATTTCTCATGGGTCCATTTTGGTTAAGCATACCATTAATTTGTTCCAAATAAGAAAATAGAGCATAAGGGTTCCATGGCATGTAGTTTGAATTTTGGTAATGTCCAGGAGTGTTTTGATTCCAAACTTGTTGGTAGTTTAGTCGAGCGTTGAAGTTGCTCTTTGGAAAGGGGCGTTTGGGAATTGGAGTCTTAGGTCTTGGTTGAGTAGTCTTAGCTCTAAATTTATTTTTACTAAGTCCTACTCCAGTTCTAAAGGCAGGTTTTGTTCCATTTTTATATGTAACTTTAACAATTTTTGAACGATCCGATGTGGATGGAGTTACTGCTGCAGCAGACCTGGCGGAACCCTCGGGGCCAACGGGCGGAACCCTAATTTGGGTTCCGTCTGGTCCGCGGGCTGCTGTAGCAATTTTGTTTGTTTCATGTGCGTTCTTTTCTTGTTTCGTTTGACCCTTAATGATTTCTACTTTCCTGAAACCTAGACCTGTTTTATCAAAAGGTGACTTTTGAAGTTTCATAATTTCATCCGCACATGAAATGCTCTTATCGAACTTTTTGAACTTTGTGGTTTGTTTGATTAGATCATTTTGAGTAATTTTAAGTTTCTCAAATTCAAGTTTAAGTTCTTCACATGATTTGCATGAGGTGTCAATACCTTTACCCTTTTCTAATCTCTTAGCTTTTTCTTTTAACTCATAGACTTCATTTTCTAAAAACTCCTTTTTAGTTTTCAAAAATTTATTTTTGTTTATGATTTTTAAGCTTAACTCACAAAGTTTGTTATATTCATTTTGTAAAGTATCATCATCTATAGAGGAGTAAGATGAGTCGGAGAGTACCTCATTTGAGTTGTGAGCCATGAGAGCAATATCATCATTCTTTGGCTCATCATCATCTCCTTCATAGTCACTCCAAGCACCACCCACAAAAGCTTGTTGAGGTTTGCTCTTGGGTGGTTTTGGACATTCTCCTACAAGATGACTTGTGTCTCCACACCTATAACATTTTCTTTCAACTTTTCCTTTTCGATCATCACGATCTTTCCGGAAGGTTTTCTTGTCATCTTTAGGTTGCCTTACAAACTTCCCTCGCCTACGAAAGAACTTCTTGAAGTCTCTCACGGCCATAGCATATTCCTCATCATCACTATCCGAAGTAGATTCTTCATCATCACTTGATTGGACTCTAGCTTTCAAGGCAATGGACTTAACTTTTTCTTTCTTGCCTCTAACTAGTTCCGAATCTTTTTCTATTACCATTTCGTGAACTTTGAGGTTTCCAATTAGCTCATCAAGTGACATGCTTGAAAGATCTTTGGATTCTTCAATTGCCGTCACTTTTGCTCTCCACTTCGGATGGAGTGCTCTAAGAAATTTCCTGACAAAGTTCTTACTACAAAAAGATTCGTCAAGTGCTTTAAGTGAAGTAATAATAGTATTAAATCTAGCAAAGGCATTATCAATAATCTCATCTTCGGAAATAACAAATTGTTCATATTGTTGAACAAGAAGATCAATTTTGTTATCTTTAACTTGTGAGTTTCCTTGATGAGTGACAATTAAAGATTGCCAAATATCTTTGGCGGTTTTACACAAAAAGACTCTTTCATATTCTTTCTTAGGCAAAGCATTATAAAGCATCATTTTAGCTTCATTATTTTTACCTATTAATTTCTTTTGATCATCATCTTTGATGTTAGTAACTACGTTATCACCATCAATAATTATATACCACAAATCTATATCTTTAGATTTCACGTAAGTTTCAAAACGGTTTTTCCAATATATGAAACAATTTGCTTCAAAGAGTGGTGGTCTTTGCATAGATTGCCCTTCTTTGTAATTTTCAAAATCCATGGATCGTTTCAAGTTTTAAAACACAATATATTTTAAAAGCTTGAGTAACGTAGCTCTTGATACCAATTGTGGAAAACTAGAAGGGGGGTTGAATAGTTTACCGATTAAAATCTTTTTAACTTGTTAAGTTAGCTTTGAAACTTTCCGTTTGATCAAAGATATATGCACAAACACAATATATAACATGCAAGTAAATGAAAGAAACGATCAAACCACAACACGAGTATTTATCGTGGTTCGGCTACAAGGACTCTTTTTCCTTGCCCTACGTCCACGCCCCGAGTATCCAACTCGAGAGTTTCTTTCACTAGTCAACAAGCTCCTTTCACCGGCGGAGAAAACCTTACACGTCGCTTATACTTTTACCGACACAAAGCTAAATGTCGAGTTCTTTTACAAGGGCACAACCACTCCCGTTAGTTCTTTTACTAGGGTACAACAACTCCCAACACTCTTTGTATTTTGAGGACTAAAATACTAACCACTCACTACAGAATATACACAAACAAATGAAGTGTAAACAACACGAGTTTACACAATACCAAGCTACCAAGTCTTGCAACGTTGTGTTGGAAACTTGTAACTTTTCACGACCTTGTGAGCTTCTTTGCTACAAAGAGAAACTTCACATTAACAATGTTAAGAGGTTAGAAGAAAAGATGAGTGTGTGTGTGTAAAATATGATCTCAAGAGGTTAGCCAAAAATCAAGTTATGGCTTGGTATTTATAGCACATCAAACTGCATGCTTGGCGGATCAGGCGGAACCCTAGAATGGGTTCCGCCCGTGTATCCTCAGGGTACCGCCGGGTCTGCAGTAGGTTTTTGCAATAACTCTTCAAACCAAACAAGGTCTTGTCTCATAACTCCTAGCAACCAAACAATGTCACATCACTTAAATCAAGTCAAACATGAAACTTGTAAGCAACAACAAAGTTGGTCAAACACATTTCTTTCCATAAATACATAATGACAAAACTTGCCATAAATGTGATGTGACAATTTCTAATTTAAGAAATAAACTTGTGTTGTCTTTTATGAAATGTAAAATGTAGCAAAAGTCTAGTTTATGCAAGTCTTAAAAACTAAGATTATGTTTTGCTTAGAAACTAAAGTTTACATTTTGTCGTTAACAAAACTTAGCGAAGATCGTAAAATATAAATAACTTTTTTAGGCGATATTTGTATTAACAGTTTTCATAAACGGTTTACTCGTATTACTTCACGTTTATTTGTCTCACGACGAATTAAACTTCACGTTTGTTGATATTTTGATAAATTGTTGTTTTCACACCAAAACACAACGAATCACTTAGCAACGCCATATTGTACATGTAATTAACCAAGATGATTAACTCGCCACCAGTAAATATTGCCTTTATCCAACAAAACCGTGTATTCCATATCCCTACACCTAACGTTATAACCCTTTAAAAGACCTCTTTGATAGTTTATCCTAGGTGCTTACGCCAAGTGGTGGAGGTTTGATCCTTTCCCAAGCCTATGGTAATCTATTTTGCTATGACAGGTAGTGAGAGATGTTTTCCATTTCCATATTGTGATATATACTTTATTACACCCGAGAGATGTGAGTATCTAAACACTATTTGTGAGGTGCTAGTGTATGACCTCCGTGCTTGTCTTTGGTCTTTAGTGGAACAGTTATTTGTTGTAATTACTTTTATATTAGTGTTAAATGACCCTTAACTTGTATTTTGATTAGAATAAAAGCGCATTTGCTTGAGGACAAGCAAATCTCAAGTGTAAGAGTATTTGATGAGGCGAAAAATAAACCATTTTTAGGCGGTCATTTAAGCCCGGATTCGAGATTATTTGATCAAATATTGCCCTAAATTGTTCCTTTTGTCATTTTAGGTACTTTTGGAGAGAAATCTAGAAAAGGAAGCATTTTGGTCATTTTTGGAGCATAAAAGTGAAGAAAACGGCAAAGTCTTAATTTTCCTTGCTGGAAACAGTACCTGACGGCGTCACAACTTCCTTAATGATGGCGTCAAGAGTTACAAAAGAGGTGGATGTGGACAATACACGTGACGATCCAGAGAGTTTTGTGCATTGGACATGACGGCGTCACCCAAGGCCGTCATGGTCCAAGTATTAGTGATGGCCCAGAAGAAATTTATACATGACGGCGTCAAAATCAGATCTAGGCAATACGATTTCTATTATGGCGGCGAGTTGACGGCGTCACAACCCAATACATGACGCCGTCACCCATTGTAATCTATATATAGTTTTCCAAATTTCATTCATTAGTGTGTAACTTTGGAGGGTGCAACTTTGTGGAAAACCCTAGGTCGAATTTTCCAGCCTTTTCAAGGGTTTCAACCCTTTGAATCTTTCATGTTCAATAAGAGATAAGTACTATTTCAATTCATTCAATATGTCTATGTGTTGTTTGAATATATCTTACGCTTATCTTTTATTTAACATGCTAGGCTAGATTTCCTTTATGTTTGCTTAGATGTAGTGAAACCTAGATGTTAATTATGGGTTGATTGTTTGTTTATAGTTGTTACGGATGATTGCATTCGATGTTAGGCTTAAGAAAACTGGCAGACTTCCATTGGTAACTTGCTTGAACGTCTTAAGAAACATGATCGGAGGTGTACTACGATATTTGGTTGTATTTAATGCGTAGGAGAATTCTAATGATCCCATGTTAGGAGCTTCTAACGGCTCGACATAGGAGTGAAGTAGGATCCTATAGAGTTAGGGAATATTGTACACGGCCCTACGACTAGTATTAAGGAATATGACCCGTCATCCATGCAATTGTAACAAGCTATCAACCTGTAAAAGATATCTAGGGAGTAATGAAATCTAAGTAAACACAATTTTCCTCATCGTTGTTTACACCACAATAGTATAATTAGCTTTATTTTCATTTCTATTATTTAATTTTGATTGCATTTGTAGTTAATTGGGTTAGTTGGCTAGCAACTAATTCCGCCCACTTTTTCAAAAACCGAGATTTTAATTGCTTTTATAAAAATATAAAAATACAAAAAGAATCATTTCTCACCTCTAGACCTAGTTATTAGGCTTTCTAATCCTAGCGGCACTATTCCTGAGTTGAACGATCAATCCTCCGGTACTTGTCACTATACTATACTACAACGATCAGGTACACTGCCTGGTGGGGGTTGTAAACTTCAGATCCCTCGAGAGGTAAAGTTTGGTGTGATTCCCACGTATCATTAACTTCAATTAACACAATATTATTGATTAACTAAGGTGGTGTTTGTTTTTTAAGAGGCTCTGAATCTGAATCTGAATCTGAGGCGTAAATGTTTGAATTTGATCGCATCTGAACGGGAAAAAAAACTCATGTTTGAACCGCACATTTGCTTGCTTGTACTATTTTTTTTTTTTTTTTTTTTTTTTTTTGTCAGCAAGAGGCATTCAGACACCCCTCTCAAGTCTAGACCATTAAGATCTTACTGTCTCTGAACGCGTCTGAACGGGAAAAAAATGGTCTGAACGACCAAAATGTCTGACCTCGTCAGAACGGTTCAGATTAAGAGGCTGTTAAGAGCCTCTTTATGAAAAACAAACACCACCTAAGCTAAGGTTTGACATTTGAATTGGGGGAAAATTTTGAATGGAAATTGGAAAGTCAACTAGTTAGTTTAATGAGAGGGTCAACATGTTATATAGTGGGGGACCAAATCCTAATCAGCTTTGCCTAGTCAGATAATACATACGTTAGTCACATTAATTTTAAAAAAATGACGTGTCGATCAATATACTATTTTTAGCCGGTAGCTGGTTGCCAAATTTGCTAGAACGTGAAGAATTTGAAACTTTTATTTACTAGATTGGTAATTTGTAAAGTTCGTTTACTAACTCACGATACTAATTTTACTACAACGATAATACTATATAGATACATACAAACAACAACTTCAAATCTATTGCACCATAACAATAGACAGCATGTACATCATATAACTTCTCCTAAAAAAAAGTGAAACATGATCCATAAATGTATATTACCCTGCTATAAAAGAGTTACATATAGCTTCTTATTAGTATGTCTCTACGCGATGGTAGTGGGGACATATGGCGTAAAACAAATATCATGAGTATTCAACTCAAATGTACATAATTGAAATACCTTTGTGACCATTTCTCACATTTTTTTAGCCGTCCTTAAATATTTACCTAGTGAAGTTTGAACTATACACATTTGGATAAGACATCGCGTGTCTAACCATTAACCTAGGCCACTTTGGTGATGTTTTTCTCATGCCAATAGTTGTTAGTAAATTATATTTGTAGCAAAGCGTGAACTAACAAACCTTGTTTACGACAAAAAACTAATGAAAGGTTTATATTATGTACGGTTTCTATTATTTGAAAAAACCAAATTTTACAATGGACAATTTGAGTTGCCTCGAACATTTTACATTTTGATAAAATCAAGTATGTACAGGATCTATCCTTTTGGTGATTCATAAAAAAGGAGCATTTTCGAAGCGGATGTGGCTCGAACTCGTGACCTGCTCACATTCAAAGTAACAAACACCATGCTTTTACCACTACAACAAACAAAATACCTGATGAAAATTTTACTATAATACCTACATACATAGAGCAAATCTATAACACATGTACATGAGCACACCGTATAACTTTCTTCTTACAAAAAGTGAAACATGGTCTATATAAAAATTATCTGCTTCAAAACGAGTTGATAAGAGTTGCTGCTTAAAGTGGTTAAAACTAAATAACTTGCGTGTATCGTCTTATTAATTAATGTCTTCAAAAAGAGTTGATAAAAATGTCGTGCTTCAATTATTATCTTACGCGATTTACCTCTTTCACATTAGACATAAACCAGTCAGTGACCGCAAGAAGGTAACTTGATAGTTGATATAGAAGGATAGCCAAAGAATAGTTCTTGGTATCTTAATGGCTAACTTTATCTTATATATCTCGTACATATATCATCTTTTATATAATAAAATAAAAACTCAATTGGGAACTTTCATATTTTAGAAAAAAAAAAATATTTTCTTATTATGTAATAATTGAATTATTATTTTTTAATTTATAAATTTATAAATTCGTTTTGTTGATATACAACACAAGTATAAGATAAATACAAAATATATAGATAACAAAGCAACTAACAATAGCATTAAACTTTTTAAATGATTATCTTTAATAATAAAAAACTATAATTAAAAATTATAAATAAAACAAAACAAAACAAAGATTAAATTATTTTTTTTAATAAATAAAAATATATCGTTCAAAAAAAAATTTAAACACTCGCGCGTGCGCGGGCATTATAACTAGTACTAGATATATCAAAAACATTTGGTTCTTAAACAAAAGTGATCAAACAATGATTGTATGTTTTTATACATAAACCCAAACCAAATACATGCAGGATCTTTGTGGATGTAAAAAAAATTCGAAACTTCAAAAAATGATGACTTGTTGCTCAGGTGACTTGAACTCAAGACCTTTCACCTGAAGGTGTAAGAACTAAGCTTTTGCCACTCCACCAACACATCACCATGCTACTTTTATTACAACAATAATACTATATAGACAGCACGTACATCGTATAACTTCTCCAAAAAATAAAAAAATTACACATAGTCCATAAATGTATTATTACCCTGCTTAAAATTGATAAAAGTTACTCCTTCAATTGGTCAAAACCAATAAAAATCGCATATAGCTTCTTACTAATATGTCTTCGCGCGATGGTAGTAGGGACATAAGGCGTAAAACAAATATCATGAGTTCAAACATGGTCGTTGTTTTCCTTTAATCATGATGTTACGCCATTTACCTTTTTCATATTAGCCGTAAGTCAGGACCACAGGAAGGTAACTTGATATAGAAGGATAGCCAAAGAATAGTTCTTGGTATCTTTATGGCTAACTTTATCTTACATGTCTTGTATATATATCACAAGATCAAAAACATTTGGTTCTCAAACAAGATCAGTGATCAAAGACTCTTTCACCAATGGCCACTCTTCTTTCATCTTCATCCTCTCTCCTCTTCACAAAAATCTCTCCCACATCTCTCTCTCCACAATCTCTCTGCTCCTCAATCTCTCTGTCATCCTCTTCTTCATTATCTTCATCCATATCTCTTTCAGCTAAGTCTCTCTCATTGTCATCTTCTAGCAGAAGAGTATCTTTGTCAGCTTTTACAGTTAAGGCTAGTGGTGCTGAGAAGAAGAAAGTGCTCATTGTGAATACTAATAGTGGTGGTCATGCTGTCATTGGTTTTTACTTTGCTAAGGAGCTTTTGAGTGGTGGTCATGATGTTACTGTTCTTACTGTTGGTGATGAAGGGTCTGATAAGATGAAGAAGCCTCCATTTAGTAGATTTAATGTAAATGTTGCCTAGTTCATTTTTGTGTATATTTAAGTTTTTATTAATCTTTTTTGTGTTATGGTTTATGGGTATTTTGGATTATAATCAGTTTTCGCATAAAAATGTGATTTTTTTTGTGGGAATTTTCAAGAAAATATGGATGGTGAACTTTTAATCAGTTTTAGCATAAAAATACTCTTGTGACTTTTAACTATCATTAGTTGTTTAATCTTGTACATAATTTTAAGTCGCACTAACTAGCTAGTAAGCGCACATTTAAACACCAGCGAATCAGCAGATATGCATCAGCCTATAGCTAATTTGAACATGTTTTAGCATAAAAAAAATTGGTCTTTTTATGGCATTTGCTTAAGAATAAGTTATGGGTGTTTTGTAGGAAATTACAGAAAGTGGTGGTAAGACAGTATGGGGTGAACCTAGCGCAATTGGGACAGTTTTAGAAGGATCGACATTTGATGTTGTTTTGGATAACAATGGCAAAGATTTGGATACCGTCAAGTAAGTTTTAGTCATATTAGATATTACGATGAGAATTTGAAGTTTCAACTTATATGACTTGTTCTGTTTTCATGTTGACCCATTTAATCTGCTAGAAATAAGTTTCTTATAATCCCAATAGACCAAAAAGATAGACCACCCGATCACATAAGCTAACTCCTCCATGACTCGGTCACTAATCATGGAATGTTGATTACTTGCAGGCCAGTGGTAGATTGGGCAAAAAGCTCAGGTGCAGGACAGTTTTTGTTCATCAGCAGTGCTGGTATTTATAAGCAAACTGAAGAGCCACCACATGTTGAAGGGGTACTCATCTCGCTCTTCAATCATTTCATGTCTTCTAAATGCAGCCTTTATAATCGTTCAAGATGCTGATCAAACGTGTAACATATTTTAAAATTCACAGGACACTGTCAAGGCTGATGCTGGTCATGTTGCAGTGGAGAAATATCTTTCTGAGGTTTTCGGAAACTGGGCAAGCTTTCGCCCACAATACATGATTGGCTCCGGCAACAACAAAGATTGTGAAGAGTGGTTCTTTGATCGTAAGTCTCAGCTCATACTTTGGGTCCAAAATATGGGTGGACAAATAGGTGATAACTAAACCAAGTCGAAACAAGTGATTTTGGTACCAGTCGAATCATGTTGACCCACAACACTTCTTTAGTTCTTTACACAATTGTTATCAAGTTTTCATAGGTTTAGAAATAGTTAAACCACCAAACTCTCACCAATATGGGGGTTTAACACCTAAACCTTTTTTCTAGTTCATTCCCTCAACTTTCTGGTTCATTTCTGCTTTTTGAGAACTAAACCTCTTGTGAAACAGGTATTGTGAGGGGCAGACCAGTTCCGATTCCAGGCTCTGGTATGCAACTAACAAACATCTCACATGTTAGGGATTTATCATCTATGCTAACAAAAGCAGTCGAGAATCCAACCGCTGCAAGTGGTATTATCTTCAACTGTGTCAGTGATCGAGCTGTGACTCTAGACGGAATGGCTAAACTCTGTGCTAAAGCAGCAGGTTTACCAGTCGAGATTGTGCACTATGATCCAAAAACCATAGGCAGTGACGCAAAGAAAGCTTTCCCCTTCCGTAATATGGTATGAATATACATTTTCTTCGGCACAACTTCAGCTCATTAAAGCACAAGTTAATAACAGTTTTTATTGTGGTTTTTGCAGCATTTTTATGCAGAACCACGAGCTGCAAAGGATCTTTTAGGATGGCAAAGTGCCACAAATTTACCCGAGGATTTGAAAGAGAGATACGAAGAGTATGTAAAGATAGGGAGAGACAAGAAGGACATCAAATTCGATATTGATGATAAGATCTTAGAAACACTAAAAGCCCCGGTTGCAGTCTGATGAGTTTATTTTTATTTTCGACACCTTGAATGATGGAAGATGTAATCAAAATATTATGTGCCTAGTGTTATATTGCGTCAAAGGTGTATTTGTAATCAATTTTTTCTAAGAAATAAGACTCGCATATAGAGACAACATCCTCTGCACATGTACATATGAAGACTGATTTTATCACTGACGGGTCAAATATGAAACTCAAAATACTAGGAAAATAAAGTAGGTTAAATGAAAAGAAAGTAACCCAGAGGTGTTGAACCTTTTACCGCCTTGATGGCAAACTGCTGTTGAATAGAGGAAAAAGGAGAGTTACCTGATGGGTGCGCTGCAAGCCATATCTAATCCAAACGCGTCTTTCAACAAGTGACCCTACAAGCAGCACAACCTTGAATCCAGCAAAGAACATGCCAATCGAACGATATAGTGTTTTAAAGAGTTATAGTTCTCATTTCGAAACGAAGATCAGAATTTCAAAAATACCAAGATCTCGTGGAGTTGTAATAATACAAGTACCAATACCCCAGAGGTGTGTATATAGATTAGATTAGAAACATATCAATAATCCCAAGACTAGATAAAATTCTGAAAACATGTGGAATACATCTTCTACTATAACAAAACGATCATATGAAAACACAACCCTATTCTTCCTGCTTGATTTCAAGATCCTTAAGCTTCGACTCCAATTCACCTTCATCATCCTCTTCCTCCTCTTCTTCTTCTTCTTCTTCATCCTCATCATCATAATCTTCACCTTCAGGGTCATTCTCGTCCAAAGGACCAAGAACGCTCGGTAAATTCTTGAATATCTCTTTCACATTATCAACACCTTCATCAGATAAAAAGTTTCCATTGATATTCAGCAGCTTAAATCCCGATTTACCCACAACAGCCTGTGACAAAACACGGGCACCAGCTGTTCTGATAGCATTAGTACTCAAGTCAACTTCGATCAACCGGTCAAACCCATCTTTGATGGCATTAGCAATCACTATCGCACCTTCATCCTTCAACTCATTCTCGGATAAAATCAATTTGGTCAAAGATGACTTTTTTGATGTAATACACGAAGCTAAAGCGGGAGCTGCTTTATAAGTAAAGTTGTTTCCTGCCATCTCGAGTACTTCAAGAGCAGATTCTGAGTTTTTCAAAGCATTCACGAGGGCTAAAGTTCCCTCATCCTCTAAATTTAAGTAACTGAGATAAATTTCTGTGAGATTAACAAAGACGGGAATAGATTGACTCAAAGCAATCCCGGCTTCAACTCCAAACATATTGTCACGAAGATCAAGTTTCTTCAGATTCTTACAAGTCTCAAGGGCTTCAGCCAACGCGACCCCACCTTCGGAACCAACCCTTGTCGATGAACATCGGAAGTCTTCCAGTAAAGGGGATTCTTTCACGAGTTGAGCTATAGCAATTGCCCCTTCGTCACCGGTCATATTGTTATGAAAATGAAGAACTTTTAATTTTTTGGTTGACGGTATTAATTCACAAACGGCCTTTGCTGCTTCTTCAGAAATACCATCGTTCATCAGATACAACTCTTCGAGGTTACCTTGTGAAGCTAAAAGCTGGCCAAATGCCCTGACTCCCTTTTCCCCCAATGCATTATTCGAAAGGTTAAGATACTTTAGTTCAGATTCTTCAAGGGATTCTGAAAATATCGTCATAACTTCAAGAGCTTCCGCTTCAGGTCTCCCGGCAATAAAATCCGATAAGTCAACTTCAGTCAACTGTTTATTAATAGAGGACAATATAGGAGCAGCAACATGAGCTGCACCCAACCCGAAACTTCTATTACTAAAGCAAATCTTTGTGAATTTGTTTCCAGGCTCAGTTAATGGTTTTAGAAGTTCTTTAGCTTCGTCTGGTTCAATGAAGGCCCGGGCCCCACCAGATATGTCAAAGAACATTTCGTGAGTTTCGGTAACAGGTTCAGGTTTGAACTCGAGTATGGGTTCTTGGTCGCCTTTTTGGCCAGGGCCTTTTTTAACAGCTTCAACAATGAGTGAACTGGATTCTTTAGCATAAACTTGTACAGCAGATGCTCCATCGCCATCTGGTTCTTTTTCAAAGTGTTGGTTTGCGGTTTCAAAGGCTGAAGAATCAATTTGTTTAGCTCGTTCTTCAGCTTCTTCTTTGCTTATAAGACCGTATTTTCTAGATAATAAGGACGGTGTCGTAAGTCTTTTTAATATACGTTCCACAAGTAAAAGGCGAGTCTTATGGCTAGGAGGCCATAGTTTAATTGACCGCAAGCGATTGGCTGTGGTGGACTCCATCGATAAGACGACAACCAACCTGCAGTCATACATTACAAGTGTACTTAGTCTTAACTTATAATCAAAACGGATAAATCAGATTAGTTGGCCCACCAACCATTTTTTTAATGATTTCAAAGATAACTAACATCTCAAATATGATTACTAACCTATTTGTCAAAGAAGTGAAATCTGAGTTAAGCCCTTTATTTAATGTTTTTATCTTTTTGAATGGCAAATTTTTCACACACTTTGTACCACTTATCGCACACAGTTTCAGAGCGCTAGGTATGGTCAGGGACGGACTTAGAGTGTAAGTATGGGGGCCGGTGCCCCCCATGGCTAGCCGAAAAAGTTGAAATTTTAGTGTAATTTTTTTAAAATTTTGACCTTTTTTCGAAAGTGACCCCCACCCAAAACTCAAATTGCCCCCCACCCACATACTAAAATCTAACATTCAACGCTCTAAAGCCTTATAAATCATTCATCTATAAGTAAAAATACTCGATTTATCATTACGATCTTATTTTTATTTTATTTTTCCGCATTTTGTTGTTATGTTCAAAAAAAAAATTTTGCCCCCCACATCCATTTTTCCTGGGTCCGTCACTGGGTATGGTGGCTCAAGCCAAAGAGGCACCTGTGCGCCACGTCATGCCATCTCACCATTTCCCCTTTTCACTTCCCTCATCACTCACACACCAAAAAACCCACTCACTAATCACTCAAGCCAAAACCCCCCTTTTGGGACCCACGATACCCAATTAAAATACAAAAAACCAACTATAAAAAAAGCAAAAAGTTTTCTGTTTGGCGCAAGCCAAATCCGTTGGGTTTGGCTCAAGCCAAAACCTTGCCACGTATGAATGGCATTTGTGTGGCACCACCTTACCTTGCTCTCTCATACATGTCTCTAATGAAACTTGTACCCACAACCCCTTAAGGGCCTTAACTAGCGGCATACTCATATACCACTGGACCAACCGTTTACTAGTGGGCCAATTTTTTAAATTAAGGAGTCGATCCTCTAACTGATCGATACTAAAATCATAGAAAGCAAATAATTGCCATTTTTAGTAGTTTAACAATATTTACAGCACGCGTCAAATGATAGAACATAGAAGATGTGATTTACTGACTTAAGATCAAATGGTAATAAAAATGCTCTTAGATGTAATATTCATTGTTCTATAGTGAATAAATAATTTTTTTGCACTTTTTGATTCATGATTTTTATTACACGACATTATTGGATTCTTAGGGTATTTTCGGCAAGGACTTGTCAGAGCATTCAGAAGCATTTAGCATTTAGTCTTTTAGAGTTTTAAATCGAAAGCTCAAAGAGCGTTTGCTACTTTTCAAACGCTTATTGAAGAAGCGTTTAGCTTTTACGTCATTTTACACTTTATAAATTATAATCACTAATACAGCTGCATTACTAAACACTTTTATAAAACAAACAGTTACTCGCTAATTTTACCAAACATACCGTGCCATAATGACTTTCAAAGCACACATTCATCACCATAAAATAAATAAAGATACATTTACAATCATTTTTCTATAAACGGTTCATTAAGAGCAGATACTAAATTTACATAAAAAATATAATACAATAATAATAATAAATAAATAAATAAAAATCAGTTAATAGATATTAATAATCACGCATTGATATAATTTAAACTGATTAAATGTAATGAAGTAAAAATGAAAAGTTACCAGCGGTGAATTAATGTGTGAGAGAAGTGATCGCAGAGTAAATTTTTGTAACCGCCGCCGAAATGAACCCTAAATAAAATATTTTCAAAATTTGAATAAAGGCTGATATGTTTTTGTATGGGCTGGGCTGTTGTTAGTTTAAACTAGTGTTGGTATTATTGGGCTGGATTAAGTAGTTGTCCGGAAATCATAGGTTAAGGACTTATTTCGATAGCAAGTTATTTAGATTGTTAATAGTATTTGTATGAATTAACTAGCGAGACTTGTGAGAACCATCTTATCTGTGAGAAACTGAGAGAAATCATCAAAAATATATGTGCACGCTTTCAATAATTGTAGTTTTGCACATATGTTCTAAAAACGACATATATGTTTTTTTAAAAACATAATTGTTCTAAAGAATTTGATAAGAAATTGAAAATACAAAATTTTTCTTTGAAAGTGTGCATGTATGTTCTTATAAGGTGTGCAACGACAATATTGCGGCCATGTATAAGGTTTTTGTGAAAAAAGATGATGAATTCATGATGATATTGAAGAACATATGTGGATACTTACGATTATTGATGATTTGCACGTATTTTTATTTTATTTTAAAATGCGTGCATGTATATTTTTTGTAGTTCTCTCAGTTCTCACAAGAAAGTCTCCCGAATTAACTACTAATCATTCATTTTTTCATTAAAAAGGAAAAACCGCTTTCCATTTTTATCTTAAAACTAAAAGATCTCGTAAATGGTAAAGCGTTAAGCGACGAGAAATACGCCATCGCGATGATAATTTTTTTATCTTGCAGTAGATGGACACTTCGATATATTTTTGACAAACTTTCTCTTTGAAGTTTTTTTAATGCTGAAATTTATGCTGTGAAAATAACATGTGATTTGTTCTTTTAAAAATCACGTGTTATTTCACAAATGACATGTGATTTTTAAAATAACAAATAAACTCTGATTTTACAAATCATATGTGATTTTTCAGGGCGTAAATTTCAACACTCAAAAAAAAACTCGAAAAACAAGTTTGTCGAAAGTATATCGAAATTCCTCTCTATAGAAAGATGATTAAATTCCCTTATAAATCTTTTCATGTATTAATTAGCGGTTTGTGAGATATTTAATGTTTAAAATGAACGATGAAAATGTACTTTTTTTTTAGTTTGATGAAAAAATTAATGTTGGTGATTCGTTTATTAAATCTCTATATAATATCTAACTCTTGTTTTGATGAAAAGAAGCAGCATAAAATGAGTCGATCTAAGTTACGTTATAACGATAGTAGCTAGGGTAAAAAATGGTTAATGGTTACAACTTTTAGTAAAATATATATGTTGTAACTATAACACTTGTCCTGTTTAAAGTAACATTTTAGACGGGTGATTTACAATATTATCTAGTTTGGGTAAAAACACTTTAGCATATTGATCTTGATTCAACCGGGCATGAGAATGCAAGTGCCGAAATCAAATGAGCGTGCGCTAAGGACTTCTTTTTACATTTGTGTTAGGTTCAAAAGAAGTTAGTTAGATACTTCTATAGATAAAAGCATGAGAGTCGTTGACTTAACGTTTATAGCCCTTCTCAGTAAGGCTTCGGCTCTATGATGACGCTTTGCTAACTCCAAGCGCATCGCTATGAGATTCTAGCTTCACTGATGTTTGTTAAATGCTAAAGCTTCACACTGAAGGTTAGCTTTTTCTTATCACAGCTACTTTTTAAGTGTTTAACAAACATGTAAGAACAATGCATAATTGTTACATGTTTGAGCAAGAAGAATAATATATAATTTTCTCTTCATTTTGTTATGGATAAAAAGTTCTTTAAAAACTATCAATATCTTCTTTTTGGACGTATGTAATCTTTTATGAAAAATGATTATTTTTTTTTAGATTGATATTTTTAGCTATCTTATAATATGGGCAAATTACTTGAAAATGTATGCAACTTACCTCTTTTTCCCATTGTATGTAGCTTTCTTTTTTTTTTAACATTCTGTCACTAAACTCGCTAAATCCGTCCTTTGTGTGTAGCAAATGACTCGTTTGACCAGTACCCGGTTGCAACAACCATTATCACTACCACGTGTGTAAATAATTTACACGGTGTTATTTCCACCTTGGCACAAGAGAACAATATTATCCTTTATAAACAAGGACGACACACACATTGGACCACACATATCTGCTATCACATTCCATTTTCCCCCTTTTCACCCGACCAAACCCTAATTTTAAATATTTATCAATTGAGTGTCGTTTTCAATAAATAACTGAAATTGATTGGTGCACAAGGTACCCTTTTTATATTCTCTTTGTCCCCTTTATTATTTTAGTTGTATTAAAGTATTACAATATTGTACGGATTATGTTTCTTATTGCGAAAAATTAATGTTTTTACCAATTTTTTTACAGGATGACACCATCTGGGTCTGATGCGTTGTGGTTTGATCTTCACCACGATGGTGTGTTTTATTTTCTTCCACTTAGGTATGAAAACGGCCTTGTTTATCAATGGAAGTTGTATAAGGATAGGAAATTAGACTATAAGAGTATGTGTGAGCATCTTATGGATATGACAGGCCATCCAGGATTTGCTGGTTTGTATTTCTGCTTACAAGAATGTAAACTAGAAATAGAACTGAAAATCATTGAAACTGATGTTGATGTTGCTTCAATGTATGCATTTGGTGAATCATATGGCAAGTTAAACATATACATGACTCATGTTCACCAAAACTTGGCAGAGTTTTATTTTCAAAATCTTTGCATGGAACAATATGGGGATGGGGAAACATCTAGGTTGGGGATTCATGAAATTATGGTAAAAGATGCTTCTAATATGACTATAGATGAACTAGTTGCATGGGCTGAAGAAGATGCGCAAAGACGTTATACACCAGATAAGTTAACACCTAAGAAAGTAGTTAATTGTGTGGATGATGATGAGGATACCCTTCTTAGGGATCTAGTTGTCAGCCCTATTGCTAGGCGTAAGTTGTTGGGTAAAAAGGGCAGCCCAAACCCTAGTTTGAAGCGTAAGTTGTTTGATAAGGAAAAAATTCCAGTGAGTGATGATGGTAATACAGTTAAGAAAGCCATGGATAGGGGTAAAGCTAAGATGGTAGAACAAGACCGTCCTCCTAAGTTACCTGTTCGTAGGAATAAAGGGATAGTTATTCAAGATAATGATAACCCAAGTGTAATGCAAAGTGATACAAGTAGTGATTCAGAAAGTGATCCATCACTAAGCATTAACTTTAGTTTGTATAGTGATAGTGAGAGCGAGTACTCAGATAAGTCCGTTGATTACTTGTCAGAGGGTGAAGATGACCTGCGAGAACTTAGGAAGCGAAGAAGTGAATCAAAGAAGGAATCTAAGTCTACAAATAAACAAGCAGGGGAAAGTACTTCTAGTGGGATTAGGCAAAAAAGAGCATATACAGTTGGTGATAGTGAAACTGTGATTGAGCACGAAGATTTTATGGATGAGTTAATGAGAAAGTTGAGTAGTAATGGTGATGATATGACTGATCCATTCACTATTGTTGAGTCTATAGTTGATAAATTTCCCATACATGATGCTGACACTCATTGGAAGATGCGAAAACCCAAGGTAATACATTACTTGCAATGACATGATTTACTCATAATTAACTTAAGTTCAACCCATTCCCATACTTATCACTATATGTTTCTGTTATTTGGTAGGTTGGTGAGAAGTTTGTTGATGTGGAACAACTTAAAGAGTGCCTTACGTACTATGCTCTTGCCAATGGTTTCTCTTTATGGTACTACAGAAGTTCAAAGAAACAACTCATTGCAAGATGTGGTTTACGACCAGAAAGGATTAAAGATCCAGAGAAAGGTAAGCAAAGCAAGTGGAAAAGATACCCAAGTAGTGAAGAGGTTCCTACTTCAAAGTGTCCATGGAGATGTTATGGTAAGGAGATGACCACCGAGAATTCTTTCCAGGTAGTATCTCTAGATGATGAACATAATTGTGTTAGGCATTTTAAGTATGGATCATTAGTTAACTACAAATGGGTGGGTAAGCATTTTGGTATTAAGATTAGGCAAAATCCTGAGATTAAGTTGCATGAAATAGCTGAGTTAGTCATGAAGAAATACAAGTTCATAGTTAGCCCAAATGTTTGTAGGAATGCTAAAAGGTGGGCTTTGAATGAAGGGGAAACAGCTAATGAGGACCATTACAGTTTACTTTGGTCATATGGGAAGGCTATTTTACAGACAAATCCAGGTTCTACGGTACAAATTGGAGTCACAAAAAATCCAGACGATAAAACATATTTTGATAGAATCTACATTTGTTTAAAGGGTTTGAAAGATGGATGGAAGTTGGGTTGTAGAAAGATTGTAGCTTTAGATGGGTGTTTTCTAAAGAAGCCAAATGTAGGTGAAATCTTGACTGCCATTGGTCGCGACGCAAACAATCACATATTTCCAGTAGCATGGGCAGTCGTAAATGTGGAAAACAAGGACAACTGGAGTTGGTTTCAAGACTTACTTGGGAAGGATCTTGATATGCCTACTGGTAATGGATTGACCCTCATGTCTGATCAACACAAGGTAAGTATGCCTACTTGTAATTGATATTGCTAACTGTTATTTGAATGATTAGTTGTTATGTATTTATATTGGTTGTTACTTGTTTGTTAAGGACTGATTGAAGCCGTAAAAGATGTGATGCCACACGCTGAGCATAGACAATGTGCGAGGCACATCTATGAAGGGTTTAGGAAGCAGTATAGTGGTCTTGAGTTCAGGTTATTGTTTTGGGGTGCTTCAAAGGCTACATACACTGGAAGGTTTAACAAAGTCATGGAGAAAATCAAGAAAGCCAACCAAAATGCGTATGATTATCTGATAAAGAAAGATCCAAAAACATGGTCAAGGGCATATTTCCATATCGGTACAAACTGTGAAGCTGTTGAAAATGGATTTAGTGAGTGTTTTAACTCGGTAATTTTAACGGTGAGGAATAAGCCAATAATAACCATGCTTGAAGGTATACGAGTAATTGTTTTGGAGAGAATGAACACAATGAGGAGGATCTGCGATAAATGGACTGAAGATATCTGTCCTAACATACAGAAAAGGCTAGAAATAACGAAAGATCAAGTGAGGTATATACTGAAGCACATTTTCTTTACAACATAACTTACAACTAACATTTTAGGATATATGTCATAACCAAAATAAGTTTCTTTCATACAGGTTTTGGCATGTTATACCTACTGGTGGAGGCTTGTTTGAGGAGAGGAACGGGTGTGAAGCATTTGGTGTTGATGAGCAGCGTAGAACATGCTCGTGTCGATTATGGCAGCTTTCTGGTTTGCCTTGTGCTCATGCAATTGCAGTTATATTCAAGGTAAATAGATTTGCTGAGGAGTATGTACCATCATGTTTTAGGAAAAAAAGTTTCGTTGATGCATACCACCAATATTTGAATCCTGTTGGAGGTATGTCCTTTTGGCCTGACACTAGTGAATTGTCTAGGATATTGCCGCCTATAACTCAGAAAATGCCTGGTAGGCCTAGAAAGAAACGTATTAGGGCAGCCAATGAAAACAAAACCACAAACAGGGTATCTAGGACTGGCGTAACCATGACATGTTCAAATTGTCAACAAAAAGGGCACAATAAAAAAGGTTGTCAAAATCCAACTATAATAGTACCACCCAAACCACCATCTAAGAAAGGTAGGCCAAGGAAGACACCAACTGTAGAACCTTCACTCATAGATGAAGATGAGGTACTTAACACAGAATCATTTGTTGCACCTCAAGAAATACCATTTGAAGAACCTTTAGGAGCAGAACATGTAGAGGGTTCGGGTCACTTTGGTTCTGATCAGGCTAATTTTGGGGTGGGTACAAGTCATGGAATTGGTTCAAGTCATGTTATGGGTTCAACTCACAAACCAAAGGTTAAGAATACTAAAAAAAATGGGGGATCTGGGTATAACAAGAATAAAGTTCCAGCTGCTAGGTTTAGTAGATTGGGTAGGTGGTTGGGTTTAGGAGAAAGTGATGGGGGATCAGATACAATTGAGGATTCAAACACAGAACCCACAGATAATCACCGTAACCTTGCTGGTGGTTCTTTTCAAGCAACTCAAGACATCCCCAACCTCTCAAGAGTTGTACCAACACAAAATAGTCAAGTTGCAACAAATGCAGGGCAAAGAAATGCAGAAGTTGAGGAACCAGTTCAACCAAGACCAAGAAGGATTTTAAACTTGATCAGACCAAGAGCACCAAGTGAAAGGATTTTGAAGAAAAAATTGGCCAAGAATCTACATGGAGTTGGTTCATCAAGCTCCAGTGCTTTGGATTTGGAGTAGCATTTAAAATGTTGTATGTTTATCTTAGTATTAAGAACAATCATGCACTTCTTTTGTATCTATGTCTTGTGAAAGTACTGAGATGTGAAGATGTATGCTAAACTATGCAGTGCACTTCTTTTGTATGCATGTCTTGTGCACTTGAACAATAGCTTTGTAGGATCCTGTAAAATCAGTCATATGTGACTGTAAACTTTATGCCCTCCTTTTGTACATCTATATTATGGATCCTTTTGTACATCTATATTATGCACTCCTTTTGTCATATGTGCCTGTAAACTTGTAGCAACCAAAAGTTGTAGCAACCAAATGATTCTGTGAAATAAAAGTTGTAAACATACATTACATTAACATTCAAAATGTTTACATAACTTGTTTACAACCACCATTACAACTTAACAACCATTACTAGCAACAAAAGCAATACATGTCAACAGCAAACCTAGGAGCTTACTGCTATAACAACCCTACAACAAACCTAATACATTATTGCTAAAACAAAAGCAATGAACACAGCAATGAAACTGAGAACTAAGAAGACTTTGTCATGAACTTGCATTTTTGACTTGATAAAAGTCAAATCCTCCATCATTTTCATCATATCAGCTTGTGAAACTGCAACTTCATTCAAATTTGATCTCTTCCCCATGTTCTTGTATTTCATCTTGTCATTATGTTCCTTGAACAACAAACACTTGTAATAATCACTTGGAAGCTCTGGGTCTGTGAAGCCATAAAACTTACATTTCTTGTACTTGTCCTACCAAGTTAGTGGGTTACAATCATAGGTTAAACATTGCATACAAATACCAAGTATAATAAAATCAAACAAAAAAACTCTTACATAAATTGGACATGCTTTGAATCGTCTACCAGGATTTGTTATGGTCCAAGCGACTTGTTCTTCAACTGGTAATGGGTTTTTACATTCGCAATGTGTAGCATTTTGATAATACTCAATGGTCTTTTGATTGGATTTGGAAGTATAAGAAGAAGAGGAGGCCATGGATTAGGGTTAGTGGGGGCTGTGAATTAGGTGGAAAAGAGGAAGAAAATGAATTAGGGTTAGTGGGGGCATGTGGGTATTTATTTTTGCCCAAATAAAAATAAATGAAAAAAGTATATATTGGTGATATGGCATGTAACCGGATCCACGTCAGATGAACTGGTCAAACGAGTCACTTGCTACACACAAAGGACGGATTTAGCGAGTTTAGTGACAGAATGTTAAAAAAAAAAAAAAAAAAAAAAAAAAAAACTACATACAATGGGAAAAAGTGGTAAGTTGCATACATTTTCAAGTAATTTGCCCTTATAATATTTATAGCACAAATCTATCTCACATATCATAAGCAGGACGTGAATACACAACTATTTAGTTAAGAAGCTTCACATAACATGAGATACCATTGGAATACAAGCTATTTGGTTTCGATAAATGTACATATGGAATAATTATGCATATAATTTCCTCTTTGGTTTTGATAAATGTCCATTCTTAATTTAGACCACAGCTAAGAGTTGACAAGAGTATAGAATGACATAACACACGACATGTCAATTTATTGTTTATATATTACTGCACTACTTGAAAACATTTTAAAACACCGACAAGATATAACCTCATGTGTCAAGTGTAGTCTATCATAACATCATAATGACTTGGAATCTTTTAGTTCGGAATATATAATAAAGAAACAATCATTGTATAAAAATCTCTAGAACAAATACTCGAAATCAAAACACATAAGGGTTTAACCGAGAACACCTGCCTTGAAACATCCTATAGATGGTTGACGGAATTTTGACACAACCTTTTGCAAACTTACTTAGCCAGACAACCATTTGATGTCATGGCATGCATGTTACATGATACAAGCGACAAGGTAGGTACGTACATACTCTTAAACATCATTAGTAATGTAAAAAAGAAACCATTGTCTTACACAGATTATTGATACCGTGTAAAAGTCTGTTTTCACAACAAGAAAAAGTTTGACGAGGACGCCCATATTCTCGTCAAAGGTCAAAAATGTTCTACTTGCAAACTTTGACTGTGGAAAAAAAAGGAGAAAATTTGACCAAAACTTTTAGCGATGACATGTCCTCACCAAAAGTTATGAGTTTATTTTACTTTTTCCCACTATTTCATTATGCATTGTCCTTGCCAAAGGTCAGGTGGGCCCGAACTTTGACTGAGGAACTCGATGGGCCATACACATCGTCGCCAAAAGCCTCAAATTGTCGTCGCCAAAGTATTAGTGACGAGGTTATAGCTAAGATAGTTTGACGAGGACAAATTATCGCCAAAGACCTTTCGCGAGAACTTGTTCTCGCCAAAAAGGTCAAAATGTCTTTTAATTTCAATGGGGCCGAATCACTAAACACGATACTTTAGTGAAAACTCATTTCATACAAGTTATGTAAAAATTTATGTAAATTACTCAAGTCAATTGCCAAACGACATATTCAACTACGTATGTAAAATTTAGTACTAATACGAGTTAGGTATATGTTGGGTGAAAAGAGGTTAATAACCGGTAACCGTGGACCGGCCCACAATCGGCTGACATTCTATAATGTGGGGCATACATGACTCACTTAGTGATTATGGTTATGGGGGTCAAAGATTGAACCTTGATCTTATACTTGTTGGGTGCAAAGATGTCCTCATTTATTATCAACTGAGCTACAAATCATTGACAGTTTGGTATATGTATATTACTCAAGTAAGAAGTTAGTAAACATTTTTATAAAAAATAAATAAATAAATAAAATACATAAATAAAGAGGAAAATCCAATTTTACATTCCAAGTTCTTACTCACAAGTCACATGACAAAATAAGTAACTTATTGGGATATTATATGACCACCGACAATTCGTCATATATCGACTTCCATGTTCATTACTCTACCCACCGCCCCATACCTAAATTTTAATTGCATTATACATATATACTTTCTTTATATATTTCTTGAACCATTATAAATATATTAAAAGCCCAGGATTTTACTGTAGCAGTTGTGCTTCAAAGAGTTGTACCGCACAGTTGACTAAACAGTAACATTTGTGTTGTCCCATGTTGCACGTACTGTAGCATATGTACTGTAGCACTTTTTTTTTTTTTTTTTTTTTGTGAAACTATGAATAATTTTCCTTAAATAAAAAAATACAAAACTTGCACAAAAACATTTTATTATGCGGTCATTCATTTTTGTTTAAAAAAAAACAAATAACAAAAACAATACAAAACAAAAATACAAAGAAAAATACAACACTATAAAAAAAATAACAAATTCGCGGCAAAGCGCGGGCTACCCCGCTTGTTATACTTATATACTAAAAATCAGTGAGAGGTACTGTAGCAAACACTGTAGCAACAGTGTTTGCTACAGTGGTTATAACAGTGAATTTGAGGGGTGCGTACTGTAGCAAGGTACTGTAGCACTGCTGTTCATCGTTTTTTTTTTTTTTTTTTTTTTTACTTTTCACTTTCCACTTTTTTAATTTTTGACCATGAGGTTATATATTTAACAAAAACAGTACCTCAGGTTAAATTATAATTTCAAAGATAATCCCAAAGGACTAACTTTGCAACATATCGATCCCGTTAAAAATTACTGTTCATTCGTTAAAAACACTGTTCACCAGTTTTTTTTTTTTTTTTTTTTTTTTTACACCACCTCTGGTTAATTTTTAATTTCAAGAGTACTCGCGGTTATCGATCTTTTGCAAATTTAGTCCTTAATAACAAAAATAATTTTTTTCAATCGTTTTATTTCGAGTTTAGATTAATCACAACATTTCCGCAGCAACGCGCGGGTACCCCCGCTCGTTATTGCAATCCAACACATCATTCATTTATGCATTATAAAAACCATAATAATATTCAATGTCAAGGGACCAACAAGACAACTAATATGGACCACCAAGACCAAAATATATAACAAGATAAAAGACTTTTATATATGCTTGCTTGAAGTAAAGGGTTATTCATCATCATCATCATAATAATCATACACAAAACATGATGATGATGACAATGATGATTTAAGAAGTGGATGTGGTAGCATGGATGCTACAAGAAACAACTATGTAAGTTCTTCCATTTCTCAATTGTCATGTAATAGGTTCAAAATTATGTAACCTTTTAGTTATTAAAGTTTGTAAAAATGTTAGTTTTGATGTAATAAGTAGTCATTAAACATTGATAGTAATACATGTATAATACTAAACTTAAGGTAGTCATTGTACTGTAAATCATAAATAACACTAATATTTACTTGATTTCCTTTTATGAAGAATTTGTGAAGTCCTTTCTTGATGGTTGCTTTCATGTGTATGTTTATCAATCTTTCAACAGTTTTCTTTTCTGGGTCTTTGTTTCTTGTTACACATGTTTTTGCTGAGGGTTTATGTTCAATGATATATTGTGTTTTTTTATTATCTTATGTCTTACATGTATATGTATGTAATCAGGCAGCGGACCCAGAAAAATCGATGGGGGGGGGGCAAAAAAGAATTTTTGATGATAGCACCAAAATGCGGATGAAAAATTTAGATTTAAAATGATAAATCGAGTATTATTGCTTAGAGATTGAAGATTTATAAAGCTTTAAAGTGTTAATGTTGTGTTTTAGTATGTTGGTGGGGCAATTTGAATTTTTAGTGGGGTGCACTTTAATTAAAAAAAAAAAAAAAAAAAAAAAAAAATCACAACTTTTTTCCGCCCCTATAATCAGGACATAACAAGGACCAAAAGTGATCTGATGCACAAATTATTTTGAAACATGGAATGATGGAAGTGAAAAGACTTGGCTAAAATGTATGATCTTATTTAATTGATTAAGAATTTAACATGTTACCTCCTAATACCAGCCATAGAAACTGGTAACTTTTCATTTATTACTAGACTAACTAAACGAGACTAGAAACACAATATTTTTTTAACCGGGTGGCGGGTGCACTATATTCAAGAAAAACGAGATTTCCTAAAACATTAGCATTGCGCCGCAAAAATCTATGGTATCCCGGGATCCACCCTGGTTCGTCCATGTATTTATTGCATATACTCAAATTGGGTATATCACGTAAATGTTGATGTATGCATTGCATATACTTAAATTGGGTATATCACATAAACGTTTTATGTTCTTTGTATGTGATTTTCTGTCTTACTTACCCAAAATCATCCTTTTTCTCTACAGCCTTGTTTGGATATAGAAGCTTCAACACCTGAAAGCGATAAAATTTACCTTGCTTTAGGCCTTAAAGGTCGAACCAACCAAAAGCCTGGAACCCCGAAAGTTATAGCCCTGCTTTCTTCCATTCTTCAGGAAAGTGTTGAAGAAAACGAGAATTTGTTAAAAACAACGCACACTAAAGACATTCTTACAGATTTTCATGGCTCGAGAGCACCTACACTCACCATTAAACAATATGTTGACCGTATCTTCAGATACTCTGGATGTAGCCCATCTTGCTTTGTTGTTGCATACATATACATGGATAGATTCATACAAGCAGAAAACATCATTTTGACTTCTCTTAATGTTCATCGGCTTCTAATCACGAGCATAATGGTAGCTGCAAAGTTCATTGATGAAGCGTAAGTCTTCTGATATCCAAACAGATTTTTTTAATCATCATTACTTGTAGATGAGGCGATATAAAGTTTGCTCAAACGCATACAAATTACCATTTTGATTGATTCACAGAATGTAAATTATATTAACACGGTAATTATAGAAATTATTTATAAATTTTACTAAAAAAAGCTGTTTTGACATGTCATAAAACCAGCTTGACCCCTTTCTTGTTTCTTAATTTCAGATTCTATAATAATGCCTATTATGCAAAGGTGGGAGGAGTAACAACAGCAGAGATGAACAGACTGGAGATGAAGTTTCTGTTTGGAATCGATTTCCGACTGTATGTAAATGATTCCACTTTCAGAAAATATTGTTCAGAGTTGATGAGTGGAGCTAAAGAAGTTCATATAGAACAGCCACTACATGCCATTTATGTTGCCTGTGGAATCAAAGATAACTCCAGTTATCATCCCACTATTGGAATAGAAATTGAATGATTCAAATTCTTTTTGTATATCATGTGTAAAATTAGGATCACAAGTGTGATGAATGATTTTTGAACTGATTAGAAGATTGTTTCTAGGTGTTCATTTTTCAAGTAATTAAACCATTCATTATGTTTAAAAGATTAAGCAAGGTTAATTGACAGATTTACACAATCAACAACTGTAATTTGTGGTGATGTTTTTTTCTATGGGTAAAAGGCTAACAAAACAGAATCATCTAATGGATCAAACACGCCAAGCGAGTAGAAATTTGTGGTATTTCTAAAAACCGTAAAAGCTTGCACCCTCACCTTGCTTGCAAGGGGCTTCATACTTGATGACTAGTTAGTAATATTTTAAACAATACCAAATCACAGTTCAAGGCTAACCGCACTGGCTTTGACCCACAAAAATTGCCTAATTTTAATTCATTATCTGGTACATGTAAATCATGCCAATATAATGCATAAACATCAGCAAAAAGTAAGTTTTCTGATCCATTAAGCACAGGAATAGGCCAGTGCATACTTCCAATTCTAATGTAGTTCAGCATAACTGCTAACTGTATCACTTCGATTACAACTAATGCCTTTCTGTACATCCTCTCTTGTACGTCAAATAAAAAAATTGGTCTAAAATAGACTACTGCTGCGAGTTGGCTTCCATTGGCTTGGTAAGTGTTGACATAAAGTAATTCCTTATCTCCGGCAAAATCTGGAGGAGAAAACTGGCATACCTGGAAATTTGATTTCAATTTAGCCAATTATTAACTATTATCAGAAGGTCGCAAAAGAAAAAAACAGCCATACATGCAATGTTTTGTAGACGCAGAGATCAGGTCAGAATTTTCTTGCTAGAATTATTACAATTAGCATTAAGTATGATGACAAAACTATATTATTCTAATTTGTTTTTTCATTAACATGATTAAGACTTTGTGCATCGAAAACAAACAGCTCATTTGACCTCTTTGACCTTTTCCTTATAAAAAACCCCATTTGACCCATTACATGTATAAGATAACCCAAATAGACTTGCTTAAGTGGGTTATAATTTCACCAAGTAATATGCTTCGGCATAGTATAGAATCATACCATGGTTTAGAATGTAATTTGTCAAACTGATCCAAAACAAACAGAATGCAGGCATTCCTTAGTGACACAGCATTATAGGTCTCTGATAAATCGTACATGAGTGCTAAGTTGTCGGCTTTGATATCCTAACAGAAAGAAAATAGGAAAAACAATCATATGTTAACATAATTTGCATAACAAACATCAAAGCAGGCGTTGATGAAAAAAGAAAGGGTAACTCACCCGTGCCATGGTGTACTCACAAAGTCGCTTCAGTCCATCTAGAAGATACTGATCAGCAGCCTTTAGAAGATCCTGGGCGATTCCCATATTTACCTCTACCGATCCAGTATATATATACCTGTACAGAGTATTTTTAAGCGTAAAATGGATTTGTTAAATAACAAGACATTATGTGAACGTGTCAAAATGCCAGCTGCACAAAATATATAAAGAAAGCCATCTATCAGGTAAACGCAAAAAGACACATACCTCATCATCAATTCAAATGTCTCCCATCTGATATTTGGGATCTGGACAACTTTAGCATCTCTTTCCTAAAAAAGCATTGTTATATGTCAAAAACAAATTAATTGAATGAAAGAAAAGGAAGCCGTCGTTATTATTCATTTCCATATAAGGTCATTGCTACTAACCTTGTAACCACCGTCAAACATGGCCCGAAATGCATCAGAAGAAGCAAGCAGACCAATTCTGTGAGCATAAAACCGTTTTCCTGATACCAAAAAATTCAGAATGTCAACCACGACATTCAATACAATGCGACAAAATATTATTTTCAGTTGAAAGAAGTTTTCCACCTTCAATGATGAAAGTCACGTCAGAAATCAAAGGGTTGTTCACATACTCCTCACCCAAGTATACCTGCAACAAGAGTTACTTCAGGTGGACTGCTTCTTAATAAGATTATATCATGCAAGAAGATTTAAAGATAACGCCATGTACTATTTACGTTTTACCAATATATGCAACATTTTTTTTCTCTGACCAATTGATGCAAACATACTTACCATGCATTTACCATTTAATGGAACAATATGCATATTATGGTAAGTATGTTGCATAAAAGAAAAGAGTGAAAAATGCATTAAACACTAGTCAGTAGTTTGCTCAACTTTTACTACATTTTAAGCCTCAAGCATTTCGTAGTCAATTTGCCGTTCTATAAAGTAAATAAAAAATAAAAATAAAAATATTTCATAAGTCAAAAAACGTGAAATAGCAAGTAAAATATTGTTCTAGAACCTGCACTTTATAGTCATTACTTTTCACAATGCTGGCTTAGATGTTTACAAGAATCAAAGCTCATTGATTTAAGGGATAACACACTTTTCTTAAGTGTGTTGTAAATTGTAAATGTGGTCAGACTCAGGACAGGTGTGCAAAGCAATTTCAAAAACTAATCTTTGATCAACAATAAAATGAAAATGCCCAAGCATTAAATGAATAACAATCAATAATTAGAAGACTAAAAAGCCTAACCTGGGAAATTGGAGACGATGGTCCTGCATCGACAGAAGAAACTGATGTAGCTTTTTCAGCCAATCTACACAAAGCAGCACACGCATCTCCTTGATGCTTTGAGTGAACTGATTGTAATAGCTCCAAAAGTAAATCAAGTCCTGAAAAGTTTATATATTAAATAAACAACACATATCAGGCTCCTGTATAAGTAATATGTGTAGTTTGCCAGTCAAATCTAAAAAAGAACAGGTTGTTTGGAGCAATAAGCCTACACAATTTACCATTATTATCAACAAATACTGCTTCCTGGTCTTCGGGTGAACAGAGATGAGCAAGAGCCAAGACAATTCGTCTTTGAACAATTTTCTCAGCATTATGCATCTTGTACAACAAACGGCTCAATACCTGCTAAGAGAATAATGATATAAATTATTAGGTGATAGTGATACCAATGCTGTAGAAACCTTATAAATATATCAAAGAGCATCTTAAGTGAACATTTTAGACCAGAGGGGCAAAACAGGTTTGTCGAACAAGTTGGATGAAAGGCAAAACAGCTATGGTTCAAGACAAGTTGACGGGTTACCAGTTTTTGGTCCAATTATTAAACAATCAATGCATCAAGTATGATTATAAATTTATGATTTTTAATAGCTATTGTATTAATATACAGTTTTCAATGACTTTCAACCTGCTAGATGCATTTAACCCTTTCCATTATAGCTACAACATTTTCACCTATTTGAGATCAATGATAACCCAAACCAGGCATTTTTAGCATTGAATACAACAATTTACGGTTTATCGCATAGTGAGTACACAGTCTAAGGATATGATAGAGGGGGGCTATATTCTCTTTTTCTTCTTGGAGTGTTGCTAAAGTCATATCTAATAAACTTACCACAATGAAAACAAACCAACCAGATTTTATATCCAAAAACAGCTAAACATGTACGACACTCCGTAGAAGAAACAAACTATTTGTCTCTCAGCTCATACTGTATGTTCGTTGGAGTCCTCGGAGACAGGGATATGAACACTCAAGCAAAAGGATTGCAAGATAATTTAGTCATTATGTTCACAACTCTGAGAACAGTCTAGAAAAATATATATCGCAGAGATGAACTTTAGAGTAGCATAGAATTACCTTTCCATGAATCTTCTCCTCCATCCTTTTCAAAGTCTTTGCTACACAATCCCGAGTTGGCTGCACAAATACCATAAACTCATACATAAATCACAGTGTTCGTCCAATAACTAACTAGTAAGGAACTAAAGATGAATCTTAAAATATAGAGTAAGATATCTAAATTGACGACTGAAAAAACAAGGATGCAATAACTTGTTTAAAACAATGAAAGACAAACAAAAAATGTTTGCAGAAAGGCATCAGTTGTCAAAAAATTTACTTGAACAATGAATTCACCATCCATCAGCTTCTGAACACCGCCAAGGCTTATAAGATCAGTAACATTATCCTACAAAAGGATATACGTTAAGTTAAAAGGTGTTGCTAGCAGATATAATATAAACTGTTATGCTTGTTACAAATTTAAGGTTACCTTATTATCTGCAAGACCATACAAGGTAAATGCACCATTGTGCTGCAGAGTGCCATTTTTAGATTCAAGAAGTTTCAATAATGGAACGATGCCACCACTATGGGCAATACCAGCTTGGTTGTGTGTGTCCTGGTATTATGAGAAACATTTAGCAAGCACGCAACTCAAAACACGAGGGTTTAATAACATATAGATGATATGAACTACAATATGATAAACACAGCCTAAAAGAACTGTCATGAGAAAATGACAAACCTAAACATGTTTTGGTTCGTTATTATGAATCAAGTAAAAGAGCATAACTTGGAGCATTCAAAGCTATAGCATAAGAGCTATTATCCTAAGCTGAGCATCTAATATAACTTTATCCATGATTACCTGTGCTAACCTCCCGAGTGCAAAAGCTGACATTTCCCTTAGTTGAGCTTCTGGCGACTTCAACATCTCAATTAGCGGACCAACAGCACCTCTTTGAACTATGTGTACCTGCAAAGAGTTGTTTTATTTATTATGGAACATGGTAGACAACAAAAGATAGAAAAAAAAAAATGATAACCAACAGAAAGTGGTTGATCAATAAAACCATCTTTCATTGTTAGTTAGCGTGTTACTATAGGTGGACAATAAAGTAACAGTTTAAGCAACCAACCTTGCTGTCAGTATCAGCAGCGGCGAATTGTCCAAGAAGCAAGGCAGCTTCTCTTTGGCTCTCTGAGCAGGTTGAACTGTTGACAAAAAAGTAAGAAGTTAAAAAAGCCCGAAAAAAGATGAAGAGAGGTTGCACAAGAGCAACTGCAAGTTAGCTTAAACTAGAGAACAGATAACTTTAGTAAATTTAGAAAGGATTTCTACCATCCAAGACACTTTCTATGTGCATTAAGGGTACGTATACTAGAAATACAAGTGTATACACCATGGACATACACACATACATATAGATAACTAAGCATTGTAGCAACAAACTTGACTGCACTTTTTTAGAAGTCACAAAAACTTGCAATCTAAACTACCCAAACCGCCATAACATTTAGAGAATATCATGACATTTTGTTTCACATAAACTGCATCGGTTTTCTAACTTTATACCAAATCCTTTAGGCTGTAGTGATCAACACTTAGCCATGATAATAAAGAAGAGTAAGTGTACCTGAGCAACTTAATTACAGGCTGCAATGCTCCAGCATGAAGAACATCCATCTTTATTTTTGGGGATGAGTGAACAAGATTGCCAATTACACCAACCTAAGAGACCATTCAGAAGTTACAGCAAAGCTACATAAACATATGGACACTGTTTCGTGTTTGATAAATCCGTATAGTACTTACTGCTTCGTAGTGTATGCCAGTATCTTCTGACTGAAGCATTAAAACGAGAGTTGGCAGGGCGTTATGGTCCACTATCTGCATATAATGAAAAAATATGTTATATAAAATATCATTATTGATCTCAAAAACAGGTTCACTTAACCCATATAAGCATCACCTGGGTTTTGTTTTCATCGTTTTTGAAAGCTAGTGTACGCAAGGCCCCTGCTGCAGCCTTTTGTACTTTTGCATCATTGGATTCTAATAATTCAACAAGAGGAGGAATACCACCTTCAACCCTAAAACCGAAATGTGGTGAGAGGAAAGTACTAAAATACCTGAATTGCAACTGCAAAGCAAAAAAGTAAACTAACCTAACACGAGTCTTGATACTGCCATTTTCATGAGCGAGGTTGGTGATTGCATCAGCTGCTTTCCTTATGACACCATTGACTGCTCGAGAATTTCCGTTATCCCTGTGCCTTTTAAGGAGAGCTACAAGATGAGGTAGGGCTCCAGCATCAACTATGAGTTGTTGATGCTCAGGCTGTTTAACAATGCATATCAGTGGTTTAGTTCTTCAATAAATATGTACAGGGTATTACAATTTTAAAGAATTCAACAAATATTTTCAATAAATACAGACTTCAGATCTATTCCTGAGTTTTTCCTGCAAAAAAAGAGCATACGATATGTGTTTACAGCAACAAGTTTGACCCAATTTCTGTAATCAAACAGGATCAACTTTTCTATGAGGTTTCTCCTCTCAACAATACAAGAAATGAATGATTTGCAATTAGAAGAGCCATAATAGCCTATAAAAACCATGGTAAGTTACAAAGAAATTTGACAGGGATATAAACACAAAATGACAGTATACGAATGTGCTTAATAGGCTGCAACCTATACAGATTCTCTAGCAGCATGTTAAGAGTTGAGTTTTGCAAAGGTTAGTCCTCAGTAAATACTGTAAATGATAGCCCAAGCCTTTTATTTATACCTCATAGCTGCAAAGAACCTCAGTCACCTTTCAATAGCAACAAAGTTATGTCCTCCAGTTCTACTTTCACCCACTCACCGCAAAAACGACAAACTTATTATATCCATCACAAATCTTTCCATATGTTTAGAAAAGTTTATCAAATGATGTCTTGACGGGTAAATAGGTGCATAATGTTCAATGATGTCTCCAGTATTACAATCCAAGTATAGTTGATAAGCTATTTGCTGTAACAGTACTGAGTGTAGCACACTCAACAATGGCTAATGTTTAAGGATAGGTTTCTAGGCAATCATTGCAAACAATTTATCACCATCAATGACAGTGTTCCTATCAAATACAGTCTTTCAATTCAGGATACTACTCTATAACAGTTTTGCAAGGTTATAACTTCTAAGTTTAAGTACTCAGATTAATAGCCCAATTGAAGCGCATCTATGTATCAATAGATAGATCACAAAGATGTTTAGTAGTATAAGTACCTTAATGGCAAGAAGTCCAATAGTAAATGCACTGCCTTTCTCCACCTCATGCTCTAACGGCCTAGAATGTGTAACAAACTCATCAAAACCAATAACATCCTCATTTGGCCACTGTGGCTCTTGAAGATGCTTCACCAGTGCTGGAACAATACCGGATCCGACAAGCAAGTCCACATTATCCTCTGCATAACCATAAAACAATGAAGAGAAAACATTAGCCATCAACCAAAAATCAGCCAACCTAGCCACAATAAGACAGCATCATCTGATACCACGGAGAAACAAACAAAAACAAACAAACACGGTGCTAGCTACTTAACTACAAATAGACAGAATTATATATGGAGACATATCAACAAGTAACAGCAACATTGAAACACGAAATTTAAGAGAAGATGCAATGAATACATCTATAATTCAGAAGCACAATACCATCTACTAGCCACCACAACAAATTAATCAAACACATATATAGATAAACACGCAATGAATCAATTAGCAAAAAAGAATTAATCAAACATGCAGAGCTTAACGACAATAACTACAAACTAATGAAATTATACATATTAAGACATTACAGCACGTAAAATTTAAAAACTAGACTATATTTACATTTAAATATATAATGCTTTCACTTGCACAACAGAATCTACTCACAGAAACGATAAACACAATATAATCGGTGGTTTACATATATAAATATTTGCGCTGAAAGTCAAAGTCAAAGTTGGAAAGGTTTTAGCGAGACTTTGTCGTCGCTAAAAGTGATTGTCAGAGTCGTATGTTGAAAATCGCTTATTTTGTCGTTTAGCAAACTTTTAGCTTGGACTTTACTAGTGGCTAAAAGTTTCCATGACTAAAAGCCCCAACTCTGGTAGTGATAATCTGTCACTATTTAAAGATAATCTTTTACTATGCGTTACATTATTAGAACCAAAAAGAGGACAAAAATAGCAGAAAGGGATCATCTGATTATTTATAAATCTACGAATCAATGACGTGTAGCATAATAGTATTATCATAGCTGATAGAAAATAAATAATCCTCAAGTATCTCAATGAAATGTAGAGTCTTCTTTCATTAATCTGACAACGGTTAATTAACAAATTAAAACAGGACGGCCACAATATTTTTATTCTATGAAAAAGACAAACTATATTATAGTTTTATGAATGGCCATCATCACATGACAAACTTTTTAAAACAAAATTGGCTTCAACTAAACGAAGTCAAAGGTACGTAATGTGCAAGCTTATGTTGCACTAAACAAACAAAATAACATTCGACCCTATTTTCACCACATCCTACCGTATATAAACAAACATCTTACTCATGAACTAATCAACAATCATAGAAACAAAAATCACAAATATGGACACAACAAAAAGAAGATCTAGAAAATGTATCAAGATATGTTGTGGCGCAACGGTAGCTGTTATTCTCATATTCATTGTTGTTTCTATAGTCTTATATTTCACGGTCTTTAAACCGAAAGACCCACAAATCATTGCCCACCCGACAAACCTTGAAAACTTGCAAGTTCAACTTTTCCCAAATGTTAGCATAAATGCAACGCTAGTTCTAACCTTGACTATTGATAATCCTAACTATGGAGGCTTCAAATTCAAGGACTCGATTGCTAATGTATATTATCGAGAAATGCTAATAGCTGAGGTCCCTGTTGAGCATTCAGATGTTCAAGCTCGTAGTAGTCTTACCATAACAACATATGCAAATATTACAGGTGGTAAGATGGCCACTGATCCTAATTTCTATAATGACATTGGGACGGGTCATCTTAATTTTACATCAACTTCAGTGATGCATGGGAAAGTGAGTGTTCTGAAAATCATACACGTGAAAGCAAAGGTTGATAGCTTTTGTGACATCTCAGTCAACATTTTGACACAAGAAGTAGACCCAAAATGTCATTCCAAAGTCGAGCTTTAGGAAATAGTTTTAAAATTATAATGTATGTGTATATTGTGATGCAAACTTCGAATATTCAAAGAGTTCCAGCTGAATAAACTGAAAAGAAAACATAAAATTTCCTAGCAGTCAGACACACTACAGGCCGTCACATGGATAACTTTTAGTCATCAAATAGAGCCATTCGAAAGAGATGTTTAAGATGCTGTGGGATCGCAAGACGAGTCACTTGACTAAGTATATGTATTTAATGTAATATAGTCTAGTTTTTAAATCCTTTAATAAATCACCTGTAGATTAGCATAAACCAGAAATGCCTAAATCTAATACAAAATCTAAAACAATCACAGCAAAAATTATACACAAAATTTAACAGAACATGCAGTGAATACATCAACAATTTACCACTGAAGTGAGTCAATAACTTAAACCGCAAAAAACCTACATCAATAACTACGAAATTATATGTAACAAACAATGTGAATCACATCAACACAACAACGAAATCAGAGTGAACCTCAATCTAACACAATAGCTACAAAAGTTATACACAAAAACAAAACAAAATCACATTAACACAACATATACTCAAAATGTAACGGATCATTCAGATACTACATCAACACAATAACATATACCACAAAAACCTAAATCTAACACAATAACTTCATATTTACGCCGCTTTTTCTGCGACCACACACGATAACACAAATGTATACCAGATATTTAATACTAACATGCAATTAATACTCATAGCACCACACAATTACATAAAACACATTAACTACAAAAATTATACGCAAAAACGATACAAAATTATAATAACATAATTTACAAACACCTAAACCTAACACAATAACTATACGAAAACTAAATCACTTTAACACAGAAGTATGTTTGATGTCTGATACTAACATCAACACGCAATTAATATACAAAACTCACCAGCACAATTAGAAAAAATATCCGCAAAATTAATACAATATCAAAACAATACTAATAATCTGAGGTCGAAATTTTTATAGATCACACAGAAACTAATCCGTTAACAATTCACCAACAGAATCACATATTTTACAAGAACCTATATCTAACACAATTATACAAAACAAAATCAGATTAACACAAAACTGTTGCTCAAAATTTAATACTTAATTCACCAGCACAATTACATACAACAATATCTAAAAAGCCTAAGCGCAAAAACGATGCGAAATCAAACTAACCATAACACATACCGCTATTTGCAAGCTCAAACATTAATAATAATCAATATATTCACAATTACGCCGTACTAATAACATTCGATTAATATACAATATTCACCTGCACAATTACATACAAAATCAAACTAACAAATCATAAACTGATAAACTTGAAACAGATCGTTACGAATATATACCATTATTTACAAGCTTAGACTAATAACATGCAACTAGTATACCAAACTTATACACAGAAACGCTACAAAATATAACAGGACAATTTCATACCGTTATTTAGAAGCTCAAATAATAATAATTATCAACATACTCATAATTTAACACTCCGTAACCAAACACACAATTATTATACAAAATTTATATAAATTGGAGTAATAACACAATTTCATACCGTTATTTAGAAGCTCAGGTAATAATAATCATCAACATACTCAAATTTAACAGTCCGTAACATAACAAGCAATTATTACAAAAAATTTATATAAATTGGAGTAATAACACAAATTTATACCATTTTTCACATGCTCGGATAATAACTAATCAATATACTCAAAATTTTATACTCAGTATCAATAACGTACAATTAATACACAAAGTTATATAAATTTGAGTATACTTAACATAATAACACAAATTTATACCGTTTTTCGCAAGCTCGGACAATAATAATCATCAATAAACTCATATTTTAACACTCCGTATCAATAACACGCAATTAAACCGCTATTTACAAGCTCAGACAATAACTAATCAATATACTCATATTTTAACAGTCCGTACTAATAACATCCAGTTTACACACAAACACGATACAAAATCATATAAATTCGATTAACAAAATATAATAAGACAAATTAAACCGTTATTTACAAAAACGATGCAATAATATTCATCAATATACTCAATAACACGCAATTTATAAACAAAATTTATAAAATATTAAATAAAAAAGTATAATAAGACAAAAATTTATACCGTTTTTGGCAAGCTCGGATAAAATCTGAATAGAGCGTTTGGTTAGGGCACGATCTGAAGAATTAGTCTCCAGCACTTCAATTAACTCACGGATTTCGATCAACAGATCATCATCATGTTGCTGTTGAGATGATGATGATGAATCGTCGTCTGGTGAATCGATGACGGTGAATGAGTCTTCTAGTTTCCGTTTTATGCTTCGCCTCACGGTGTTAATCTGCTTATCATCCGCCATGTGAGAAATTGTTACACACAGTTAGTGTGTGTGTGTGTGTGAAATAGTGTGTGTGTGAATTTGTTTTGTGTGTGAAAGTGAAAGTGAAAGGGAGAGTGAAATGATTAGAAATTGGGGGATTTTTAATAGGCGGGTTAATTTTTTTGATTTTGGGGCTAATGTGCGCTCCCGCGCTAATTTTTGGGTGTGGATGTGAGTGAGCTGATTTGGGCGCGTTGATATTTTTTTTTTTACTTTATACTTTTTCTAATATTTGTAAATTGTAATATCTAACAATTTTTTTTAACAACAATTTTACTGTAACTATTTTACAATATTTACACCACAAATATGTGGCAAAACGGGCGGGTCGGTCGGGCACGGGCAACAGTTCAAACAGGCTATCGGTTAAACGGGTTACGGGCCAAGCGGGCGAATGTTATACGAATCACTTTATAAAAGACCCAAAACGATGAAAATGTAATACCTCATTTATATTTAAAAAATTAAATATATTATATCTATAAATTTAAGAAAAAAAAACAATTGTAATATTTTTCGATTGAGAGAAAATATGTGTCTGTTTACGCCCATTTAACTTTTAAATAAACAATATATGCTCACTTCAAAAAAAATGGGGGCTAAATGTTCCCCATTGCAGAAATGGTACATGTGGTTTGCTCAAAATTGCACGTTTAGTCCCTGGCCAGGGACCAAAATGGAACCAAAAACTCTCCACAGAGAGGCCGCCTACACTTTCGAAAACTCAGGGATGAAATCTGCAATTTAGGCAAACCACATGGACGATTCTTGCAATTTACTCTTTAAATAAAATAATTATTCTCTATTATGTGAGGCAGTGAGAGCCAATGGGTTTTGGTCTGTAAATGTTATCCGGTGAGAGTGAGTCAATACACGCATCAAGTACATGTGTTATTGTTTGCGATCATTTCCTTAGCCTCCTATGTGTAACTAGTGAGTTTTAAAATCTTTTTTTTTTTTTTTTTTTTTTTTTTTAAAAAAAATTAAATACATGCCATTAAAATCGTTTGTGAGGGTTAATGTGTGAATTAAGCTAACAAGGATTCCATTTAGGGGGTGTTTGGGATTACTTATTGAAAATAGATTATTTGTTTTCAAAACGCATAATCACATAATTAACTGTTACAAAATGTGATTCTGAAATATAGTGTTTGGATTTGATTATGTTGTTTGATACCGCAATAATCAGATAATTAGTTTTTTTAGTGTTTGGCATCATATTATCCGAATACACAATTGATAAAACTACCAAAACAGACATTAATTGTTTAACATTTTTATTATTTATAGCACCTATGATATCATTTTTTATACATATGACTTTAGACATTACTCGAATGAGTTTTATTTTTTGATTCACATCAAAAGTTGAATACCCATTCAATAAGCAAACTATAAAACACCCGCCATGGTCATTCGTCCTCTACTATAGGCTATTGGACCTCCAGCATCGTCGGCAACCCGCAACCTTATTGCCACGACCGGTCCTTGTTACTGTTCACCGACCCTCTCACCATGCTGAATTTATTAAATATTTAGAACTTATCAGGAAATTCAACTTGAACTCAGCTTGTAGTGACAGAGTATGAAGGTGACTATCAACTGAGATGTGAAATCATAAAAAAATACCCTTAGAGTATGAAGATGACAGCAAAAGGTAATAATAATCGAGGGCAGTTTTGTATTTTTTGCAAAAGGAGAATTGTGTTTCAAAAAAAAAGTTCCCAAGCACTCTAAATTGATTAATTGCGTTTTGGAAACAAAATAATCATATAATCCTTCTACAAGCGCAATTCCAAACACCCTCTTAGATATTGTACGAGTGAACCCATCATTATAACAATATTTTATTTCGAGTATCAAGAAAGAAGTGTCCTTTGTGTTATACTAGGGTGAGGAGGTGTTTGAATTCGTGTTTTCTACTGTTTGAAACAAATAAAGATAAATGGGTGTCTAGGTTGAATTTTACAGAAAAACAATAAGAACAATAACAATATTAAATAATAAATATAATACAACGAATAAAATAAAACATATAAACAGATATAAAATATAGAAGTAAAAATAAAAAATAAAAAAATAAAAATAGGGTAAATTACAAATTTCGTCCCTAATGTTTGTCAAAATTGCACTTAACACACCGAGGGGGGAAAATGAAAATTAGCCATCAAGAGCTAAAGTTCAGTGCAAAGTCACCACCGAGAGCTAACGTGGGTTAGTTGTCGATTATGTCCTAAGGGTAATCTCATCATTTCACGTTTCCCGCCTAGTAGTACACCCACCTGCAAGTTTCACATAACCCAATAAACCCCTAAAACCATATTTTGATCTAAACTTAGTTTCATTTTCTTCCCTAAAGTTATTGAACACAAGCGAAAATCAACAACATCTTGAAAATGGTGGTTGGTCCATTTGGGCAAAATCATGCATGAAGTTCCCTGATCTATGGTTTAGCTTTTGTTTATGGTAAGTTTAGTTCTTGGTAATTGATTATGATATTTTAGTGTTATATCATGTTAACAACATGCCTAATATGAGTAAAAATTAGGTTAGGTTTTACTTATAGATATTTGTCTAGTTTTTTTTTTTTTTTTTTTTTTCTTAGGGTGTTTGTTGGTGTTTACCTTTTTTACACATAATCATAGCACAACTTGTTTACGTTTAAAAACATTCACAATGGACAATTTAGCTCGCCAACTAGAAGGATTTATCGTTTTCGAGTTATAGATTGGTATGATTTGGTTGATTATGACCGTTTTTTCGCATGATGACTATGATGTACTGTTAAATGATTAAGATTTCAAGGATGGAAGGAGTTTATCATCTCATTCTAGGATACCTGATGAATCATTTGATGATGGATTATTACCTTTAATGTATGAGAAAGATGTAGTTAAGCTGTTGAATTATGTTCCTAGATACAGAGAAATATAGGTTTACATTGAGGCTAAAGGCAAAGGATTGCTTATTGAGGAAATATTGGAGGAGAATACTGCTGAAAATGTTCCTAGAAAAAAGGAAGGGAGAATGTTGTTGTTGGGATGGCTTGATTTTATTGATGCCATACTGAATAATAGTGGAGCTTCAACAAGTAAAATTGATGGAATAAACAGTCAAATGGATAAGTATAGCCAAGCTAACAATATGCAAGAGGGCATACTGATGCGTGTTTTGCAACCTCTCAAAAGGTTTTATCTCTCAAGGGATCTTGAGAGATTTTTGCAATCCACCAGGCAGTGTACCTGATCGTTGTAGTGCAGTATATGGTAAGTCCGGAGGATTGATCGTTCTCTAGGAGAATAGTGTCGTTAGGTTGAATTGTATGTCAATCTAAGTCTAAAGGTGAGGGATGATTCTTTTTGTATATATATATATATATATATATATATATATATATATATTTTATTTTTTAGAAAGCAAATTAAATATCTTAGTTTTGAAAGAGTGGGCGGAATTAGTTGCTATTCAACTAGCTCAAAAGTTACTAACTAAACTAACGTGCAAGAAAAGTAAATTAGGGTTCTACAAGGGAAGTGAATCGTATCTATCTATGATATATTACTCCTTGCTAGCTATCCAATTCTACCTACTGAATTCTCACATCCTTGTTTTAATTGAAGCGTTGTATTCTTTAATACCAGTCGTGGGGGCGTGCACGTCCTTTCCCAACTCTATGGATATTAGTTTCTTCTTATGACGACACGCTCAGTATCCTATCATAGAATCATTAACTTCTACTCATGCATTAAATACAACGAATAAAACCGTAGTGCACATCCAATTATGTTTCTTAAGATGTTCAAGCTTGTTACACGAAGGAGGTTAACCAGTTTTCTTAAGCCTAACGAGAATCAATCAATTAAACAAGAGACAGTAGGAAGCAAAAACTATAAACTAAACCAATTAGATTCATTGAGTTGTCATGAAAACAATGAGATCTAATTAATTATAAACAAGTTTCATAAAATCATAGGTAAACACAAGGTGAATTAGCCAAGCATAATCAATAAAGAATAAGCAATAATAATAATGGAAGACATGATTAAGATAGAATCAACAAACTAATACAAGATGTTGGAGTGATTGAAACCCTCTAAGTTTCTGTAAAAACACCTACTCTAACCCTAAAATCGGACTTAGGGTTGGGGGCATACAAAAAGAGAAGTTATAAGGTTATATTTTATGAAAACCTAACTCTAAATTAGAATTATAAAAAACAGCATCATATTAACACAAAATGCATACTCGGAATTTTATACTTAATTCACCAGCACAATTACGTACAACAGTATCTACTAAAAAAACTAACCGCAAAAACGATACGAAATCAAACTAACCATAACACATACCGCTATTTGCAAGCTCAAACATTAATAATAATCAATATATTCACAATTACGCCGTACTAATAACATTCAATTAATATACAATATTCACCTGCACAATTACATACAAAATCAAACTAACACATCATAAACTGATAAACTTGAAACAGATCGTTACAAATATATACCGTTATTTACAAGCTTAGATTAATAACATGCAACTAGTATACCAAACTTATACACAGAAACGCTGTAACACTGCAAAATATAACAGGACAATTTCATACCGTTATTTAGAAGCTCAGATAATAATAATCATCAACATACTCAAATTTAACACTCCGTAACATAACACGCAATTATTTCACAAAATTTATATAAATTGGAGTAATAAAACAAATTTATACCGTTTTTCACAAGCTCGGATAATAACTAATCAATATACTCATATTTTAACACTCCGTACCAGTAACACTCAATTATTATACAGAAATTATATAAATTCAAGTAAAATAACATAATAACACAAATATATACCGTTTTTCGCAAGCTCGGATAATAACTAATCAATATACTCAAAATTTAACACTCCGTATCAATAACACACAATTAAACCGCTATTTACAAGCTCAGACAATAACTAATCAATATACTCAAATTTTAACACTCCATACTAATAACATTCAATTTATACCTTTTTTCGAAAGCTCATACAATAACTAATCAATATACTCAAAACTTAACAATCCGTACCAATAACACGCAACTTATATACAAAATTTATAAAATATCGAATAAAAAAGTATAATAAGACAAAATTTATACCGTTTTTGGCAAGCTCGGATAAAATCTGAATAGAGCGTTTAGTTAGGGCACGATCTGAAGAATTAGTCTCCAGTACTTCAATTAACTCACGGATTTCGATCAACAGATCGTCATCCTGTTGCTGTTGAGATGATGATGATGAATCGTCGTCTGGTGAATCGATGACGGTGAATGAGTCTTCTAGTTTTCGTTTTATGCTTCGCCTCACGGTGTTAATCTGCTTATCGTCCGCCATGATTTACACACAGTTAGTGTGTGTGTGTGTGTGTGAGAAATAGTGTGTGTGTGAATTTGTATTGTGTGTGAAAGTGAAAGTGAGAGTGAAATGATTAGAAATTGGGGGATTTTTAATAGGCGGGTTAATTTTTTTGATTTTGGGGCTAATGTGCGCTCCCGCGCTAATTTTTGGGTGCGGATGTGAGTGAGCTGATTTGGGCGCGTTGATATTTTTTTTTTACTTTTTACTTTTTCTAATATTTGTAAATTGTAATATCTAACAATTTTTTTTAACAACAATTTTACTGTAACTATTTTACAATATTTACACCACAAATATGTCGCAAAACGGGCGGGTCGGTCGGGCACGTGCAACAGTTCAAACAGGCTATGGGCTAAACGGGCTACGGGCCAAGCAGGCGAATGTTATACGAATCGCTTTATAAAAGACCTAAAACGACGAAAATGTAATACCTCATTTATATTTAAAAAAATTAAATATATTATATCTATAAATTTAAGAAAAAAAAACAATTGTAATATTCTTCGATTGAGAGAAAATATGTGCCTGTTTACGCCCATTTAACTTTTAAATAAACAATATATGCCCATTTCAAAAAAAAATAGGGGCTAAATGTTCCCCATTGTAGAAATGGTACATGTGGTTTGCTCAAAATTGCACGGTTAGTCCCTGGCCAGGGACCAAAATGGAACCAAAAACTCTCCACAGAGAGGCCGTCTACACTTTCGAAAACTCAGGGATGAAATCTGCAATTTGGGCAAACCACATTGACGATTCTTGCAATTTACTCTTTAAATAAAATAATTATTCTCTATTATGTGAGGCAGTGAGAGCCAATGGGTTTTGGTCTGTAAATGTTATCCGGTGAGAGTGAGTCAATACACGCATCAAGTACATGTGTTATTGTTTGCGATCATTTCCTTGGCCTCCTATGTGTAACTAGTGAGTTTTAAAATCTTTTTTTTTTTTTTTTTTTTTTTTTTTTTTTAAATTTAAATACATGCCATTAAAATCGTTTGTGAGGGTTAATGTGTGAATTAAGCTAACAAGGATTCCATTTAGGGGGTGTTTGGGATTGCTTATTGAAAATAGATTATTTGTTTTCAAAACGCATAATCACATAATTAACTGTTACAAAATGTGATTCTGAAATATAGTGTTTGGATTTGATTATGTTGTTTGATACCGCAATAATCAGATAATTAGTTTTTTTAGTGTTTGGCAAATCATATTATCCGAATACACAATTGATAAAACTACCAAAACAGACATTAATTGTTTAACATTTTTATTATTTATAGCACCTATGATATCATTTTTATACATATGAACTTTAGACATTACTCGAATGAGTTTTATTTTTTGATTCACATCAAAAGTTGAATACCCATTCAATAAGCAAACTATAAAACACCCATCATGGTCATTCGTCCTCTACTATAGGCTATTGGACCTCCATCATCGTCGGCAACCCGCAACCTTATTGCCGCGACCGGTCCTTGTTACGGTTCACTGACCCTCTCACCATGCTGAATTTATTAAATATCTAGAACTTATCAGGAAATTCAACTTGAACTCAGCTTGTAGTGACAGAGTATGAAGGTGACTGTCAACTGAGATGTGAAGTCATTAAAAAAAATGCCCTTAGAGTATGAAGATGACAACAAAAGGTAATAATAATCGAGGGCAGTTTTGTATTTTTTGCCAAAGGAGAATTGTGTTTCAAAAAAAAGTTCCCAAGCACTTTAAATTGATTAATTGCGTTTTGGAAACAAAATAATCATATAATCCTTCTACAAGCGCAATCCCAAACACCCTCTTAGATATTGTACGAGTGAACCCATCATTATAACAATATTTTATTTCGAGTATCGAGAAAGAAGTGTCCTTTGTGTTATACTAGGGTGAGGAGGTGTTTGAATTCGTGTTTTCTACTGTTTGAAGCAAATAAAGATAAATGGGTGTCTAGGTTGAATTTTACAGAAAAACAACAAGAACAATAACAATATTAAATAATAAATATAATAATAAATAACGAATAAAATAAAACATATAAACAAATATAAAATATAGAAGTAAAAATAAAAAATAAATAAAATAAAATAAAATAAAAATAGGGTAAATTACAAATTTCGTCCCTAATGTTTGTCAAAATTGCGCTTAACACACCGAGAGGGGAAAAATGCAAATTAGCCATCAAGAGCTAAAGTTCAGTGCAAAGTCACCACCGAGAGCTAACGTGGGTTAGTTGCCGATTATGTCCTGAGGGTAATCTCATCATTTCACGTTTCCCGCCTAGTACTACACCCACCTGCAAGTTTCACATAACCCAATAAACCCCTAAAACCATATTTTGATCTAAACTTAGTTTCATTTTCTTCCCTAAAGTTATTGAACACAAGCGAAAATCAACAACATCTTGAAAATGGTGGTTGGTCCATTTGGGCAAAATCATGCACGAAGTTCCCCGATCTATGGTTTAGCTTTTGTTTATGGTAAGTTTAGTTCTTGGTAATTGATTATGATATTTTAGTGTTATATCATGTTAACAACATGCCTAATATGAGTAAAAATTAGGTTAGGTTTTACTTATAGATATTTGTCTAATTTTTTTTGTTCTTAGGGTGTCTGTTGGTGTTTACCTTTTTTACACATAATCATAGCACAACTTGTTTACATTTAAAAACATTCACAATGGACAATTTAGCTCACCAACTAGAAGGATTTATCGTTTTCGATTTATAGATTGGTATGATTTGGTTGATTATGACCGTTTTTTCGCTCGATGACTATGATGTACTGTTAAATGATTAAGATTTCAAGGATGGAAGGAGTTTATTCTCTCATTCTAGTATACCTGATGAATCATTTGATGATGGATTATTAACTTTAATGTATGAGGAAGATGTAGTTAAGCTGTTGAATTATGTTCCTAGATACAGAGAAATATAGGTTTACATTGAGGCTAAATGTAACACCCCGAAAATCGAACTGAGACAGTGAAAAACTAAACAGGGTATTACTTCATAGATACATTGCCATAATCATAGAAAACGACATAAAAGAGTCGTTTTGGGAAAATTTGTCATCATTCATCAACATAAACTTTAAAGTAGCCACAACGGTTTTAATAAGTTTAGAAATACATAATAAAAGTCTTGAATAAAAGTGAATGATAACATTTTTAAGTGAAATCCAAGGGGTGCTCTGATCCACTCCGTGCCATAGATGCTAATTAGTTACCTGAGATAAAACATGCTAAAGGGGTCAACACAAAGGTTGAGTGAATCCACAGTGTTTAAATTGTAATAGTTTGAACACAAGTCAAATAGTTGTAAAATAGTAGCATCGCTACGTAAGATATTGCACTAAGCCTCATGACACGCAAACCTTAACACTGTTATGCTGCCATAAGAGATATATAAAATCTTATGGGATAAAAGCCTACACATAATAATATGATGTAGGTAATAGGGCCCTCGGGTAATTAGGAGTTTGCCAGATTCCTAAGTTATTCGAATATAGTGCATTCGGTTACCATTCCAGGCTAACTTCAAATGGGGCGTCAACTGCCAATAGATCTATTCACTATATTCGCGTTCACTCGCAAGTGATTAACGGTTCATGATATAAGGGACTTTAGGCAATAGCGGTAACTTAGGCAATATCAATTAGGATAGCATACAGAAAAATACTTGTGTTCAGATTTATAGCATGTATCTCCCCACGAGATTTGAAAACATAGTAAAAAGTGGGACTATGAACTCACCTTAGCAATAGTAGCAGAAAAGTAAGAGAGTCAAATGGTAAGTGGTAGCTCCGACGCGTGACCTAGATTAGTATGGCATAATTTAGTTAACAATTTTGTTTAGGACTCGATAAAACGGTAATAAGTTTAAAAGTTTTCAAAATGTTTATGTTATTGTCGCTTGTGTGGCATTACCAAGTTTGAAAATAGTTTGGTAGATATTGGCTTCTATTGGCTCTTGGAAAGGTTTATGTATCAAGAACGAATAGGATTCTGGTTTGACATTAACAGAGAGACGAAGTGCGGAAAGTAATGAATGTTAGATGTCGTCGGAGAAAATCTGAGGATAATGTTATTAAGAGTTTGTATGCATATATCTAAATATTTATGAGTATTTATAAGTAAATATTAGTTTATAATAAATAGTGTGTAAATAGACATCTTTAAGTAAAAGTTTTATTTTGAAATATTTGTATTTAAAATATACTGGTAAGATTTTTATAAAATGGGGCTACACCCGCGTATATATATTTTAGTTGTACGAGATGACTAAGTGCCAAAATAAATAATAATAGCTCGTTGTTATAAAATAAGTTACTATAGAGTATAAGTAAATCATTATAAGTTGTCATAATTGACAACAAACCGTTGCTAAAAGTATAAGTTTTGTTTTAGTTTCTTAGGTGAAAATAACGACTAGTAGTTTGAAATTTAAGTCTAGTTCATTGTTATGATTTATATATTTTTGTGGTAAAATATGTTTACTAAATATGTTTAATAGGTTTAAAATATGTTGTGAATTAATTACTGAGCATAAATGAGTCGAGAGTGAGTCATGCCGTTTGAGTCACGAAGTCATAAGTCGAAATAAACAAGCACTGAGGCTCGACACAAATAAGTATCACAATTTCGATTTGCATTTTATCCCAACATATCTATTACCTTTGTTCAAATTTTCTTAACAAATTCTTTGTGTGTATATACTGTATTCGAACGCAACCTTATATCAGTTTTTGGAAAAGGAAGAGAGTGGAGTGGGCCTGCTGGGCTTGACTGAAACACACGCACCCACGAGCCCAGATTTGAAAATTGGTAATTCAGACCTTGAGTTGTATTTTTATGATTTCATTTTGACACCAGGTCGAGTAATAGTACTGAGTCCTATGTAAGTTCGAGTGACGAGCTCAACACAACTCGATGATGGGGGTCTTGTGGTCTCATGTTATGGCAAGTTGGTTGGGTTTGTCTTGACAGTTTGTGCGACATACTCGAATACTATTCGAGTGCAAAGCCCCGTGAGCAACCCTTAACTGTTGGGGTCTCGACCACAACCAAAACCATAACGCGAAAACCATAACAACAATATGTTTTGATATAAGATGAAAATCGAGGACTTAGGTTATTTCGAACACGCAACATCTTACCACGAACAATTTCGACACCCTGTTTATAAGCTTTTACCCATTACTGATTTGTATCTAAATTCATCACTTAACAACTAAATCTTTCTAACACTACGAGATCGTAAACGAAAGCCTAAACGATTTAACGCGAGATCAACACGAATTTACCCAAGTGGGTTCGTAGCAACACAACCCAACACCTAACACTTCCATTTTGAGCCATTTTAAAACTGGTTTTCGATGTTGATTCAAAATCGTACCACACAAGATGTTTAACATAAAGTTCTGTTCAATAACACTAAAATCATTTTAACCTCAGGGCTTAACATTATTTCGATTCACCACATAAAATCAACAAGATAATATGAATCAGAAACAAAGTAAACCCATATCAAGATTATATATATTCGAATGAAACAAGATCAAGAGAACATAAACAAGAAGACATGGAAACCTTACAATAAAAAGAGCCGATTAACAGGAAGATTAAATGAAACTCAAAATCTCGAACCCGAATCCACCACAAGCAATTCCACACACCCTTCGAACCTCCAGAAAATTTCTCTCTCACAAGCTACTAGTATTTTGAATGTGAAAGTTGTAAGATGTGTGAAAACCCATGGGGATCGAGTCGGTACAAATAGGACGAATATGTGGGTGGTTTGATTCCAACACCTCATGAGGTCGGTTGGTTAGTAGCCAAAAAGGGTAAAGCCTTATCCTGGTCTAGTCATCTCTTGTGCTTATATGTTGACCTTGAGGTCTCGACAAGGTGAAGGGAATCCCAACTGAGGCGCTAGAATCGTCAGAACGGGAAAGAGGAGGGGGACCGATTGAGTTTTACCCTTAACATGGTGGGTCTCTGGTTCCGATTCAGAGGATAGCAGAAGCAGGGTAGCAAGAGATTGTCGCCACCTTATTTTGGGAGAGAGAGAGATGAACAGGAGTGAGTTGTGTTGTATTTTTTTCTCCAAAGGAAGAAGAGGGTGGGGTGGGGATCGGTTTTGGTGAGGTCAAACACAAGGACGACTTTTATTATCTTTTATTATTATTATGTATTATTATTATTATTATTATTATTATTATGTATTACTATTTATTATGTATTATTATTTATTTGTATTATTAGTTTTAGACTTTTATTTTAAAGAGTGTAAAAATAAAAGGTAAAAGTGAGATGTGATAAATACTTTGGACGTTGTAATACTTGAGCGGGAATAAATGAATCTCGTGTTTTATTGAATCCCGGTATTTATTTATACCTGTGCCATACTATCGTGGTGTCGGTACGCGTGCGGTATTAGTAAAGGTGGAATGTGAGTTCACCACAATATTTGTTTGACAACATTCGTCATTGCTTTAAAGTATAATGATAGCAAAAATTTAAATAGGAGAATAAGTGAAACAATTGAACGGTCTCATAAAAAAAAAATCAGTCTTACAGGAAATAAATAACTTGAAATTTTCGGGTTATTACAGTACCTACCCCTAATTCTGAATTCCGTCCCGGAATTCTCAGTCCGTGGTAGTCGTTGGGGTTGTCTTGGTGAATAGGTGGGGGTATTTAGCACGAATTCGGTCTTCACATTCCCATGTGTATTTTGGTCCCCTATTAGAGTTCCAACGAACCTTGACGATAGGAATGCGGCTTTGTTTTAGTTGTTTCACATCTCGGTCCATGATTTCTACTGGTTCTTCTATAAAGTTGAGTTTCTCGTCGAGTCGAAGTCCTTTGAATGGGATGACAAGAGTTTCATCCGATAAACATTTCCTTAGATTGGACACGTGAAAGGTATTGTGCACCCTACTGAGCTCCTCAGGGAGTTCAAGTTTGTATGCTACTGGACCAACTCTTTCCAGGATCTTGAATGGTCCCACGTATCTAGGGTTGAGCTTTCCATGTTTCCCAAACCTAATCATTCCTTTCCACGGGGATACCTTCAACAAAACTCTATCCCCAACTTGAAACTCCATAGGCTTTCGCCTTACATTGGCATAACTCTTTTGCCGGTCACGGGCAGCCTGCAAGCGTTGCTTGATCTGTACAATCTTCTCGGTGGTTTCATGGATAAGTTCGGGTCCTGAGAGTTGAACATCTCCAACCTCTGCCCAAAAAACTAGTGATCGGCACTTTCGTCCATAAAGTGCTTCAAATGGCGCTACCTTGATGCTAGCATGGTAGCTGTTGTTGTAGGAGAACTCCGCTAATGGTAAGTGCTTATCCCATCCTTTCCCGAAATCGATCACACATGCTCGTAGCATGTCTTCTAAGGTCTGGATGGTTCTCTCACTTTGCCCATTAGTCTGTGGATGATACGCGGTGCTCATATCCAACTGAGTACCCAAAGCTTTTTGCAATGACTGCCAAAAGTGTGACGTGAAACGGCTATCTCGATCCGAGATGATGGAAATCGGCACTCCATGTCGCGAGACTAATTCCTTCACATATAACCGTGCAAGGATCTCCATATCGTCAGTCTCTTTGATTGGCAAGAAGTGTGCGGATTTAGTAAGACGGTCCACAATGACCCATATGGTGTCAAATCCTCCCGATGTCTTAGGTAGTTTTGTGATGAAGTCCATTGTAATCCTCTTCCATTTCCACATTGGAAGTTCAGGTTGTATCAATAAGCCGGATGGTTTTTGGTGCGCAGCTTTTACTCTTGAGCATGTCAGACATTTCCCGACATATTCGGCGATGTCAGCCTTCATGTTTGGCCACCAATAAAGTTTCTTGAGATCCTGGTACATCTTGTCAGAACCCGGGTGAATGGAGTATTTGGACTTGTGAGATTCGTGCATGATGAGGTCACGAATCCCTCCATAGAGTGAAATCCAGCTTCGGTCCTTGAAGCACAATCTCCCGTCTGATTTCTTCACGAAACCATTCTCACTCTCCGACATACCATATATCTTCTCCTTTGGTCGGTTTTCTTCTTTGAGAGCTTCGACCTGAGCTTCCAGGATTTTCGATGGTAATGGTGACCTAATTGTCATCCCCAAAGATCGGACTCTAAGGGGTCTAATTCGCTCCTTTCTACTTAAGCCATCCGCTACGACATTTGCCTTTCCGGGGTGATAGCGAATCTCACAATCGTAGTCACTTAGCAACTCCAACCATCGGCGTTGTCTCATGTTCAATTCCTTATGATCTAGAATATGCTGGAGACTCTTGTGATCTGTATACACCGTGCACTTGGTGCCATACAAGTAATGTCTCCACATTTTAAGAGCAAATACTACCGCTCCTAGTTCAAGATCATGTGTGGTGTAATTCTTCTCATGTGTCTTGAGCTGTCGGGAAGCATATTCGATCACCTTACTTCTTTGCATCAACACGGCGCCTAAGCCCTGGTACGATGCATTGCAGTATACTACAAAATCTTCACTTCCTTCGGGTAGTGCTAAGATTGGAGCTTCACAAAGTTTTTGTTTCAAGAGTTGGAATGACGACTCTTGCTTTTCTCCCCAGTCAAACTTCTTCTTCTTTTGAGTCAGTTCTGTCAAAGGTTTGGCGATCTTCGAGAAACCTTCGATAAATCTCCGGTAGTATCCAGCAAGACCCAAGAATTGACGGATCTCCGTAGGACTTGTAGGAGATGCCCAATTCCTAACCGCTTCAACCTTTGCGGGGTCTACATGAATACCTCTATTGTCAGTCACGTGTCCCATAAATTGTACTTTCTCAATCCAAAAATCACACTTGGAAAATTTTGCATACAACTTCTCCTCTTTGAGCAATTCCAGGAGGATCCTCAAGTGTTTCTCGTGCTCTTCTTTACTTCGGGAGTAAATGAGGATATCATCAATGAATACAATTATGAACTTGTCCAAGTAGGGTTTGCACACTCGGTTCATTAGGTCCATAAACACAGCTGGTGCGTTAGTCAAACCGAAGGGCATTACTTGGAATTCGTAGTGACCATATCGTGTTCTGAAAGCTGTCTTAGGGATATCTTCTTCCCTAACTCTCAGTTGATGATAGCCTAACCTTAGATCAATCTTCGAGTAAACGCTCTATCCTTGTAGCTGGTCAAACAAGTCGTCGATTCTGGGTAATGGATATCGATTCTTTACGGTAAGTTTATTCAACTCACGGTAGTCAATGCACATCCGAAAAGATCCATCTTTCTTCTTAACGAATAACACCGGAGCTCCCCAAGGTGAAGAACTTGGGCGAATAAATCCTTTCTCCGACAACTCTCGTAATTGTTCAGATAACTCTTCCATTTCGGACGGCGCCAATCTATATGGTGCTCTCGCCACCGGCGCGGCTCCTGGCACTAGGTCAATCTGAAATTCCACTTGGCGAACCGGTGGGAGGCCAGGCAACTCCTCAGGAAATACCTTAAGAAAGTCCCTTACTACCGGCACATCTTCAGGATGTTTTTCTTCCGACTTCTTTTCTGTCACTTGTGCCAAAAAGGCGTGACATCCTCTATCGATATATTTTACCGTCTTGACGAATGATATGATGCTGAGTCGAGTCTTACTATGTTCGCCACGAACGATTAGGGTGCTACCTTGAAACGAAATGTGAACGGCCTTCTCATCACAAATGATCCTAGCATGGTTCTTAGATAACCAATCCATGCCGATAACGACGTCAAAACTACCAAGTTTAACAGGCATAAGGTCGATTTCGAAAGGTTGGTCAAGTAAGAGTAAGGTACAACCTCGGACTATGGTGTTAGTGCTCTCAAGTTCCCCGTTGGCTAATTCGATTTCATAAGTGGTGTCTAACTTGGTTGGGGTGCGGTCAAGTAAAGATGCAAATGCAATGGAAACGAAACTCCTATCGGCTCCAGAATCAAATAAAACTTTAGCAAGATGGTTGTTAAGTGGAAACGTACCCGTGACTATGTCGGGGCCTTGCTGGTCATTCCCCTCTCCCACCACATAAACTCGTCCACGAGCATTGTTGTTCTGGTTGGCAGTTTGTTTCGGACACCGGTTCTTGTAGTGCCCCTTCTCACCACATCCATGGCATACCACAACCACTGGTTGTAAGTTGGCACCTGTGGCCTTACAGTCTCGAGTCTGGTGTCCGGTCCTCTGGCATTTCCCGCACTTAACATAGCAGGGTCCATTGTGATGTAGTTTGCATCGGTTACACATAGGAGCGAGTCCATCATAGCCTCTAGCTCCAGTGGGTGCGGCAACGTAAGCCCTGGCAGCTTCCTGTCGGCGATTCTGTTGGTTGTGGTGATGGTTTCGGTTTTGCTGGTAATTCTGATTGTTGTTGCGGTTGTAGTCGTTGTTGTTATTGTTGTTATGGGGAGTGTGGTTGTTGTGGGAGTTGTGATTGTTGTGGGAGTTGTGGTTGTTTCTTCGGTCATCAAATTTTCGTTTATGATTGTTGTTGCCATGGGTTTGTCCATACTTAATTTCTCTTTCCAATAATCTCTGAGCAATTTCCATAGCCTCTTCTAGTGTCTGAGATTTGGATGCAGTGACATCCCCTTCTATGCTCCTAGGCAGACCTTCCACATACTTTTCCAGTGTCTTCTCAAGGTCTGGCACTTTGGTTGGGCATAGCACAGCTAGTTCCTGAAACCTTCGATCATAAGTCTTAATATCATCCCCTTTTACCACCAAACGATCAAACTCGTCTTCCAGTTTCCTAATCTCGGTGCGGGTGCAGTATTTCCTTAGCATCCTTTGCTTGAAGTCAGCCCAAGTGATCTGGTAGGCTTCCTCAATGCCCATGTTCTGTGCAGTAGTGTTCCACCAGGACAAGGCATCTTCTAGTAACGTACCAGTAGCAAACGAGACCTTGCAGTCATTAGAGCACCCGCTCCTTGAGAATACTGTTTCAGAGCGCTCAAACCAACAAGCGAGTTCAGATACTCCCTCAGTCCCCTTAAAGTAAGTAGGTTTGCAAGCCATGAAGTCCTTGTAAGTGCACTTTCATGTCCCAGATGTCTCGCCTCTCCATTTGACCTGTTTGTGCTGTTGGAAAGTGCCATAGCTGCCGCTTGCTCTCCTAATGCAGCCGCAATACTGTCAGCAATCAACTTCTGAATATCAGCCGGAGTCATAGGGGTTGTAGGGGTTGTTGTTGTTGCCTTCTTACGAGGAGCCATCCTTCTAAAAAGAAAGTCACAATACACACTTGAGAATATTGTTACCAAGATCAACACAATATAGTGAACCATCACAATCAAACACATAATAGTCGAGGTCGTAATGCTAAAGGCAAAGGATTGCTTATTGAGGAAATATTGGAGGAGAATACTGCTGAAAATGTTCCTAGAAAAAAGGAAGGGAGAATGTTGTTGTTGGGATGGCTTGATTTTATTGATGCCATACTAAATAAAAGTGAAGCTTCAACAAGTAAAATTGATGGAATAAACAGTCAAAAGGATAAGTATAGCCAAGCTAACAATATGCAAGAGGGCATACTGATGCGTGTTTTGCAACCTCTCAAAAGGTTTTATCTCTCAAGGGATCTTGAGAGATTTTTGCAATCCACCAGGCAGTGTACCTGATCGTTGTAGTGTAGTATATGGTAAGTCCGGAGGATTGATCGTTCTCTAGGAGAATAGTGTCGTTAGGTTGAATTGTATGTCAATCTAAGTCTAAAGGTGAGGGATGATTCTGTTTGTATATATATATATATTTTATTTTTTAGAAAGCTAATTAAATATCGTAGTTTTGAAAGAGTGGGCGGAATTAGTTGCTATTCAACTAGCTCAAAGTTACTAACTAAACTAACGTGCAAGAAAAGTAAATTAGGGTTCTACAAGGAAAGTGAATCGTATCTATCTATGATATATTACTCCTTGCTAGCTATCCAATTTTACCTACTGAATTCTCACATCCTTGTTTTAATTGAAGCGTTGTATTCTTTAATACCAGTCGTGGGGGCGTGCACGTCCTTTCCCAACTCTATGGATATTAGTTTCTTCTTATGACGACACGCTCAGTATCCTATAATAGAATCATTAACTTCTACTCATGCATTAAATACAACGAATAAAACCGTAGTGCACATCCAATTATGTTTCTTACGACGTTCAAGCTTGTTACACGAAGGAGGTTAGCCAGTTTTCTTAAGCCTAACGCGAATCAATCAATTAAACAAGAGACAGTAAGAAGCAAAAATTATAAACTGAACCAATTAGATTCATTGAGTTGTCATGAAAACAATGAGATCTAATTAATTATAAACAAGTTTCATAAAATCATAGGTAAACACAAGGTGAATTAGCCAAGCATAATCAATAAAGAATAAGCAATAATGATAATGGAAGACATGATTAAGATAGAATCAACAAACTAATACAAGATGCTGGAGTGATTGAAACCCTCTAAGTTTCTGTAAAAACACCTACTCTAACCCTAAAATCGGACTTAGGGTTGGGGGCATACAAAAAGTGAAGTTATAAGGTTATATTTATAGGCATATTTTCTGTCAGCAAAGCCTAACGGCATCAGCCCTAACTAGTGACGGCGTCAGGATGCCTTTTTCACCAAATTGAAGATTTTTTCGTCCCGATCATTTCTTTTTCTGAATCCCTCAAATCCGAGTTCGTATGAAGATTTTATGGCCAAAACAGTAACAACTACTTCACGCTCATGTTGTGGTAGTCTTGATCAACTTGTGATGGTGTCACTAGGGTATCTTCTTGTGTTAAGATCGTTTATAGCTCGAGGTTGTTTAGACATCATATATAGGGATTACACAATAATAATGAATAATACAATGCACAGCAGAATAAATAAGAATATCATTATTATTGAACAAAGGTTTCTTCGTCATCATCTCTAACACTAACAAACACCAACAGCCCCAATGCTACGTGATCAAATGTAGCACGGTTACATCCTAACAGGAATCATAAGATCCTTGGGGCTTAACACAAACACAATACTATACCTTAGGCCTTTTCCCCAACGCCTATACACACATACATTTACTGAATATTACATTGTGACACGTACAATACCTATTCCCTGTATTCTCTTTATATAATAGAGAACTAGGGTTTCAAAATACTACAAAGGACTATAATGTAAAAACTTACTTGTAAAGCAAGTCCCTTGTCTTTTGCATTGTCTTCATTCTTCACTTTGTCTTCTTAAGTCCTTCATATTTCATATGTTTTGTCTTATCAACTCAAATGTAATTCCCAACAATCTTCCCCTATTTGATAATGACAAAACCAAGAAAGCATGAACTTTCCTTGAAGTTAATATGTCATGAAAGATAACAAACTTCCCCTTAAACCATGCTATATCACCAAGGCTCTACAAGTTGAATATTCTTCCCCTTTTTGTCATCATCAATTAGGGGGAAAATGTAAGCAACCTTGATCTTCACAACCACGAATCAATATTATACGTCCAATCCATCTTTCCAATGTTTCAAAGTCGCCCACCATTAAGTTTTCCGCATCTAAAAATGTACTTGAAACAATAGAAATCAAAACTAGCAGTTGTAAAAACCTTCACCTCGATGTAGCATATAGATGGTTAAACATTTAAACATTAAGCTTCCCCTGAAACCCATATGTTAACCATCTCTTGAATGTAGGCTCTATGTAATGATTACTGATGAAGAAAACTAAGTATTACCAACTTGATGCTGAAGTAGAACAACCCAAACTTGTATCTTATATCTTGTACTAAAACTGACTTCGAACGTATACTTAACGTATAAGGAGATCGCAATCTCTTGACAATAATCACTGAGCACAATAATGTAACTCCTTCAAGTGATTGTCAATTCGTAGTCAGTTGAACGCACGAACAAGTTACCTTTAAACATAATGGAGCCGTTTAAGATATGACAAGAAAACGCATCCAAGTAACTCCACTTCAACGTCAAATAGATGATAAAAACTTTTCTTCGTAATCAATTGAGCAATAAGAACGAGCCATTAAAAACCTTTAAGAGCAAATAAAACAAAAACCTCCTCTGTGTGTGAACCAAAATCCTTCTGTGTGTGTAAAACTATCTCTTCCAAAAACCAAATTCATAGTTTGCCGATATCGAATAATACTCAAACAATTCATAAAATAACTTCATCTCCACGCACTGACCAATAAAACATCAAGTGATTAAGGTTTTGCAACAACAGCGTCTTCCACATACACTAGGCCATACCAATCTTCATTAAAATGAATTAGTCACAGACCCATGATAAACCTCAATCTTTGACACCTACTAACAGTAACCTGACTTGATGTATGATCAGTAACTTTAAAAAGAATTTTCCAGCAATACCCCTACACCTAAGAGTAATACGAACCCAATAAACCCTATCTTTCAGTAATAATAATCATCAGTTAGAGTTAGGGTTTTCTTCAGCTTCACAAACAACCTTTTATCACTTAAATATCCTTAGTTTCAAACCGAGCAGTACGAAGAACCAAGCGGTACAAAGTTTCAGGAAAACAGTGGAAACAAATAACTGGCAGTGGAAAGTTAAAACGAGCAGTGGAAACGATTGAGGCGGCAGTGGAAACGTTTTAAGGGTAGAAGTGGAAACCATGAAGTCACGAGCAGCATGAAAAAGATATAATTAAGTTGATACAACTGTTAAATACCATCGATCTGCATGAACCTGAAATAATCTGAATATAAACTCCACGTGTAAATTCATGTGTACATCAGTAACATTAAACCTCTTGAATACTGATCGATTTGTTTTTCGGGACCACAAAGCTGAAAACGAATAGGACTAGCAGTACTTTTAACAAATACATGTAACATAGTTGTCTAGCAAACATATGTGGACCAGCAGTACCTGGATAGCGACATCAGTTACAAGTAGCCTTACTTTTCTGAAACGTACCATCACTATCTTTTCCAATAACCTATATATCTTTCTTTCATAGGTAGGTCTACTCCAAACAACAATTGGATACCAGTAACTGATGAGGCGAAAAGTGTTACGCTTTTAGGGGGTCATTTATACCCTAAGTTGTGATTATTTGATCAAATATTGCCTCAAATAGTTCCTTTTGTCATTTTAGGTACTTGGGAGAAGAAATTTGGAAAAGGAAGCATTTTGGACGTTTTTGGAACGAAAAGTGAAGAAAATGACAAAGTCTCCAAAATCAAGCTGGAAACAGTACCTGACGGTGTCACGCTCTACAGGTGACAGCGTCATGTGTTGACAAAGAGGTGGATATGAAGTTTACACGAGACGCGCCAAAAAGATTTTTGGACTTAAAGAGTGACGACATCACCCTTTGTGACGCCTAGGCAGTCAAGAGCAAATTACAAGGTGACGGGCAAGAGAAGAATTACAAGTGACAGCGTCAGATCTGGATCTAGGCAATCCGAGGAGAGCATTGGCGGCTAGGTGACGGTGTCACGTGTATAACGTAACACCGTAAGATTGTAATCTCTATATATAGTTTTCTAATTTTCATTCATTAAGAGAGAGCTTTTGGAGGAACTTTACCATAAACCCTAGGTCGAATTTTCACCTTCTTGTAAGGGTTTCAAACCATTCTTTCATCCATGTTTGATTAAAGATAAGTCTTCCAATAATCATTCAATATGTCTATGTGTTGTTTGATTCTATCTTACGCTTGTCTTTACATTAACATGCTAGGCTAGGTTTGTTTGTGTTTGCTTATATGTAATGAAACCTAGCTATTGATTGTTTGTTATTAATTGTTGTTGGATGAATGATTTCGATGTTAGGCTTAAGAAAACAGGCTAATCTCCAATTGGTAACTTGCTTGAACGTCTTAAGAAACATGAATCAGATGTGTACTACAATTTTAATGGTTGTATTTAATGCATAAGTAACAACTAAGGATGCCATGTTAGGAGCTAGTTGTTGGCTCGACATAGGAGGAGGTAGAAGCTTATAGAGTTGGGGAAGATCGTACACCGGCCCCACGAATGGTATTAAGGAATATAACCCATCATCCACGCAATTGTAACAAACTAGTCAATTAATGAAAGATAGTTAGGGAGTAGTGAAATCTAAGTAAACACGTTTCTCTCATTATAAGGTTTTTCTCAATATTTATTTTATTTTTATTGCATTTGTAGTTATTTGGGTTAGTTGACTAGCACTAATTCCGCCTACTCTTCCAATAACCGAGATTTTTACTTGCTTTCAATAAAATATAAAAATACAAAAAGAATCATCCCTCACCTCTAGACCTAGTTTAATTAAGTTTTAATCCTAACGAACACTATTCCGCAAGTTGAACGATCAATCCCCCGGTACTTGCCACTACACTATACTACATCGGTCAGGTACACTGCCTGGTGGGGATTGCAAGCTTCTCGAGATCCCTCGAGAGGTAAAACCTTTTGCAAGGTTTAAAAACCACGCATCAGTAACATCAGTGAAACCATGCGTACTCTTCCAAATCAATATTCACGCAACAAAAAAATGTATACTAGCAACAACATTTCGACCAAATATATTAGGGTTTACTTTACACCATTCAATCATCACCAAGAAAATAATAATATTCATACAACTGATTAGGGTTAAGGTTCGACCAGTTAGGGTTTCACAAACTTCAATCACAAATAACAATCATAGTCACTAACCTTTAGAAGAAACCCTAAACATTCTGAAAACCCTAAAAACCATTCACACTTGCTCCAAAGCAACTTCATTTAATGAATTATAGGTTCTAAACAATGTATATCCAACTTCCATAATGATTTAATTCAATCAAACATGAATGCAAAGAAGTTGAGATCATAAAAACCCTAAAAATTCGAAACAATATACCTCTCAATGCAGCGGTTTTTGAGAATTATTATCTTTTTATTAGAAGCTCAGATCAAAGATCCCTCCGGTGAAACTCTTCTCTGATATGTACAGAAGCTCCAGTAAAAATTTAGCCTGATCCAATGGTTAACGAAGGAGAAATCGCTTCTTGAAAACAGTCATGCAGTGAGTTACGAAAATTGAACCAGTTTTGAATTTTTTCTTGTTTTCTTCGTTCTTCGACAAACCAAACCTTGTTTAATCCCACGATCACGAGCCCCTTGGCTCTGATACCACATGTTAAGATCGTTTATAGCTCAAGGTTGTTTAGACCTCATATGTAGGGATTACACAATAATAATGAATAATACAATGCACAGCGGAATAAATAAGAATATTATTATTATTGAACAAAGGTTTCTTTGTCATCATCTCTAACACTAACAAACACCAAAAGCCCAAATGCTACATGATCAAATGTAGCACGGTTACATCCTAACAGGAATCATGAGATCCTTGGGGCTTAACACAAACACAATACTATACCCTAGGCGTTTTCCCCAACGTCTATACACACACACATTTACTGAATATTACATTGAGACACGTACAAAACTTATTCCCTGTATTCTCTTTATATAATAGAGAACTAGGGTTACAAAATACTACAAAAGACTATAATGTAAAAACTTCTTTGTAAAGCAAGTCCTTTGTCTTTTGCATTGTCTTCATTCTTCACTTTGTCTTCTTAAGTCCTTCATCTTTCATATGTTTTGTCTTATCAACTCAAATGTAATACCAAACATCTTGTGTAAGTCATCATTATGACCTCGTCACTATTTAACCTCTGACGTCGTCACTCTCAAAGTCTTCTGGGCCGTCTCGTGTAGTTGCAAAGTCAGATGGCCTCACCAACAATACACCTGACGTCGTAAGGTGTAAACTTCTAAGTTCTTTTTGGGCATCACGTGTAAAAATTCACCTTCTTTAGTCATAAGGTGACGGCGTCAGCCTCCAAAGTGTGACGTTGATTGAACAATTTTAATATATATATTATAAGTCCAAGGAAATCTGCAAGAAATACGGATTACCCGAGTCGTATCCCAACGAAGGTTGAATGGAATCATGAAATTCGATTCGCAAAATCGTGTCATGAAAAGTGAAAGAGTGAAAATAGTGATTGTGAAAATCAAATAGTGAAAAGAAATTATATGATAAGCAAAAAGTACAAGCTATGTATGCACATTTATCTAAAAACTCAATACGGGAATTAAGACGCGAGTTAAAAACGTAACGTACGAATAAAAACGTAACTTTTATTGAAAAATGATCCTAAAAATATGAAATAAATTTCTAAAAAACTTAAACTACTTAAATAATTTTGAGAAAAGGAAAATATTTTTTTGAGTTTTTATTTATTTTCTATGAATTTATTTCTAATTTTGGAATTTGAAAAGTAGTTAAAAATAAGAGAAAATGTAAAAATAAATGGGAAAAATACAAATTTAACTTTAAAAAATCTAAAATAATAGAAAAGAATTATCTAAAATATTTTTAAATTTTTTAAGGTTTTTTCTAATTTTTATTTGATTTTTGTTTATTAAAAGATATTTAAAAATGATTTAAAACTAAGATTAATTGAGAAAAATTAGTAAACTAACTCAGAAAAATATGAAAAATTCACAGAAAATCTAAAATAACAAAAGTAACTTGAAGAAAAATTTAGAAAGGAAAATAAGCCAGAGAAGTGCTTAATGGGCTAAAAACAACTTATTGCAAGTGCTTATTAATAAGCACTTGCAACAAAACTATGTGAAACTTGAAACATAGACTTAGTATACTCAAATAAGCTCAAAAGTACTAAACTCAGATCAAAAGAAGCACAAAAACACATGAATAAAGCAATAAGCAGTTTATGATAAGCCAAATAATAAGCACAACCAAAACATAATAAGCCAAAAGTAAACGAACTATGAAATCACAACTAAACACTTTAATGGAACTCAGAAACAACAGATAAGCTCAAATTAAAAGACTAAAATCACCACTACAGTCCTAAGTTCACATCAGCAACCTTGATTTAGTGACAAGCTTTGCAGTAAACAATAAGCTAGTTTAATAAGCTCTTAAGTGCAAACTAATGGGGGCAAATGTTAACTAGCACTACTGAATTACTGAAACTACCAAAATCCCTATCATAGACTTCCAATTGATCACCTAATTTAACCCAAATTCAGCAGCCTATTGAGTACTAAAATTGAAACAGTTGACTATTTTAAAACTAGTACTAGTTGAATAAATTTGATTTCTACTGATCGAATCTACTTCTATATGAAATAATAAGCTACAGTTATTCGAAATTAAGCTAATTTAAACTAAATTGGAACTACTGATGAGTTCATAAAAACTCATCATTTTTGTCCTGTTTAAAATACGAAAACAGTTAAAAACACACAGAAACACCACATAATACTTCAAATATCTTTGAATTGTGTTTTTATACGTTTCAGGTGCAAAAAGACTAAAAACAGAAGAAAACGTGCAAAGTTTGCACAATTGGCAAAATCAGTCCCTGAACTTTCAAGAAATGGTCCCTGGGAAAATTATTTTGAAGATAAGTCAACAACAGACCCCCAGGAATCAAGAAATGACAAATTTTACCCTTGAAGTTCAAAAATGCACAAATGGCAAAACAGGTCCCCCAAGTTTCAAAACTTGACAGTTTTAGTCCCTGGAAGTTTATTTTGGAAAGAAAAGTCAATTTTAGTCCTTAGGAATTCAAAAGTTATCAAATTTAACCCTTGGATAAAAAGTTTGAGGAAATTACAAAATTGGTCCCTGAAGTTTCAAAAATGACAAAACAGTCCCTGGGCATTTTTAATTGGAAAAACTTACATCTAAGGCCCTTGTACTATTTATCTTAACAAATCAAGTCATTTTTGATATATTTTTGAAAATTACATTTTTAACCCTCAAACTTTCAAAATTGGCATAAATGGTCCCCGGGTGTTTTTAATTTGGAAAAATCAAAATAATCCTTATATTATTCCAATATGACAAAAATGGTACCTTTTGCATAATTTTGGAATAATTACAGAATTAGTCCTTGGAAAATCAGATTTATACACAATTGGTCCTTGGGCTTAAATATTTACAAATAAAAAATATCTAAATCCAATTAACAAAATACCAAACCTGATCCATACAAACCCATCCTTTTACCCAAGCCCAACAAACCAAAGGCCCAACACCTTTTAAATATAAAACCAAGGTATCTGTTTGACCATGGTTGACCCGTCTTCAACCTCCACTCCACCTCATCACCCTCTTCCACACCTCCACTTGCTTCACCTTTCCACCTCATACAACCTCTGTCACCTCCTCAACCAAACCCACCTCCTAGGTTTACCCTAGGAGGTGCCACCTAGCAAACCTACATCTGCCACCACCCCTAACCTGCAACCTGACACCACACTATCTCCCACCACCCCAAAATGTTCCTACTTGCTTCCTTACACCTCCACAAGACTTCAGGAAGCATTAATTACTCTGAATTTGCCCCTAGCCACGTGTCACAGTTTTGGCGCCAAAACATATTCAAAGGCTAGGATGAGCTACAGTTAATCAATGGCCAAGATTGCAAGTGGGATTTGACCAGGAAGATGGTGGGAACTCAGAGATGCTATAAAAGGAGCAAGAGGCAAGAGGAAGAAGTACCTTTGGATTAGCCTAGGTCATAGTATAACGTAAAATTTAAAATGCTTTCCTTAGATTAATCCTTTACAGTTTTCTTAGTCTAAATGTTGTTATTATCTTTCAAATAGTGTAATGAACTCCTTTATTTCAGTTTTAATGCAAGTTCTCTTTAAATTTCATATTCTAGCTTAAATGCTTTAACTTTCTAAGTCTTTTATTTCTTAATGGATTATAGCTGTTTATTGGACATAATAAGCTCACTTAAGCTCCTTACAAAGCTAAATAAGCTTTTAGATACAATTAAACAGTTATGATCTTGTAAAATTTCACAAATAGATTAAAATGATAAAAAATGAAAAATTCCAAAAAAAGAAAGTGATCTGGATGGAATCTGTGGGATACAAAGTGAATCTTGGAATGCTTAGGGTTTAGAAGCTTTGTGGAAAGCCTTAGGTAGTAAGTAAATCCGTGGTCTTGTGGTTTTCAGCTGGAATCATTTGTAAGGCTTATTTTTCCATTTTTGCAATTTACCTTTCCTGTCATTTATATGCCTTTATTTATGTGTTTTTTTGTTTACTAGTTATTGTTTGATGTTATTTAAGTTTATAATTGTTAGTTTGTTCATTATTTCACTTGTGCAATAAAATTAGAAATTACACTGTATATAATGCATATGTGACAAATCTGTGTTATGTGCTTGTGTTGTGGAAGATTTATGCTCATTTGATCTTGTTATAGCATAATTTAGAGTTTGGAATCAGGTTTGTATGCAAATTCAGTCAAAACTTGGAAATTCATTTGACAAGTGGAAATCTAAGGGGTGTTTGGATTTGTTGAGATTTAGAGGTCTGAGGTTGTTTGTGATGTTCCTTTCTGTTCTTGCATGATCAATAGACCATTTGAGGGCTTGACAACCTTTTAAGTTTAAAGATCATGTCTTTTACAGTGAGGTTCATTCTCAAATAAATTTCAGGTTTCACTACTTTGATTGCTGTCTAATCTGTGGTAAATGGCATTAGTGAGGTTGTTCTTGTTTGATTGTGCTTGACTAGGGTCATATAGCTCAGTTCAGTGGTCATTTCCATGCTTTGTTTAGCATTTAGTCAAAATAGTTTTAAATCTGTATTATTTTCTTTCCTGTTATGATTCTCATGTCCAAATTTCATTTAAGTGTTTAAATGTTAGTTATTTTTGTTAATTTCATGTTCTCTATGTTTAATATAACATCTTTAGTATATAGATTCAGATCAAAGTTGAGCTAAGTCAACTTTGATCATAAACCTTAAAAAAGTCAAAATTCCATTTTTCTGTTTTTGAATAAACTTTAGAATTTCTTTGTAGCTTTGTTACTTAAATTCTGTTTATGTTCTTTTAGGATGTTAATCCTTTGTTGCTAATCTTGCTGTAGTATTTTTTTTAATTTTTTATTTCAATGTTTAATAGCTTAACTATGTGCTTATTTTCATGTGTTTTCCTGAGTATACTGTTCACCAGCATACTCAGGAAAATTACACCATCTTCATAAGCTCTCAAAAAGCTCATCCTTGGACCTTAGCTTGCAAACTTAGTTTCTTTCAGGAACTAACCAAGCAAACTTTAACATCCAAGTCTTGTTTTACAATTTGCAGCTTATTATATAAGCTTGCAGATGACTTTTTGTTTGTCCCACTTTTCTGTGTGTACTGGTTCACTAGTACATTCAGTTATTTGGATGATTTTCATAAGCCCTCCAAAAGCTCCCTAGTGGACCCCACTAGGTAAGCTTTGGCTTTTTGGAAAGCCAACCACCTCATCTTGCTACTACAACTCTCAGTTTTGGCTTTTGAGCTTATTTGATAAGCTTATTTGGTTCTTATTTGAGACTGCAGGGGTGTTTGGATCTGTGTACTTTGGGATTGCTTATTAGCTTATCAAAAGCTTATTAGCCAATCCCATTGTATCAGCTTGTTCATAATAGTCCATTATACTTGTACAAATATAATTTTGCCTTTGGTTTACACTGTATAGCTTTTTCCAAGCTTTTGTGAGCTTTTGACTTGACTGTGTGCTTGATCATCTTAACTGATAAGCTATAGCCCACGATTTGCTTATTTCTTTGTTTATAAAGCTTTTAATTCCTTAAACTTATATTATATCTATATATATATATATATATATATATATATATATATATATATATATATATATATATATATATATATATATATATATATATATATAGTTTCATAAACAGAAAAGCCAAAACCAAACTTTAAAGCTAGTGATAGCTTCTATTTAAGAAGCTTTATGCTTAAAAACCATCTGATAAGGAAATAAGCTCTCACACAGCTTATTTCCAATTTTTGAAAAAGTTGGCTTCTTTAAAGTTTCTTATTTTAGTTTGTTTTACAGTTTTGCAAAAAGAAAATTAAAAAAATAATAATAATAATAAATAGCAAAAATGTTGGGTGTGGGATTCGAACCTGAGACCTCTCGCTAGTATACATGCATAACCCCCACACCCCTTCCATCTGCTCTGGGGCACCAGTTCCGTTATACCTTGTATACAAGGTATACTTAAGGTAGTTTTGGTGTATAAGCTTATTTGAACTGTGCAGCTTATAACAGCTTATTGGAATAAGCTGTTGACCCCAAAATATTTTTCCCAGCTTCTTCATAAGTAAATATACTTTCCATAATTTTTTCATAATTTTTACTGTTCGTATAATATATATAATAATTAATATAGTTTAAATACCTTTTAGAAAATAATAAGTAATATATTTTTAAAACAGCTTATTTATAATTTTTATAAACTTTTTATATTTTTTATGGATTCCTATGATGGTTAAGTAGTTTTATAAAAAGTTTTATAATTTTATAAATTAGTTTAGTTTATATAATAATTAAATTAGTATTAATTAGTTTAATTAAGTAATAATAGTTTTTAATTAAGTTTTCTTATTTTTGTATATAAAATATAGTTTTTATATTTTTCTTAGCTTCTTATAATTAGTTTAGAATTATGTAAAAAGTTTTAGATTTTTGTTTGCTTATTTAGTATATATAATAATTAAATAATATTATTAGTAATTAAATAATAGTAAATATTTAATAGTAAATAGAATAATTGTATAATAAATATATTTTTAGTTTCAAAATTTCTTTTATATTAGTTTAAACTTTTCTAAGTTTTTGTTTTATTTATTTAGGTTTATTTTACACTTTCTTATTATTTATGTAATTAATAAATAAGTAAATAAATAGTTGTAATTAATAATAATTAATATAACACTTGTAAATATTATTTTAAATAAATTATAATTATAAGTAAATATTTTAAGTTTGTTTAATTTGCATTTAAGCCCCTAAGGCATGCAAATACATACTGTAGTTATATTTGTTGTTTTGTTTTGTACGTTTACGTTTATTTGAACCTAAACGTATATTTGTAAATCCTTTTACATTTTAGGGTTTCTGATTGCACGTTTTTACTGAAATAGCTGTGACAAGAGCTATTTACTATTCACATTGCTAGTGTTAGTCAGTCAGATTCCCATTTTTCTATATACATATTATTTCAACACATTACAAGTTATTGTACTATCACGCACACCTCGTTGGGACATAACGACCCGGGGATGTACTTTTCTGTACTCACGTACTTTTTCTGTACTTAACTCTCACGGATTAACTTTGCTAGTTCCTCCCGGGCTCCATTTAGATATTACGGTTAACCATTCACAAGTGGTTAGCTTGTGTGATAAAATAAGTGACGGTTCGGGAGGAATCAAATTTTGGCGCCGTTGCCGGGGAGGTGTGCTGCCTACCATGACTTGTATTTTATATTTTGTTGAAATATCTATCCTTGTATGTATATTATACTTTATCATTCAACTACCGGGCTGTCAGGGCATATTTATTACAGTTAATCATTCACAAGTGATTAGCTAGCGTGATAAACCTGACACAAGCCTGGGAGGTAGTGATTACATATACTATATCATATTTCATTTCATAAACAATATAAAATACAAAAACATTTTTCCTATGCACACAACTTGCCCAGTTGATTAGTCCCTCAGTTACAACATTTGGTTGTTGGCTGTTTACAGTTACTGAGCTCTGTCAGACCCAGATTCCCTTTCGAGGGGCGGTTGTTAGGGATTTTCTTTCTTTTGTACATATATATAAAAAGATAAAAATGCAAAAACATTATAAAAATTAAAAATCAAAAAGATTCTCCTTACCTTACTATTTATAATTTTGTGATTGGCAATCCCACTCCAATTTCTCACCAAATCTGTGAGTGGCAATCCTACTCCATTTCCCCATGAACAATTTAATTCGGGGTCAAGTCAAGCTAGCGACTTGGTAATAAAAAAACAATAGCATAAACATGAGTTTTCACCCGTGTGTACCACCCTAGTGTGGGGTTGTGCCCCACATGTTGTATATATTTTGAAAATGAAGTGAAAAATTGTAAATACAGAGAAATAAAATAATTGTTGTGTTACCCCACTTAGTTTTAAATGTTATCTTTTTACGTTCAAGGATTCGGCATAATAGCCGGGACTTTGAATATTGAGGACAATATTCATTTCTAAGTGTGGGGGGGAAATTCTGGCGAATTTGATCACTTATATACCATTGTATGCCCTTTTTCCCCAAAAATGGCCAAAATTTAAAAAAATTTCACTTGGTATTAGTGTTTTGCACTAAATACAACAAATGGTAATCAATCCACCATGTCTAAACCACATAAGGATTGGCTAATCCAGGAGCAAACGGCTCTTGGTAAAGATAACTCAAATCCGTTTATGGCTTGCAATTTGCCAAAAATTGTATGGTTCCTCAACTCCCCATATCCCATAAAGCAAATGAGTTGGCTAGCCCGCAAGATTATGGCTTGTGGTAAAGGCAGTGAAAAACCATAATTGGTAATCAGCTCACCAAGATGTTGACTATTCCATCAAGAGTTGGCTAGTCCAGAAGCAAACGGCTTTTGGTAAAGACAAAACAAATCCGTTGACAGCTGGTGGTTTGCTCAAAATCACATGGTTATCAGGTGTACCACAGTTCTCACACCTGGCTACTCCAGAAGTAATGGCTGTCTGGTAAAGAGATATCAAAATCCATTAAATTTTGAAAACGGATTGTTAATGGATTATAGATTGCTAGGGACTAGCAATGTTTTAGTGTGGGGTATTGATAAGTTCATAAAAACTAATCATTTTTGTCCTGTTTAAAATATGAAAACAGTTAAAAACACACAGAAACACCACATAATACTACAAATATCTTTGAATTGTGTTTTTATACGTTTCAGGTGCAAAAAAGACTAAAAACAGAAGAAAACGTGCAAAGTTTGCACAATTGGCAAAATCAGTCCCTGAACTTTCAAGAAATGGTCCCTGGGAAAATTATTTTGAAGATAAGTCAACAACAGACCCCCAGGAATCAAGAAATGACAAATTTTACCCTTGAAGTTCAAAAATGCACAAATGGCAAAACAGGTCCCCCAAGTTTCAAAACTTGACAGTTTTAGTCCCTGGAAGTTTATTTTGGAAAGAAAAGTCAATTTTAGTCCTTAGGAATTCAAAAGTTATCAAATTTAACCCTTGGATAAAAAGTTTGAGGAAATTACAAAATTGGTCCCTGAAGTTTCAAAAATGACAAAACAGTCCCTGGGCATTTTTAATTGGAAAAACTTACATCTAAGGCCCTTGTACTATTTATCTTAACAAATCAAGTCATTTTTGATATATTTTTGAAAATTACATTTTTAACCCTCAAACTTTCAAAATTGGCATAAATGGTCCCCGGGTGTTTTTAATTTGGAAAAATCAAAATAATCCTTATATTATTCCAATATGACAAAAATGGTACCTTTTGCATAATTTTGGAATAATTACAGAATTAGTCCTTGGAAAATCAGATTTATACACAATTGGTCCTTGGGCTTAAATATTTACAAATAAAAAATATCTAAATCCAATTAACAAAATACCAAACCTGATCCATACAAACCCATCCTTTTACCCAAGCCCAACAAACCAAAGGCCCAACACCTTTTAAATATAAAACCAAGGTATCTGTTTGACCATGGTTGACCCGTCTTCAACCTCCACTCCACCTCATCACCCTCTTCCACACCTCCACTTGCTTCACCTTTCCACCTCATACAACCTCTGTCACCTCCTCAACCAAACCCACCTCCTAGGTTTACCCTAGGAGGTGCCACCTAGCAAACCTACATCTGCCACCACCCCTAACCTGCAACCTGACACCACACTATCTCCCACCACCCCAAAATGTTCCTACTTGCTTCCTTACACCTCCACAAGACTTCAGGAAGCATTAATTACTCTGAATTTGCCCCTAGCCACGTGTCACAGTTTTGGCGCCAAAACATATTCAAAGGCTAGGATGAGCTACAGTTAATCAATGGCCAAGATTGCAAGTGGGATTTGACCAGGAAGATGGTGGGAACTCAGAGATGCTATAAAAGGAGCAAGAGGCAAGAGGAAGAAGTACCTTTGGATTAGCCTAGGTCATAGTATAACGTAAAATTTAAAATGCTTTCCTTAGATTAATCCTTTACAGTTTTCTTAGTCTAAATGTTGTTATTATCTTTCAAATAGTGTAATGAACTCCTTTATTTCAGTTTTAATGCAAGTTCTCTTTAAATTTCATATTCTAGCTTAAATGCTTTAACTTTCCAAGTCTTTTATTTCTTAATGGATTATAGCTGTTTATTGGACATAATAAGCTCACTTAAGCTCCTTACAAAGCTAAATAAGCTTTTAGATACAATTAAACAGTTATGATCTTGTAAAATTTCACAAATAGATTAAAATGATAAAAAATGAAAAATTCCAAAAAAAGAAAGTGATCTGGATGGAATCTGTGGGATACAAAGTGAATCTTGGAATGCTTAGGGTTTAGAAGCTTTGTGGAAAGCCTTAGGTAGTAAGTAAATCCGTGGTCTTGTGGTTTTCAGCTGGAATCATTTGTAAGGCTTATTTTTCCATTTTTGCAATTTACCTTTCCTGTCATTTATATGCCTTTATTTCTGTGTTTTTTTGTTTACTAGTTATTGTTTGATGTTATTTAAGTTTATAATTGTTAGTTTGTTCATTATTTCACTTGTGCAATAAAATTAGAAAATACACTGTATATAATGCATATGTGACAAATCTGTGTTATGTGCTTGTGTTGTGGAAGATTTATGCTCATTTGATCTTGTTATAGCATAATTTAGAGTTTGGAATCAGGTTTGTATGCAAATTCAGTCAAAACTTGGAAATTCATTTGACAAGTGGAAATCTAAGGGGTGTTTGGATTTGTTGAGATTTAGAGGTCTGAGGTTGTTTGTGATGTTCCTTTCTGTTCTTGCATGATCAATAGACCATTTGAGGGCTTGACAACCTTTTAAGTTTAAAGATCATGTCTTTTACAGTGAGGTTCATTCTCAAATAAATTTCAGGTTTCACTACTTTGATTGCTGTCTAATCTGTGGTAAATGGCATTAGTGAGGTTGTTCTTGTTTGATTGTGCTTAACTAGGGTCATATAGCTCAGTTCAGTGGTCATTTCCATGCTTTGTTTAGCATTTAGTCAAAATAGTTTTAAATCTGTATTATTTTCTTTCCTGTTATGATTCTCATGTCCAAATTTCATTTAAGTGTTTAAATGTTAGTTATTTTTGTTAATTTCATGTTCTCTATGTTTAATATAACATCTTTAGTATATAGATTCAGATCAAAGTTAAGCTAAGTCAACTTTGATCATAAACCTTAAAAAAGTCAAAATTCCATTTTTCTGTTTTTGAATAAACTTTAGAATTTCATTGTAGCTTTGTTACTTAGATTCTGTTTATGTGCTTTTAGGATGTTAATCCTTTGTTGCTAATCTTGCTGTAGTATTTTTGTTAATTTTTTTATTTCAATGTTTAATAGCTTAACTATGTGCTTATTTTCATGTGTTTTTGCCCTGTCTCACATTCACAAGCCATTTTCACAAGCTTCAAGCTTGCTGATATTTGGACTTGTGGCAGTGGAAATTATTGTTATACAAAGCCCTACTAGCTTGTTAGTGTTGTGCAAATTTATTTTCCCTTTTTAGCTTAATTTGAACAGCTTTTTCTACCCAAACTTCTTGTCACATTTTCCTGAGTATACTGTTCACCAGCATACTCAGGAAAATTACACCATCTTCATAAGCTCTCAAAAAGCTCATCCTTGGACCTTAGCTTGCAAACTTAGTTTCTTTCAGGAACTAACCAAGCAAACTTTAACATCCAAGTCTTGTTTTACAATTTGCAGCTTATTATATAAGCTTGCAGATGACTTTTTGTTTGTCCCACTTTTCTGTGTGTACTGGTTCACTAGTACATTCAGTTATTTGGATGATTTTCATAAGCCCTCCAAAAGCTCCCTAGTGGACCCCACTAGGTAAGCTTTGGCTTTTTGGAAAGCCAACCACCTCATCTTGCTACTACAACTCTCAGTTATGGCTTTTGAGCTTATTTGATAAGCTTATTTGGTTCTTATTTGAGACTGCAGGGGTGTTTGGATCTGTGTACTTTGGGATTGCTTATTAGCTTATCAAAAGCTTATTAGCCAATCCCATTGTATCAGCTTGTTCATAATAGTCCATTATACTTGTACAAATATAATTTTGCCTTTGGTTTACACTGTATAGCTTTTTCCAAGCTTTTGTGAGCTTTTGACTTGACTGTGTGCTTGATCATCTTAACTGATAAGCTATAGCCCACGATTTGCTTATTTCTTTGTTTATATAGCTTTTAATTCCTTAAACTTATATTATATATATATATATATATATATATATATATATATATATATATATATATATATATATATATATATATATATATATATATATATATATATATATAGTTTCATAAACAGAAAAGCCAAAACCAAACTTTAAAGCTAGTGATAGCTTCTATTTAAGAAGCTTTATGCTTGAAAACCATCTGATAAGGAAATAAGCTCTCACACAACTTATTTCCAATTTTTGAAAAAGTTGGCTTCTTTAAAGTTTCTTATTTTAGTTTGTTTTACAGTTTTGCAAAAAGAAAATTAAAAAAAAAAAATAATAATAATAAATAGCAAAAATGTTGGGTGTGGGATTCGAACCTGAGACCTCTCGCTAGTATACATGCATAACCCCCACACCCCTTCCATCTGCTCTGGGGCACCAGTTCCGTTATACCTTGTATACAAGGTATACTTAAGGTAGTTTTGGTGTATAAGCTTATTTGGACTGTGCAGCTTATAACAGCTTATTGGAATAAGCTGTTGACCCCAAAATATTTTTCCCAGCTTCTTCATAAGTAAATATACTTTCCATAATTTTTTCATAATTTTTACTGTTCATATAATATATATATTAATTAATATAGTTTAAATACCTTTTAGAAAATAATAAGTAATATATTTTTAAAACAGCTTATTTATAATTTTTATAAACTTTTTATATTTTTTATGGATTCCTATGATGGTAAAGTAGTTTTATAAAAAGTTTTATAATTTTATAAATTAGTTTAGTTTATATAATAATTAAATTAGTATTAATTAGTTTAATTAAGTAATAATAGTTTTTAATTAAGTTTTCTTATTTTTGTATATAAAATATAGTTTTTATATTTTTCTTAGCTTCTTATAATTAGTTTAGAATTATGTAAAAAGTTTTAGATTTTTGTTTGCTTATTTAGTATATATAATAATTAAATAATATTATTAGTAATTAAATAATAGTAAATATTTAATAGTAAATAGAATAATTGTATAATAAATATATTTTTAGTTTCAAAATTTCTTTTATATTAGTTTAAACTTTTCTAAGTTTTTGTTTTATTTATTTAGGTTTATTTTACACTTTCTTATTATTTATGTAATTAATAAATAAGTAAATAAATAGTTGTAATTAATAATAATTAATATAACACTTGTAAATATTATTTTAAATAAATTATAATTATAAGTAAATATTTTAAGTTTATTTAATTTGCATTTAAGCCCCTAAGGCATGCAAATACATACTGTAGTTATATTTGTTGTTTTGTTTTGTACGTTTACGTTTATTTGAACCTAAACGTATATTTGTAAATCCTTTTACATTTTAGGGTTTCGGATTGCACGTTTTTACTGAAATAGCTGTGACAAGAGCTATTTACTATTCACATTGCTAGTGTTAGTCAGTCAGATTCCCATTTTTCTATATACATATTATTTCAACACATTACAAGTTATTGTACTATCACGCACACCTCGTTGGGACATAACGACCCGGGGATGTACTTTTCTGTACTCACGTACTTTTTCTGTACTTAACTCCCACGGATTAACTTTGCTAGTTCCTCCCGGGCTCCATTTAGATATTACGGTTAACCATTCACAAGTGGTTAGCTTGTGTGATAAAATAAGTGACGGTTCGGGAGGAATCAACTACCATTTCAATTACACTAACTGATTCTTACTTAATCTAACAGTAACTGTTTATAAATCCTAACTTTGACTTTTAATACACTAACCTACTGTTTTTTACTTTATATTTCACTATAACTAAACTAATATGAACTGGATGTGAAGCTATAAACAGTAAACAACAACCACTCAGCTCAACTCCAAGCAAATCCAAACACTCCCTTATAAGCAACAATAACTATGAAACCGTGAATCCTACTTAAAATCCCCAAACTAATGATCAAATCAGTTAATATTACACTACTAGAAACTATTTAAACATCCAAACATAACCAATATAAACTGAAACTCAGATTCACAGGTCTACACTAGGAATTATGAAGTTTAAACAATGGACTTACAAAATCATGCTCCTCAGCTAGAATAGAGGAGTTCACTAAGCTTGCCTATCTCTTAGATATGCTGAGATTTTCCTTTGCTATCTCAATCTACCAGCTAAACACCAAGGATCAAATGAATCAAACACAGTTGACTTTCGTTGACTATTTTGATTTTCTGATTGTATTGATCAATTTCAGACTCTAAACAATCTCACAAAAGCTAGAAAGCTTAGATGAGATGTATCAAACTACAAACTAGCTTATTTGAAAGCTGAACTTAACAAAACTATTTTTGTAATTCTATTTTCTGATTTAAATGAAATTTTTGAACAAGATTAAAGCTGAATTGAAATGAAGATGTATGAAATGACATAAAATGATGAGACAGAAATAAAAGCTAAACACTAATAAGCAGTAAACAAAAATAAGCTGAAATGATTAAAGGATAAAAGCTGATTTCATTAAAAGTAAATGATTACACTAAACTTGAAATTATGCTATTACAATGGAAAGAAATTTGGGCAGAGCTTCGCTAATCTAATCTCCACTCCTAAATCAGCTACAAGCTCTTCTATTTATAGTGGTTGTGAGAAGATTCTATAGGAGAGGGTCACGGATTGCCAGCTTGGCAATCCGTGTGTTGTGCTTCTTTGCTTCGATTCTGAGCCTTTAGATCAGTCCCTAATCATTACCCAATGATATTAACCCTTTGATCATATTCTGTGACGTGTGTAGACCAATCATAAGCTGCCACCTCCTACCCCCGTGTGCTTCTTTGCTCTGCACCATCTGACACGTCAAACTTGTTTCTAGAAGCACTTGATTTGACGTATTTGCCCTTAATTATGGTTAATTTGATGGGAAAGCTTATTAGGGTTCATGTAATTTTGTTCCCTGGGTAAAAGGGGGAAAAGGGGGGCGGGTAATAATATTCTATCTTTGTTTGACTGATGGGTAAATGGTGTTGACCATGGGTGAGGGTGTGGGCCGGATATGAACTTGATTTGGTGGACTTGGGTATTGATTTATAACTTGGGCTTTTATTTATAATACTTGGACCAGGATTTTTTTGCAATTTATAGTTTCAATATTAAATGGCAAGGACTAATTGTGTAGAATCTAAAAATATAAGGACTACTCCTGCCATTATCAAAACGTATCATCCAAGGGCTTCATTTGTCATTCATTGATAAGTGAGGGACCAAAGTTAGCTTTTCTTCAATAATTTCTTCAAGGGACCATTTTTGTAATTTTGTGAAGGTATAGGGACTGAAACTATCATTTATTCAATCTTCACAATAAGGACCAATCATGTAAATCTCTCAAACTTTTAGGACTCCTTTGGACTTTGTAAGCTCAGCTTTGACTTTCATTGACTATCAGCACTCTTTCCACTCTCGTTCTCATTTTTGCTGGTTTCCATTTGTTTTTAGTCATTTATTGAAATATCCGTACCTGCACATTCACAATCACAAAAATACACTTTCTTTGGTGTTTTGGGTTAGTTTTTGGATTATTAAGTCTCATTTTGGCTAAGAAAAGGTGAGTAAATAAGTACTCACCAGACGTCGTCAGGTGTAACAACCTGGCTTTCTTTGGTTTTCTTGTTTTCTTCATTCTTGAGCATAAAATCGTCCGAAAAGATCCAAAATGCTCCATATTCCAGAAATCACGTCCCAAGTACCTAAAATGAGAAAAAGAAATGATTTGAGACAATATTTGTGTTAGGTCACCATTTTATAACATATGATCATAGAATCTTAGAGAGAGAAAGTAAGTTAGAGAGAGAGTTTGGAAGGAACTCTTATGTGAAATGAAATAATGAAAATGATATTACCAAGAGAACCAACACCCTCCTTGGAGGGTTTACAAGAGTATTTATACTCTTAGTCTAGGGCATCTTACATGTATTCCATAATGTCACAAATGGCCCTTAGACTTTAACAAAACATGAATTCTAAATACGAATAACATAAAACATATTAAAACTTAACGTACTAATATAATATTGCAACCTATTACAAAACTCAATGACCGACACTTGATTTAAACAAAATGTATTCCCAACAATCTCCCCCTAAGTGTTGGTCATCAAAGGTTGCCCGACGTCGTCATCTTCTTAACTTTGACATAGTAGTTGACGTTTTTAAAAAATGTTATAAAATCTTTCATTGTTCTTTGTTCTTAGTTCTTTGTTGATATGGTAGTTACATCTGGTCGAGATTACTAATTGGTAAGGGCTATTCTTGTTAGGTCACCATTTTATAACATATGATCATAGAATCTTAGAGAGAGAAAGTAAGTTAGAGAGAGAGAGAGTGTGTGGAATGAACTCTTATGTGAAATGAAATAATGAAAATGATATTACCAAGAGAACCAACACCCTCCTTGGAGGGTTTACAAGAGTATTTATACTCTTAGTCTAGGGCATCTTACATGTATCCCATAATGCCACAAATGGCCCTTAGACTTTAACAAAACATGAATTCTAAATACGAATAACATAAAACATATTAAAACTTAACACACTAATATAATATTGCAACCTATTACAAAACTAAATGACCGACACTTGATTTAAACAAAATGACCCCCTAAAAGCGTATCAAATAAATCCTTATCAAATACCCTTACACTTGTGATTTGCTTGTCCTCAAGCAAACAAGCTTTTATACCAATCAAAATACAAGTTAGAGGTCATTTAACATTAATATAAAAGTAATTACAACAAATGATCATTCTACCTTGGTCAAAACAAGCACGGAAATTATACACTAGCACCTCACGATAAGTGTTTGGATACTCTCATATCTCGGGTGTTATAAGTTTATATATCACAAATGGAAATGGAAAAATATCTCTCGCTACCTGTCATAGCAAATAGATTACCATAGGCTTGAGAAATGATCAAAACCTCCACCATTTTGGTGTAAACACCTAGGATAAACTATCAAAGAGGTCTTTAAAGGGTTATAACGTTAGGTGTAGGGGTATGGAAAAACACGGTTGTTGGATAAAGGGATATTTTACTAGTGGCAAGTTAATTGTCTTAGTTAATTACATACACAACGAGGCGTTGCTAAGCCAAGACTCGACTCAACTAGCTACAACTCTTTTTGGTATTTTCAAGACATTATTTGATTCAACATGAATAAAAAAAGCAGATGGTAGCCTTTTTTTTTTTTTTTTTTTTTTTTTTTTTTTTTTTTTTCATACACTTTTATTCTACTATCCAAAATAATACATCAAAGGAAACTTGCTATCCCCTTACACTTAAACTTTTACATAATTAAAAATAAAGACTCGAATTAAGATAATCGAAACACTTGGATTATTTTAAAATATTAACGCACATATGGGGGTAATAAATGATGGTCTTCCCCATTACTCTATAACACTAGTACTTTACCCATGAGTCACAATCATCCCAAAACAATATGTACAAGATATGACTCGACTTAGCATCCATGTAATCAATTAGACAATTAACTAAGGGTTTAAACAAATAACAATAATGCACTAAAGATGAGTGCATACAAGGAAGACTAAGGCGATTTGGGTGTACATTTAGGGGTGGATTGTAAATAAATTATTCCTGTAAGTAAGATGCTTAAAGTTAGAAACGAAAAAGATAGGCTCTAAGGGTGTACTAGAGGTATCGTGTACTAAAAATGAGTACATCGCAAAGGTGTGAGAGAATTACTTGACCAATGAAGTCAAAGTAATTATAATACATGTTTAATATATGGGTTATCCTAATGCCTCTTATCATATAGTAAATCCTAACTACCCGAACGTAGTCTCACTAGCGGTCTTGGAATGCATCATTAACACAAGTTCTAGAATCAAAATGCTACCGGTACACTCATAAGCACCAACAATTAATGCTTTTTCCTAAATATCTAAATGCGAACCTCACATATTTGGGTTGGAAATTTTTCAGTGGTATGGTTTTTGTGCTAGTTATACAATTCCTATCCATGAGACGCTTGTTAAGACTAAAGTTTCACACCTATATGCTGCAAAAAAATTTAAATTTGGTGCCAAAATTACGCTAACAAGTACTTCTCTTAGTTTTATTACACATCTACTATTGAACAAAACAAAAATCACGTGAAGGTGTTGTTTCTAAGGTATCCCAATTTATCCCCTTTACACTTAAGTCGAACATTGTCCCCAATGTTCAAAGTAAAAGATGTAAAAGCAAAGATAAATGAAAATGAAAGAAACTAATACTCCCCTGATTCGCTCGGTATGGAAGATATGGTAACATGGTTTAATCCTCCTCCAAGAAAATGAACATGAAAAGCTTCCCTTCAGAAATATAAATAATCTTCTTGTCCAACATAACTTGTAATCAACTAAGAAAACAAATACAAAAACCAAAGCATCAAACTGAACAAAGAAAAATCACAACTAGATGTAATTCCATACTTAGAAATAAAAACAAAATAATTAAAGGATAGGATACTTGTGGAATAGATTACAAATAGCATACAGGAAAATTGGACATTTAAGAAATTCTCTAAATTTTTCAAAAGTTAATTTACGTTATTTAACAAAAACTGTAAAACCTGTGCTACAGTAGCTGACGTCGTCAGGTGTAAACCATGACGCCGTCAGACTGACCTGACAGATTTGTTTCGTTTTGTTTCATGAAATTTTTTTATTGGAACACCTGTTTTCTAAAATCTATTTTCCTGCATAATCTCATAAAACATATCCACAAGTATTGACACGTAAACAAGATAAAATATATGCTAATCATGAATTGTAAATTTCTCATGTTCGAATTTCGTTCTTTTAAACAAAACATAATCTTTCCTACACTTATCTTTTTGTAAAATACCTTTATATGTGATTAATATGAGGTTAAAGACAAAATAAAGTATTTTCAAAAATTATTCAAAACATGAGAATTAAACAATTATGATTAAGCATATATGACACAAACAAACGAATAAAACAAAAACATCAAACAATTAAAAACATGGGTTGCCTCCCAAGAAGCGCTTGTTTTTGTTCAAGTCACAAGCCTGACTCTATCCCTATTTAACGGAAATAAGTGAGGTTTTCGCTACACTTAGGATTAAGTGCGGGTGAAAGTAGCGATACACACCGTTAGGGTGAAAATATGCCATGTGAGGTGAAGGGGTGTGTGAATGGCTTCCTTCATCCTAAAACTACCCGGATAATATGGGTTGATGGGTGGGTCGGTTCCTCTTTTGTCTTCTAGGTGTATATCTAAGGATGAAAAATTGTGTAAAGATTGAGGTTTCGGTTCATCAACACTAGAAAATTCCTTAGAACTAAGAGTAAGGTTATCACTACAAGTATTCAAACCTATATCCTCTGGTTGTGCTTGGTCCAAGGGTTCTACCTCTATCAGGATTCCTATAGCCTCTTCTACTTCTTCCGAGTAAGTCACGGGCGGTATGTATGCCTCAAATGATGGTAGGACTTTTGGGTACTTAGTGGGCTTGTGTTATCTACCTCATCCTTCATCACATCAAGATCACCTATATGCTTATTATGTGTTTTGTTGAAGTCGATCCCCAACATGCACCTAGGTATCCCATATCCTTTTCTATTCATCTCAAATTCTTGGTCTGATTCACAAGAATCATTCTCAATAACTTGGTAACTATGTTCCATTTGCCTAAAGGATTCCTCATTCTCATTATATGTCTTGGTGAAATCAAATCCAAGCATTCACCTAGGTAGTTTAACATTAACCATCTTACAATCTCAGTTGTATTCATAAGAAACTATCCTACGTGAAGGCTCATATGGTGCATAGGTGTCCCTTAATGAGGTATTTTGAAATTCTTGGTGTTTTAGCCACTCAATCCCACTTTGAAATCTTAGAAGTCTAAGTGAAATATCCATTTGAAGCAAATTACAAACAAAGGCACAAAGAAGAGATGGACTACGAGAAAGCTACAAAATAAAAAAGAAAAATTTCACTTGATAGGAATCTTGTGAGTAGACCTAAATGAAATAGAAATCAAACCTAAGCAATAACAATTCCCCGACAGCGGCGCCAAAAACTTGATGCGTGTTTTGTAACCTCGCAAAAAGTTTTACCTCTCAAGGGATCTTGAGAGATTTTTGCAATCCACCAAGCAGTGTACCTGATCGTTGTAGTGTAGTATATGGTAAGTCCGGAGGATTGATCGTTCTCTAGGGGAATAATGTTGTTAGGTTGAATTGTATGTCAATCTATGTCTAAAGGTAAGGGATGATTCTTTTTGTATTTTTTTTTTATATTTTTTAGAAAGCAAATTTAAAGATCCCGGTTTTGAAATAGTATGCGGAATTAGTTGCTATTCAACTAACCCAAAAGCTACTAATAAAACGAATGTGCAAGAAAAGTAAATTAGGGTTCTACAAGGGAAGTGAAGCGTATCTATCTATGATAGATTATTCCTTGCTAGCTATCCAATTCTACCTACTGAATTTTCACATCCTTGTTTTAATTGAAGCGTTGTATTCCTTAATACCAGTCGTGAGAGCATGTACGTCCTTTCCCAATTATATGAATATTAGTTTCTTCTTATGACGACACGTTTAGTATCATATCATATAATCATTAACTTCTATTCATGCATTAAATACAACGAATAAAACCGTAGTGCACATCCAATTACGTTTCTTAAGACGTTCAAGCTTGTTACACAGAGGAGGTTAGACAGTTTTCTTAAGCCTAATGCGAATCAATCAATTAAATAAGAGATAGTAGGAAGCAAGAATTATAAACTAAACCAATTAGATTCATTGAGTTGTCACGAAAACAATGAGATCTAATTAATTATAAACAAGTTTTATAAAATCATAGGTAAACACAAGGTGAATTAACCAAGCATAATCAATGAAGAATAAACAATAATGATAATGGAAGACATGATTAAGATAGAATCAACAAACCAATACAAGATGTTTACGGAATGATTGAAACCCTCTAAGTTGCTGGAAAAACACCTATCCTTACCCTAAAATCGGACTAAGGGTTGGGCTTACAAAAAGTGAAGTTATAAGGTTATATTTATAGGCATATTTTCTATCAGCAAAGCCTGACGGCGTCAGCCCTAACAAGTGACGACGTCAGGATGCCTTTTTCGCCAAATCGAAGATTTTTTTTGTCCCGATCGTTTCTTTTTTTGAGTCGCTCAAATCTGAGTTCGTATAAAGATTTTATGGCCAAAACAGTAACATCTACTTCGCGTGCATGTTGTGGTAGTCTTGATCAACTTTTGATGGTATCACTAGGGTATCTTCTTGTGTAAGTCATCATTCTGGCGTCATCACTCTTTAATCTCTGACGTCGTCAGGTTCAACCCTGACGCCGTCACTCTCAAAGTCTTCTGGGGCGTCTCGTGTAGTTGCAAAGCCAGACGGCCTCACCAACAATACACCTGACGCCATCAGGTGTAAACTTCCAATTTCTTTTTGGGGCATCACGTGTAAAAATTCCACCTTCTTTTGTCATAAGGTGACCACATCAGTCTCCAAAGCGTGACGCCATCAGGTGTAAAAACCTGACTTTTTTGGTTTTCTTGTTTTCTTTATTCTTGAGCATAAAATCATTTGAAAAGCTCCAAAATGCTCCATATTCCAGAAATCACGTCCCAAGTACCTAAAATGAGAAAAGAAACGATCTGAGGCAATATTTGATCATAAAATCATGACTTAGGGCTTAAATGACCCCCTAAAAGTGTATCAAATAAATCCTTATCAAATACCCTTACACTTAGGATTTGCTTGTACTCAAGCAAATGAGCTTTTATACCAATCAAAATACAAGTTAGGAGTCATTTAACATTAATATAAAAGTAATTAAAATAAGTGATCATTCTAGCTTAGTCAAAAAAAGCACAAAAATTATACACTAGCACCTCACAATAAGTGTTTGGATACTCTCATGTCTCGTGTGTTCTAAGTTTATATATCACAAATTGAAATGGAAAAATATCTCTCACTACCTGTCATAGCAAATAGATTACCATAGGCTTGGGAAAGGATAAAAACCTCCACCACTTTGGCATAAGCATCTTGGATAAACTATCAAAGAAGTCTTTAAAGGGTTATAACGTTAGGTGTAGGGGTATGGAAAAACACGGTTTATTGGATAAAGGGATATTTTACTAGTGGAAAATTAATTGTCTTAGTTAATTACATACACAATGAGGCGTTGCTAAGCAAAAACTCGACTCAAATAGCTACAACTCTTTTTGGTATTTTCAAGACACTATTTGATTCAACATGAATAAAAGAAGCGGATGGTAGTTTTTTTTTTTTTTTTTTTTTTTTTTTTTTTTTTTTTTTTTTTTTTTTTTTGCATACACTTTTACTCTACCATCTAAAATAATACATCAAAGGGAACTTGCTAACCCCTTACACTTAAACTTTTACATAATTAAAAATAAAGACTCAAATTAAGATAATCGAAACACTTAGAGTACTTTAAAATATTAACGCACATATGGGGGTAATAAAGGATGCTCTTCCCCATTACTCCATAACACTAGTACTTTACCTATGAGTCCCAGTCGTTCCAAAACAATATGTACAAGATATGACTCAACTTAGCAACCATGTAATCAATTAGACAATTAACTAAGGGTTTAAACCAATTCTTTTTAATGACTTCAAAAATAAAAGAGTTTGAAACGAAAAGTGATTTATGTGAAAATATGGTGCAACAAATGAAAGAAAAGTTAAAAATATATTTTAAAGAATTGCCTCCCGTTATAACTTGTGTCGTTGCTTTGAACCCGGTTCTAAACCGACCCGGGGGTGAGACTTTGATTACGAACATTGCTTATGATTTGGGTTTGAACAAAGATGACCAAAACTATATTACTCGTCGATGTGCTTGCCCCGATGATGTTATTTTTCTATATCACGTTCTAATATTTATAAATCTCGTTTACTGATGATCTACGTGAGTATTAACGTGTAGTGTGCCTAGTCGTGAGTAGTCTAGAAATCGGTAAAACCAAGGTCGTCCCAAGAGCTATGAGGCGGATTCTAACTTAAGTTTTCTATTATTACTAAAAAGGGTTTTGAGTTGATTTGTATATAACTAATTAAAATAACGGAAATGAAATAGAATTAATCAGTGGGAGAAAGATGTGCTAGCCTAGTTACTAATATTATCACGCCATGATTCGGTTATCATAAAAGTGTCTACTATCGCCATATGTAGTGGTTAAATGTCGTTAGGTTCAGATATGATGGTCAAAGCTATCTAACTTATAATCGTAGATTCCAACTCCTATAGTCAATTCGTTGGTAGTCTAGTCATAGTCATTACGCGCTAACTATCTTCTAGACCTATTATTAGTGATTTAAACACTAAACCAATGTCTAGTCCACTCAAGGTTCCCGCACGTCTTAAGCATTTCCACTAGTTTAGGTAGTCCTATGGTCAATTCCTACACAAGAATGCTGGTAGTCCTATGGTCAATTCTTACATAACCCTCACAACCTAATAAGCTAGCTTTCTATGGTCAATACTAACTAGCATAATAGGCACTACCTAGTTTCAATTCTACCAAAACACTGGGATCAATGAAAGGCTAGAAAGATATCTTCATAAAATGATAAATAAACTGAAAACATAAATCAAGGCATAGATAAATTCATAACTAGGCTAACACATGAAGTGTTTAGCCTCTCATATTAAATAATGCAGCAAAAACAATGTAGATAATAATATTGAAAGCAAACATTTGATTTGATACAAATACTTGATAAAAAAGCTAAAGCTATTGAATTAATGGGATGATTTCTCCCTTGTAAATGATGTAGAGCTGTTGAATTTCATCCTCTATGAAGCCCTAATTCGTCCTTCCTCTGATGTGGTGAGTCAATGATACTAAAATGCAAAATTAGGGCTTGTATTTATAACCTCGACATAGTTACGGCGCAACCTTAAGTAAAGGGTTACACTGTAAACCCCATATAATTGGAAGATTTTTATCATTTAATAAACTCTACGATGTAACCTTGAGATGAGGTTACGCCCGTAGAGCCCTCGTAACATTTTTCTTCACTTTAGCGTCGTAACCTTGTAATGTAGTTACGACGTAACTTCCTTGATTACTGAATTTTGGCTAAGTCACTGGATTTCTACGGCGTAACTTTGTCGAATGAGTTACACTGTAACCTTGAGCAACGTTGACTCTATTCTTCTTGTGAAATTCCTTGTTACGGCGTAAGTTGTCTGTGTCTTCTATGTCGTAACCTTCTTCTGGCCAGCAAGCCCATTTGTAACTTCGTTAGTTTTTTTTCCAAATCCGTGTTTCTTCGTTCAATGCTCATTTATACCTCGAAATGAAATAATCAGTAATAAGAGTACCTAGAGTACCTATCCATGCAACCACACAAATAGTGAACATATTAGGGGGAAATTAACACTAAAATATCACGACTATTTGATATTATCACCCGATGCTTTTTGACAAAATGTTTCAAGTTTATTTAACAAAATATGGCTCAAGTTCTTCACATATTCATACTATGCATCAAGAGGTGGGTTCGAGTTCTCATGGTAATAACGAGCCAATTCGAATGTATCATCTTTTAAGAAGTGAGAATACAAAACTAGCTCGATGTAACAACCCTAGTAGCGAGCTCGGAAGGTACCAAGGATGTGATTGTTTTGTCTCAAATGACCATTAAAGAGTTTGAGAATTTAGATATTTTAGGTGGGTTGAAAGAACAGGAATCCCAATTTCTGGTTCTAGCCACTATGGCCCGTGACCTACTAGTGGTCCAAGCAAGTACGGTAGCTTCGGAATTCTCCTTTTCGGTTAGCAGGAGGGTTATATCACAGAGAAGAACAAAATTCACTCCGGTGGCGGTGGAAGTTTGCATTTGTTTGAAAGACTACCTCGATAGCATGGAAAGGATTCAACATATATCACCACTCGAAGGCGACTTGGAACAAGTTGAAGAATACATACACATGGAAGAAATAGCGTTTGATATGTCCCAACCTCTTGAAGAAGATGAAATACGCTTCAACCAAGATGATTAATTCTATACGAAGACCGGGACGAAGACGAAGATGTTATTTATGATATTCCTTTAATATTTTTCAAGGAGACAATGTATTCCTTTTATGTATTCAAGAAACAATTTGATGTTTAAAAATATGTTTAGTGTTTGTGTTTTGTTATATAATCACACAGCCCAGAACGATTTAAATTGACATTTTTTAAAGACGATAATAACCATCCGATATTATACACGGAGGTCATTGAATTTTACGTTTTTGTTCATTTAAGTCACTATAATATTTTTTTTCAAATGGTTAACTAAATTTACAGAACACGAAATTTGAGTTTCTAAACCACGCTTACATGTCCCTAAACTTATAACACGTGACATTTAAGTTACTTAAATATATTATACACGGAGGTCATTGAATTTTACGTTTTTGTTCATTTAAGTCACTATAATATTTTTTTTCAAATGGTTAACTAAATTTACAGAACACGAAATTTGAGTTTCTAAACCACGCTTACATGTCCCTAAACTTATAACACGTGACATTTAAGTTACTTAAATTGTCAAAAGAAGTGTTCATGTTAAATTGAGTTGCTAAACTTAGAACCTCGTGTAAAGTTGATATTATATTTTATGTGTAATATAGTATGAATAAGTAAAATCTTACATAACATTTAAATGTTTCATCTTCAAAAGGTGGCAACATACCTTTCATGTGACAAAGATGTAAACGTACGTAAAACCAACATATGATCTATTTATTTTTGTAAAGGTTTTATAAACTCTTTATACATCCAATCCAATGAAAATGTCTAATTTTTATGTAAAGAAAATATTCGGTAAATTACATATATTGAGAAAAGAACATTTTGTTTATTTACTAAGAACTTTATTGCAATTATTTATAAGAATATATAGAGTATCATTTCCCTTCTCTATTAGTTGATATTTACTGTCATGCTTGTTTATTTGTTTTGACAAAGTTTACCAAATAGTGGTACTACCATATCACAATAGAAGCAAGTAAAAGTAACCCTATCATCTATGACCATACTCCTATTGCTGACTACATCAAGTCACCACCAAACCCATCATTTCGACGATTAAGGGAGATGAACATAATGATTTTGACAAATTTTGTACAACACAATGTAATATATAAATTGTCCCGTATCTTTGCACTGAACGCACCTTACAACCTCTAGTTTTTATACTTGGAGTGTTTGAAAAACCATAATCTTATTCTACTACTCCTCATAAAAGTTAATATGATCATCGATCTATAAGCACTCCATAAATCTCAATTCAAACATGTATACTTCTACCATATTCTATAGATAGAATCAAATGATCTAACATTAATACTTAAAATATTTACTAAAAGATAGCTATAAAAAGTGTAAAAATTAACATGCAATACAATACTTTCAGTCTATTAATACCCAAGCCTTAACAAAAAAAAAAAAAAAAAAAAAAAAAAAAAATTAAATTAAAAAACATTAGGCACTTTTAAATATTAAAATACAATTTAAAAGATGAAAAAATATATTTTTTTTCTACCAATTTAATTTAGTTATATATCCATTAAGTAATTGTATTCATTTAGCAAAATATACATGACCATCATATTCACCTTACAACCCATGCTCCTATTACTTATACCAAGAAGTTACCAACAACCACATCATCTCGTCATCTTTAAACTCAAGTTTATGTTTCTACACCAAAAGTCACCTGCTATTTTGTTAAACATAAATATACATGTAACATTTCCATTAGAAGTATTAAATCGTTTAGAAAGTAAGCTGAACATGACTCTAACTAGTAATTAAGTTAACACATGCATACTTGAAAAGCATTTAACACAGATATTGAACAATGTATATATGCAATTTTAACCGTTGATTAAAAATAATAATAAAATAAAATAAAAATCCGTACAACCATTAACTAAAAAATGCACATATATATAGTATAAACACAATTATAAAGAAATAAATTAAAGTTATGCACTGTTTGTCTTCCATTATTTAAGGTTCACCACCATATATGGTCTACATGGTACCTGCAAATGCAAATTGAAAGCAACAATTTAATGAGCCCCTAAATAGATTTAGTCATAAATATTCTACATTGACTTATATGTTTGTTTACCACAATTAATACGCCAAGGTCCTCCCTTTTCCCCGGCAACAAACCACTAGTCAACAACCGTCACCACACTTCCCCAAGACTGATACAGCAGCCGCACTTCATGATCATCTTATACCAACAACCACCGACCCATTAGCTCACGCATTCAGATCATTATCATCACTTGCAAAATTATCTTACTCCGTATAAGTTATAATACATCATATCAGAAGCAATAATACCTATTTAGCCATTAGTCCAAGTAATCAGCCCAATAAATTTACGGTCATTTAAACATTACATAAGTTAAATAAAAAACCTAAGCATGCATTATGTTTTGCTAAAGGTAAATAAAATGAAGAACATAACAATTACCTTAAAATGTTTTTAAATACCAGGGCAGGCTGGAGGGGGTGCAGCCCATGCAATGGCACAGGGCCCCTTTTTCTTAGGGCCACACATTTTCGGTTTGATCCATTATTCCATGTTATGCCTATAACAAACTAAATAGCCCATATTATATAATTTGCATTGTTTTTTTGTTTGTTAGCTGACGTCAAGACCACGAGGCCCACATATTTTAATAATCATCATGTATCCAATGAGGCAATGACCACAATTTATAACCTAGACTATATATATTTTGTTAACAACAAACTAGTTTGTTCAAAAAACATAAAAATAAATAAATAAATAAAATAAAAAGATCTGATTTACGTAAATTGTTCATTATTAGAATACAATCAATCGCAATATTATGAACATCGATATATTTCCCGTATTACATGAAATTAACATTGCGGTTCGCCGATAATTATGCTCATTTTTTTTTTCTTTTTTAATTTTTAATGGGCCGCTTATGGTTACGCTACAGGGCCACCTAAATTCACTGGACGACCCTGGTAAATACCTGCAAAATGAAATGAAGAAGAACAAGATAAAGAATAATTCATTTTTTTGAACGAAGAATAATTCATTTGAATACCTGAAAAAGGTTAGGGAGAAGACGATGTGTTGTCATTAATTGGAAGGAATGGTTAGTATAGAAAGAGAACGTGGGTGAGAAAATGGGCGGAGTGAGGTGAAATGAGAAGCCAATTTACTCTATATTTGCTTTTATGCTCAAGTCTAATTGCTTGGTTCCACATGGCATTTTCTAAAATGATATTGTCATCCGATGTGTCATCTTTTAGAGGCTCTACAGTAAAAAATTAGGTCTTTTTATATAATAAGTAGATAGATATAGTTAAATAGTTATATATAGTTAAAAAAATAAAAAATAAAAATAAAAGAATTGGCCCCCAAGTTCCCTAAATCAACCCATTGCAACCAAAAAATGACTTCAAAGAATTTCGATACCCCCAAACCGGTTTTCTGAACCGGTTTATTGAAAATCGGCCTAAGCCTGTGATGTGCTCACGGTGTGTACAAGTTTTAAATTTATAAACACGATTACCGGATCTAGAAATAACACATACGAGCAAGTGAACTCGTTCGTTATAGCAAGATTATGTTGGTAAGTCGGGATCGTTCGCAGGGTTTTGTGAGTGAATCTAAGTGTAAGTCTAAAAGTAAATCTCAAACTCAAGCAAATAATGATTAATAAGATGATTCAAATGATTAAAAACTACACTTGCTTAGACTAGATAAATACTCTTATGAAAAGCACGATTGTGATAACTCCCTTAATGTTGGTTATTAAAATTAGATGGTGTTTCTAATCTATTGTTTCTACAAGTTAAACATTCGTCAAGATTTTAGTTTATAAAAACAAGCATTAGGTTTTGACCACTCAATTCAAGATCAATTCAAGGTTCATAAAGTTGGATTAACAACCTTAAACAATCTTTTGTTTAATCAAATACTCTTAAGAAATGGTCAATACAAAAGGTAACCGATTTATAGACAAAAAAGGTAACAACTGATTATAAACTACAACACTTTCGACCAATTAGGCGTTTACAACCAACCTGATTTGATTAACAAAAGTATTCTCATTACAATTATACTTTTAGTTCCTTTGTTTAATCAAGAATAATTATGTTGAAAAACAATCATTCATAGACAAATGATTATAACTAGTTGAAGAATAATTAATCTTTCGACACATGAAACTACTAACAACTAGTTAAACTTGATTCAACAAATGTCACTATGAAACTTAAGTACAATTAAGTTTTAGGATTGACTTGAAATTGAATTAAAACATGTTATCACAATCATGGACTAATCATTAAGTACTCATGATCATCTAAGCAAATGCACAAAGTAACTAGCCACTCATAGCAAACATGAATATAAACTCAGAATATTGAACATTAGAAACCATAATTAAAGTCTTACAATGTTTGGAATATGATTACAAATAAGAAATGATTCCCTAAGTGTTCCCTAAGTGTTGGTGTTGACTCCTTGAGAGTTTGACTCCCGAATGTTGACTTTTTGGGCCTCCAAAGTTTCCTGGACTTTTATGGACAAATTTGAGAGTTTTGAGACTAGTAAAGAGCTATTGATGATTTGTGTAACTTGAGTTGTGAGTAGAAGTCTTGTTGTGTTGAGTTGTGTGTTTACAAATGATTACAAAGCCTCTATTTATACTCCACATCAAGCCTAGGATCATAAATGCTGCAACTTGGCCTTCAAGGTGAATAGAAGGACCTAGAATACCAGAAAGAATGGCCTAGAATTGAGTAGAATGAAGTTTGCAAAAGTTGTACGAGGCTTCCATCCGATCGGATACAGGGTGCGTCCGATCAGATGGATGTGACCATTTCATCTATCCGATCGGATGGATATGTCTTTTCAGTATCAATTTTGAACTTTGTATTTTAAGCTTGTTTCTCTCTCGTGGCTCTTCGTTCTTTGACCAAACTTAATTATTTCTTGTCTTGGAACTTTGGAATGATAAAAACTTGGATTCTTCTTGATGAAATGCTTAAACGAATTGGATCTTGGCTTGGGAATCTTCGTACAATTGTAATTTCACATTTTCTTTCTCAATTCTTTCACTTTTTCTTCCTTTTTCCTCTTTTTGGCTACAAATGCTTCGCAAACATACTTTGATACGATTATGAGACAAAAGCATATAAAAATGACCAAATAACATATACAAAAGCACAAATAACGCTACTAAAAACATGCACAATTTGAGCGTTATCAGCCTGTCCCAAACCGGTTATTACCGGTTTGGGTTTTCCTTTGCCAAAACCGGTTTCAAATTGGACCGATTTGAGGCAAAACCAGTTTTTGACTAGTCAACTCAAAGCAAAACTGATCTTTTAAACCAGTTCGATTTTGAAAAAAAAATCGGGTTGTGCAACACTAATTCTTGTGACTCACTTACTTTACTGTGATTCGGTCTAGAACAATCTTTTACACATTTGTATAATGAATTCGAGCAACAGATGCTTCTGCCTCATCCATTATCTCTCCTTTCAACTGGTATAAATTCGCAGCCACCTTTTATACTTTCACAAGTACAAGCACACCTTTTATGCTTTTCATGATCTTGTTTTGCATTTCCACCTTACAACCATTGGTATGTGTATTTTCACATACCTTTTATATACCAAAAACGGACCCAAAAGACCAAAAACATATTAAAATTGCCAAATATATGTATGTTTTTGTGTTTACTCATGTACAGATAATGTTTATCATGAAAAGGGACAAAATCAAGCCAAAATGGACAAAACCGAGCACGAGATTTGGAATGAGCAAAAAAAGCCAAGGCCGGGGAAGAATTTATCAAAGTGGATCATATTTATGTTCAAAATGTCAAAACTAATCCTTGAATCAAATCACATTGCAAAAATGCTCCTTGATAAAAATTTGCAAAATCAGTCCTTTATTTGCAAAAGAGGTCGTTTAACCAAAAACCTTGTTAACACTTATTACTATCCTAACCGGCTTAAACTAAAAAATAAAACCCAAAACAAATTCAGTCCAAAAGCATAAAGCCCAAAGCCCATCCCTTTATCATAACCCGGGTCTAACACATCCATAACCCGTATCCCACCTAAACCCGACCAAACCCAAGTCAAAACAATAAAAAAACAACGGTCAAACCTAAAACTAAATTACCCGCCTAATTCCCCTTCACTGTTCACACCCCTTATTCACATTTACCCTGCATCTAAAGACATTTACCCATACTCTAAAGCTTCTAGAGGATGATGTGACCTCATGGAATGCCAAGCTGACCGATTGAAGCCTTTTGATTGGAAGGAATACCTCACCAAAGGATCCTAGGGCTGTGAATGATAAATTGGTGATCAAGATTAAATCAAAGGCTGATATGAGAGCATCGAGAAAGCTCCTTGGAAACCCTAGCTTTCTCTCGTCAGCTCTAAATAGAAGGCTTCTCTCTTTCACACAGTGTCTAGTTCTTATTGTTTTTAAGTTTTAATTATTGTTATTTAAATATCAAACATTGTACTCTCTTTTATTATTAATAAAATTTTGATTTCTTATAATTAGTGTCAAATTTACTTTAAGCTTTTCATAATGTGTTCCTATGGTTAAATAAGCTCTCAATAAGCTCTTTTCTGTCATATAAGCTCATATAAGCTTCTATAGCTTAAATTGAGTGTGAGTAGTTTGTGTTTTCAATTTAAAAGCATTTTCAAGTTCAAAAGTCAAAATAAAAGTCAAATAAGTTATGTGGGATGATAAGTTAGCCATGGAAGAGCTTATGGGTCTTACTAGCTTGTTTTATACAAGCTGGAGCTTGTAGATTGATAAGTTAACCCTGTTTCGAGCAAGGGTGTTATTAAGTCTCCTTTAATTTTTAGTTTTAGCTTAATTTTCTTATTAGCTTATTCTAGTGCTTTTTAGCTTGTTTATGCTTTAATCTACTTATTTGCTTATATTATTGTTGATTATTACTTATTTGTGGCTTAGTTAGCTTGAGATTCTCTTTATATTCAAAAAACCATCAAAAACAAGAAAAATAACTTATTCTAATTAGCTTATTACTAGTGCTTAAAATTATTTGTAATATGATTATAAGTCCTTCAATCAGTTAGATATAGGTCTCTTTTCATTTTCTAAGCTTGATTCAGTTTAAATCATCATAAAAAAAAATCAGTTTGGTTAAAGGTTGGTTAAAGGGGTGTTTGGCACATTAGGGTATTTCTAGTTCAAAAATGCTTTGGTCATTTTGTGAACTTCAAAAAGTTTTAATTTAGTTCCAGTGTTAGTTTAGAAGTCATTTTTAGTAGTCTTATTCGGTGTGAAGGCTTTTAGATCAACTTCCAAAGTTTTATGGTATTAAATAGTTTCAAATAGCTTAATTTGGATAAATGTGTCTAAAGGTCTTTTAGGTGTTTAATTTTGGTCTAAAACAAGTCTTTCAAAGTTGTTTTCAAGTTTTGGTTCAAGAGTCAAGTAGTCTTAGGTTATTCTAGGTTCTGTGTTAATTTTGAAAAAAAAAATAGTGTCTGAGTTACCTTTTATCAGCTTATTTATAAGCTTGTAAGCTCTTAGTTGTTAGTCAATGCAGTTTTGAACTTTTTAGCTTATTTCAAAGTGGTTTGTTAGCTTATTTCATAGTCCAAAGTAGCAGTCTGACTTTTTTCTTTTATCAGGAAAACCAAAAAAATGTTTAACTAGCTTCTTTATAAGCAGCTCAATAAGCTCAAAATAAGCCCATATAGTCTGAAATTTGGTGTACATGCTTATTGGTGGCTTGTCCATGTTGTTTCACTGTTTTCAGCCCTTAGCTTTTAGTTTAGAAGCTTGTGCATTAGCTTAAAGTAGGTCGCTTTGGCTGTTTCATTAACAATTTTAGTTTGTAGGCCTATTTGTAATTTGTGCTTATTAGTTTGTTAGGATTAGAACTGCTTATTAAGGTAGCTTTTAGGATCTCGTAGCTTATTTAGTTGAGCACAAGCTTATTAAAGCTTGTGCTTTATAATTAGTTAAGCCATTTTTTAGTTTTAAAGTTTTAGTCTTAACTGTTACTTCATTTGCTATTTTCCCAGCTTATTTCAAGTTTCAAAATTTTTGTTTTCACAAAAAATTCTTATTTTTAGCTTATTATTAAGTTTCAAAAAGAAAAATCACAAAAAAATAAAATATTTGCAATAAGGGGAGCACAGGGGTCAAACCTGTGACCTCCCCCTTTACCAAGCCTCACAAGTCACAAACACTCATACAAACCAGGCACCCTTGGGACTTTTCTCAGTTTAGTTCTACAAAATTTAATATATAACCATTTATCCTTTTTAGCATATTAAAATAGTTTGCTTATTAACAGGTTATTACAATAAGCTGTGACTTCAAACTTATTTTTCCTAGGATCCTTATAAGTTTAAGCACTTTTCCTAAATTTTTCACATTTTCCCATTTTAGTTCAATATTCTTTTATCATTTAATTAGTTTAAATTAGTTTTTAGTTCATAAAAAATAAAGTAAAAATCAGAAAAATGCAAATCTTTTTTCTAAAATTATTTTTAAGTATTTAGGATGTAACACCCCCAAAATTCGGGTCCAGCGGAAGCATACATGCATTGGGGTGCTACGAAATTGGTATCACAACATAAGTACAAAGAACGGTTTTTATTTCATTTATTGAGAATAAAATACATTAACAAAAGTGTTAAGTTTACATTTTATAAATGAAGTGCGGAAATAGGCCCATAAAGAAGTTAAAGCGGTCCCAAAAATATATCAGAGTCGCCTATGACCAATGCCCCTTGCCAAGCGCCTTCAAATAGTGAGCTAACGCCTTAAACCTGAAAATACATGCTAAAACGGTCAGCTTACGCTGGTGAGTCCATAGAGTTTTAGTTAAAAACTGTTTAGTTGAACCAAAGGGTTTTCGAGTTCAAATCATCCTTTCAACAAGTCAACTTAACGTAGGCTTACACAGCTTAAATCACCATTCCGAATCAAGTAACCGAAACTAACTCATAATCAAACAACTTGAATCATAATCAATCACATAGATACTACACTCATGCAGAGTCACATAAAGTAATCCTGTTACACTGGCTAAGTCAAACCACAAAAGAATCCCTATAGGTGCAGACTATAGTCCAGCCACAAAATCCTCAAATAAACCATTCTCATCATCTAACCATATTTAGTCCACACGCGATGGTTCACTATGTGACTAGGGTTGATGTAACTCATCTAACCATATCTAGTCCACACGCGATGGTTCACTATGTGACTAAGGTTGATGTGACTTCCAATATCATCTAACCATATCTAGTCCACACGCGATGACAAGATTCATTGTGTGACTATGGTTGATATAACTTCCAATATTCATTCATACGTACTTAGCCAGCTCATGTAACAGTTTCATAAACCAAAATCACAATCTCATACCACATAGATAAACAAGAAATCACATAATGCATTTAATTAACCAAAACGAATATATCAACCAAACAGTCAAATATTGGGTAAACGATTCATGTATCCAAATAAGCGAACTTGAGTTTAGTTGAAAACGAGCATGTATTCTCCCCCAAAAATAGTTTAAGAAAACCGTTTAAAAGTAGGGGCTATGAACTCACCTGGGCCACAGCAATGCAAAGATTACGATTGACACAACTGGCATCGAACATATTCACACAGCATCAAAGAGGCGGTACATCAATGCGGAAAACGGCGAAGCCTTCTATATGCAAGACTTATTCTAACACGAGATCCTCAGCAATGAACCAAGTCTTCCATAAGCTACTACTTCCAAGCAATACCCAATCTTCTATCTCCAAATCTCTCATTATCCATTTATTTGTGTTTGTGTTTGGTATCATGGTGTGTGTGTGTGGTGAGAACATGACATATAATCAAGTGAACTCACTCCAAAGACTAAACAAGCGAAGTCAACAAGAATCGAGACAAGACTCAAGAGTACTCACGCCAAGAGATAAACAAGGACAACCTCTTCAAGAAAACTAAACGAAGTTTAATACAAGACAACCGGGTCAAACTACATAATCCACCCGAAGCAATCATACTTAAATGGCTACTAAGTCAACCTTATGGTCAAAGTCAATCTCGAGTAACCAAAAGTTTAACAAGGAAAATGGTACGAATTATTGAATACTTATCATATTTGCCAATACGATAATTTCAATAATTCCTACAATACACTTGTTAATCCCAAGTTACTCATACCTAATAAAGATATGGTAAGTCGTAGGATGGGTTACCCATTAATATTGTCCCCCGACATGTTTGTCGACCCTAATTGGTTTTAGTACCCCAATTAGTCCGTTAACCGTGTCGGATGATTATATTAATGTTAACCAATCCGTAACTCGGCAACTACTAACACGAACCTTAACAACTCCTATAAGGTAAGTCTTGATAAACGTGCCCTCGAAACGTTAAATAACTCATCCGTATTAATTTCAACACCGTTTCATTTATTATTTCCACAAAATATTAAATAACGTTTTTTTAGTTATTTAACGTTTCCTTTTAACCTTAGAAATATTAATTACGTTTCAACGTCACTTAATATTTCTTAGTAAGAAAACATTATGCAACATATTAATCGTTATTTAATAATTATTGGTAACTTTAAATATTAAGTAACAATTTTAATTGTTAGTTAATACTTAAAGTTACTTGTATTTATATATACATATATAATTGTGTCACTTATAGTCCAACAATAATTATCTTTTCGATTTATTTCACGTTCCGAGTTCACTTTAAACTCGGGTCAACTAGTCAAATCAATAATAGTCTAATAATACACTAAGTCCATTTTGGCTTGTCGAGGTCACACGAGACTAGAAAGTCTAGATGACGCTCGACCCGCTCAAATCATCATAAATGTAATCACAATTGCCCACAACTTATCCACTAACCATAAACACAACTTCAACAAGTGACGGCTGACTACGCACATCAACTAATCCTACTCCCCGTCATCTAGTTCACCACAACAATAAGAACCACAACTTCACAATCACCACTAATCAATAACCAATATATATATATGCCGAGACCTTACGGTCTTGGTCTTATCTCGCGGCTAGCCAAACGGACCCTCCTTGTCTCGGTCTCAACACAACAACAATAACCACAATGAGAACAACATTCAGGACTAACGACAAGGACAACAACCAGTAGCAATGACAAGAACAACAACCAGAAGCACGACAAGAACAACAATATTCCTGGCTACCATTATATCCGTATCCAAATCCTTGGCTCTCGGCCAGGACCACAAGTACCAAACTCATTTCCAATCAAATCCGAGACTAAACTAAACCCGAACATCCAATCCGAGTAGTCAAACACAACAATAACGAAAAGTAGAGGTGGCAATTTGTGCCCAAAATCAAAAAATGGGCTAAATAGGCACATTTTTAAAAGATTTGGGTACATTTGGACACCCCTTTTTTTTTTTTGAAATGGGCATATATTGCCCATTTATAAGTTAAATGGGCATAATGGGCACACATGTTTTTCTCTCAATTGGAGAACATTTAACGAAAAACTTATGAATATATTACTTAAATATAAATGGGTGTTACGTTTGAGGAATTTTTGTTGTCGTTTTAAGTCTTTTCTAAAGTAATTTGTATAGGCCCGCGCCCGTTTAGCCCGCGCCCGTTTTACCCGTAGCCCGTGCCCGCCCGGCCCGCCCGTTTTGCCACCTCTAACGAAAACTATCCTTGGCCGTGAGTCTAATACTCACGGCATCACTACATATGACTCGAAAACAGACACAACACAAGAACCAAACGATACCAAACACATTATTATCTTGATTTCATTATCATTATTTCGTTATTATTAGTAAACCCTTGAGATCCGTGGGTTTGAGGATCAAATCGAGGCACAAGCACTTCAAGAGTGGCGAGTTGATTCCATCTTGTCTTTGGTTATCAAGAAATACAAGAAGGAAACGGTTGTGGTGAGGATTCGAGGATAACTCTCAAACAGATGCGGCGTTAGGGTGAGATTGAGGGCGCGTGTGACAGCTCAAAAGAGAGGGGACGAAAAGTTATGCGTGATGGTGGCGGCGGTGTATTAGCGTGACCGGTGGTGTTGCCGGAAAACGGCCGAAGATGGTCGGAGGAGAAGGGGAATGGGCGGTTGGTATCTTTGGGAGGGGAGGGTGAACCCTAACTTTTATAAACATGTTTTTAGTTGTGAGCTTATATAGGGGTAGGTTAGGATTAGTAAATCAAGGGACCATTTAGTAATTATAACAAAGTTAAGGGGGCGGTGGGCAGGAAATATCACGGGGACCAAAACTGTAATTCACAATATCTTTCATAAAATAAGGCTCGAGATTATTTTGACCTGTAAGCGATAATTTTTAAGACGAGAGGATTTCACCAACGTGATCAGAATAAAATTTCCGATTAAAATGACTATAATCATGTATAGCTTCTGACGAATAATACCGAACTCAAAATACTTGATCGTTTCTCCAGATAATACATGACGGGAAATTTGCGGGTTGTCACATAGGACCTTTAAAAAATAGGGCAAATAACACAAAAAGGTACTAAACTTAGGGTCCATTTAATCAAGGTATTCTTCTTTTTTTCTTGCATAAAAAGGTACTCAACAATTTTTTTTGGCGGATTTGAGTTTTTTTACTAACGTTCGTTAACTCACTTCGTTACTAAATTACATATTTGGTCCTTGAATTCGTATAATCATTTCATGCAACATCCACCACCACCACAAACCGTCGCCACCATCACCAACCGCCACCACCACCACCTGCCACCTCTACCACCATCATCCACCACAACCACCAGCAGAGGTACCACCACCACCACCGCCGCCGCCACCAACACCACCAACCGCCGCCACCATCACCCATTTTCAAGCAACATCTCTCTCTCTCTCTCTCTCTCTCTCTCTCTCTCTCTCTCATAGACATATCATCAAACATTTTAGACGCATATTCAACACCGTCACAACCACATTTACTATAAAAACTCAACAGACTATTCCCAACAAACACACTAGAAATATCAAAACCCATTTTCACAACATCCCCTTGAATCGTTCTACCAACATCAAAATCCTCAAAACATTTCAGAAGAAAAGTGTAAGTAAAACTATTAGGTGAATTTGATATTCGAAGTATATTATAAGCGTAATGAAGGGAAATGACCGATCGACTATGAATGCCTAATGTATTACACGCCATAAAGGTTATTTGAAATACACATTCTATAATTCTTATATATTAACGAACTTTCAATCAGCTCATCCTTACTCCTCTCGACTTCATGTTCCAAGAAAAAAACAAAATATGGATAGAAATAATGTAACAACTCATCTCACGTGCATTCAAAATTAAGAAGTTTGAACAGAATGGAATAAGAGCATTAGCTTTTCAAGGTGCATTGAGAGGACATCAGGTATAAGTGTGGGAGTTCATACAATCCATTATAATTTTAAGTATAGATTTGGTTGTTATTAAGTTAACCTGTTGCGGCTTTGGGCTTGGACATCTTACAGAGATAATTTGGTCAAATTAATGATGTACAACTCAAGCACCATGTTGCAGACATATTCTTATATCCAAACCCATAAAAACCATCATTCCGTCCTTATTTTTTCATGTGGCTTGTTCATATGATAAAAGAACAAACGAGATGAAAAGAAGGAAAGAAAGCGAGATTAAAATAAATGAGTGAGGGCCAAAGCTAGCAGCAACATACATGTGAAGTTTCAGTTTCCTGTATATTGCATCATGTATCATGCTAATTAGTACATGCTTAATTGTTCTGGAAGTTTCTGTATGGTGCTAATGACTTTTGTATTAGTGGTGGATTCCATCATTCTTAAGAGCAATCATTTCACATGAGTGGTGGAGCCTATATGTTATACCAACTCTGATTCTCAAGCTTTGTAATTGAACAGAATCATCAAATAAACACTTTCAGTAAGTAATTTAACACGTGCACCTTTATAATCAGCAATCTTTAAGGTGGTGGTGGCGGCGGTGGTGGTGGACGATGGTGGTAGAGGTGGCAGGTGGTGGCGGCGGCAAGTGGTGGTCGTGACAGGTGGTAGTGGGTGGTGGTGGATGGTGCATGAAATGTGTATACAAACTCGAGGACCAAACATGTAATTTACTAACGAAGTGAGTTAACGAATGTTAGTAAAAAAAACCCAAATCCGCCAAAAAAATTTGTTGGGAACCTTTTTATGCAAGAAAAAAAAGAAGAGTAACTTGATTGGAAATAGACCATAAGTTTAGTACCTTTGTAACAACTCGCATTTTCAGGTTAATTACTTTTCCCAGCAGGTCACCCAAGCCGGTACTACTCTCACATGAGCACGCTTAACCGTATGGGCGATTAACCGTTAGACCACAAAACGCGTTTCTAAGAAGATTTGAGTTTTCAACTTATTAGAAAAAGTCAACATATTTTTCCCTCCTCCATTGACAAAAAATCATTCCTTGATTTTATAAGTCATTCCTTGATTTTTAGGCTTACGGTTTGATGTCTAAAAGACATTTAATACCAACCGACACTAGACTGAGCCCAGTCTAGACATTATAAGTCATTTTAAATCATTTTTATCCTATTAGAAAAGTAACATTTTACTTTTCTCAATATTACGCAATATTCGTACATTTTACGTATTACGCGTTTTAGACCCGTGTTTTCAGTTTTAGCAGGGTTTTACCACCCAAATGGAACCTACCACTCATTTTATATTTTATTATGGAGTATTTTGACAAGTTTAACCATTCTTCCAAGTTTCGTATTTTTACGATACCCGGTTTTACGTTTTGAGGCTTAATCATTTACGATTGGCATTTCCCGGAGTCAAAACTAACCAAGTATCTTGGATAATATCATCAAAAGTCCACACCTTGTTCCCCAAGTATATGAACCGACCTAGGAGGGGGGGGGGAGTCATCCCATAGGTGGCTTCATCTCATGAAATTACCCATAGTTCATCACTTAATTACAACTTGGTCTCTAAGTGTTGACAAGTCAACATTGTAACCTCCTCATTTTTGGTATAAAAGAGAGCTCATTCTCTTCCTTTCTCTTGCAATACCAACGACCCAAAACCATATAAATGCACCATTTTGATCATTGATCTTGCTCATTCAATCCATCACAAGTTCAAGTCATAGTTCCTAGTTGATCCTTAACACCTTTCAACCATAAAACTCTATAAAAACACCACAAAAACTCATCAAATTTCCAAGTGTTCTTAGTGAAGATTTTTACTAAGGCTTGTTTTTGTGATAGATTAGTGTTTATCAAGGGATTATAAGATAGGGTTTTTGATATGGAAGCTTGGCTATGGTTGGAAAATATTTGGAAGATTAAGTAGTGGTTCTTGGTCTTGATCTTGGTTCTAGTTAGTTTCTTCACAAGTTGTAAGCAAACCCTAACTTGCTTCTTGTTAAATAATCATGTTCATGTTATTTACATACTATTCTTGCTATATTATGTCTTGTATGCATGTCCATGATGTATAAAAATGAGTAAAATATGTTGTTATAATTGATTGTTAAGATAAGTTACTAAAACAAGTAAACTAGTGACTTTCTTGGTAAGACCTGATCAAAATGGTAAAAATATGATATTTGATCATTACATATTACAGTATAGGACTTAACAAGGAAACCTTAGCAACTTGAACCACCAAAAACGAGTATACGAGTCAAAAGTTACGCCCATTTGAAGTTACCAAAACTTTGCGGCAAACTGCCAAATACCATTCTGATCAAATTTGGGTTTTGAAAGTCACACTTCTGGTCCGATTCATCAAAAAGTTAAAACACGAAAGTTGTCCGGAACGACGTTTTCGTTCAGGAACAAAGAAGATCGAGCCCTGAAAACGCTTTCCGAGTGATAAAATTCTTCAAATTCTAAACAGCCCATTTTTAGACCAAAGTCACTATATTATGGTTATACTTTAAAAGGAACAAGAGGTCTTATGACCTATAATCAAGACCACAACCATGGCTAGAGCCAAGGTTGTGTCTCATGACCTTGGAACAAGGACCAAAGGTCATGGCTAGGCCATGACGAAATGACCAAGTAAACTTACATAGGCGTAAACATGAAACAAGGAATTGGCGATATATTGAACAAGCAATTTGGATCTACTTCACTTAAAAAGGAACCATGAAATATTACAAAGAGAAAATGGTTATACAAGACTTATGAAACTACCCCTAATAACAATCTTCATGTACTAATAAACTTTCCTAAGTTTATTCAAATATCGGACATGTAACTTTTCAGATCAAAACATATATATATATATATATATATATATATATATATATATATATATATATATATATATATATATATATATATATATACTTTATCAACTACTACAATAGTAGGGAGCCTCATGTGAGGAGTTCATTATGTAAGCCGTCGAGTTGAGTTGTGGATTTACGAATTAAAGTGTCCTGGCTCCTCGAACGCTTACTAACATGACTTCTGAATTATGTCGGCCCGAACGGTAGTAAACGATATATAAACATACATGTTTCATGAATCATTTCTTTCAAAGACTTACATTATACATCATACCACATCATGGACTAAATGCAAGATATATATATAGGCACTACTTCATATTCTTTACTCCGAACCTAAGTCGCAACATTCGATTATAGGTTGCTCGTAGAAACCTTCACGATACAACCGTTACATTCATTACTTGCTATCCAACTTAAGGTGAGTTCATAGCCCCACTTTACATTACTTCAATGTTTTACAAACCCTTGGGGGGAATACATGCTATTATTTTTCTACTCGAACACAATGCTTTCTACTGTATGCTATTCGACTATGTTTTATTATCACTAAGTAACATCCTTGCCAAACCAAGATCCCTTATTATGAACCATTTAATCACTTGCGAGGGTTACTTGCAAGTGAGCGCGAATATTGTGAATAGGCCTATTGGGATTGACGAATCCCATTTGTTTTGACTAAGTTCAAACAAATGCATTAATATTTGAGACATTAGGTATGACGGCAAAGTACCTACCGGGATAAATCTGCCGATCGATATTGGTACACGTTAACGTTTTGGTGTCATAAGCTTAGTGTATAATACATTTTATGGGCGTATAATAACGTAGCCTACCTGTTTTGTTTTCCAAACATTGGTGTGAGTCTATAGCTCACACTACCAACATATTGTGTTCAAACGATTTAACTACAAACACTACGATTATTGTGTTCAACGATTTACTACCAACACATTGTGTTCAAACATTAAACAAACTCTATGAATATCACTCAACCTTTGTGTTGACCTCTCAAGCATGTATTTCAGGTTCATGACGATCAAGGATGGCACGGAAGGGCACGGATACTCAAGAGGGTTATAAATTTTATTATCATTCAAAAATACATTTATTATACATTGTAAACATGGAACCATTTGGGACCTCATTTTGTAATCTCTGATATTTATACAAATTTGAATGATAAACCTTTTAAAACGACTCAATTGGAGTTCGTTTTCTATTATTGTGACTATTGTGCCGTCGAGTAACACCCAGTTCGAATTCCGCTGCAACCATGAATTGGGGGTGTTACAGATTGGTATCAGAGCCATGGTTATAGAGAAACGGGTCTAATTGAGACCTAAACTATAACTACAACTACAAGCAAAACCATTTTTATAGCCTTCCGCTCTCCGTGTCTTCCATCCTCCAGACGATTATGGACTTAGTAAGCATGTTATGCTACACAAACATATTAGTATATTCATATATATACCCCTTTTGAGCATTTCCCCGTAGATATTTTATGCTACACAAACATATTAGTATATTCATATATATACCCCTTTTGAGCATTTCCCCGTAGATATTTTATGCTACACAAACATAATTGCATATTAATATATGTACCCTAAACATAATTGAGCATTTCCCCGTAAGCATTTTATGCTACATGAATACATATAAGTATATTGATATATACACACTAAGCATTTTATGCTACATGAACACATATAAGTATATTGATATATACACACTAAGTATTTTATGCTACATGAACACATATAAGTATATTGATATATACACACTAAGCATTTTATGCTACATGAACACATATAAGTATATTGATATATACACACTAGGCATTTTATGCTACATGAACACATATAAGTATATTGATATATACACACTAGGCATTTTATGCTACATGAACATATTAGTATATTGATATATAAACTCGGTTTATTTTCAATCATTTATCGAAACAATGGACTAAACATATCTGTGTATGCCTATTCTATGGCATTTCGGCACAGCCACACTCTCCCAATCATGTTCCTACTCCAACATTATATGTCCAAGACATTGTAACTGATTGCAATGGTCTTTCCTATTTTCCAAGACATTGTGAGATACAATGGTCTCATTCATTTTTCAAGACATTGTGAGATACAATGGTCTCATTCACTTTTCAAAACATTATGAGATACAATGGCCTCATTCATTTTCCAAGACATTGTGAGATACAATGGTCTCATTCATTTTCCAAGACATTGTATGATACAATGGTCTAAATCATTTCTCAAATGTTTTGAGTCACACAATGGCCTAACCTACTTCCCAGACATTGTGAATTGCACAATGGTCTAACCTACTTCCGAGACATTGTGTTTTGTGCAAATGGTCTCTAGAATTATTCCATCACATCATCAATATCATTTCTTATGATATCAAAAACCCGTCACAATCTATCGATTTCAAAACAAGAAATATGAGATTTCTAAAGGACAAACTAATCCATCATCGACAAAAGCTGAACTTTCTCTACATTCATCAAAGTTTTCTTATGAAACCTTCATTATTAAAAGTTCGTGATCCTGGCCAAGTATGTTCTATTTTAGAACTACTTAAAACTTCCTTTCCATACGTATCTACCCTTACTACCTTCTATGCAATGGAATATGAAAACATACGTTACAAGTCTTGTATGGACGGGACTTGCAACTTAAGGGTTTGACATCGCCTTTGTTTAGTGGACAGTTTCCCGAAAGCAACGGACATATCAAAAGTATACCTAGTTTAGGTATTTGAAAATTTTATCGAACCTTGGCTAAATATAGACTAGTCACCTATATTTAACCTAGGGATAGTGGAATATAGTCTGACTAACTATATTCGACTTAGAATTTTCAAATACTGAGAATAGTTGTACTAGGGTTATGTTTAGATTGATTTCCTACATGAACACGATAAACCACCAGAATACATTAAAACAATCTAGAGACACGATAGTGCCTTACCACTCAGCGAAATCTTAACACCTTATTGGTATGATCTAAATTCATTCTTGAAAATTTTTCATTTATGAGATAATCCGAACTACTATCTTGGGATAGTTATCAATTATTCTCTTCATCCTGTAGAAGTACTATCCTGTTTAGGTCCTAAGGATACCATTCCATCATAAACTTTTAAAATCTCTTAAGATTTTTAAAACAAACTCAACATCTATACCTAAGTGTATTAATGTTAAGCATACACTACACACTTTTGTTCATCAACATATCATAACATTATCTTCACAACCGTTGGAACCACAAGCTCATTAACAGATTTTGATCCACTTTTAAAGCTCAAATCATCCTTAGTTACACCACAAGTACCCTCATCAGCTTTACAAGATTGAATATTCATCTTGTACTTTTGCTACACCAGTGTCATCTCGTAATACACTACCTTGTAACTCACCGGCTAATTGTGAATGTTGTGTTGGGAATTCTTAAGTAGGATGATTTGTAATTATTTGAATGGATTGGGATGCCTTTTCATTTAAATAAAGAAATTGTAAATCGCCGAATCATAAGTTTATAATTCCGTATTTACATTGTTTGGGATGCCTCTCTATGTAAATAAAGAATTATAAACAAGTGGGCTTATTTGTATCCGAAATAACATATGTATGAAGTCAATAAACACTAGGTACAACAACAGATTACCTACTATGCTATGATTGCAACTACTATCCCAATTTCCATTGATATTCCACTACTATATCAATTTCCATTTATTGGATTCCTATGTAAATTGCTATTGTTGTTCAACTGTTATATCAATTGCTATTGATACTTGACAACTATATCAATTTCCATTTTGATATTTAACTATATCAATTTCTGTACAACTACTATATCAATTTCTATTAATAATCGACTGCTATATCAATTTTCTTTGATATTCGACTATTATATGGATCTCTGCTGATATTCAACCATGTTATCAATCTCTATTGACACACCATATTCTGAGACAAATCAAACTACATCACTGGTAACCCCAGACTTTAGTCCTCATAAGTAACCACACCTTTTCATCAGCACCACTCCAACATATGACACACAAAGAACTTCGGGACGAAGTTCCCCGTAAGGGGTAGAGACTGTAACAACTCACATTTTCAGGTTAATTACTTTTCCCAGCAGGTTACCCAAGCCGGTACTACTCTCACATGAGCACGCTTAACCGTATGGGCGATTAACCGTTAGACCACAAAACGCGTTTCTAAGAAGATTTGAGTTTTCAACTTATTAGAAAAAGTCAACATATTTTTCCCTCCTCCATTGACCAAAAATCATTCCTTGATTTTATAAGTCATTCCTTGATTTTTAGGCTTACGGTTTGATGTCTAAAAGACATTTAATACCAACCGACACTAGACTGAGCCCAGTCTAGACATTATAAGTCATTTTAAATCATTTTTATCCTATTAGAAAAGTAACATTTTACTTTTCTCAATTTTACGCAATATTCGTACATTTTACGTATTACGCGTTTTAGACCCGTGTTTTCAGTTTTAGCAGGGTTTTACCACCCAAATGGAACCTACCACTCATTTTATATTTTATTATGGAGTATTTTGACAAGTTTAACCATTCTTCCAAGTTTCGTATTTTTACGATACCCGGTTTTACGTTTTGAGGCTTAATCATTTACGATTGGCATTTCCCGGAGTCAAAACTAACCAAGTATCTTGGATAATATCATCAAAAGTCCACACCTTGTTCCCCAAGTATATGAACCGACCTAGGAGGGGGGGGGGAGTCATCCCATAGGTGGCTTCATCTCATGAAATTACCCATAGTTCATCACTTAATTACAACTTGGTCTCCAAGTGTTGACAAGTCAACATTGTAACCTCCTCATTTTTGGTATAAAAGAGAGCTCATTCTCTTCCTTTCTCTTGCAATACCAACGACCCAAAACCATATAAATGCACCATTTTGATCATTGATCTTGCTCATTCAATCCATCACAAGTTCAAGTCATAGTTCCTAGTTGATCCTTAACACCTTTCAACCATAAAACTCTATAAAAACACCACAAAAACTCATCAAATTTCCAAGTGTTCTTAGTGAAGATTTTTACTAAGGCTTGTTTTTGTGATAGATTAGTGTTTATCAAGGGATTATAAGATAGGGTTTTTGATATGGAAGCTTGGCTATGGTTGGAAAATATTTGGAAGATTAAGTAGTGGTTCTTGGTCTTGATCTTGGTTCTAGTTAGTTTCTTCACAAGTTGTAAGCAAACCCTAACTTGCTTCTTGTTAAATAATCATGTTCATGTTATTTACATACTATTCTTGCTATATTATGTCTTGTATGCATGTCCATGATGTATAAAAATGAGTAAAATATGTTGTTATAATTGATTGTTAAGATAAGTTACTAAAACAAGTAAACTAGTGACTTTCTTGGTAAGACCTGATCAAAATGGTAAAAATATGATATTTGATCATTACATATTACAGTAGAGGACTTAACAAGGAAACCTTAGCAACTTGAACCACCAAAAACGAGTATACGAGTCAAAAGTTACGCCCATTTGAAGTTACCAAAACTTTGCGGCAAACTGCCAAATACCATTCTGATCAAATTTGGGTTTTGAAAGTCACACTTCTGGTCCGATTCATCAAAAAGTTAAAACACGAAAGTTGTCCGGAACGACGTTTTCGTTTAGGAACAAAGAAGCTCGAGCCCTGAAAACGCTTTCCGAGTGATAAAATTCTTCAAATTCTAAACAGCCCATTTTTAGACCAAAGTCACTATATTATGGTTATACTTTAAAAGGAACAAGAGGTCTTATGACCTATAATCAAGACCACAACCATGGCTAGAGCCAAGGTTGTGTCTCATGACCTTGGAACAAGGACCAAAGGTCATGGCTAGGCCATGACGAAATGACCAAGTAAACTTACATAGGCGTAAACATGAAACAAGGAATTGGCGATATATTGAACAAGCAATTTGGATCTACTTCACTTAAAAAGGAACCATGAAATATTACAAAGAGAAAATGGTTATACAAGACTTATGAAACTACCCCTAATAACAATCTTCATGTACTAATAAACTTTCCTAAGTTTATTCAAATATCGGACATGTAACTTTTCAGATCAAAACATATATATATATATATATATATATATATATATATATATATATATATATATATATATATATATACTTTATCAACTACTACAATAGTAGGGAGTCTCATGTGAGGAGTTCATTATGTAAGCCGTCGAGTTGAGTTGTGGATTTACGAATTAAAGTGTCCTGGCTCCTCGAACGCTTACTAACATGACTTCTGAATTATGTCGGCCCGAACGGTAGTAAACGATATATAAACATACATGTTTCATGAATCATTTCTTTCAAAGACTTACATTATACATCATACCACATCATGGACTAAATGCAAGATATATATATATAGGCACTACTTCATATTCTTTACTCCGAACCTAAGTCGCAACATTCGATTATAGGTTGCTCGTAGAAACCTTCACGATACAACCGTTACATTCATTACTTGCTATCCAACTTAAGGTGAGTTCATAGCCCCACTTTACATTACTTCAATGTTTTACAAACCCTTGGGGGGAATACATGCTATTATTTTTCTACTCGAACACAATGCTTTCTACTGTATGCTATTCGACTATGTTTTATTATCACTAAGTAACATCCTTGCCAAACCAAGATCCCTTATTATGAACCATTTAATCACTTGCGAGGGTTACTTGCAAGTGAGCGCGAATATTGTGAATAGGCCTATTGGGATTGACGAATCCCATTTGTTTTGACTAAGTTCAAACAAATGCATTAATATTTGAGACATTAGGTATGACGGCAAAGTACCTACCGGGATAAATCTGCCGATCGATATTGGTACACGTTAACGTTTTGGTGTCATAAGCTTAGTGTATAATACATTTTATGGGCGTATAATAACGTAGCCTACCTGTTTTGTTTTCCAAACATTGGTGTGAGTCTATAGCTCACACTACCAACATATTGTGTTCAAACGATTTAACTACAAACACTACGATTATTGTGTTCAACGATTTACTACCAACACATTGTGTTCAAACATTAAACAAACTCTATGAATATCACTCAACCTTTGTGTTGACCTCTCAAGCATGTATTTCAGGTTCATGACGATCAAGGATGGCACGGATACTCAAGAGGGCTATAAATTTTATTATCATTCAAAAATACATTTATTATACATTGTAAATATGGAACCATTTGGGACCTCATTTTGTAATCTCTGATATTTATACAAATTTGAATGATAAACCTTTTAAAACGACTCAATTGGAGTTCGTTTTCTATTATTGTGACTATTGTGCCGTCGAGTAACACCCAGTTCGAATTCCGCTGCAACCATGAATTGGGGGTGTTACAACCTTTTTTGCCATTTGCTCTAAAAAATAAATTTACATTTTTAGGGTTAATTTTCCAAGTTTTAGGTTTTAGGGCTCGTTAATTCCTGTTACGTGCGCGTTTTTAGGTTTATTTGCATTTTAGCTTATTTGTGCTTTGCTTATTTGTTTTATATGCTTATTATTTGCATTTTAGTTTATGTTTTATAATTTTAGTCATAAAATCCAAATTTCTCAATTATTCAAAATTACCCGATCACGAACCGAACACGATTTTCTATTCACACTTTGTTGGGACTTTAAACGACCAGGAATATCCAATATTTCTGGAATATATTGTGTTTTGTCTCTCTTTGACTTTTTGGTTAATTCTCTTTTGGTTAAAAGTGAATTGGCTAAGAGGTCGGGTTTTTCAAAAATATAATATTACATATATACTTTGTAACGAATCAACCATGATCATCAAATTGTCATAAACATAATAAATTGTTCTTTAAGCCCTCCACGTGTTATACATCATTAATACTACGAAACTACGAGCTGTACCATCATGCATCTTCACCGTGATAATTTCAATTTCAATGATTTTTAGTTCATGATCTTTGCAACTTTAAATGGATATGCATTTGGAGATTAATTTATATAAAACCTTTATCTTTTAGCGGTCATATAAAAAGTATATCCTGTATAAAATAACCATACATCTACAAATCTCTTTATGCCTTTATTTGCCACTGCTGCTTCACAACACAAGGCGTTCCCATCTTCTGAAGTGCTAGCGACATTTCTTGAAAATTAGAGGTATTGAAAACCCAACAATCCTTATTTAAGTGACATGGCTTGCCATATTTATAGCATTTGTAACTCTTCTTCTTTCATGATTGCAACTCCCACTGGGGCACCATCCGATAACCTCCCTCTCGTCACCATCAAATCCTTCACCCGGCTTGAGCTGGTATGTCTGTCCTCCCTATTGCTGCACCTATTTTCTTCTTCTAGAATATGGTTGCAACATCATCAAAGACTAGATAGTCTCTTAGTACATTATTGGTTAAGTTGATGATGAGCTAGTTATGTGAGTGAGGTAAAATTTGAAGTAGACTTTTAGCACATTCATGTGGCTCTATTATACAACTCAAAGAAGTGAGTTGTGAACATAAAGTATTCAAACTATTGACGTGCTCAATCATTGAAGTAGATTCCGTCATGCGCGGAGCATATAGTTTCCTCTTAAGGAAAATTTTATCGTGGAGTGATTTTGCCTCATACAATCGAACAAGATGATCAACTCCTTTGCGCTTTTCTTCTCCTTTATGCTTGACAAAACTCCATCTGCTAATGCCAGATGAAGATTTGCAATAACATTTCCGTCCATCTCGTCCCATTTAGTGTCATCCGTCACCTCTGTTGGTCTTTCATCAATTGCTGCTAAACATTTATCTTTTCTTAGGATAGCTTTCATCTTTAGCTTCCACAATGAGAAATTACTCCTATTGAATTTTTCAATTTCAAATTTCGTTGCCATAGTGACAATCACAATCTTATTTTCGACAAAACTATTATTTGTTGATAATAGTAACAAACACCTTTTGAGTTAGTAAAATCTTACTTATCTTTTTATATGAGGGTCCACTTATTAGTGACAACCACACAATATACGATAAATAAGTATACACACACCCAACCTTAGCTCTTGATACTACTTGTTGTGAAAAGTGATACCTGATTAAAGCAAACCCGCAACTAAAATATGAAACACTATAAAAGATGGCACACGGATTTGACGTGAAAAATCCCAATAGGGTAAAAACTACGGTCAAGGAAAGATACGTTTCACTATGTAGAAAATTAGGAATTACACTTCCCTCTAATTACATGGAAAAACACTTTTATATCTCTTGTATTAGGAGATATTTCACAAACTCTATAATAACCTTACAAGTACTCGGAGAATTTTTTTATGTGTTTAGAATGGGAGGTAATAATGAGATGAAGCAATGAAGCCTTCCTCTTATAGACAACTTTGTGAGCCAAAATGAATCAAATGTCAAAATCTCTTCATGTATTCAAAGAACATTACCTCTCCTAAGTCCTAACATCCAAAAAAAACATTGCTCCTTTCATGTCTAACAAAATTAGGATCACAAGTATGATGATTGATTTTTGAATTGATTAAAAGATTGTTCATAGGTGCTCCTTTTTTCAATATTTTAAAATCTTGAATTATTCATTATGTGTACAAGATTAAGCAAGGTTAAATGACAAATTTAGGCAATCGACAACATAAAGTTTCAATCGCAGTTCATGATTTTATGGAGGCTTGGTGATTTGCTTTCAAATAAATGATTCGTTTTGCAGTTATGCTTAAATGAATCGTTGGTTAAAAGATTGTTCGTCTATGCTTTTGGTTGTGTATGGTTCGAGATTGGAGTGCCAATTGAGAGCCGTATTCTTTTTTCCTTCTTTGGGGTTTTTTCCACTGGTTTTTCCTGGGAATGTTTTTTAACGAGGCAGCCTCTTTTAGCTTACTACTCCTAATGAGCAGCAGTTGGATAGATTCGGAGATATGTGTTCTATTAGGTGGTTTTTCCCTATTGGTGTTCTTGTTAGTGTATTTAGTTAGTTATTGGTCGTTTTGTGGCATGCCACAAACGGCTTAGCGGTTGTTCAAGCACTTTCTTGAGGTTAATGTGATAATTGAGCCACATTCTATTGTACTTATTTTTTGTGGTTAATATGTATATTTTACCAGGGTAATCCCCTTTACCCAAAAAGAAAACCTACCAAAACAATAATCTAATGGCTCAAACATAGCAAGTGGGTAAAAGCATACAACCTGCTAAAGCAAATTTATCATAATGATATTGTTTTGCAGTAATATTTCATGACAAGTTAGTCAATAATTTAAACAATAGCAAATCAAAGTTTAACGTTCCGCATCAGTTTTGATCCACAAAAATAAGCCAATTTTGATTCATTTTCTGGTAACATGTAAAATCATGCCAATATAATGCATAAACAGAACCAAAAAGTAAGTTTTCTGATTCATTAAGCACAGGAATAGGTCAGTGCATACTTCCAGTTATAATTTAGTTCAGCATAACTCCTAACGGTAGGATATTACCATCCCTTCAATTACAATTAATGCATTTCTATACATCTCTTGTAAGTCATAAAAAAGTTGGCCTATTATTCTTGCGATTTGGCTTCATTGGATTGGTAAGTGTTGTCATAAAGTAATTCCTGATCTCCGGCAAAATCTGGACGAGAAAACTGGCATACCTAAAATTTTGATTTCAATTTAGCCACGTGTACGTATTAGCTATTATCAGAATGTCGTAAAAGGGAAAGAGAGCCAAACATGTAATGTTTTGTAGACGTAAAGAGGGTCAGGAAAAAATTTTCTTGCTATAATTCCATAACAAATTAGCGTTAAGTATGATGATAAAAAAATTATATTATTCTATTTTTTTTTTCATTAACATGATTAAGACTTCGTGCAAAAAAACAAAGAGCTCATTTGACCTATTTGACCATTTCCTTAAAAAAAACCCATTTGACCCATTACATATTTACATGTATAAGATAACCCAAATACACTTTAAGTAAGTGGGTTATAATGTCACCAAGTAATATGTTTCGGCATAATATAGAATCATACCATGGTTTAGAATGTAATTCGTCAAACTGCTCCAAAACAAACAGAATGCAGGCATTTCTTAGTGACACGGCATTAGACGTCTCTGATAAAGCGTACATGAGTGCTAAGTCGTCGGCTTTGATATTCTAACAGAAAGAAAATAGAAAAAACAGTCATATGTTAACATAATATGCATAACAAACATCAAAACAGGTGTCGATGAAAAGGAATAGGTAACTCACTTGTGCCATGGTGTACTCACAAAGTCGCTTCAGTCCATCTAGAAGATATTGATCAGCAGCCTTTAGAAGATCCTTGGCTATTCCCATATTTACCTCTATCGATCCAGTATATATAAACCTGTAACAGTATTTTTAAGCATAAAATGGGTTTGTCAAATAACAAGACACTATGTAAACGTGTCAAAATGCCAGATGCGCGAAATATATCAAGAAAACCATCCATCAGGTAAACGCAAAATGAGACACGTACCTCATCATCAACTCAAATGTCTCCCAACTGATATTTGGGATCTGGACATCTTTAGCATCTCTTTCCTAACAGCGCATTGTTCAATATGTCAAAGATAAAATGATTGAATGAAAGAAAAGGAAGCTACTGTTATTATGCAGTTCCATATAAGTTCATTGCTACCAACCTTGTAACTACCATCAAACATGGCCCGAAATGCATCAGAAGAAGCAAGCAGAACAATTCTGTGAGCATAGAACCGTTTTCCTGATACAAAGAAAATTCAAAACATCAACCACGACATTCAATACAATGCCACAAAATATTCTTCTCAGCTGAAAAAAGTTTTCCACCTTCAACGATGAAATTCACGTCAGAAACCATAGGGTTGTTCACATACTCCTCACCCAAGTAGACCTGCAACAAGAGTTTTTACTTCAGCTGGACTGCTTTTTAAAAAGATTATATCATGCAAGAAGATTGGAAAGATAATGCCATGTACTATTTACGTTTTACCAATATATGCAACGTTTTTTCTGACCGATTGATGCAAACATACTTACCATGCATTTACCATTTATGTAACTACGCATATTATGGTAAGTATGTTGCATATCAGAAAAGAGTGAAACATACATTAAACACTTGTCAGTAGTTTGCTCAACTTTTACTACTCCATTTTAAACAACAAGCCTTTGGGCCTGTTTGGCAACAACTTTTTTTAGAGGTTTTTAGGAGATGTTTGCTTTTTATTTTGAAAAAAAAGCTCTTGGTTAAAACAAAAAGCCCTGTTTGGTTAGGATAGTTGGAGCTTCTAATATATTCAAAAAATCTCGAAAATGAAACGCTCATAAGATCAGCGTTTTAAATTTGTGGAGCTATTTGAATGGTAATTTACATTTGTACCCTTAACTCTAAACTTTCAACTTTTGGTGCCAAATAGAAAAATTGTCGTTTTCTTTTCTTTTCAACTTTAATTCATCACAAACTCCAACATTCTTTTCTTTTTAACTTTTAATTGAATAACATTAGTTCGGTTCAATGACTTCATGCTTAAAACAATATATGAAGTTATATTCTTTAGATAATTACTAGTATTATAAAAGATATTATATAAAACATACTATTTCAAAATATTAGCGTAAGCTTACTCTTTCAAAAGAAATTATATTAGTAGCAAAAAATTTAAGGCTTGTAAGATCGTAAAAATAATACAGTATTAGTGTAATTTTGTATAGATATTTTATACTTGCTTTTAATTATATATTTGTGTCCTTTTACGTACCAAACACGTTTATAAAACAAAAAGCTACGGCTTGCAACCAACAGTTATCAGCTTACATCTAGCAGTTAACATTTAACAGCTTGCAAGCTTACAATCATCAGCTTACATCTAGTTTTACCAAACATACCCTTTCACTGTGAAATAGCAAGTAAAATATTGCTCTAGAACCTGCACTTTATAATCATTATTTGTCACAACGCTGGCTTAGATGTTTAAAAGAATCGAAGCTCATTGATTTAACTGATAACCCACTTTCTTAAGTGTGTTGTAAATTGTAAATTTGGCAAACTCAATACACGCGTGCAAAGCAATTCCAAAAACTAATCTTTGATCAACAATTAAATGAAATGCCCAAGCATTAGATGAATAACAACCAATAATTAGAAGACTAAAAAGCCTAACCTGGGATATTGGAGATGATGGTCCTGCATCAACAGGAGAAACTGATGTAGCTTTTTCAGCCAATCTACACAAAGCCGCACACCCATCTCCTTGATGCTTTGAGTGAACTGATTGTATAAGCTCCAAAAGTAGATCAAGTCCTGCAAAGTTTATATTAAACCAACAGCACAACAAATGAGGCTCCTGTATAAGTGATATGTGTAGTGTGCCAGTCAAACCTAACAAAGAATAAGTTGTTTGGAGTACCATTATTATCAACAAATATTGCTTCCTGATCGCCAGGTGAACAGAAATGAGCAAGAGCCAAGACAATTCGTTTTTGAACAATTTTCTCAGCATTATGCATCTTGTACAACAAATGGCTCAATACCTGCTAGGAGAATATTGATATAATTGATCAGGTGATACCAGAATATAACAATATATATTATGAATGCTGTAGAAACCTTATAAATATATGAAAGATCATCTCAAGTGAACATTTTAGACTAGAGGGGCAAAACAGGTTTGTCGAACAGGTTGGATAAAAGGCAAGACAGCTATGGTTCAAGACAAGTTGACCGGTACTGCTTTTTGGTCCAATTAGTAAATTTATAAACTATGAGTGTACAAAGTGTGATTACAATAGCTATCGTATTAGAATACAGCTTTCAGTGAATTTCAATCTGCTAGATACATTTAACCATTTCCATTTATAGCTAAAAAAAGATTTCACGTATTTGAGATCAATGATAACCCAAACCAGGCATTTTTAGCATTGAATACAACAATTTACGGTTTATCGCATAGCAACTACACAGTCTAATGAAATGATAAAGGGGTATATATATATATATATATATATATATATATATATATATATATATATATATATATATATATATATATATATATATATATATATATATATATATATATATATATATATATATATATAGGGAGGCTTTATTTTCAGAACCCTGTTAAGTGCGGGAACTGTGAGAACTCCAATTTTGCATTAGAAAACATGCATGTTCATATCAAACATGTATGTTTTCTTACATACAACTTAATACACATACCTGCATAACATACATGTTCATATAAAACCATTTTGCATTGATATGTTGCACTTAAGGGTTTTATATGAACATGTATGTTACGCAGGTATGTGTATTAAGATGTATGTAAGAAAACATACATGTTTTATATGAACATGCATGTTTTCTAATGCAAAATTGGAGTTCTCGCAGTTCCCGCACTTAACAGGGTTCTGAAAATAAAGATACACTATATATATATATATATATATATATATATATATATATATATATATATATATATATATATATATATATATATATATATATATATATATATATATATCTTCCTGGAGTGTTGCTAAAGTCCTATCGAAAACAAAACAGCCAGATTTGTTATCAAAAAGCAGCTAAAAATGTACCACCCTCGGTAGAAGAAACAAACTATTTGTCTCTCAGCTCACCAGTCTCCCATACATACTGTATGATCGTTTGAGTCTCGGGAAACAGGGATAGGAAAACATCAAGCAAAAGGATTAAAAGATAATTTAGTTATTATGTTCACAACTCTGAGAACAGTCTAGAAAAATATATCAGAGATGAATTTTAAAGTAGCATAAAATTTTCAATTAAGAATTACCTTTCCATGAATCTTGTCCTCCATCGTTCTCAAAATCTCTGCTACACAATCCCGAGTTGGCTGCACAAATACCATCAACTCATACATAAATCAGTGTTGTCCCATAAGTAACTAGTAAGGAACTAAAGATGGATCTTAAAATATAGAGTAGGATATCTAAAGTGCGGACTGAAAAAACAAGGAGGCAATAACTTGTTTAAAACAATAAAAGGCAAACAAAAAACTGTTTGCAGAAAGGCATCAGTAGTCAAAAAGTTTACTTGATCAATGAATTCACCATCCATTAGCTTCTCAACACCGCCAACACTTATAAGATCAGCAACATTATCCTACAAAAGGATATACATTAAGTTAAAAGGTGTAGCTAGCAGATATAATATAAACTCTTTTGCTTGTTAATAATTTAAGGTTATGTCATTATCTGCAAGACCATAGAAGGTAAATGCACCATGCAGAGTGCCATTTTTAGATTCAAGAAGTTCCAATAATGGAACGATGCCACCACTATGGGCAATACCCGATTGGTTGTGTATGTCCTGGTATTATGAGAAACATTTAGCAAGCACGCAACTCAAAACATGAGGATTTAATAACATATAAATGATATGAACTACAACATGATAAACACTATCTAAAAGAACTGTCATGAGAAAATGACGAACCTAAACAGGTTTTCGTTCGTTATTACCCTAAGTTGAGCATCTAGAAGTGTTAAGACTGACATTAGATGAAAAAATATAACTTTATCCATGATGGGTAAGAGATACAGCTGCTAAGCTAAACATTCCTCCACCTCATGAACTACTAAAGATCTCCTTGCACCAAAGAAGGGAGATCAAAAAAAAAGAGGAAGAGGATTCAATTTGAAAAACGCTTCTCACAGTAGCGCCTAAGGTAGCTGGTGGTGACAGAATTCTTAATCTACCAGAAGGAGTAGTTGTGGAAGATGGATTAGTTGTGCTTGAGCCTCTGGTGTTCTTCCTTAACCAATATAATCAGCTCAACTGATTAGACTTCATCAGAACTCTCAGGATGCATTGGGCAAGTGAGTCCAGGGATGACTTTGAAGAGGCAAAAAAGAAAGTGAAGAAACTAGAGAGGCTTAGGGCTGATGTAATGTTTCTATGTAATCCTTAATAAAACTTCACTTTTTTTTTTCCTTTCTTAGTAAGTAGAAGTTGTATGCTCATTAACAATAATTTAACTTAGCATACTTTATATTCAAAAAGAAGGAGATTGTTGGGTCAATTCAGTGCCCAATGGTCTAGAGCAACCTCAGCGAAGTTCAAGTGAGAGACATAGTCAAGGAATCGAAGATAACGTGAAGACATACTCTATAGCTGATGCGGAGTTAACTAGTATGTCTATGGAACTAGAAGTTGAAGGACAAAGGTTCGACAATGCCCTAATGTACCTATCAGCTCTCTAATCCAATTTAGGTGAGACTTTTCAAGATTGCAAAAGAGCAGGATAAAAGTGCATCCTTGAGAAAGTCAAGACAAGTACGAATTGGTGAAAAGGCAGAAGGGTGAGCACGGCCGGGGTGGGGCGGTTTTATGCTAAAACCAAAAACGATCTGTATATTTCGGTTTTTGAGAACTACAAACTCTTTGGTTCAATTTTTTTCGGTTTTTGACATCGAATCTGTTCAGTTTTTTTTTTTTTTTTTTTTTTTTTTTTTTTTTTTTTTTTTTTTTTTTTTTTTTAATTCCTTACATAGCAAAATTTTCATCACCTATAAAGTTTACAATTAACGAACCATAATGTCAAACAATCCAAACCTACAAAACAAAGTACAAAACAACCAAACAAAAATCTAAAATATAAAAAGCAAGTCTTTGCGTTTTTCATCCACAAAGTCATTTAAAGAACACGATTTTCTAAAACACAAAGATATAATATGAAAATGGATCAAATTTGAGTCTATAGATAATAACAACACTACCGCTTTCTTGATAAATTTAGTTACTCAAATCTTTGAAAATAATTATCAACATCTTTTTCTATAGATAATAACAACACTATTGCTTTTCTTAATAACAACACTATCACTTTCTCGGTTCAGTTTTTCATATGAAACCAAAAACCGCACCTAACATTTGGTTTTTATAAAGATGAAAACCACCCCCATCGATTTGTCAATTAGGGCGGTTTTTTCAGCTCGGAATTTTCGTTTTTGATTCGGTTTTTATCGGTATTTGTGCTCACCCATAAAAAGAATTAGAAGTGTTCACTAAAGTAAGGTTGTGTTTCCAAGAATCAAGAATAGAAGCCATTTAATGAAAGACATAACTCTCCATTAAATGCTTGACACGGCTAAACAACCCTCACGTTTGTCTCCTATATAAAAAGAATGTTGGCCAAAGTAAATACTATCTCTTCCACATTTATTGTATCATTTAAGAAGAGCATTTACTCTCATTTGAACTCGTCTTAGTCCCCGATCCAATCAGAGAGTTCACTTGCAAACTCTAACCTTTGTTTGAGTTTGCGATCATAGTGCAAAGCTTATTGTCTTTCAATTAAGTGTTTATCCGCATAACCAAAAAGGGTGACGAGCTGTAAGAATACCAGCCTTCCAAAGTGGACGTCAAATGTTCGAATCCCACATGGAGAAACTTAATCCCCTTGGTGGCTACGGAGGTTTACCTGCGCCGACTCCGGGCTATCCAAAAGTGTAATCGCCTTTGGAGTAGTCGGCTCGCATGTCGAGTCAAAAACCCAGGTAACCAAAAAAAAAGTGTTTATCCATATAACACCTTGTAATTCTTTGATTCATTCTAATAAGAGATACGATTAAAAAGTTTATCTTTATGTATAGCATTTAAAGCTTTTTACTCTTTGTTTCTTAAAACAAGTTATGCAATAAGGAACTACAATAACAAATAGAAAGTGGTTGATCAATAAACCATTTTTCAATGTTATTCGTTAGCGTATTACCATACGTGGACAATAAAGTAACAGTTTAAGCAACCAACCTTCATGTCAGTATCAGCAGCGAATTGTCCAAGAAGCAACACAGCTTTCCTTTGGCTCTTTAAGCAGGTTGAACTGTTGACAAAAAAGTAACAAGTTAAAAAAGCCCGAAATCAGATGAAGTGAGGTTGCACGATGGCAATTGCAAGTCAGCTTAAACTAGAGAATAATTAACTTTACTAAATATGGGAAAGGCTTTCTACCATCTGAAGACACTTTCTATGTGCATTAAGGGTACATGGTATACTAGAAATACATATGTATACACCATGGACATACACACATAGATATTGTAGCAACAAACTTATCTGCACTTTTTTAGAAAACCCAAACCTCCATAAAATTTAGTTTTCCATAAACTGCATGAATTTTCCAACTTTTTAAACTCCAAAGTCGGGAATTAAATCCTTCAAAAACCAAATCTTTCAACTATAGTGATCAACACCTACCCATAATAGTAAAGAATAGTGACTATACCTGAGCAACTTAACTAGAGGCTGCAATGCACCATGAAGAACATACATCTTTATTTTTGGAGATGAGTTTGCAAGATTGCCTATTACATTAACCTAAGAAACCATTCAGAAGTTATCACAAAGCTACATAAACATATTGACATTGTTTCATTTTTGAGAAATGGTATAGTACTTACTGCTTCATATTGTATGCTAGTATCTTCTGACTCAAGCATTATTAAAGCGAGAGCGGGCAAAGCGTTATGGTCCACTATCTGCAAATATATGTTATTATAAAATATAATTATTGATCTCAAAAACATGTTCAATTAACCCACATAAGCATCACCTGTCTCTTGTTTTCATCATTGGTGGAAGCTAATATACACAAGGCCCGTGCTGCAGCCCTTTGCACTTTTGCATCATTGGATTTTAACAATTCAACAAGAGGGAAAATACCACCTTCAACCCTAAAATGAAATGTGATGAGAGGAAATAATACCTGAATTACAATTGTGAAGCAAAAAAGAAAACTAACCTAACACAAATCTTGCTTCTATCATTGTCAAAAGCAAGGTTCGTGATTGCATCAACAACTTCCCTTATGACACCATTGACTGCTTGAGAATTTTGGTTATCCCTGTGCCTTTTAAGCAGAGCCACAAGATGAGGTAACGCTCCTGCATCAACTATGAGTTGTTGATGCTCAGGCTGTTAAACAAAGCATATCGCTGATTTAGTTGTTCAGTGCAAAATGTGCAGCTATTAAAGTTTTAACATTTCAACATTGATTTTCAATGATTATGGACTTCAAATCTATTCCTGAGTTTTTCCTTTAAAAAAAAACACAACGTGCTTCCAGGAACAAGTTTGACCCAATTTCTGAGATCAAACGGGATTAACTTTTCTATAAGGTTTCTCCTCTCAACAATATAAGAATCGACCGATTATATTAGAAGAACCATCATAACCTACCTACTTGACAATGGTTGTGTTAATGTGGCTTACAACCATTTGACTATTAAAACCATGGTAAGTTACAAAGAAATTTGACAAGTATATAAACACAGAATGACAAAAAGAATGTGCTAGATACACCATAACCTATACAAATTCCCTAGCAGACAAGCAGTATGTTAAGCATTGAATATCACAAAGGTTAACATACTGCTAGTGAGATTGTTCCCAAGTAATCAACTATGTGCTTATCAAAATTATTAGTAAGAAGAATATGTTGCACACTAACAATAATTTAACTTAGTATAATTTATATTCAGATAAGGGGAGATAGTTCGGCCAATTTAGTGCCAAATGGTGTCTCAAGTGTTTATCCGCATAACACTTTGTAATTCTTTGATTCATTCTAATAAGAGTTATACGATTAAAAAATTTATCTTTATGTATTGCATTTAAAGCTTTTTACTCTTAATTTGTTTCTTAAAACAAGTCATGCAATAAGCAACTACAATAGCCAATAGAAAGTGGTTGATCAATAAAACCATTTTTCATTGTTAGTTAGCGTGTTACTAAAGGTGGACGATAAAGTAACAGTTTAAGCAACCAACCGCGAATTGTACAAGAAGCAAGGCAGCGATTCTTTGGCTCTCTAACCATGTTGAAGTTGAGCTGTTGACAAAAAATTAACAAGTTAAAAAAAGCCCAATAGAAGATGAAGCGAGTTTGCACAAGAGCAACGGCAAGTTAGCTTAAACTAGAGAACAAATAACTTTACTAAATTTGAGACTGGGTTTCTACTTTCTACCGCCCCAAAGACAATTTCTACATGCATTAAGGGTACATAGTATACTAGATATACATATGTATACACCATGGACATACACACAGAGATATTGTGGCACTTGGATAACTACCCAAAGGACCTTTCTAGCTTAATCAAGTGGGGAGACTCGGTCCCATTTCAAACGTTAGGAAAGATATGATTTGATGCGGTTGTTCAAACAACGTTTTGGATCATTTGGAGGTACCGAAACCGGTTGTGCTTTGATGCAAAAAGATCAAGGAAAGACACATTAAGTGAGGAGATAAAAATCCTTTCACACACTTGGATCCTTCATCGAAATAGGAAATTCATTTCTAATTGGTTTGAGTGGATCATCGATCCAAAACTTGCTTGTACAAAAACTATGTAATCACGTTTTTTTGTCTAGCTTCTTGCTAGTTTTGTTTTATATAATATACGCCGTTAAAAGAAACACACACATAGATATTGTAGCGACAAACTTAACTGAACTTTTTTAGAAGTAGCAAAAACTTGCAATCTAAACTAAACCCAAACCGCCATAACATTTCGTTTTAGATAAACTGCATCAGTTTCAAACTTTCTAAACTGCAAAGTCGGGATGTAAATCCTTCACGAACCAAATCCTTCAGTTGTAGTGATCAACACCTAGCCATAATAGTGAAAATAGTAAACGTACCTGAGCAACTTAATTAGAGGCTGCAGTGCCCCAGCATGAAGAACATCCATCTTTATTTTTGGAGATGAGTCAACAAGACAGCCAATTACACTAACCTAAGAAACCAATCATAAGTTATCACAAAGCTACATAAACATATTGACACAGTTTCATTTTTGAGAAATGATATAGTACTTACTGCTTCATAGAGTATGGTGTTATCTTCTGACTGAAGCATTAAAATAAGAGTGGGCAGAGTGTTATGGTCCACTATCTGCATATAATGTAAATATATGTTATTACAAAATATAATTATTGATCTCAAAAGCAAGTTCCATTAACCTACATAAGCATCACCTGTGTCTTGTTTTCATCATTTTTGGAAGCTATTATAAGCAAGGCCCTTGCTGCAACCTTTTTCACTTCTGCATCATTGGATTCTAATAATGCAACAACAGGAGGAATACCACCTTCAACCCTAAAAACGAAATGTGGTGAGAGGAAAGTAAAATAATAGAGTACCTGAATTACAACTGTGAAACAAAAAAGAAAACTAACCAGGTGATTACATCAACAGCTTTCCTTAAGACACAATTGACTACTTTAGAATTTTGGTTATCCCTGTGCTTTTTAAGCACAGCTACAACATGAGGTAACGCTCCAGCATCAACTATAAGTTGTTGATGCTCAGGCTGTTAAACAAAACATATTGCTGATTTAGTTATTTAGTGAAAATATGTAGCTATTACAGTTTTTACAATTTCAACATTAATTTTCAATGATTATGGACTTCAAATCTACTCCCGAGTTTTTCCTTTAAAGAAACAACACAACTTGTTTATCCGCATAACATTTCGTAACTTTTTGATTCATTCTAACAAGAAATATACAATTAAAAAGTTTATCTTTCTGTATTGCATTTAAAGCTTTTTACTCTTTGTTTCTTAAAACAAGTCATGGAATAGGGAACTACAATAACAATTAGAAAGTGGTTGATCAATAAAACTACTTTTCATAGTTAGTTAACCTGTATAGGTAGACAATAAAGTAACAGTTATTGTCACTTACAGCAGCAGCAGCGAACTGTCTAAGAATTTGGGCAGCTTTTCTTTGGCTCTCTAAGCAGGTTGAACTATTGACAAAAAAGTAAGAAGTTAAAGAAGCCCGAAAGTGCAAGTTAGCTTAAACTAGATAACATATGACTTTACTAAATTTAGGAAAAGCTTTCTACCATCCCAAGACACTTTCTATGTGCATTAAGGGGACATGGTCGTATACTAGAAATGCATATGTATACACCATAGACGTACACACATAGATATAGTAGAAAAGAGTAAACATACCTGAGCAACTTAATTAGAGGTTGCAGTGCTCCAGCATGAAGAACATCCATCTTTATTTTTGGAGATGAGTTAACAAGAGTGCGAATTACACTAACCTAAGAAACCATTCAGAAGTTATCACAAACCTACATACACGTATTGACATTGTTTCATTTTTTAGAAATGGTATAGTACTTACTGCTTCATAGTGTGTGCTAATATTTTCTGACTGAAGCATTAAAACGAGAGTGGGAAGAGCGTTATGGTCCACTATCTGCATATAATGCAAAAATACGTTATATAAATATCATTATCGATCTCAAAAACAGGTTCACTTAGCCCACATAAGCATCACCTGGGTTTTGTTTTCATCATTTTTGAAAGCTAGTGTACGCAAGGCCCTTGATACAACCCTTTGCACTTCTGCATCATTGGATTCTAATAATGCAACAAGAGGTGGAATACCACCTTCAACCCTAAAAACGAAATGTGGTGAGAGGAAAGCAAAATAATACCTGAATTACAACTGTGAAGCAAAAAAGAAGACTAACTTGACACGAGTCTTGATACTGCCATTTCTACTAGCAAGGTTGGTGATTGCATCAGCAGCTTCTATTATGACACCATTGACTACTCGAGAAGTTCGGTTATTCCTGTGCCTTTTAAGCAGAGTCACAAGATGAGGTAGCGCTCCAGCATCAACTATGAGTTGTTGATGCTCAGGCTTCAAACAAAAGCATATCACTTATTTAGTTGTTCAGTGAAAATGTGTAGCTATTACAGTTTTAAGAATTTCAACATTAATTTTCAAATCTATTCCTGAGTTTTTTTCCATTAAAAAAAAACACAACGTGCTTCAGCAGGTTTGACCCAATTTCTGATATCAAACAGGATTTACTTTTCTATAGGTTTCTCATCTCAACAGTATAAGAATGGACCAATTTTCAATTAGAAGAACCATCATAACCTACTTGATAGTGGTTGTGTTAATGGCTTACAACCATTTGACTATAAAAACCATGGTAAGTCACAAGAAATTTGACAAGGATATAAACACAGAATGACAAAAAATGAATGTGCAAGATACACCCTAACCTATACAAATTCCCTAGCAGTGGGTAGATGTTTTGTGTGCTGCTGTTCACTTGGAAGTTAAGTTTGCGGGTTCTTATTCAAAAACTCATTTGATCGTTTGGTTGTGATTTGATCCTGTACGCGTACATGTTTATCATGTTATTGGATCTGGTTCGTTGCATGGTGGCCTTAATCATTCTGATATTGTTACTACTTGGCTGTTTGATGGGGTGATCATGGCATTGGAAGTTAGGGTTCATCAAGCCCTATGATCGTTGCTACATGGTCCAGCACATGGGTTCATTGATTTTGATGCTTATGGCTGTTAGAATCGTTATGGCATGTAGAAGTGGGGAAGTGGCAATTCCAAGTCTTTGAAGAAACAAGTATGGTTCTGTTTTTGGTCATACGTGGTGCTTGGGATTAGTGGATTGTCTTTGAGCTGTTGGGGGGTGTTGTTACCTCTTGGCCTCTTTGTGTATGTTCATCTCCAGGTTATCACACATATGCTCTAATTCAGATTCTTTTGAAGCATGGTTTGTTGGACTATGAAGATGATTATGGAAGTTTGGACTACTATGACGATTTGAAGATTCAAGAGTCTACTTGATTTGCACTTATGTTTTCTCTTATAGTTGTTGTAGTTTAATGTTCAATTATTAGTTATAAGTGTGGCTTGTCACCCTTATATTGTATGTTATAGGAATGATGTTTCATTCCTATAGGAGAGTCTGTAAGTGTCCTTAGGGACTGAGATGAGGGAGTCACCCTCATCCTTTGTACTTCAATGTTTTTGGGGTGAAACATCCCTTTTACCCAAAAATTCCCTAGCAGTGTGTTAAGCGTTGAATATGGCAAAGGTTCATTATTCCTTAGTAAAATGATAGCCCAAGCCTTCTATTTATACATCATGCTACCAAGAACCTCTGTCACCTTTGCAATAGCAGCAAAGTTATGTCCTCCAGTTCTACTTTCACCAACTCACCGCAAAAAAAAAAATAAACAAATAAAAATAAAAAACCTTATTAGGACCCTCACAAAACTTTCCATGTGTTTAGAGTTGTTTAATGAATGATGTCTTGACAGCTAAATAGGTACATACTGTTCAATGATGTCCCAATTATTACAATCACAGTATAGTTAATAAATTATTCACTGTAATGATACCTAGCTAATTCAATCGTTAATAAACTATTCACTGTAACGATACCTACTACTTCAATCAAATAGTACTTAAGGTCCCACTAATAGCTAATGTTTTTGGATTGGTTTCTAGACAATCATTGCAAAAAGTCTTTCGGTTCAGATACTACGCTATAACAATCTACAAGGTTATAACTTCAAAGTATACAGATTAGTAGTCGGATTGAAACGCATCTATGTATCAAAAGATATTTCACAAAGATGTTTAGTATAATAACTACCTTAATGGCAAGAAGACCAAGAGTAAATGCACTGCCTTTCTCCACCTCAAGCTCTAACGGCCTAGAACCAGTAACAAACTCATCAAAACTAGTAACAGCCTCATTTGGCCACTGTGGCTCTTGAAGATGCTTCACTAGTGCTGGAACAACACCAGATCCGACAAGCAAGTTCACATTATCCTCTACAAACACATAAAATGAAAAGTTTAGACATCCACCTAAAATCATCAAACTTAGCCACAATAAGACAAAGCATCATCTGCTACTCAACGAGAAAAACAAAATTACACGGTGATCGCTACTTGGCTACAAATAGACAAAATTACATATTATATACATATGAAAAAGTAACAGCAACATCTAAACACAAAATTTAAAAGAAGATGCAATGAATACATTCAGATTTCAACAGCAGAACAACATCTACTCACTGCAACAACAAAATTAGTCAAGAAACACATACATATACAAACACGCAACAGATGAATTAGCAAAAAAGAGCAATTAATCCAAAACGCGAAACTTAATGACGATAACTACGAATTAATGAAATTATTTATTTATTTTTTATTTATTTTTTTTTGTGGTGCAAAGGTGAAATATATTAATCTTCAAAAACCATAGGTACATCTTAAGTATATAGGAAAGGATTTGGACAAATCCCAAAATCCAATACAAGAAACAGAGACTATTCATTGAAAGTAGAATCTAAAAACAACACTAGGGATGCATTGAATATAAAATATTTCGTCAGCACAACAGCATCTACTCACCAAAACGACAAACGATAAATACAGTATAATCAGTGATTTACATATATAAATATATCAGACAAAGTATAAATCCATTAACAAATCGCCTTAATAATAGCATAAACCACAAAGACCTAAATCTAGCACAATACCAAACACAATAACTACAGAAATTATACAAAAAATTCAAAGAAAAACAGATTAACACGGTGTAAACGCAAAACAGAACATCCTATGAATACGTCAACAATTTACCACCACAATAAGCCAATAACGAACCACAAAAACCTTAATCAATAACTACAAATATTATACATTACAAACAATATGAATCAAATCAACACAAAAACAAAATCAGAGTGAACCTAAATCTAACACAATAGCTACAAAAGGTAAGCACAAAAACGGAACATAATCACATTAACACAATTTAACAGATCATTCACAAACTACATCAATACAATATACCACAAAAACCTAAACCTAACACAGCAACTATAAAAATTTTACGTAAAATGTATATGATATCAAATTAAAACACCATAAATTATTTATTTCAAAATAATGTAACAAATGTATCTAGCTTTTTGCACCCTTAGACAATAACACAAACGTATACACAAAATTAACTGGCAGACTTACATAAAACACATTAACTACACAAATTATAGACCAAAATATTACACAAAAACAATACACAATAATAATAAAACGGCGTATCACCACGAGAAGTTAAATCAAACACAAAACCTAAAGCAATAAATACAAAAGGTATACACAAAATCAAACCGAATCATATCAACACAAATACAAATTACTAACAGCTTAACATAACGTGAACTCGAAAGTTGATAGAACTTGCAAATACTAATACATTAGCAATTCACCAGCAGAATCATATGATCTATAAAACCTAAAGCAATAAATACAAAAAGTATACAAAACTAAGTCAGATTAACACAGTACTTCTACTCGATATCTAATAGTCTAATACTAACAACACACACTTAATATAGAATATTCACCGGCCAGCACAATACATTGAACACGATATATACAAATATCCGTAAAATCAATACAATATCAAAATAATACTAATGCCTTCCAAAAGAAAAAAATCAAAATAATACAATAACATGGACTCATAATTTATCAGATTATGCAAATACTAATACATTAACAATTCACCAACAGAATCACATATTTTACAAAAACCTAAATCTATCACAAAAATTACAAAAAACAAAAGGGCTTAATGGCCTCTAAATGTATCATAGTTGTCATGATTTCCTTCTATATGTATCGAACTATTTTTTTTGCTATTATGTGTACTAAACTTGATTTTTTTGGCATTCTTGTGTACTTTAATGACCATTTTGCCCCTCCCGAGTTAATAAAATGAGGGGCAAAATAGTCATAAAGTACACAAAAATGCCTAAAAATTCAAGTTTAGTACACACAATAGCAAAAAAAAAAAAAAAAAAAAAAAAAAAAAAAAAAAAGTTCGATACATATAAAAGGAATAAGTGACAACTATGATACATTTTGGTGCCATTAGTCCAAAACCAAATTCAGCTCAAGCGTTTACTCGAAATTAAATACTTAATTCACCGGCACAATTACATACAACATATCCGCAAAAGTCAATAGAAATCAAACTAACACAACATAAATTAAAAACCTCGAAACAATAGTCACGTACATACACTGTTAATCTGTTATATACAAGCTCAGACAATAATAATAATCAATATACTCAATTTTTAATACAAATAATATTCCGTTAGTATATAAAATTTCTATAAATTCTAATAACAAAATCATAACAACATAATTTATATAATTTTATCTAACACGTAACTAAAGCAATACTTACAAAAGTTTTCACTAAAATTGATACAAAATCGGATACAGCGTACACTCCAAATCAAACAAAACATGCAAATGATATACCAAATTCACCGTCACAATTACATAAGTCACAAGTACCTAGACCTAACAAAACCTAAAATAGCAACTACACAAATTAACCACAAAAAGCCATACGAAATCACATTAAAAGTATATAAAAAGCAGAATACCATTACTAAATCATAGACATAAAAAATACTCGAAATTAAAATTTGAACACTAACATGCAGTTAATATACACAAATATTCACTGTCACAATTACATAATCAAAAGTTACCTAAAACTAACAAAACCTAAAATAATAACTACACGTCTACACACATATTAACCGCAAAAAACGATACAAAATTAAATCAAAAGTATATAAAATCAGAATATTGTTACGAAATTATACCGTTATTCGCTAGCTCAGACAATAATAACGATACAAAATTTATACACAAAAACGACAATTTTTTTTTTTTATATAAATTCGATTAACATAATACAATAACACAAATTTATAACGCCATCTACAAGCTCAGATAACAATAATAATCATAATCAATATACTCAAACATTAACACTCCGTACCAATAACATACAATTAATACACAAACTTACATAAATTTGAGAAACGTAAAATAATTACACAAATTTATACCGTTATTTACAAGCTCGGATCAATAATATTTAATCAAAATTTAACAATCCGAACAAATACATGCAATTTATAAAATATAAAATAAAAAAGTATAATATGTCAAATTTATACTTTTTTTGGCAAGCTTAGATAAAATCTGAATAGAGATTCTAATTAGGGCACGATCCGAAGAATTACTCTCCAGTACTTCAATTAACTCACGGATTCCGATCAACAGATCTTCCTGTTGTTGTTCGGATGATGAATCGATAACGGTTAAGTCTTCTAGTTTTCGTTTTATGCTTCTTCTGACGGTGTTAATCTGTTTATCGTCCGCCATGAATTACAGACAGTTGGTGTGTGTATGAAAATAGTGTGTTTTTGTGTGCGTGAAAGTGAGGGTGTAATGAAATGATTGGAATAAAAATTTTTGGGGGTTGATAATAAAGAGTCAGATATAGTGGATGTATTGTCTGATATCGGTTGATAATAGTTTAGTCTTGTATCTGATTTGGGAATGTCCAAATTCAGTTTTATGTTTAGGGTACCCGCGCGTTGCGACGGCGGGTATCATAAAATAAATGTTAACGGCACCAAATATTTAGTATTGTGTCCGCATGTCCGCCACGGACAAGTAATCGATATATAAAATTCTTAACGATATTTTATAAAGTGCGACAAGTGAATAAAATATATTCATTGATGAGACTACAAATTCATATGTTTGGCTTAGTAGTTTAATTGCATTGTACCATGTGATAAAATGATTGTATATTTTAGTGAATGGGTGATTTAATTAGTGTATTAATTGTATGTAATTTAAATGATTGTATTTGTGCTTTGAATTGTTGTAAGTAGTGCTCTTTTATTTGTAATTACTTAAAATCTATATTTGGAAATCTTAAATATTTAATAGGAGAGAAGTTGTAATCTCTGTTATAAGTAGTATAGATTTTGATGTCAAGTTGTTTGTCATTAATACTAGCAGTGTACCCGTGCGTTGCAGCGGCGAGTACCTGAAATAATTATTTTTGGTAAATCATGTATTTTAGTATATTATGTTTTTATATAATAAATTTATTGATATCAAGAATTGCATGTGACGTATTTTAACTCATTAACTAATGACAATATTTTTAATTATACAATTATGTTAATAATTATTAAAGGTGGTAATTTGTGCACAAAATAAGAAAAAAAGTGTGCTAATTTGTAAATGATGTGGGCATATTTTGCCCTCGCATTTTTTTAAAATGGGCATGTATTGCCTATTGAAAAGTTAAATGACGCTAACAGATACATAATTTCTCTCAATTGTAGAACATTACAATTGCTTTTAAAGAAAAACGTATAATATATTTAATTTTTTAAATATAATTGGGGTGTTACGTTTAAGGAATTTATTTCGTCTTTTTGGGTCTTTTTTAAAGTGATTCGTATAACATTAACACATTTGGCCCGTGTTTGTTCAGACTTGAATATATATATATATATATATATATATATATATATATATATATATATATATATATATATATATATATATATATATATATATATATATATATATATATATATATATATATATATATATATATATATATAATGTGTTTTATTATTTGTATTAGTAACATTTAATGCAGGAATTGTGTTTAAGATAGTTGTACAATATGCTTGATAATTTGTATTTCTTATGTAAGGGGTGTTTTAATAACGTCATTAATTGTATTTATTGGCCCGTTAATTAATTGACTACATTAAATATGCATTAATAGTGTTTTGTATTTTGTACATTAAGCTTTAAGACTTGTATGTCTTAAAATTAAGATTGATGAGAAAGATCATTAATAGTACTTTGTGTATTGTACAATAAGCATTATGGCTTGTAAGTCTTAATTTTAGGGGGAATTGCATATATACCCACTGAAACTTGTATATTGGCATATTTCTCAAAATACAAGTTTTAAATGCATAATGTACAATAATGTTTAAGCATGTTTTGGGGAAATATGCAAATATGCAAGTTTTAGTGGATATATATGCAATTACCCTTAAATTTTAAGACTAAGAGGAGAGAGACTCATTCCTACATTATATATAATATAGATAATTCACCTTTGCACTAACAAATAAAAATTTGTGAGGATTTAATACGGGTTAATTTTTTATTTTTTTATTTTTATTTTTTTAAATACATATTTTGGGGCTAATGTGCCCGCTCCCGCGCTAATTTATTTTTTGAATGTAAGGCTAATCTGTGCGGGTTTGTTGTTTGGTTTCAAAGTATAAAAATAAAAACAAAAACAAAAAACAAACAACAACAACAACAATGTTTACTTTGGCATCTAATAAAATTTTGTAGAAATTTGAAAGCAATTACTTTTATTACGAGACACATTGATTATCATTTAGCTTTTATTCGATGCCACTAGTAGAACTTGTAAGACTTAAGAAAAACATGTTAACTCAATCATTAGTGAGATTTGCATATGAAAAAAAATTATATTTCCTTTAATAAACCATAACAAACTTTCCCGCGATATTTTACCTTCATTTCCGTCATTAAAACCTTGATTTCTTCATCATTTTCTACATATTTTCAAAATCTAATCCGATACATCGATTCAGAATTGTATAATTCATAGTTCTATTGGTTTAATTTTTTTTCGTGATTTTTTTAATAAAACAACAAATTGTTTTATCAAATCGTGTGAGCTTGGTTTAAAATTGTCTTTTGCGATCCGATGCGCTAAAGGTCCCAAAAGCCAATGCGTGATGCGCGAGGCGAATGCGAGCGCAATTTAGACGCATTGCGTTTAGTATTAAAAAAAGTACGAAATTATTTATACGTAGTATATTCTTTCAAGTACCAAGTAAATGCAATAAACTTACGAAATAAGTTACTAGGATATTGAAATTAGGCCAATAATTCATTTGTAAAATAAATAATTTGAAAATGCAAGACACTATATTTTCGTTATTATGTTTTATTTGTACGTCTTTTAACAAGTTCCATCTTTAAAATCCCATTTAAATACTTGGATCTCTTTTATATGGTTTCTTTGTTACAAAAATGACCTAAATTCTAGATTGCGACAATTGCGGCCATTGCTAGCATTAGACAAATGCAGTAAATTGCGGTCTAATGCGAATGCAATTTAGGATGCCCTTGCATTAGGCCCCATAATGCGAAATTTCAAATGCAATGCAATGATGCGTGCAATTTGCGCAATGATGCGCGCATTGTTAAACCAAGCGTGTGAGTATAGTAGACTTATTGTGTTTCTATTATATTTCTTAATTCAGATGGCATTTATTATGTTCTTTATATTCATAATGTTGCCATCTCGCCGGTCATCTAAACAGCGAGTGAGAATTCCGGCGAAGTTTGATGGGACTATAACGGGTAAGTGATATTAGTAAGAATAATGAGGTTCTGAAAGGGATGGTAGTTATTTAGAAGGGGGAAGTATGTGATAAAGAAGAAGAGATATAGGAATAGGAGGTGTTTGGAATGGAGGATAGTGGAACTAAAGTATATGACAATTAAGTAAACCCAAACACAAGTATTTTATTTTCAAACGTGTAAATTAATCTTTATTGAATAAACCAAAGAATTACAAAGTGCTTTACGGAATATTTACTTGTTTAATGACAATAGTGATACTCTCTGACCACGCAAACTTAAACATGTATTTAAGTTTGCGAGTGAACTTATGAGGTCTCTCTAATAAGATGAGTGACATATTGTAAATTCATGAGAGTAAATGCACTTAAATTAACACAACAATAAATACGTGAAGTGGTGACATTTACTCTCGACCAACATTCTCTTTTGTAGTGATTACGAGGTATCTGGTTAGTGGGGTTGTTGAGACGTGTGAAACTTCAATTGCAGAAGTACACCTTCCACTAAATGCTTATATTCTTGGAAACATGACAACCATGCTTTTGTGAACAGTACATAACTCTTCACTCCTTTTTTACCAACTCGTACTTGCTCTGACTTTTGTGCAAAAGACACTTTATCCAGCTTTTTTGCTTTCTTGAAAAGTCCCGCCTAAACACTTACGAGATTTCGAGCTATGCTCTGTTAGGAAGTCAGAGAGCTGATTAAGTTCATCGCGTGTTCCAAATACATAGTTAAATACTAGTTGAGATCCGTATCAACTAGAAAGTATGTCTCCAAGTAATTTTTGACTTCCTGGACGATGTCTTTGACTTGAACTTCATTAAGATTGCTCGTTGATTTCATTATCAGCTATTGGTGTTCATCGGTTCAATTATCAGGTTATTCGGTTCAGTAAGTTTGGTTATTTTTTTCTTGGTTAAAATCGAAAATGAACCGAACCGAATTCAAATTGAATTAAACCGAATGGAAGACAACTAAATAACCCGAATTACACAATTTTAATTATTTATTTTTTTAATTATATAGATGTTTTGAAAAAACAGGAAATTAAAGCTTAAAATATTATATTAATACTATGAAAGAGTTTTAATTTTTTTATTGAATAAAAGTATAGAAAAAATATATATATATTTATGTGAATTCGGTTTTTGGTTCAGTTCGGTTTTCATTTTTCCAAAACCATAACTAAACCGAAAACCAAATATTTAATTCGATTCGGTTTTGGCGATTTCGGTTCAATTTTTTCGGTTCGGTTCAGTTTTTATGAGTCAAACCCGAATTCTATACACCCCTATTATCAAAGAGTCTACTTGACTCATTCACTGATTTCATCATCAACGAGTCTTTTTTACTTAGACTATTTTGTGTTTAAATCTAAACAGTGACCATTAGAAACTCAATTGACCTAACAATGATTTCTTTTTATTTTTCTCACCTTTATCATCTTAGTTATATTTCTCATGTGATCTAACTCTATAATAGATAACTAATAAATAAGTGCCTACTTCATTTAGTGAGTGGACACGTGCCCAATACAATTCTATTTCTTCCCATCATAACCTTTGTTTATGAAGTATTGATAACGCTCTAATTATATATATTTCTCGAGCATTATATTATATGTTTTATGATCATTTAGTGTAAACTTTCGGTACTTAATAACATGAAATGAATGCAGGTTCACTTTCAGATGTTCAGAAGCAAGAAACATTGAAAAGAACAACTATCTCATCATTCGAAGCAAAGAAATAAGAAGTCTATATATTCCTAGCAAGTGCGCCGGTTTTCCAGCAATGTGTGCCGCACTTGTCCTCTCGGTCAAAGGAAGTCAATAAGTTATATTAAATAAAAGTGCGCTGGTTTTATATCTGATGTGAGCCGTACTTCCTCTGCATTTATGAAATTTTGGCGCCAAGAAAATTGCTAAGTGCGTCGCACTCATAATCAAAGTATGCCGTACTTTGGACATCAGAAGCCTATAAATAGAGCTCATTTGCAAGCATTTGAATTCTCCACTCAACAACCAATTCTCAATAAGTCAAGATAAGAAGTGCTACGTGATCCTGAGCCATAGCCAGACATGAACGAGTAGAGCAAGAGGTGTTATATACTTGTTGGTGTCGAGATCTTGGTTACTTGTGACACTTGTGTAATCCATTTGAACAATCCAATCCTTATGTCTCTTGTTTACTATTTAATCATTTATGTTGTCATGAACTCGTTAGCCATGAGAGGCTAAACCTCTTGTAATTGCTTGGATATGTGAATATAATAAAGTGACTTATGATTATGCTTTGATCTTTATCAATTTCAAGTTTATGTTATGAACTATTTTATATCTCTTATTATGTTTGTTTATTGAAATTGATTGAATATAACATGTCGGGATAGGTCGAAAGAACCAATGTGTTAAACGCAATTCTAGAAACTTGTCTGCGTTTCTAGTCTTTGAAAGGAGAAATCCACTTAGGAGAATTAATAATAATCTAGACTTGATATCGGATATTATCTCAAGAGAAATCTTTTGGTGGATATATATAAATCTTGAATTGAACCTAACGGATTATGAAATTGCTCTTTTGACGAGAATGGCAAAGTTATAAATCGTACTCTACTTACATTATCAAACTGAGATCAAAACATAAGCATTGTTACTGGATTATCTAAGCTAACCAAGAAATCATTCGTTTTATCATTTGAATTATTCATATTATCATACTTGCTATTTGTTACCTGTTGTCTTGTTTACTACTCATTTATAAGTAATACGAACGAACTAAGTCCCTATGGATACGACCTGGTCTTACCTAAAATCTTATATTTCCAACGAGGGTTATACTTTACCCGTGTGTTTGGTTTATTAAAATCGGTGAAACTAGTATTATAAATTTAAAGCTTTCTTTACACATCAAAGTTTTTGGCGCCGCTGCCGGGGACTTAAATATGTTCCTTAAGTATTTTCAAAGTGAAATTAGCAAACAAAACCTTAATTCTCTTAAAAATTCTGATACTCTGTTTCTTCTGTTTTAGAAAGCATGTCTGATGAGTGCTCAAACACTCATCATTTTTGGTTAAATCCGAACTGCAAAACATACAAAAACACTCAGAAATGCATCAAAATACTGAAAATATTTCAAAATTGTGTTTTATATGTTGTAGATGCAAAATGAGTAAAAACAAATAAAAAACGTACAAAGTTTGTAAAATTGGCAGTTTCAGCCCCCCAACTTTCATAAAATATCAAAACTAGTCCCTGATCATTCAAAATATAGAAAATTATCACCAAAGGTCCTTTTGAAATCATAAGTTGTCATATTTAGTCCTTTGGTGAAAAATCTCAAAAGTTTTGGAAATTTACAAGTTTAGTCCCTGAAGTTTTGGAAATTGGCAATATTGCTCCCTGGTGGGATATTTTTGGAAGAAAAATCATTTTTGGTCCTTGGAAAGTCAAAGTTATCACAAATAGCCCTTGGATCATAAGTTTGAGCAATTGACAGGAAAAGTCCCTCAACTTTTGAAATTTACAAAAATGGTCCTTGGGAGTTTTTAAAATGAAAATTTTATTTGTGGTCCTTATACTATTAAAAGATGGAAGGAATGACCCTTGGGATTATAATTTGGAAGGTGGGCAAATTCAGCCCCTCATGTTTCAGTTTTTACAACTTTGGTCCTTGTGGTATTTTAAGTTACAAAACAAATGGACCCCTTTTGATATTTAAACCCAAAAACCCAACACCCTGATCCACAAGCCCACCTTATATCCCCTAGCCCATCTCCCATTCAAAGCCCACTCCACAAAACAAACTCCTCCGTTTAATATAAACCACCCCAGTCAAACCCCCTTCGTTGACCCTTCCTTCCCACTACCACTTGAACCCTGCTAAACCACTGCTACACTCCACCCCCCTCCTCCACCTCACCTCTCCCATCATTTGTCCCCCCCAACTTGCTAATACCTCCAAACACCAATTAATGATCCTGATATCACTCCAAGCAAACCCCAACTGTCAAATTACTTTTTCCCGCCAAAAAGTGAAGATGGAGAAAAAGTCATCAAAAGGTTCTAAAAACAAGTGGGATTTGCAGTGGGACCCACTTTGGTGTATTTAAGTGAAGAAAAAGGGTGATGAAGGGTAGTTAGTAGTAGTTATAGTGTAGCTTAGTAAATCGTTGTAATTTATTTGTAGTCCTTTTTATATCAATTTCAGTTTTAAAGTGTAATTTGGAACTTGTAATGTAATGAGATGTGATTTTCATCAATCAATTAACCATTAAGGTTAAGTTTCAATTGGTACTTCAAACGTTCAGTTTCTCAGTTTGTCTTTAATATTGGTGTATATGGATTATTCAAACTCAGGATGGTCACTGATTAGCTTTTATAAGATTACTAAGGTTTAAAACTTGTTTTCATTCAAAAATCCAAAAATTCTCAAAATTCTAAATAAATAGATCATAAATTGAAAAATCAGTGTAGAAGAGGAAGAAGCAAAAAGGCAAGGTGGATTCTTGATTTTCAAGGTATTAGTTCCTCAGGGGAGGAGTTAGGATGGTTACTTGGTCTATGGTTCATGTGTTCTGAGGCATTGTACTTTTGTAAGTTTTTCACTCATTTACTGTAGCACAAGCTCTCTTGCTCATATTCATGCTTATTGGTAGATTCTGAGCTCATATGAGTTATTAGAGTATGATTGTTGCATTGAAGGTGTCTAATTGATCATTGGTGGTCATTTGTATTTGTTTACTAGTTTAACAGTCAAATATTGCTCATTAGTAATTTTTAGGTTTTAGTTGTTTGTGATTTAGAGTTTTAGTTTAATTTAGTTCCTGTCATATGTATGGGATATCAGTAAGTGAAATCTTAGTTTAAATCATGCATATGTAGTGTAAATCACCAAAACAGATTCACAAAAGGGGTGTTTGGCTTAAGCTTGTTACATGTGTTCAGAGCTGTGTTTGCTGTTGAATTTGGTTTCTACAAGTTCCTTTAGGTCAGTTTAGGGCTAGTATAGTCTCATAGCCAAGTCTCATTTGTTAAAAAAGTCAAAGACTTAGTTAATCTCCCCTCACAATTAACTGTGAGAGATTTGAGATCCACAAAACCTCACTTTGGCTTATAAGTGGTAGATTAAGCTTGTTTTATGTTCATTATATCTTATTACAACATTTTAAGTCATTAATGATCAATTGAAATCCAAGAAAGTCAAAGTTCTAAGTTTTCATGAAAAGTCAAAGTTTTAGTTTCTCAGATTTTGCAAAACTTGCAAGATTTTTGTAGATTTATGTATTGAGATTCAAGCCTTGAGCTTTTGATATGTGGTAACCCCCCAGCTCAACTTCATTGTCCCTGTGTTATTTCATTTTTGGGATTTTTCTGTGGGCCCCCACATCCCTTCAAACTCAGCTGCAGGGGAGGGTATACCCCCTGCATCAGCAGACAGACCACCCAACACCACCACTTTGGTGGTGGTTTCTGGCCACCACAGTGGGCCCCACAACCATAACTTTGGTCCTTTGAATCCACCCCTGGCCACCTTGCTTGATTGAGCATTCATTTGAGCTTAGGGTCACTAGGACCCACTTGGAATTGCCCTCAAACTTTGTCCCATTTCTGAGTGGGTTGTTTGGCATTTGGATCAGCTTAATCAATCTTTTAGCTTAATCAGTGCTATTTTCTTGTTGATTTAGGCTTATTTAAGTTCACATAGCTTATTCACACTTGAATTATGCCTTGTGGGCCCCTTGTGGCTTATTTTTAAGCTTCAAAGCTCCCACAGTTGACCAAAGTCAACTGTTAAGCTAATAAGCACTCTTAGTGCTTATTTCTGATATATAAAAAAGTTGTTTTTGTAAAAGTTTTCTATTTTTAGTATTTAAATAGTATTGTAAAAGAAAAATCAAGAAAAACCAATTTAAAATCAAGTGATAGTTTCTATTTAATGTAATTTAAATTTTAATTTTCCTTTTTAGATTTTTATTAAGCACTTTGTGTTTTTATATTTTTCTTAAATTTCTTTTATATTAAAGTAATTTCAGTAATTTTCTCAGATTTTTATTTTGTCATTTAGTATTAATTAGATTTAATATTAGTTTTATTACTTATTAATTAATATTAATGTATTAAATAGCAAAATTAGTTTTTATAAAGTAACACCTAGTTTTTATATTTTTCCTAGCTTTTATAAGTTATAAAATATTAGGAATTTTCTTGTAATTTCTACTGTTCATTTCCTAGTTTTTATAATTTATTTAGTTTAATTAGTAATTATTAATATTTAATATAATAATTAGTAAAGTAGTGTAAAAATATATAAAACAAATTTTTTATAATTTTTTAGGATTCCTGTGATGGTTATTTGTAAATTTTTTCTTAATTTTCTAAGTTAGTTTGTTATTTTTAATAATTTAAATTAGTTAAATTAGTTAAGTAATCTTTAATTAGTAATTAATTAATAATAATTAATTAAATAGTGTATAAATTATTTTTCTTTTTCTATTTTTTTTTATCATTAGGATTGTAAAAAGTTAATTTTTATAGTCATAAGTATTTTTTTTCCTTAAAACTCGCGTTTTATCTCGTACGTTAACGTAAATTTAAATTAAACGTACGCGTTTTAGGTTTTACACGTTTCTGGTTTTTCCAAATTTCCAATCTTGTTCATATAGCTTGTTTAAGCTATTTCATTGTATAAATCAGTAGTGTAATCAATCTCAAACCATTTCCGTCCAAATTCACCCGATCACAAACCCGTTTGATTACCATCCACACCTCGTCGGGACATAACGACCCGGGGAAACCCTATATTCCACGGAGCATTGAGCCTAAGGAGTTTGAATATATTGACCACATCCGTGGTTGACTTTAGTTGACTGCTTTTCCCTCAATCAAAATTTGGCGCCGTTGCCGGGGAGGTGTGCGCGCTATTCTAAACGGTTTTGCGTATTAGTGAATCGGGATATACATCCATTGTATATTTACCCACCCTTGTTCATATTATCTTCTTATTTTCATATAAAAACAAAAAGGTTCACGAAAACATTTTAAACTCAGTTTTCAACGAACACAAAAAACACAAAAATATTTTCTTTATCATTTGTACAAAATGTTTCCCAAAAACTCCAAAAATATTCACCTTTACCCTCTCACATCTTTGATTCTTCATCCCTACCCCTCTATAAACCTTTGATTCTTTCCTATGTCGTATCCACACCAATTTGGTTGCCAATGGTGTGGTGGTCCTCATAATGGTGGGAATTGTCCCAGCTGTAGTATGGTAGAGTCAGGAGATGGGTCTGTCTATAACCAAGCTCCCTATCCTTACCAAGATACATCTGATTCATCCTACCAGCCACCACATCATGAGATACTGACATATCTGTGTGAGTCTTGTGGAGGTCCTCATCAAGGATTTGAGTGTCAAGCCGGAAACACGTTTGTCTACGAACAGTTTCCCAGTGATGCTCAGAACTTTGGCTATGACCAATACCCATATGATTCACCAGTCCAGACTCAACAGTTTTACTGTTGTGATTACTGTGGAGGTCCACACTTCAGCTCAGATTGTCAAACAGGGAATCCATATCCTTTTGACAATTTTGACACACCTTACTATGACCAACCTCCACAGTACCAAATGAATCAAGCACTTCTTCCAGAAATGCAAAATATGATGAAAATCGTTGATGAGCTTAAGGGTTTAGTTAAAGACTTTGCCCAAAGACATACTCATCAAAAATCCATGGAAGAATTGCTAGCTGAAGAGCAGGCTGCTAGAATAAATTCCCAAGATGCCTATGAAAAATCTGTTAGGGAATCAATTGCAAGAGAAAAAGCAACCAGATCTAGCTCTCAGTTCCTCTTTATTCCTGATGACAGTGATGATGAAGATACACTTGATATTCTTTAATTTTATAAAACTTCATCAAGTTCATCAGTTGATATCCCAGCAGTTGAGATTCCATCTCAAACAACTGCTATCACACCCGAGGTTCCCACTCACTCTCTGAGTATGGGGGACGAGCATCTTGACACTGTTCCTAAAAAGGAATCGGACGAATTCATAAAGTCTAGCGTTGAGAACCTTGTCCCAATCCCAAGAGAGTCATAGGGAATTCTTGAGCATATGTGTGATTTACCTTCCCCTCTTGAGTGTTCAAACGATCATTTTGAGACTTTATCTGATTTTAATGATGATTGTACATCTCATGGAGACATTGAGTATATTGAGGCATCACTCTCACAGTCTGATGCTGATCCTCTTCTTAAGGAGTTCGCCGATGAACTTACTCACATCAATCCACTTTCATTGGAAAGTGATGATGGTCTCCTCGATTTCGAAGCCAATCTGGGAGAAATTGAAAGTCTCCTATATCATGATCCACCACTCACTTCTTATCCTAACAGTCCAATAGAGAATGTTAATCTCTTTGTTCCAAAAACTTTCAAAACTACTCTCACCAATCCTCTGTTTGAATTCGAATATGAATTCACTTTGATTTCTGATAACCCAATCTTTGGTGCTTAGAACGAGGATTGTGATGAGTCCACAGTGGAACATGAGTTCACAGATTTAAATCTTGTGAATGATTCTCGTCATGAGGAGTTCTCCGGTGAACTCACTCATCATATCATGACTCCTCCGGAGTTTGATAGCCCGGGGGAAATGCACTCAATCATGAGGATTTGCAAACTCCCACCCACCCTCCCGGGATGTTTTTGAGCTTAACCCTTGAAATCCAAACTCAGGCTAATGAGCTTGCTCTCGAGGAAGAAGATCAAGTCATGATTTTCATCATGGTTTTCTTCCTTTTCTTCACCTATAAGGTGACTTCTTCTCTTCTTCACTCCTTCGGGAATGAAGATACCATATTTGATCCCGGCATTTTCATGTATCATTATCTTGAGCCGGATACTTATCTCATCGGTGTGGAACTTTTACGTGCTTCAAATGTTTGTCCAAACATCTTGAATGAAAGTCCGATGAAGATTCCTTCTTCCACATCATGCTTCCCCAAGGACAAATGAATTCGGGGTCGAGTCAAGCTAGCGACTCGGTAAACAAAAACAGTAGCATGTACTTAGGGTTTTCACCCTAAGTGTGGGGGAATTACCCCTACTATGGTTACAAATAAAGTGAAAAACAAAATGGTGTTTCAACATTTAGCTTGTAATGTTGCCCTTTTACGTTCAAAATGTCGGCATAATAGCCGGGACTTTGAATATTGAGGACAATATTCATTCTAAGTGTGGGGGGGGTATTTCGCTATTCTAGCGAATTTTATCACATTTTACTATCTAATACCCCCGTTTTTGGCAAAAATTAAAAAAAAAATTCACTTGTGCTTCAAAATTTTTTTGGTTATCAGTCCACCATGTCTAACCGATAAAAGGATTGGCTAATCCAGGAGCAAACGGCTCTTGGTAAAGATATCTCAAATCCGTTGATGGCTTGCAATTTGCCCAAAATTGTATGGTATGTCAACTCGCCATATCCTAGAAAGTGAATGAGTTGGCTAGCCCGCAAGATTATGGCTTGTGGTAAAGGCAGTGGAAAGACCATAATTGGTAATCAGCTCACCAAGATATTGACTTTGTCCATCAAGAGTTGGCTAGTCCAGAAGCAAACGACTTTTGGTAAAGACTAATCAAATTAGTTGACAGCTGGTGGTTTGCTCAAAATCACATGGTTGTCAGGTGGACCATAGTTCTTACTTGAATCAATACATCTGGCTACTCCAGAAGTGATGCTTTGGGTAAAGAGATTAAAATCCACTAAAGTTTTCAAAACAGTTTATTGCTAGGGACTAGCAATATTTTAGTGTGGAGGATTGATGAGTGCTCAAAGACTTATCATTTTTTGTCAAACCTGAACTGCAAAACATACAAAAACACTCAGAAATGCATCAAATACTGAAAATATTTCAAAATTGTGTTTTATATGTTTTAGATGCAAAATGAGTAAAAACAGATTAAAAACGTACAAAGTTTGCAAAATTGGCAGTTTCAGTCCCCCAACTTTCATAAAATGTCAAAACTAGTCCCTAGTCATTCAAAATATGGAAAATTATCACCAAAGGTCCTTTTGAAATCATAAGTTGTCATATTTAGTCCTTTGGTGAAAAATCTCAAAAGTTTTGGAAATTTACAAGTTTAGTCCCTAGAGTTTTGGAAATTGGCAATATTGGTCCCTGGTGGGATATTTTTGGAAGAAAAATCATTTTTGGTCCTTGGAAAGTCAAAGTTATCACAAATATCCCTTGGATCATAAGTTTGAGCAATTGACAGAAAAAGTCCCTCAACTTTTGAAATTTACAAAAATGGTCCTTGGGAGTTTTTAAAATGAAAATTTTATTTGTGGTCCTTATACTATTAAAAGATGGAAGGAATGACCCTTGGGATTATAATTTGGAAGGTGGGCAAATTCAGCCCCTCATGTTTCAGTTTTTACAACTTTGGTCCTTGTGGTATTTTAAGTTACAAAACAAACGAACCCTTTTTGATATTTAAACCCAAAAACCCAACACCCTGATCCACAAGCCCACCTTATATCCCCTAGCCCATCTCCCATTCAAAGCCCACTCCACAAAACAAACTCCCCCGTTTAATATAAACCACCCCAGTCAAACCCCCTTCGTTGACCCTTCCTTCCACTACCACTTGAACCCTGCTAAACCACTGCTACACTCCACCCCCCTCCTCCACCTCACCTCTCCCATCATTTGTCCCCCCCAACTTGCTAATACCTCCAAACACCAATTAATGATCCTGATATCACTCCAAGCAAACACCAACTGTCAAATTACTTTTTCCCACCAAAAAGTGAAGATGGAGAAAAAGTCATCAAAAGGTTCTAAAAACAAGTGGGATTTGCAGTGGGACCCACTTTGGTGTATTTAAGTGAAGAAAAAGAGTGATGAAGGGTAGTTAGTAGTAGTTATAGTGTAGCTTAGTAAATCGTTGTAATTTATTTTTAGTCCTTTTTATATCAATTTCAGTTTTAAAGTGTAATTTGGAACTTGTAATGTAATGAGAAGTGATTTTCATCAATCAATTAACCATTAAGTTTAAGTTTCAATTGGTACTTCAAACCTTCAATTTCTCAGTTTGTCTTTAATATTGGTGTTTATGGATTATTCAAACTCAGGATGGTCACTGATTAGCTTTTATAAGATTACTAAGGTTTAAAACTTGTCTTCATTCAAAAATCCAAAAATTCTCAAAATTCTAAATAAATAGATCATAAATTGAAAAATCAGTGTAGAAGAGGAAGAAGCAAAAAGGCAAGGTGGATTCTTGATTTTCAAGGTATTAGTTCCTCAGGGGAGGAGTTAGGATGGTTACTTGGTCTATGGTTCATGTGTTCTGAGGCATTGTACTTTTGTAAGTTTTTCACTCATTTACTGTAGCACAAGCTCTCTTGCTCATATTCATGCTTATTGGTAGATTCCGAGCTCATATGAGTTATTAGAGTATGATTGTTGCATTGAAGGTGTCTAATTGATCATTGGTGGTCATTTGTATTTGTTTACTAGTTTAACTGTCAAATATTGCTCATTAGTAATTTTTAGGTTTTAGTTGTTTGTGATTTAGAGTTTTAGTTTAATTTAGTTCCTGTCATATGTATGGGAAATCAGTAAGTGAAGTCTTAGTTTAAATCATGCATATGTAGTGTAAATCACCAAAACAGATTCACAAAAGGGGTGTTTGGCTAATAAGCACTCTTAGTGCTTATTTCTGATATATAAAAAAGTTGTTTTTGTAAAAGTTTTCTATTTTTAGTATTTAAATAGTAATGTAAAAGAAAAATCAAGAAAAACCAATTTAAAATCAAGTGATAGTTTCTATTTAATGTAATTTAACTTTTAATTTTCTTTTTTAGATTTTTATTAAGCACTTTGTGTTTTTATATTTTTCTTAAATTTCTTTTATATTAAAGTAATTTCAATAATTTTCTCAGATTTTTATTTTGTCATTTAGTATTAATTAGATTTAATATTAGTTTTATTACTTATTAATTAATATTAATGTATTAAATAGAAAAATTAGTTTTTTTTAAAGTAACACCTAGTTTTTATATTTTTTCTAGCTTTTATAAGTTATAAAATAATTTTTGGAATTTTCTTGTAATTTCTACTGTTCATTTCCTAGTTTTTATAATTTATTTAGCTTAATTAGTAATTATTAATATTTAATATAATAATTAGTAAAATAGAGTAAAAATATATAAAACAAACTTTTTATAATTTTCTTGGATTCCTGTGATGGTTAATTAGATTTGTAAATTTTTTCTTAATTTTCTAAGTTAGTTTGTTATTTTTAATATTTTTAATAATTTAAATTAGTTAAGTAATCTTTATTTAGTAATTAATTAATACTACCTCCGTCCCAATTTATTTGTCCACTTTTAATTTTCAAAGTCTTTCTTTGTCAAATTTGACCTTAAATATGTTTATTTGTGTTATTTAATATTTGATGCAAAATATAAGAATAGATTGAATTTTAAGTGTATTTTTAATTTGTATAATTTTCATCAAGTATTATATAACACAAATAAGAATATTTACGGTCAAAGTTGACAAAGAAAGACTCAAAAAGTCAAAACTGGACAAATAAATTGGGACGGAGGGAGTAATAATTAATTAAATAGTGTAAAAATTATTTTTCTTTTTCTAAAAATTTTCTTTTATCATTAGGATTGTAAAACGTTAATTTTCATAGTCATAAGTATTTTATTTCCTTAAAACTCGCGTTTTATCTCGTATGTTAACGTAAATTTAAATTAAACGTACGCGTTTTAGGTTTTACATGTTTCTGGTTTTTCCAAATTTCCAATCTTGTTCATATAACTTATTTAAGCTATTTCATTGTATAAATCAGTAGTGTAATCAATCTCAAACCCTTTCCATCCAAATTCACCCGATCACAAACCCGTTTGATTACCATCCACACCTCGTCGGGACATAACGACCCGGGGAAACCCTATATTCCATGGAGCATTGAGCCTAAGGAGTTTGACTATATTGACCACATCCGTGGTTGACTTTAGTTGACTGCTTTTCCCTCAATCAATGCCGCACAAACACACTTGTGCGCTGCACTTATACACAAAACACATAATTACCGCCGTACTTGTCACCAAGTACGACACACTTATTTCAATCCGTGACTTTTTATTTTAAAATTCACAACCTTTTCATAAAAGCCAAAAAGAATCATCTTCTGATCACCAAAATCATTATCTCAAAAAATAATCTTCTTGGTAAACATAACACCGCCGTACTTGCACTTAAGTACCCCGAACTTATCACTAGCACACAAGTACGCCGCACACTTTTCTGTGTACGCCGCACTCACTTACTCAGAAAATGAAATTTTTCACACTGATTTAAATTTCGCGCTCTAATTTGGATGCACACTCATTTATCTTAAGCTGATCCTATTTCACCTTTATCAGAAACTGAAAGAACTTTAAACAAAAGAAAACGAAAAAACAAAAGTGTTCCTTTTTCTCAAAAAGATGAAAGACCCGAACAACCTCGTGTTCATCACACACCTATTGACGATATCTCAAATTTCAGATTTTTCATTAAATTAATCCAATTATACGATCCAACGGATAACGCTGATAATGAACCTATGTGGGCTAACAATCGTATCGTTGCACCTACTCCAGGACCAACTATTACCATTCCTGAAACTGCAAATGAGTTTGCCATAAAAGGAAATCACTTGACTCTTGTCAAAGGCAATCAATTCAATGGTCAAAATAAAACTGATCATCATAAATACATTCATGAATTTCAGAGTGTTTGTGACATGTTTAAATACGGAGCTACCGAAACCGAAGCAGTAAGACTAATGATGTTCCCTTTATCTTTAACGGGAGAAGCTAAAACCTGGCTTGACGAACTCGACGAAGGAACAATTGAATCCTGTGATGAGCTTCGTACTGCTTTCGTTAGTAGATTTTTTCCAGTAGTTTTATTCGATAAACTTCTCTGAGAAATCCGAGGATTCTCACAACGTGAACGTGAAAATCTCACCGAAGCATGGCTTCGAATGAAAGAACTGCTGTGAAACTGTCATGGACACGGTTTAACAGAAGGCAATATAATCAAAATCTTTTACCACGATCTTCATGAAATAACTCAAGAAGACGCTGCGGCCGGTGGTATCTTTCTCTATAAAACACCAAATCAAGCTTATCAACTTCTCGAAGATAAAGTCTTGCTTAACATCGATTGGGCTAAAGATCAAAAACCAAAAACTTATCTTTGTAAAATTGTTGCTTTCGCCAATGAAGGCAGTAGTAATTCTGATACTGACAAAATTATGGCAAGAATGGATGCCATGGCAATCAAAATGGACGCTCAGTATAAAGAAATAAAAGAACAACGTGAAATTTGTAACCATTGTGGCGAAAACCATCCAACCGCAAATTGCAGTGATGATGACACACATATGTCACGTAAAGAAGAAGCCAAGTTTTTGAATACATTCAGACTTACCCGTTACTATGAGAACTATCGTGATCGTGATCGATGGAGACCTAATACAAAAGCCGAATACAATCAAGAAATTTTCAAATGAACGAATACTAATGAAAGACCAGATGCTCAAACACAACTGGATGACTTTATTAAATCTCAAAAATCAACAAACCTTTTTGTCAAAGAAACATTCATGGATCTTAAAGACAAACTTGAATCCTCAAACAAAAATACTCAAGCCTCAATTCAGAATTTGGAAGCTAAATTCGATAGATTTGCTGACAAGCAATCGGGTCGAGCTTCTGGATCTCTTCCTAGTAACACTCAGCCAAATCCTAAGAATAGTAAACCTTATCAACCACCACAAGCTCGACATGAGCAAGTGAATGCTATTACAACAAGATATGGTACCTCATATGACCCACCACTTGAACCTAGTTAAACTGAACATGCTGTTGAAGTTTTCACGGACGACGAAGAAGAAGATGAACCTGTAATCTGAAAGAAAACTAAAACACCTGAAACAACAGTCCTTAGACCTTATAAACCTAGAATTCCATATCCTCAACACCTAAGAAAAGAAAAAATGGAAGCCCAATATGGAAAATTTCTCGACATAATTCGAGCCATTAGAATTAATGTTTCCCTTGTTGACGTTTTAGCCGGAATGCCCAATTATGGGAAGTTTCTTAAAGAACTTATTAGTAACAAAATTAAACTCGAACAAATTTCCACAACCTTCCTTAATGACGAATGTTCAGCAATTGTTCGAAACAAACTTCTACCAAAACTCGGAGACCCCGGAAATTTTCTAATTCCTTGTACTTTCAGTAAAACATTCTCATGCAATGCTCTAGCCGATCTTGGTGCTAGCATTAATTTGATGCCATATTCTCTCTATGCGAAATTATCTATCAAAACGCTTAAACCCACTAAAATGAGTGTGAGGTTAGCAGACCGATCTTTCCAATTTCCTGTTGGGATCGCAGAAAATATGTTAGTCAAAGTTGGAAAATTTACCTTTCCGGTAGATTTCGTTATCTTGGAAATGGAAAAAGATAGTAAAGTTCCTTTAATCTTAGGAAGACCTTTCCTACATATAGCTGATGCAATGATCCGAGTTAAAAAAAAAAAAAAAAAAAAAAAAAAAAAAAAAAAAAAAAAAAAAAAAAACTCAATTTAGGAGTTGGAAAAGAAAGAATGATTTTCTCAATTGATCAGGCTATGAAACACTCTTACTCTAATGATGATACATGCTTTAGAATTGACGTTATCGATGAAATCCTTGAGGAAGATTTCGATGAACTTCTAAATGAATTCAATCAATTACTCTATTCAGTCGATGGAATAATCCTTGAAGACGAAGTCTTTGCTGAATTTGATCAATTCATGGCTATGACTATCGAGGATAATAATGAAAGTTCTGACGACGATGATAATGAAGAAGAAGAAACCACATTCAAGAAAATAGTATTCGATACTGAACACAAAGTTAGAAAATCTCTTGAAGAACCACCTACCGATCTCATTCTTAAATCTTTACCAGAACATTTAGAATACGCTTTCTTGGAAGGAGAATCATTACTCCCAGTTATAATCTCATCTAAACTCTTAGAAAGAAAGAAATTACGACTGATCTCAGTTCTAAAAAAACACAAATGAGCTTTTGCTTAGAAAACAAGTGATATACCTGGAATCTGTCCATCTTTCTGTAAACACAAAATTCAGTTGTTGGATGATAAGAAACCAGTTATTTAAAAGCAAAGGAGACTCAATCCAAATATGAAAGAAGTTGTTAAAAAGTAAGTAGTCAAACTTCTTGACTAAGAAATTATCTACCCAACTGCAGATAGCCCATGGGTAAGTCCTATTCATTATGTACCTAAGAAAGGAGGTATCACAATAGTAACAAATGAAAATGACGAACTTGTCCCAACTAGAACTGTCACTGGTTGGCGAGTATGTAATGACTATAGAAAATTGAATGAAGCAACCGCAAAAGATCATTTTCCTCTCCCATTCATGGACCAAATGTTACAACGATTAGCAGGAAATGAATACTTCTGTTTTCTAGACAGATGTTCTGGTTATTTCCAAACACCGATCGATCCAATGGATCAAGAAAAAACAACGTTTACTTGTCCTTTCAGAACTTAAGCTTATCGACATATGCCCTTCGGTTTATGTAACATACATGCTACTTTTCAGAGGTGCATGATAGCAATTTTTCATGATGTGATTGAAGAATCCGTGAAAGTTTTCATGGATGATTTTTCTGTCTTATGGAAATTCTTTTGATAAATGCTTAAGTAATTTATACAAAATGCTTCAATGTTGCGAAGATGCAAATCTTGTTCTAAATTGGGAAAAGTGCCACTTCATGGTCAAAGAAGGAATTGTGCTCAGACATAAAGTGTCCGGAGTCGGACTTGAAGTAGACAAAGCAAAAAATTGATGTAATTTCAAAATTACCACCTCCTACTAATGTGAAAGGAATTAGAAGTTTTTTTTAGGACATGCATGATTCTATCGACGATTTATTAAAGATTTTTCAAAAATTGCTCGTCCGATAACTAAACTGCTTGAAAAAGACATGACATTTGAATTTGATGATGAATGTCACAAAGCTTTCGAAACTCTTAAAGAAAGACTTACATGCACACCAATCATAATAAGTCCAAGTTGGAATCTTCCATTTGAATTAATGTGTAATGCAAGCGATTTCACAGTCGAAGCTGTATTAGGACAAAAAGATGGTAAACACTTCCATCCTATCTACTTTGCTAGTAAAACGCTCAACGTTGCTCAACAAAATTATACGGTTACTGAAAAAGAACTCATGGCCGTTGTATTTGCATTTGAAAAATTCCGTGCATACCTTGTTCTATCTAAAACTATGGTATATACAGATCATTCCGCTCTCAAATATCTATTTAAGAAGTAAGATGCCAAACCATGTCTTATTCGTTGGATACTGCATTTACAAGAATTCGATATAGAAATTAAAGATAAAAAAGGTGTTGATAATGTAGCTGCCGATCATTTGCCTCGTATAGAAAAAGAAGATGAAGAAATTGAAATCGAAATAGATGACAATTTTCCCGATGAAACTCTTAATGCAATTAGTTCTCCAGACATGCCATGGTTCGCGGACCTTGCAAAGTATCTAGCGGGGAATGTATTACGTAAGGGAATCACTCACCAACAGAAAAATAAATTCTTTTCAGACTTAAAAAAATATTTTTGGGATGAACCCTACCTATTCAAAATATGTGATGGATCTGAACACCTTGAACTTGTGTTAGATTGACACTTTGAGTTATATCACTAAGTATGCGGAATCTACTTAGTAACACTTAGAAGTTTGATTGTGAGTAAGACAGTTGTATATGAATAAGAACAATGTATGTAAACAAACTATTAGCTCCAATATTATTAATGATAATAATACGAGTGATCTTGATATCACTAGGGTTACACCTTGAAGCTCTAGAAACGTATATCAAACCTTTAACCTAGGATCTCCTTTTATAGCACAAGGAGTCCTCTTCTACAAGATAAGTATAAAGCTAATAGAATAAGATATACACAAGATCTATTCTATATTTATCTAAACACGTTTCCTAACAGTTATCTAATAAGCAGTGGTAATATATGTTCTTGCAGTGGTAATGAGTTTCCACTGCAAGTACAATCTTCTGCAGTTGTAACATCTTCTCTTAGCCGTGGTAACTGTTAGTATAATTCCCAACAATCCTCCCTTAACTTATGATTAATACATAAATCAATAAGTTTCTTCAAGAATGCAGCAAACATGAGGATATGGGAATTCTTCCAAACACTTATCTTCTTCTTAATAACTCTTTATCAGCTCTCACACTTTTATCATAAATCCTTTGTATCAAATTATCTATGACTTCAGTTCTTTCCCAACATCTAAGCTTCTCTGTCAACATCACTGTCAGTACTCCAGCTCTCAATGGATATTATTTCTCAGCCAGCATAAAGACATCAGCTCCATCTTGAGTAGAAATATGATGCACATAACTTGAATCATAGAATTTCCACAAAGTTCTTGTACCATGAGCTTCAAATCTCCAATATCTATCACTTGGGTCAGGTTCATATAATCTTCTGAAGTGAACCCATAACTCCTTAGCTTTTACATCAATAAGTTCATCCTTCTTAAACTAATCTTGAACAATTCTCCACAAAGTATCCAAATCTTCTCTATCACAAGATCTAACAATATCTTCAAAATCTCTGCAAATACTTGTGACACTTCCAGTTCTGATGATCTTCCAAGCTACACCAAAACTATCAGAAAAGATTTCCCAACCAACTACTGGATATCTTGATTGTAGAGGTTCAATATTAAGTATATCAGTCTCTATAAACAACATGTTTGTAACTTGCTCTTCTGTCAACTTGCTAGGACCCTCTTCTGCTTGAGATGATTTCTTAGTCTTCAACTTCTTTGCATCTTTTGATTCAAGACTTACTCCGGTCCTTTTTGTCTTCATTGTTATTGGTTCTTGATCCATTGGAATGAAATTACTATCTTGTCTTTTGATCCTGTAGTAAATACCTTCAACCTGATCATGTGACATTCCTTTAAATTGAGCCATTTTCATATTACCAACATGGCAACAAAAAGTCTTCATCTCAGCAATGATCTGTGCCTTTGTAAGTTTCCTTGGCTTCTTTTGACCTTTTCTAACATCCCCAATGATTTGATCAAGAGCCTGCTGATTCTTCATTTGAATGAAATCTTTAAGTTGAGCAGACCTTTGTTCTTCATCCAAGGTTGTATTTGCAATCAATTCAATAGCCTTCTTCCTGATTACTTGATCATTATTAATCAAGTAGTCAATCTCTTCTTCTGTAGGCACATAACTGAACAATGGAGGTTTCTCATGTATGACAGTTGGTGAGACACTTGAAATAGGTTCTGCCATTATAGCTTCAAGTTTATCCAACCTCTTAGTTTCCATAAAACTAGCAACTTCATCTTCCTCTAGCTTTCTCTTTCTTTCATTTTCTTGTTGTTGCTATGCCAATCTTGCATCAAAGTCAATCTGAGCTTGTTCATACTTAGAAATCTTTCTTGTCTCTTGATCTGAAGCAATTTCAATAGCCTTTCCTTTCACTGATCTTATTCTGGCAGCCTCTTCCTCTGCAGTGGTAATTTCTTGACTATCAATGGTAACTTTTTCTCTTGTAGTGGTAATAGGTTGATCAGTGGGAACTTGTTCTGCTTCAGTGGAAATTGGTTGAGCAATTCCAACTAAATCATCAAAGTTAAAGCCAGCATCAACATTCATATCTTCAAAATCCAATTTCCTCCCCTCAGTCTCAGCTACATCATCTTTTGCTTGAGCATTATCAGAATCAGTGAGCTCAGCAAACTCTTTTTCAAAAATTTTACTCCTCTCCTTAAGCTCTGCATCTGTTTTCCTCCCCTGTTTGGAAGAATCTCCCAAAACTTTAGTAGAACTTGCAGAAAGCTCATCCGGAGGTGAAGATGATGAAGATAACACAACTTTAGATCTTTTCTCCTTAAGATGCTCAACTTCAATCTGCAATCTTTGAATCTCAGCCTTCAATTTATTCAGCTCTGTGGCATTATGTTCTTTGGTCTGTGCCAGATCTTTCTCCAGAGCTTGAACCTGCTTGACTAATTTGGTACAAATGTCCATCAATTTAGGTAGTTGCACACTGCCTTCATCACTTCCAACTGTGTAACCTGCTGGGAGAGGTGAATCATGAGGCATTGATTCAGGCTCTTCCCTAGTTGGACTAGGATTAAGCCTTGAACCATCACTACTTGTTCCTAAACTAAAAGGTTCAGCAACATGCAATGTTGAGATGAGAGAAGTTGGCTGTTTCGACCTTCTCTCATAAGTGTGAGTTACAGCAGGGGTATGTTGAATTTGTGGAACAACAATAGTGGGTGTGTTTTGAGATGCAGCTGGGATTGGTGCATCCTCACCCTGTACATGAGCAATTTTAGCAAGCATGTGAGGCAAAAGTGGATGAACCTCCCCATTCCAAAGATCTGAAGCCTTACACATGTTTTGAAAAACTTTTGGCTTTAGGCTGGAAGGTTCATAAATTCTATTGTGAGGTCGCAGTCGAAACTCATTTAACACTGCTTGCACAAACCTTGGATACATCAAAAATTTATATTGACTCTTTACATTGCCTTTCATATTATTGAAAATAAACTTTGAAAAATTGAAAGTCCTATCAGTTGCCAAACAAACCAAAGGATAAGCCATGGTTGATGCAAATTGCTCATAAGAAGTTTTCTTAGGACTTAGGCAATGTAAAAGAGTGTGAATTAAAAATCTCCAATGGGGACAAAAACATCCTTTTCTGAAAGTAACTTTTTGTTCAGATGTATCATACCCTATTAAAGCAATATTAGTGAAAATTTCTGAATTAGGTAATGTGATGATACCATTGAGGTCATCCAATTGGAGAATTCTCCTCAAGGATGACTCAGTAACATCAATAGTTACCCCATCAACTGTGGCTCTTAGAGCATCCACAGATTCTTGTGTGTCTCCCTGTTCAAGAGTTATGGACTCCACAGTGTTCCAGAACTGTTTGATATGAGAGACATAGATTGTGGGATTAATAGTTAAGGCATACCGTATATGAGTTGTGTTTAGAAAATCCACAATCTGATGAAAAACAGGGCCACTCTTCTCGTTTGACTTGTGTAAGTAGGCCACTTGGTTGTGCTCCTCGACAAATTTTAGAATCGCCATGATATTTGTGAAAAAGATAATAAAAGTGTTAGTAATCAAGATAAAAAGCAAGCCGTATGATAATCAATTTATACTAATAGGGTTTGAGGAGGTTGCGCAATGTGAATTATCTTTAGAAAGAATTATCTTTGAAAAAAGAATAATTTATAATAAGAAAGTAGATAATTCACAAAAGATTTTACCCTATTAATAAGGAAAGACGGTTATTTTTACAACGGCTAGTAAAAAAATGGATTACTGACACAACAGTTGTAACGGCTAGTTCATCAGTGAAAAAAATACTCTTGCAGTGGTAACTAATGAACTAGCAGTGGTAAAATTTTCACAACATATCAAAGAGCAGTGGTTAATAAAACATGAAAATTTGTTGCTCTTATCATAGTTTTTAGCAAACTACCAGCTATCAACGGATTTGATATGTCTTTACCATGAGCCGTTTGCTTATGGACTAGCCAACTCTTGATCACATGGATGTATGGTGAGTTGATAACCTAGTTTTTGGTAAACTATCAACCATAAACGGATTTGATAAGTATTTACCAGTAGCCGTTTGCTCTGGACTAGTTGATTCTTATGTGGATTAGACATGGTGAATCAATAACCATTTGTTGTGTGTCTATGTTACACACCTTATTACTCCAATAACTCCAATAATATGGGTTGTTTTGCTGCAAACCAAAATAACTTTCAACTTAACCCATAAAGATTAACCCAAAGTAACTTTTTAACCAAGTTACTATTCACAAAAATATCTTCCAAAAGTCAACCCGATAATAACCAAATTTACTCCTCCAACCTACCAAAACAAGTAGGAGTAAATATTCTTTATTAATTAGAATTCGACCTTGACTTTGCATATAAAAGGGGGCTCAAAACTTTTATCTCTCATCAACAAACAACTTCAATAACACAAACCCTAAGCATCATCATGAGTTGGTTCCCTTTAATCTACATCTCTTCTGATGACACTTCAGATGATGAAATCAGTTACTACTCAGACTCTGAAGAACTTTCTTCTGGATGGTGTGGATATTTTCCACCAAGTGCAACACCTGCTACATCTTCAAGCATAAAGCCCAACAAGAAGATTTCAGCTGATCCTGCTCCATCACTTGAGTTTTATTCTAGCTCTTCATCAGATGATGAGAATGATCCAACCTTTGACCTGTCCAAAGAGCTTCCAAAGGCCCTCACCACAGCTTTGACTACAGCAATAAACAACATGAAGTGGCCAGCTGTTGAAAAGCCAACTCAAGCGCCAAGGCCTCCCAAGCAAGTTCTGGGACTTGCTTGTCTAAGAAAACAACTCTCTTTTGATGACAAGAGAAAGAAAATTTCCAAGGGCAAGCATCAGTATGAGGGAAAAGGAAAGAAACCTATGGAGTAGGTGTTAGGTTGTAGGTTCATGTCTTATGTGATGGTTTTCTGTAATGGTGACAATGTTTTGTGGATGGTTGTGATGTACTCTTCTTTAATGATCAATAAAAGTACTCTTTTGTTCTTGCTATTATCACCAATCTTTCCACTGTTGTATGTTAATTACCACTGTGCTCTTGATAACTCTGCATACAAGTTAGTAGAAAACCATACATACAATACAAACAATATTAGTACCTAAAAAGTATCCTGCAACACTAAAAAGTATTAGACATCAAAGATTTATGGATTGAGCATTCCAATACCTGTTACCAAGTATTGAAACCTACCCACATCAAGCCCTTTTGTTAATAAATCAGCATAATTGTCATCAGTATGAATTTTGACAACATTAATAAGCTTTTTCTCAAAACAATCTCTAATAAAGTGATGTCTTTCAATATGTTTAGTTTTAGTGTGTTGCACAGGATTTTTAATAATGCATATGGTACTACTATTGTCTATATAGATAATGGTGTTCATGAAATTGTACCCATAATCCAATAATTGATTCTGAAGCCAAAGGATCTGAGCACAACAACTAGCAACTGCAACATATTCTGCTTCAGTGGTTGAAGTAGCAACCATAGTTTGCTTCTTGCACTGCCATGACACCAATCTACATCCAAGAAATTGACATCCTCCAGTAGTTGATCTTCTATCCAAACTTGCACCAGCATAGTCACTATCTGAGTATGTGATCAATTCCATTGGAGAATCTCTTGGATACCATAATCCTAGATTAGGATAAGTCTTCAAGTACCTAAAAATCTTTTCCACTGCTGTCATATATGATGTCTTTGAGTCACTTGAAATCTTGCACAAGCACATACAGCAAACATAATGTCTGGCCTTGATGAAGTAAGATACATCAGAGAACCAATCATAGATCTGTAAGTGTGAACATCAACATTAGCACCACTAGCATTCTTCAACAATAAGTGAGTGGTCTTGTCAGCAAGGGTATTTGAAGATTTTGCATCAGTAAACTTGAACTTCCTAATGATCTCAGCCACATATTTGTCTTGACTGATAAATATGCCTTCCTTACTCTGTTGTACTTGCAGCCCCAAAAAGAATGTAAGTTCTCCCATAGAACTCATTTGAAATTCATCCTTCATCAGCTTCTCAAACTCTTTGCACATCTCTTGTTTAGTAGACCCAAAGATAATATCATCAACATATACTTGCACAAGTAAAATATCACCCTTGTCTTTCTTGATGAACAAAGTTTGATCAATCTTGCCTCTATGAAACCCATTATTCAATAAATAATTAGCTAAGGTTTCATACCATTTCCTTGGAGCCTGATGTAGGCCATAAAGAGCCTTAACCACTTTATATACTTTATTTGGGTGTTGAGGATCTTCAAAGCCTGGAAGTTGAGACACATATACCTCCTCATCAATAGTACCATACATAAAGACACTCTTAACATCCATTTGATAGACTGTAAATCCCATAAAGGATGCATAGGCTAAAAATAATCTAATAGCCTCAATCCTTGCAACAGGAGCAAACACTTCTTCATAATCAATACCCTCCTCTTGAGTGTATCCTTGAGCAACCAATCTAGCTTTGTTCCTGATTACAATACCTCTTTCATCTTTCTTGTTTCTGAAAACCCATTTAGTACCTATGACCTTCATACCATCAGGCAAGTCATAAAGAACCCAAACCTTTTGAAGTTTAAACTGCAGCAACTCTTCTTGCATAGCTTCAACCCAGCTAGATTCTCCTAGAGCCATATATACATTCTTAGGCTCCACCTGTGAGAGAAAACAGAAGAATGATGCGTGGGAATCGCAACAGGCTTTACCTCTCGAGGGATCTCGAGAAGCTTACAACCCCCACCAGGCAGTGTACCTGATCGTTGTAGTATAGTATAGTGACAAGTACCGGGGGATTGAACATTAAGCTTAGGAATAGTGTCGCTAGGATTAGAAAGCCTAAATACTAGTTCTAAAGGTGAGGGATGATTATTTTTGTGTTTTTATATTTTATGGAAAGCAATTTAAAATCTCGGGTTTGAAGGATTTGGGCGGAATTAGTTGCTAATCAACTAACCCAATACTAAGATGCAATCAAAATAAAATACTAGAAATGAAAATAAACTAATTTATACTAAGGTTGTGAGCAGTAATTGGAGAAAATGTGTTTACTTAGATTTCACTACTCCCTAGATATCTTTTACACGTTAATTACTTGTTATAATTGCATGGATGACAGATCGTATTCCTTAATACCATTCATGGGGTGGCACACATAACTCCCCAATTCTATGAGCTCTTATCTCCTCCTACACCATGCCCAGCACAACTATAGGGATTGTAAATAGTGGCTCATGCATTAAATACAACCAATAAAGACCTAGTGCGCGTTGGTTCATGTTTCTTAAGACGTTCAAGCATGTTACCAATTGGAGATCTGCCAGTTTTCTTAAGCCTAACATATAAATCATTCATCCACAACAAGAATAAGCAAGTAATCAACACATAATCAATATCTAGGTTTCATTAGATCTAAGCAAACACAAGATAGATCTAGCCTAGCATGATGGAATTAAGACAAGAACATGATATAGACAACCAACACATAGACATATTGATTGAATTAGAAGAACACTTATCTTGATTAAACATGCAAGGTATCAAGGGGTTGGAACCCTTGAAAAACCTGTAAAGTTACACCAAAATCGTACTTAGGGTTTCTCCCAAAACTTCTCTCTTTAAATGTGAAAAATTAGAAAACTATATATAGGAAAAGGGGTTTGACGGCGTCAAGACCAATTAGATGACGCCGTCACCTCGCCGCCAAAACAATCCTCGGACTGCCTAGATCTACATTTGACGCCGTCAAGTACAAATCATTTCCAGGCCGTCATGACTTTTACTTTTGACGCCCTACCTTCATGACGCCGTCAAATCTCTTCTGGATCGTCATGGAATTTTACTCTTGACGCCGTCAGGGAACTACTCTTGACGCCGTCACCTACTATTCCCAGCAAGGAAAATTAAGACTTTGGCGTTTTCTTCACTTTTATGCTCCAAAAACGTCCGAATTGCTTCCTTTTCCAGATTTCACTCCCAAAGTACCTAAAATCACAAAAGGAACGATTTAGGGCAATATTTGATCAAATAAATTCGAATTCGGGCTTAAATGACCCCCTAAAAACGGATCATTTTTCGCCTCATCATATACCCTTACACTTGAGATTTGCTTGTCCTCAAGCAAATGCGCTTTTATTCTTGTCAAAATACAAGTTAGGGGTTATTTAACACTAATATAAAAGTAATTACAACAAATAATCGTTCCACTAAAGACCAATAGACAAGCATGGAGGTCATACACAAGCACCTCACAAATAGTGTTTAGATACTCACATCTCTCGGGTGTAATAAAGTATAAATTACAATATGGAAACGGAAGATATCTTTCACTACCTGTCATAGCAAAATAGATTACCATAGGCTTGGGAAAGGATCAAACCTCCACCACATGGCGTAAGCACCTAGGATAAACAATCAAAGAGGTCTTTTAAAGGGTTATAACGTTAGGTATAGGGATATGAAATACACGGTTTTGTTGGATAAAGGAAGTTTTACTGGTGGCGAGTTAACAATCTTGGTTAATCACATGTACAATATGGCGTTGCTAAGCCAAGACTAGACTCGACTTAAGCTAATAAATGAAAAATAACAAAAACATAAAATAAACATCGAATGAAAAGGGATGGTAGTCCGTATGTTTTTTCTCTTTTTCCTTTTTTTTCTATTTTTTTTTTCTTTTTCTTGATTTTTTTTTTTTTTTTTTTTTTTTTTTTTTTTTTTTTTTTTTTTTTTTTTTGCATACACTCTTACCCTACCATCCAAAATAATACATCATAGGGAATGAACATTCCCCTTACACTTGAATCTTTACATACTTTACAATTAACTAATCTAATGACTCGAATTAGGAAAATCAAAACACTTGGAGCACTTTTAAGATTAACGTACATATGGGGGTAATAATATTATGTTCTTCCCCATTACTCCATAAAATAAGTACTTACCCATGAGTCCCAATCGTCCCAAAACAATATGTACAAGGATATGACTCGACTTAGCAACCATGTAATCAATTAGAAAGTTAACTTAGGGTTTAACAAATAACAATAATGCACTAAAAATGAGCGCATACACGGAAGGCTAAGGCGATTTGGTTGTACATTTAAGTGGGGTGTAACAAATTCTTCCTTTAAGTAAAATGCTTAAAGTTAGAAACGAAAAGATAGGCTCGGAGGGGTGTACTAGGGGTATCGTGTACTAAAAATGAGTACAACGCTAAGGGTGTGGGAAAAATTAGTTGACTTAACTAGCCAAGTAATATGAATTAAATGGTCAAGTAATTATGATACGGGTTTAACACAAGGGTGATCCTAATGCCTCTTATCATGTAGTAAATCCTACCACACGAATGTAGTCTCACTAGCGGTCTCGGGATGCATCACTAACGCAAGTTCTAGAATCTAAATGCTACCGGTACACTCATAAGCACTAATAATGAATGCTTTTCCTATCAAATCTAAAGGCGAGCCTCACATATTTGGGTGGAAATTTTTTTTTAATATACGGTTATGTGCTAGTCATACAATCTCCTATCCATGAGACGCTTGCTATGGCTAAAGTTTCACTCCTAAATGTTGTAAAAAATTTTAAATTTGGCGCTAAAATTGCACTAACAAGTATTTCTCATAGTTTTATTACACATCTACCATTAAACAAAACAAACTCAAGCGAAAGTGCATATGTAAGGTATCATATTTTTACCCTCCCCTTACACTTAAGATGAACATTGTCCCCAATGTTCAAGTAAAAAATGTAAAAGTGAAAAAGTAAAGAGAATGAAATCAAATACTCCCCTGATTCGCTCGGTATGGATAATAGGATGGCCAGGTTAAATCTTCCTCCAAGAAAATGAACAATCAAAGCTTCCCTTCCGGAATATAAATCATCTTCTTGTCATACATAACCTGTAAAACCTGACAAAATAGACAAGACAACCTCGCGTAAAATCGGCGGCATCCTATATAAGTTACTAAATCCTAGAAAACAAGATAAGATATAATGCTTGTGGAATGAAGTTTGCAGATTTGCTGGAGATTATAAAACTTAATAATTCACAAAAACCATAAGACTTCGTTAGAAAAACAAAACCGGTAAAATTTCCAGATTTTTACACCTGACGCCATCAAGAGTAAACTCCTGACGCCGTCAGAATTGACCTGCAGAAATTCTTATGTTAAGTTTCCGGAAAATTTCTGGAAAAACTTGGTCCTACTTCCTGGAAAATCCTGCAAAACTTCATTATGACTCAATACAAGCATTTGACTCTAACAAATACGAATACACATGTTCATTTAATATTGTGGAGAATCATGATCGGTTTGTTTCTTAAAAACATATTTGGGGTTTCCCCTTACACTTATCTTTTGCAAAAATACTTTTAGGTGGAGTTAAGACTAGGCCAAACAACAAAGTAAAGTATTTCCACTATTTAGTTTAGAAACATGATCTACCAACAATAAAAATAAAGCATGCATACGGAAGCAAATAACAAACAAACAAAGATAAAATCACACAAAACATGGGTTGCCTCCCAAGAAGCGCTTTTCTTTATTTACGAGTCTTGTAGCTAGACTCAAGGTCATGGGTTATTACGTGACTTCATCATTGGTTCCATTCTCTAGGTCGTCTTCTAAACCAGTTTTGTATTCAGGACCTAGTTGTAAGCATTCTTTATAGAAACCAAGCATCCTATTCTTTACATATTCTACTCCTCTACGTCTATCCTCCTCATTCCTATAATAAGCTGCTTGCTTGTGTTCTTTTTCGAAATTAGAGAGAAGGCGGTATTGCTAAATCTTGTAGGGCATTTGATAGGCAACCTCATCGTTCTCTTCCTTAAATCTAACTATCCCTAAAGTCGGATCATAACTCATCCTAGTGGCCTCAACAAATGGTTTTCCGAATATTATTTGGCTTAGGCAAGCATCTATCACCGGACGAATGTCTTCCACTATCATAAAATCGATTTCATAGGTAAGATTCCCTATAATCACATGTAATCCCTTCACCCTTCCCGAAAAATTACTTATCAGATTCTTGTTGGGCATCATCCTAAAGTTAAGTTGCTTCTTCATTACCCAATTGTAATAAGTCCTAGTCATGATGTTAACGGGGGATCTAGGGTCGATGTAAGCTTTCCATATATGCATGTGCCCGATATTGCATGGAATGTTAATGTTAGAGGGGTCTCCCATTTTGATAAGGGGTGTGTCGAAGATATATGGTCTCTCGGGACTATCGAATAAATCCTTATGGTACTCCCGTTCTTCCTCGGTGGGTAACTTATCAAAGTATTTTTCTATAGGCTCTACCTCCTCTAATTCCTCTTCCTTGTTAACCTTAACTTCCCTACTCTCATCCTTAATCTCTGCTTCTACTCTAACTTCATCCTTGTCACTCTTCTCTATCTCCTTATCTATCGGCTTAATGGTGACAACATTGACAAAGTGGACATGTTTGGATGATGAGGGATCCTTAATTTAAATTCCACTATTGGTGTCCCTAGTGTCCTTCCTAGGTGTGATTAACACTTGGTTGTTGAGGGCTTTCAACAAGTTGTTAATCTTGTTGGTCATCTCCGTTTGTTGTTGGTTGAATTCGGTTTCAAACCTAGCTATGCGAGCTTCTTGAGATGCCATGAACTTTGACATCAATCCTTCAAGATTGTTGGTACTACCATAGTTGTTAGAAGGATTGTTGTTGAAAGTACGGTTGGATGGTGGACCGTTTGGTTGGTAACGATTTGGTGGGTTGGACGAATTGGGTTGATTTGGTTTCCACCTAAGGTTTGGGTGATTTTTCCATGAGGGGTTGTATGAATCACCGTAAGTGTTTGGCTCGGGCTTGAAAGTGTACCACTTATCTCCCGCTTCGTCGGTACGCGTGGATGCGTAGTCCGCAAAAGCTGTTCCGGGGAGTTCCACACAATCACGAGTGTCATGGGGACCACTACATAATTCGCATGAAGAAGTGATTTTGTTCACTTGGCTTGAAGGCTTAGGAGCTTCGTAAGATTTCATGAGAAACTTGACTTGGTCCTCAAGTTCCATGATCCTACGGTCGGGAGTGCTAGAATTGTTCGAAGGCAAAGATATTGCCTTGACCGTTTTGTTCAAGTCACGGGGATCATTCCAATTTTCATTGTCATAGAGAGCAAGATCTTCTATGAGTTCCCATGATTGTTCCGCACTTAGATCACGTAGCTTACCACCGACCGATTGGTCAATGGCTCGCCTCATGGAGATGTCGATATGGTCATAAAAGATTTGGACTTGGAGCTAAAGATCTATGCCATGATGAGGGACTTTTTGGAGTAAGTCCTTGAAACGAGTCCATGCTTCATAAAGAGATTCATTTTGACGTTGTTGGAACATCAAGATGTCATTTCTAAGCTTAGTAGTTCTCCCCGGTGGGAAAAATTGAGCAAGGAAACGAGTGGTGAGATCATCCCATGTGGTGATAGATCCCGCGGGTAAACGCTCAAGCCATTGACTAGCTTGATCCCGTAGAGAGAATTGGAATAGGCGTAAACGGGTAGTCTCTCTAGTTTCAACACCTAGGTCTATGGAATCTACGATTTTGAGAAAGTCCTTAAGATGTTGGTTTGGATCTTCGGAACGAAGTCCATGGAATGCACATCCGCTTTGCACCAACCGGATGGTGTCGGATCGCAAGGGGGTTACATTGGCTCTGGTGAGCTCAATGGTGTTTCGGTAGCCTTGGTGGCTAGGTTGGGAATACTCTCCTAAGGTTCGGGGCCTAAGGGTTCTAATGGTGGGTTTTGTTGTGGTGGGATGACGGGTTCAAAGATGTTACCACCTTCCATGATGTCGGATGGTAAAGAGTTACAAACAAAAGCACAAAGAAATAAGATAGACTAAAGAAGACCTAAAAAATAAAAATAAAATCTTACTATAAAGGAATCTAGCTAGTAGACCTAATACAAAGAAATTCTAACCTAGACAATAACTATTCCCCGGGCAGCGGCGCCAAAAACTTGATGCGTGGGAATCGCAACAGGCTTTACCTCTCGAGGGATCTCGAGAAGCTTACAACCCCCACCAGGCAGTGTACCTGATCGTTGTAGTATAGTATAGTGACAAGTACCGGGGGATTGATCGTTCAGCTTAGGAATAGTGTCGCTAGGATTAGAAATCCTAAATACTAGTTCGAAAGGTGAGGGATGATTATTTTTGTGTTTTTATATTTTATGGAAAGCAATTTAAAATCTCGGGTTTGAAGGATTTGGGCGGAATTAGTTGCTAATCAACTAACCCAATACTAAGATGCAATCAAAATAAAATACTAGAAATGAAAATAAACTAATTTATACTAAGGTTGTGAGCAGTAATTGGAGAAAATGTATTTACTTAGATTTCACTACTCCCTAGATATCTTTTACACGTTAATTACTTGTTATAATTGCATGGATGACGGATCGTATTCCTTAATACCATTCATGGGGTGGCACACATAACTCCCCAATTCTATGAGCTCTTATCTCCTCCTACACCATGCCCGGTACAACTATATGGATTGTAAACAGTGGCTCATGCATTAAATACAACCAATAAATACCTAGTGCGCGTTGGTTCATGTTTCTTAAGACGTTCAAGCATGTTACCAATTGGAGATCTGCCAGTTTTCTTAAGCCTAACATATAAATTATTCATCCACAACAAGAATAAGCAAGTAATCAACACATAATCAATATCTAGGTTTCATTAGATCTAAGCAAACACAAGATAGATCTAGCCTAGCATGATGGAATTAAGACAAGAACATGATATAGACAACCAACACATAGACATATTGATTGAATTAGAATAACACTTATCTTGATTAAACATGCAAGGTATCAAGGGGTTGGAACCCTTGAAAAACCTGTAAAGTTACACCAAAATCGTACTTAGGGTTTCTCCCAAAACTTCTCTCTTTAAATGTGAAAAATTAGAAAACTATATATAGGAAAAGGGGTCTGACGGCGTCAAGACCAATTAGGTGACGCCGTCACCTCGCCGCCAAAACAATCCTCGGACTGCCTAGATCTACATTTGACGCCGTCAAGTACAAATCATTTCCAGGCCGTCATGACTTTTACTCTTGACGCCCTACCTTCATGACGCCGTCAAATCTCTTCTGGATCGTCATGGAATTTTACTCTTGACGTTGTCAGGGAACTACTCTTGACGCCGTCACCTACTGTTCCCAGCAAGGAAAATTAAGACTTTGTCGTTTTCTTCACTTTTATGCTCCAAAAACGTCTGAATTGCTTCCTTTTCCAGATTTCACTCCCAAAGTACCTAAAATCACAAAAGGAACGATTTAGGGCAATATTTGATCAAATAAATTCGAATTCGGGCTTAAATGACCCCCTAAAAACGGATCATTTTTCGCCTCATCAAAGAACAAACACTCATTCTTCTTACTATGTTTCTTGGACTCATACACTTCACTTATGAATCCATGAATATCATCTTTCTTTGTCTGTCTTCTAGTTTTCACACCTAATTGAAGTTCACCAATAACATTATCAAGTGGATGCACTTTGTGAATTGAAGACTGTGATGTGCTAGGAATATCATATGTTGTATGCATGTTAGAGATCTCTACATCATCACTTGGTGATTCCTGATAAGTATTTTCCACATTTGGGCTGACAGTGGAAACTTTTGGTGTAGCAGTGGAAATGGAGTTACCACTGCTAGTAGGAATATCTTTATTTACATCAAAATTCATACCATCTGCATCACTTGTCTTTTCAGAATTATCACCAAAGTCCCAAAGTGGCATAACAATTTGATCTTCATCATTTTGACAAGCTTCATCTTCATCAATGAATTCTTCTGAATCTTCAAGATCTTTGTCTCCAGTGCTTGAAGTGAGAGGAACATAATTCATTGTAGTTGATAATGTTTCAAGATCAAATAGCCAATCTGGTCCTGAACCTGCCATGTTTGCTTTATTTTCAAGAAACTGAACATGCAAGTTCTCTTCAATCCTCTTTGTTCTTAAGTTATAGACTCTAAAAGCCTTGCTAACCATAGAGTATCCAACAAAGAAGCCTTCATCTTACTTTTCTTCAAATTTACCCAGATGATCAATGGTATTGAGAATAGTAACATGACACCCAAATGGCCTCATAAACTCCAAAGTAGGAGGTCTTCCTCTGAATAACTCATAAGGTGTCTTGTTCTTTGTTTTGACCACTAAAACCCTATTCTGAATGTAACAAGCAGTGTTAACTACTTTAGCCCAAAAAGTTATTAGTAGCTTTGAATCAGCTAACATGGTTCTAACAGCCTCAATTAGTGTTCTGTTTCTTCTTTCTGCAACTCCATTTTGTTGAGGAGTTCTTGTAACACTAAATTCTCTTTTAATACCTTTGTCTCTGCAGAAATCATCCATAACTTTATTCTTGAACTCTGTCCCATTGTCACACCTGATGATCTTGATCTTCTTTTCATATTGATTTTCAACTTCAGTGATGAATGTCTTAAGAATGCCAGTGGTTTCATCCTTGGTTCTTAAAAAGAAAACCCATGTGAATCTACTAAAATCATCGGTCACAACAAGACAATACTTCTTCAAATTTATGCTGCTCATAGAAGTAGGACCAAACAAGTCCATATGCAGCATAAAGAGTGGATGATTAATAGAATTGAATGCTTTGGTCTTGCATGAAGCTCTGTGTTGCTTTCCTTTGAGACAGGCAACACAAGTTTGGTCATTTTCAAATCTTTTCTCTGGTAGACCTCTGACAAGTCCATCTTTCACAATCTTGTTGATGGTCTTGAAGTTAACATGACCCAATCTTCTATGCCAAAGCATTGATTCATCCAAGGTGGCTTTAGCAAGCAAGCAAGTAACATCATTATTAGCCACTATGTTCTTCATGTCAATGCTATATAGATTTCCTTTTCTAGGGATTTTAAGCAAAACATCACTTTCATCAGGGAGCTTATAATCCTTAGATAAGATATAGCATTCATCTTCTGTGAAAAGAACTCTATGCTTCTTGTCACACATCTGTGACACACTAAAGAGGTTGTACTTGAGTTCTTTCACATACTGCACATCTTCAAAATCAATGTTTCCAGCCTTGATTGTTCCTTTGCCTGAAACTTTGCCACCAATTCCTCCTCCAAAGCTGACAAATTGTCCATCATAAGGTTGAAAGTCTGAAAGATAGGACTTATTGCCAGTCATGTGCCTGGAACATCCACTGTCTGAGTATCCTTGATCATTAGTAGTCTTTGAATGTCCCTACACATAAAATAAAGGAATTAGTTCCTTTTGGGGACCCAAGCCACAAATGACTTGGATCTGCCTCGTGTATCAATATAATTATATCTATCAAAGGTCATTGATACACCATTGGGATTGTTTGAGGTAATGTTTCCTTTTGGTTTCCATTCCCAACGTGCTGAGGCCTTAACAGCATTTCCCATATTTACCCTTTTCTTGTTAACAGACCCACCATTGGTAACCTTTGGCCTTGCAGTGGTAACTGCTGGCTTAGCAGTGGAAACTGCTGATTTTGAAACTTTAGGTACCCACTTCTGATTATTGTTAACTTTCTTTTCAAAATTGGTCTTTTTCCCTATTTGAGTAGATTTAACAAAAGTAGTAACAGGGGACTTAGGGTAAACTCTGTTTTTATTTCTGGCAGTGGCAACTGCTGGTCTAGCAGTGTAAATTGGTTTAATGCCAGAAGCAAAACAGACCTGGGAATCATCTTGCTAAGTGGATTTGGGTGAGTTAAGTTATTAGCATTTTGTCCATTCACCCTTGTATTCCCAAACACTTCCCTTCTTCCCAAGTGGTAGGTACAGTTATAAGCCAAATGGTCAAAGCTACCACATATATGACAGGGTTTGTTATTGAACACAAAGTCACTACCAAATTGCCTAGATTTAACATGATTCCAACTCCTCATATTGCCTCTAGGAGTTGGTGATCTACTTCTGTACATCTCTGCATATCTAGTAGTTGGCCTAGTGAAACTAGGTTGTGACCTAGGCTTCTCTTTGACTACATCAGTAATACTTCTTTTAATCTCCACTTTAACATTCTCAGGAACACTAGGCTTAGACTCAACATTCAAATTATCATCTTTAAGAGATGAGTCACTAGCACTATCAAATACATCAACCTCAACTTGAACCTTTTCAATTTCAACTGGTTTAACAAACTTTTGCCCATAGGTCATAGGTGGTTCCTGGAATTCTTCTAAACTTGTATGAGCTAAGTCAATGCCAGGAGGTGATGGAACACCTCTTAGAGGTGGTGGAACTGTTTTGTATCCAAGTCCTGATTTGGCTTTGCTCACAACTTGGGCTTCCCAAATTTTATCAATACACTTGGATTGATGATCCAGTGTTTGCTTAGTTATCATTATATTCTCACTAGCCACTTTAACCTTTTCTAGTTCTTCTCTAAGAACCTTATTAACAGCAACCTGATAATCTAAGTCTCTTCTTAATATTGCAATATCATCATTGAACTTAGATTCATTTGCCCTATAATGCTCTAATTGAGTTTCTAAAACTCCTAGGCCTCTTTTATGATTTGCTAAGTTATAATTAGTATGAGTTAACTCTATGTGTTGCTCATTAAATTGTGCTTTAAGTTTCTCATACTCTTTTAAGGCCTTACAAGATTTAGAACAAGAATTATCAGTTTGCACCTCAGAGTCAGAAAAAGCCATTAGTGCAAGCTCTGTAGCAACCATTGCAGACTCTGAATCATCTTCCTCTTCCTTAGTCATAAAGCTCCAATCAAAGCTCACTCCATCAATGGCCAATAGCCCCTTTGGCTCATCAGTAGTAGGTTCCTTCTTCTTGTCCTGCTTGTACCAAGTTGACCTGTTGTCAGACTTCCTTGGCTTCCTATACTCCTTGGCAAAGTGCCCCTTCTTATGACAATTGTAGCACTCCACCTTCTTTTTGTCAAAACCTACTGTTTCATTGCCACTGATGTTGATCTTTATTCCAGTCTTCTTCCAAAACTTCTTTGTCCTTAAGCTTAGTAATGCCACTTGCCATTTAATGTCCATCTCCTCCATATCATCTTCATCAATTTGATCCAGATCCTCATGATTGAGAATTGAACCACCCACTTGACTTGATATAAAGGCATAAAAAGTAGTATCACTAAGCCCTACAATCTATCTCTTTGAGCTACCAGTGGAAACACTTCCACTACCAGTGGAAACAACAATGTTAGCACTGTCATCATCACTATCACTTTCTTCATCTGAACTATCATCAAGAGATGATGATATGAGTGCTACACTTCCTGAACTTGAGCTTATTTTGCCAGCTTTCTTCAATCTTTGTTCAATAACCTTGAAGTTATTGTACAAGTCATTAAGTTTGATGGTCTCCAATTCTGGCTTATCTTCCCACACAGCAACATTGGTTCCAAACTCAGAGGGTAAGCTTCTTAAGAACTTTAAATTAAGGTCTTCCCTTTCCACCTCTATTCCAAAAACAGTGAGTTGAGTAACAATCTTTTGTAGCCTTGTGAAGATGCTATCAAGAGATTCATTACTTGTTGAACCAAAGTTTTCATAAGTCTGCTTCAGCAAGGTCTTTTGAGTCTTCTTGGTGGAATCATTACCACCAAAAACTTCACAGATCTCATCAAAAAGAGTCTTTGCAGTCTTGTACTTGCTGAATGTAAGAACTTGGTCTCTGGGAAGTATCATCAGCAACAAACCTCTGGCCTTTAGATCATTCTTCAGCTGAAGTCTTTCATCATTAGTAACAGGTCCAGTGTTGACCTTAATTACTTCCTTGCCATTAACCATCTCTGATGTAGAACTTGGTTTGAAAGAATTTCCAACCATAATGATCTCCCAGAGTGTGTAGTCTTGGACCATAAAGAATTGTTCGATCATTAGCCTCCACATCTCAAAGTCATTCAACTTAAGCTTTGGAAGCTTAGCAGCAATGTTTGAGTTACTGGTTTCTGTCTCTATAGATTCTTCTGAGTGAACTAGAGTCTTCTAAATCAAAGTATCAAAGCCTGGCTCTGATACCACTTGATGGATCTGAACACCTTGAACTTGTGTTAGATTGATACTTTGAGTTATATCACTAAGTATGCGGAATCTACTTAGTAACACTTAGAAGTTTGATTGTGAGTAAGACAGTTGTATATGAATAAGAACAATGTATGTAAACAAACTATTAGCTTCAATATTATTAATGATAATAATACGAGTGATCTTGATATCACTAGGGTTACACCTTGAAGCTCTAGAAACGTATATCAAACCTTTAACCTAGGATCTCCTTTTATAGCACAAGGAGTCCTCTTCTACAAGATAAGTATAAAGCTAATAGAATAAGATATACACAAGATCTATTCTATATTTATCTAAACACGTTTCCTAACAGTTATCTAATAAGCAGTGGTAATATATGTTCTTGCAGTGGTAATGAGTTTCCACTGCAAGTACAATCTTCTGCAGTTGTAACATCTTCTCTTAGCCGTGGTAACTGTTAGTATAATTCCCAACAATATGTCCTAACGGAATAATCCGTAGATGTGTATCTGGACCCGAAACTCGTGTCATTCTTGATAAACGTCACCATGGACCTACCGGTGGACATTATGGTGCCACCACTACTGCTATAAAAGTATTTGAATCTGGATTCTATTGGCCAACTATAGTAAAAGAAGCTCATACTCTAGTTCGCTTATGCGAAGCATGTCAGAAAACTGGAAACATTTCTAAAAGGGATGAAATGCCCATGAATTATATTCAAGTATGTGAAATTTTTGACATTTGTGGTATAGATTTTATGGGACCATTTCCTAAATCATCAAAATTCGAATACATCCTAGTCGATGTCGACTATATCTCAAAATGGGCAGAGGCCCAAGCTCTTCAAACGAATGATGCCAAAGTTGTTATAACATTTCTCAAGAAATTCGTTTGTCGTTTTAGTATGCCGAAAGCTCTCATAAGCGACAGAGGCACTCACTTCTGCAATAAAATGATGGAAAAAAGCATGAAAAGATATGGAGTCAACCATCGATTCTCTACATCCTATCACCCTCAAACGAGTGGTCAAGTCAAAAATACTAATAGAGCTCTTAAAAGAATACTAATAGAGCTCTTAAAAGAATACTTGGAAAAATAGTGAAACATACAATTACAGTTGTGTAGAAACTTGTTGTAAAGTGGGTGATCGATTTGAGATGTTGTTTTAAAGTAAACAATACGTACTATAGTGCTTCGACATCCTTTGGCTCAATGTATACATGAAATATTGAAATCGATTGTACACTCAATAATTAGAATTATCTGTACCCAAATATAAACCTTTAGAACCTAAAATTACAATTGTGTAGAAACTTGTTCTAAAGTGGGTAACATGATTGTGCTTAAATATTAGAAGTTGAAAGAAATGAACGTTGTTGTTGTAGTTGGGCTGGTAAGCGTGATGTTTTCCAAACACAGTGGTACCCGGTTCGAATCTTACCAGCAGACTAAACAAAAAGAGCTTTTCAGTTTCACCTTTTTTTAGTATAGATATATTTGAACTATAGAGGTGAGTTATTTTAAGGATTTCCTTTTGTCTTTTTTTTTTTTTTTTTTTTTTTTTTTTTTTGCCTTTCTTCCATTTCTTCCGATTAACGTGTTTTTTTTTTTCCTTTTTTCTTTTTTCTTTTTTTTTTCTTTTTTTGTTTTTTTTTTTCTTTTCAAATTCACGTTTTTTTCTTTTTAAATCAAGTTTTTTCCTTTTTTTTAAAAAAATAAATTCACGATTTTTTTTCACTTTATTACATTTTCGTCCGTTTTGTCTGTTTTCACATGTTTATATACGTTTTTGTCTGTTTTCATACGTTTTCGTCCGGTTTTTTACGTTTTCGTCTGTTTTCAGACATTTTCGTCCATTTTATACGTTTTCGTCTGTTTTCAGATGTTTTCGTCCATTTTTATACGTTTTCATACGTTTATATACGTTTTCATCTGTTTTCATACGTTTTCGTCTGTTTTTATACGATTTTGACCATTTTTTTATGTTTTCGTCTGTTTTCAAACGTTCTCGTCTAATTTTATACGTTTTCATCCGTTTTCATACGTTTTCATCCGTTTTTATACATTTTCGTTCGTTTTTTGTCCGTTTTCATACGTTTATATACGTTTTTGTCTGTTTTCATACGTTTTCATTCGTTTTTATACGATTTTGTCCGTTTTTATATGTTTTCATCCAATTTTATACGTTTTTGTCCGTTTTCATACGTTTTTATATGTTTTCATCCGTTTTCAGATGTTTTCGTCCATTTTTAAACATCTTTGTCCGTTTTCAAACGTTTTCGTACATATTCGTCCATTTTCTTACGTTTTCATCCATTTTCATACGTTTTCGTCCATTTTAAAATGTTTTCGGCCATTTTTCTGACATTTTCATACGCTTCTGAATATCAAAAGTATTATTCTTTGATACTCAGAATATCACATGTGATATTCTTAATATCACAGGTGATTTTCAACTAATGTTTTGTAACATGAAAATCACTTGTGATATTCAGAATGTCACAAGTGATATTCAAAAAATCACAAGTGATATTCTGAATATCACAAGTGATTTTCAACTAATATTTTGTAACATGAAAATCACAACTGATTTTCACCTAACGTTTCATAACATGAATATCACTTGTAATTTTCTGAATATCACTTGTGATATTCAGATTATCAATTGTGATTTTCATGTTACAAATCATTATTTGAAAATCACTTGTGATATTCAGAATATCACAAGTGATATTCAGAAAATCACAAGTGATACTCTGAATATCACAAGTGATACTCTGAATATCACTAGTGATACTCTGAATATCACAAGTGATACTCTGAATATCACAAGTGTTTTTCAACTAATGTTTTGTAACATGAAATTCACAAGTGATATTCTGAATATCAAAAGTGATATTCAGAAAATTACAAGTGATATTCAGAATATTATACTAAGTGATTTTCATATTTTTTTAATTCACGTTTTTTTCACTTTCTTATGTTTTCGTCTGTTTTTGATCGTTTTCATGCATTTTCTTTCATTTTCATACGTTTCTGAATATCACAATTGATATTATTAATATCACAAGTGATATTTTGAATATCACAGAAAATCACTTGCGATATTAAGAATATCAATTGTGATATTCAGAAACGTATGAAAACGGACGAAAACATATGAAAATGAACGAATGTGTATGAAAGCGTAAAAACGCGTCTGGAAAGGGACGAAAACATATGAAAAATCGATGAAAACGGACAAAAACGTATAAAAACTGCTGAAAAGTATGAAAACAGACGAAAACATCTGAAAACGGATAAAAATACATAAAAAAAGATGAAATTTTTTTCATACGGTTTCATCTGTTTTCGTCTGTTTTCATTCGTTTTTGTCTGTTTTCTTATATTTTTATCCGCTTTCATACATTTTCCTCTGTTTTCATTCATTTTTGTTTGTTTTTAAATGTTTTCAGACGTTTTCATACATTTCTGAATAACACAAGTGATATTCTGTGATATTTAGAATATTACCTGTGATATTCAGAATATCGCTTGTGATATTTATAATATCGCAAGTGATATTCTGAATATCGCAAGTGATATTCTGAATATCACAAGTGATTTTCTGAATATCACAAGTGATTTTCAACAAATATTTTGTAATATGAAAATCACAAAGGATATTCTGAATATCACGAGTGATATTCTGAATATTACAAGTGATATTCAGAAAATCACAAGTGATATTTTGAATATCACAAGTGATATTCAGAATATCACAAGTGATTTCACGTTTTTTAATTCACGTTTCTTTCACTTTCTAACGTTTTTGTCCGTATTCATACATTTTATACATTTTCATTCATTTTTATACGTTTCTGAATATTACAATTGATATTCTTAATATCACAAGTGATATTCTAAATATCACTTGTTATATTAATAATATCAATTGTGAAATTTAGAAACGTATGAAAATGGATAAAAACGAACGAATACGTATGAAGGCGTGAAAATACGTCTGAAAACGGACAAAAAAGTATGAAAAATGGACCAAAACGGACGAAAACGTATATGAAATGTATGAAAACAGACAAACAGACGAAAACATATAAAAGCAGACGAAAACGTATGAAAACGGACGAAAACATATGAAAACGAACAAAAACGTCTGAAAACGTATAAAAGCTGCTGAAACGTATGAAGACGGACGAAAACGTCTGAAAACGGACAAAAAGATATGAAAATGGACGAAAACGGAAGAAAACGTATGAAAACATGTAAAAATAGACGATAATGTAAAAGAATGGATGGAAACGTATGAAAACGGACGAAAACATATGATAACGAACAAAAACGTCTGAAAACGTATAAAAGTTGCCGAAATGTATGAAGACGGACGAAAACGTCTGAAAACAAACAAAAATGTATGAAAACGGATGAAAACGTATGAAAACGGACAAAAACGTATGAAAACGAACGAAAGCAGACGAAAACGTCTAAAAATAGACGAAAACATAAAAAAATGGATGAAAATGGGCAATAATATCTGAAAACGTATAAAAACTGTCAAAAACGGACAAAAACGTCTGAAAATAAACGAAAAATGTATAAAACGGACGAAAACGTCTAAAAGTGAACGGAAACTCAAAAAACAGACGAAAACGTATGAAAACATGTATAAACGTATGAAAACGGACAAAAATGGAAGAAAACGGACGAAAACGTAAGAAATAGAAAAATAACGTGAATTGATATAAAAAAACGTGAATTTACAAAAAAATACACGTGAATTTTTTAATAAAAAAAATGAATTAAAAAAACATTTATTAAAAAAGGAAAAAAAAAGTGTAAATAGAAAGAAGAAAAAAAACGTAAAAGTGAAAAAGAAAGAAAAAAAATAAAAATAAAAAAAAGCTAAAAGGAAAAAAAGAAAGAAAATGTTAATAGAATAATAGGGGAAAAAAACTTGAATAGAAACAAGAAAAGACAAAAATAAAATAAAATAAAAAAAAAAGTAAAAAAATAATAAGAAAGACAAAAAGACAAGGAAAAAAACATGGACTTAGGTTGCATATTAAATCTTAGGTTAATTTCTACCTTTAGATCAAATTAGATGGATGGTGGGAATTTGTCCCTTAGTTTGTAGCAAAAAACTAGTTCGCAAAAGAACTTTTCTCTTGAACTATATATAAATTACATCATTTATTATACATAAAATTGTTCGATACATTGTTTTACAATTGTTTTCATGCTAAACTTTTACTACATGCTACTCTTAAAATTGGAACTATAATTCGGTTTGAATTGATGATAGTGTGCTATACAGGAACCCTTTATAGTAGATTAGTCGACTTAAAAAAAAGCATAGCTTGACTTGTTTGAAGAAAAGAGTAAGCGAGTAATAGCATATGCTAGAAGTACGTTATGTGCTACCAAAACACACAGAGTGTTAAAGGTGAGATCTATGCGAAACATGTATCCATTAAAAAAAACAAATAAGTCAATCTCAACCATTCATCTACATTTAATACAATAGCTAATATAAAAAAAAAAAAAAAAAAAAAAAAAAAAACAAATGAAGGACAAAATTGACATTTTAGCTCATTTAATATAAAAACCCACTTTTCACATTTTTTTAAAAAACAACATATGTTGCAAACGTTAAATCTTCAAGCTATGAAAAATACATCATCGCGACAAGAATTAAATCATCTTTCTATTGATATGCATTGTTATATACTTTCGACGAATTTTTTTCCAGAAAAATCTCACGGGATTCGTAAAAAAAATCCCATGGAATTCGTAAAAAGATGTTATTTTTATTTTATTTATTTATTTATTTATTTTTTTAAATTTCCGTCCAGAAAAATCCCACGGGATTCGTAAAAAAGTTCGCAAAAAGACGAACCTTTTTTTTTTCAAAATTTCCGTCCAGAAAATCCCACGGGATTCGTAAAAAAAAGTCACATGGGATTCGTAAAAAAATCACTTGTGATTTGTTATTTTTCAAAAATCACAAGTGATTTGTAAAAATGAGTAACTCACTGTTTTTGAGTTTTATACTTTTATGTCATAGCTTTTTAAGGGAAGATGTTTTTTTTATATAATTGTTGAAATGAGCTATTTGAATCTCTTTATTAAAAAGTTGTATGTTGTTATAGAGAATCACATGTGATTCTCTCTGATCCCTTATGATTCATACAGAATCCCTTGGGATTCTGTATGTGATTCATCAAATAATCTTTTATGTGATTCATATAGAATCTCATGGGATTATGTATGAATCCCATGGGATTCTTTATGAATCTCAAGGGATTCATTGTGAATCCGATGTGATTCTATATGAATCTAAAGAGATTCACGATTCACAATGAATCCTTTGAGATTCATACAGAATCTCATAGGATCTGTATAAATCACATGGGTAATCTGTATAAATCCCATGATATTCTGTATAAATCACATGAGATTTTTTATGAATCACAAAAGATTCGTCAAAAGAATCACTAGACTTGATACAACAAACACGTCTCAAAAAATTCACCACTACAACTTTTAAAACCAAAAGTCAACAACACATATCATTTACCATCTTTTTAATCTCACTCTAAAATCTAATCATCTAAAACCAGTCCTCGCTAAGTCAAGTGAATCTAACACATTGCATAACATCATTAATAGAAAAGCATTAAACATATACAACGAGTGTTGAAACTTTTAGCATAATTTTTTTTAATTATTTTACAAATTAAACATATATAATTAAATTGAAGTGTATATAAATAGACTAGCTTGTCTGTAACTACTTTCTACTTGGCTACTAAATTATAAATTAATATATATATATATATATATATATATATATATATATATATATATATATATATATATATATAATACACGATTTAATACGACGTCGTGTCGCTTTTTGGGTTCCTGAAAATTTTTATGGCCTGCTAACCAAGGCCCGGCCCGTATTGTTTTATTCTTTTTTCCACCACCTATACTGAGAATACCTGGACATTCCAGATTCATCCACACAACATAAATAATCTCTTTCAAATGATAACAAAAACAAGTTTCAGTCAGCAGTAGTTGAGGATGATCAAGAAATCTTAATGTCAATAAGGTGTGTTTTATTTTTTTCCTTTTGTTTGTTGTTTAAATTCTTCTTTTGCTTCTGTTTTTTTGCACCAAGAATCCGGTGTGAGGTGTCTTAGGGTTTAATCTAATGATTGTTTGAGGTGAATTAGGAATTGGGGTCTTCGTTGTGGTTAACGGTGTGGAAAGTGTAGATGCAGTTGTACCTACAACGTGTGTTTGATGATATGCCTAAGAGATTTGGAAATGTAGATATAGTTCTCAGTTTTATTTCTTTTTCTTCACTTTGAAGGGTGTCTTCTTTGGTCAACAAGGTTCTTATGAAGTTGAGGATGGTTCTTCACACATGGAACTCATGGTTACGCCAATGTGTAACATTCTCGGTAAGTTCCAAGTCAAAAAGAATTCAATGTATATTTAATAGAGTTTAATATACTAAATAGGGCCAAAAGTTTAGATATATGGTAATGTGGTTTGAGTACTATATACAGTTATATACATTTGTTGTTTTGAGTAAGAAATTTATGTAATATGGACTATTTAGATACATGTGTTGAATATTTACTTTCTTGGTTTGGTTTAATGTTTATATAGTTTTAGTAGGTATTGTATCGAGGTTATTACGGGATGTGTTGGTCGGAACAATTAGGGATTGTGTTTTTTCGATGACGACCATATCTTGGATGAAGGATGTGATTATTGTGGCAATGTGAACCAATCTGAATTCTGAAAAGCGTAGAAGAGAAGAAAGTGAAGTTTGACAAAGAAAGATAAGTTACAAATAACGAAGCAATATATCATATGTTTTCTTATTAAAAAATAGAATAAAATGCTTACTCATCGTGTGATTTTTTGTATTTTGTTTGTAGATGCCTTTGACACAGAGAAAATGCTAGAGAGCGTGGAAGAGTTTTAACAAGGAAACAAAGTACAAATTCCCATGTGTGACTTTAAAAACCACCGCAAATGTTCTGAATACTTATACCATATACTGCTTCAGATTATACCTCGGAGTGAGAGTAGTTGTTCAAGAATATGTAGGTTGTATGTGTGAAGCTCCATGCCCGTTTCATTTGATTATGTTAGTGTCCATTAATTGAGTGTCCATTAAGTTTTGGTTTTTTTTGTTACAGGAACGTTGTTGAGCGGTACAATGAATGTGGAAGATCACACACCTACATACGATGTGCTGATGACTGTCATTTGTTTTGGTTTTTTTATTTTGTGATTCTATATTTGAGTATTGATGTTATAATTTTGGAAGAACTACTAAAGCTAATTAGTACTTACACAAACAGATAACGACTTTTGCTGATAACACATCTTAATTTGTTTCAGCTGAGATGTTTTCAGTGGAATCGCAAAAGAACAAGGAAAGGGTTATTGCAATGGGAGAAATGCATTGACAACAACGACATTAATTATGTTGTGGATAAGGTAAGATACATATATTGAAAAGAAATAAACGTGTTATACTTAGTTTATTTACTCGACGTTGTCAACTTTGATAGTCGAAATGTTTAGTTTGAATTGTCGTGATGTTTGTTGTATCTCAAACGGTTGAGCGGGCTAAGTTTAGAAATTTAACACCAAACTTCTTTGGGTCCTGTTGCTTTTTAGACTGAAATGCAAATTAACAATAGAATAAAAGCCATTAGGTGGTTACTGGATGTTTGGAATAGCTTAGTTTTTGGGCTTATCGTTATTATGTGGCCTTTTAAATTTGTGCAGGTCCATTTACATAAGCTCATTTTCAACCTGCTTAGTGAAAACAGCTCAAAATCTGTCCTAAAGAGAATGCAGACGGCAGTTAGTTTATACAATCAATACACTCCAAACCGGGTTTTTTTTCTTTAAATAAGCATATATGTAGTAGAAAAAACTAGCTATCCCAAAAACACTTTAACAATTACATGAACCTATTAAGGCTTACACTCTGCAGTTGTAGTAGAAAGGGTTGCGAGCTGTTTGAATGCGGACTTTTATAATGCCCACTTTATCATATTACTATAACAATAGATCTTCTACTGTTAATATTGAATATTGTTGACGTTATCTGAAATCTGTTTTCTTAATGATTTGCATTTGTAGATAATAGAGAACTAATTCATATAAGGCATGCTGATAGTTGTGGCAAAGATGGATGTGATGATGAGAACTCCACAGTGGTACTGATGATGGTATTGACACTCAGGTATTATTTCAGACCCCCACAGCATGTTATCACTGATTTTAAATGTTTTTTTTTTTTTTTTTTTTTTTTTTTTTTGGTTAGTTTTCTTTGTTTAATTGCCTATTTCTTTAATATTGCAGGTAGTTAGTGATTTTTGAAATGCTTAAAAGATGAAATAAATTGAAGAATCACAACTACAAACTCAAGGCAGACATAGTCTGGCATTTCAAGATGGCCCAAATAGTTAAGATGCCCCATGCAGCTAATTTCGGCTTATCAAAGTTGTGGATAAAATATATCGTGATGACCTTTTTTTTTTTTTTTTTTTTTTTTTTAGTGAAGGGTTTTCCCCGGGAAATTTACTTTTTTGTTCTGCCTACTATGCATGGTTTACCGAGTACCCGGTGTGTTCGGCTACTATTATCAGGTAATTAGGTTGCAAGTTCCGGTTGATTTTAGCTTACGGATAATAGACTATGTTTATGATATGCTTGGTTGGTGACAATTGCAATCAGAATAGTTAAATATGATAATTAAAATAGCGAAATATGATAATTGCAAACGAAGTACCCAACTTCTTAATGATTACGTTTTTGTATATACATTAGGAAATATACATGGTTTGATGTGGATGATGTACCAAGACCACAGACCGCTCATGGTTATTTGCAACAAGAATGTTCTGTCATTTTTTGATCCATCATACGGGAACCGGACGCGTGGGATCATAGAGCGTTGAAGCATTAGGTGTGGGATCGTCTGATGTGGATGGTGCAATGAGGACATGAATCGCTCATGGTCATCTCGACCAAGTATGTTCTCATGACCAAGTATGTTCTGACGAACTTTGGTGCGCATTTAGGTAACAGTAATTTTATGTTAATTCATATTTAAGTATTCAAACATTGAAATAGGACATAGTATTTGTATTCCATTTCACATCATGTAACGAATCAATGTGGTATGATTCAAGACTGTCTGTTATGTATTTGTGATTGTAAACGAGGCCATGAAAAGCATGGATGCAAGTTGATACCCAAAAAATTTTAGCATGCCAGGAACACCAACCCACGCAGCAATTATCGATGCCAAAGAACCAAGACTTCATGTATAGTTTCACGTGAACCTCTACTATCTCTAGTTTTCTTTTTTTTTTTTTTTTTATTATTATTTTTTTTTTATTTATATATTTTTTTTTTTTACTTATACTCATTATCTTCTTCATGTGTCTTCATCATTCAAACACTGTAAACTAAAAATGAACTAATGTTGGTTCTGTCCCTTTTACGCTTCATTTGGCCAGTTCCCAGAGAGCCAAGGTGGTTCCCAACAGATTTTCAACCTGTCTATGGTGGTTCCCAAGCACCACCTACTTACAAAGTAGGTCCACCTCTGCCGAAAACCAAGGTACAAGCTGCGTCCTCTCCATCGACGGCACCGGAATGAAAAACATCTTCGCCGGAAAAGATCTAGCTTATCGGAGGCGTGTTCATCGCCATGCTCTCTTCATCTTCGATGCCGCCGCTAACGTCATCGATCTAAACGTCTCTTCATCTTCGACAACCGAACTGTAACAACCGCCTAATTTTAATTGAATGATTTTTCACAATTAGGGTTTCGCGGTGGTTTGGGGATCTGAGAGAATTGGGAATGTGAGAGTGAGATGAGTGAGAGTGTATGTGTGTACAGTGTGTGTGTTTAAGGGGTTAGGTAGAAAGTATGGAATGACTAAAATGCCCCTAAGTATATTTGTTCATTTTAATCTAAATCGTTGGATGGAAGAAGAATGGATGGCTGAGATCTTGATATTTGTTCTTTAGATAAATGTTATTTCGTATTGAACTTTTCTCATAAGTATATAACGAGTTAGTCAAAATGCATTCATTCTCGTCTTACATTTTACTACGATTTATAGTCATTTATCGAACAAACTTTTGCATAATAAATGATGTAATTTATATATAGTTCAAATCTATACATGTTTAGCTATAAAAAAAGGTAAAAACTAAAACATTTTGCTGGTGATTGGGAGGGTAAGATTCGAACCCGGGTAACTATATCTTATGGAGTTATGGAACATCATACTTACCATCCCAACTACCACCAAACACATTTATTATTTTCAATTTCTAATATTTAAACACGACAATGTTTTTCCAATAACCCAATTTAGAACAAGTTTCTACACAAGAGTTGAGATCCATGAAGAACCCCTCCTTGCCATAGAACCAATCAACAAATCCCAACCATACAATCCAATTTGATCCAAAGGCTTAGATTAAATCTAATATTTACTCTTGAGGGGAAAAAAAAGCAATTACATAAACAAAAAAATATCAATACGTTTCATTGTTTCCCCCAAAAAAATTAGGGCAAAACACACACACAAACACAAACAACCCCAATCATCCTCCAATCAGCCACCTTCACCACCACCGCACCTTCACCACCGCGCCTTCATCACCACTGCACCTTCACCACCACCGCACCTTCACTGCCGCCGTCACCTTCACCACCGTACCTTCACCACCACCGCACCTTCATCACCACCACATCTTCACACTTGTTAATGATTAGCTATTGATTTAGTTGATGTTCCAGTTGCGGTTGATGAACATCAAGTGGTGGATGATGGAAACAAGCTTATGGAAAAGATGTTGAATTTCCACATGAAGAATAAAATGTTGCCGCTATTAAAGGTAAATGACATGTGTTTCAGCTTATTTTGTTGCTTATTTAGGTTTTTAGGGTGTCTAGGTAAAGCACATGTGATTCAACTTATTTAGGTTTTTAGGGTTTCAAGGCAAATCACAAGCGATTTGGCTTATTTTATTGCTTATTCAGCTTATTTTATTGATTTGTGAGTGAGATAAGTTGATTTGTATTGAAATCAGATTAGCGATGTACTGATGTATATGTTTTTGTTGCTGATGTACTGTTGTATTTTGTTAAAATCATATATGATTCACACTGAATCATATATGATTCACATAGAATCATATATGATTCAATGTGAATCATATATGATTCTAGTAGAATCATATATGATTCTTGGGAAATCATATATGATTCTAATGAAAATACTATATTTCAGCATCTGTGACAACACCAAGGCTGACTTTATACGCACATGAAGAAACTCCCTGGGGATTTGCTAATTGGGAACCTGTTGTTGATGATATTTATATACATGTTGAAGAGAAATAGCACTTGAAGAAACATCTAAGAGAAAAAGGAAATGTGGATTCTATGGTGAGAAGACTAAAAAGCACACCAAGTCGACATGTCCAATGAATGCAAAGTATATTGCAAAACTTGCGAGAGTTTAATCCAAAGTGAAACTGATGCAAGAGAACAAAGGACTAGAACTGATGCAGGTGAACAACAAACAAGAAATGTCGCAGCTGAAAAAGCGACTAACGCTTCTTGAATAACAATTTCTTTAAAATTGCACTGTTGGAAAAGTGTTATGAGAATTTTAATTCAACTACGTCTAATTGAATACTTTTTGTTTGATATTTCAGCAGATTTGACAAGTGATTATGAATATATGTGATTCTGATATGATTTTTTGATATGATTCTGAATACATGTGATTCAAAAATCATATATGATTCAAAAGAATCATATATGATTCAAAAGAATCTATATGATTCAAAAGAATCATATATGATTCACATTAGAATCATATATCATATATGATTCACATAGAATCATATATGATTCTAAACATTAATAATTAATGATTCTTGATTCTAAAAGAATCATATGTGATTTTATTTGAATCATATATGATTCTATGTAAATCATATATGATTCTATGTGAATCATCACATAGAATCATATATGATTCACATATATGATAAAATTAAAACATATACTACCCATCAGAAAAATTAAAACATACATCAAAATACCATCAGTTTACCATCAGAACTTGTTCAATACCAAATACATCAGTTAACTACATCTATTTATCAACAGATTTTACCAAAATACATCAGTTAACTACCATCAGATTTTATCAAAATACATCAGTTAACTAGGAGCACCAGAGGGACCCATCAGTGTACCAAATACATCAGTTAACTAGTACACAATCACTTAAGCACATTTTCTTGATTGCACATTTTCTTTACGAACATCTTTTTCTGGATCACGATCAGCCATGTTCTTCTCTTTAGGCTTATGTGCAACAGTTTTTGATCGACCTGCATAAAAATTTTAAATGTTAATAACCATAAAATAATCTAACACACTCATATATGATTTTATGTGAATTATATATGATTCTATCAGAATCATATATGATTATCCTTTAATCATATATGATTATATGAGAATCATATATGATTCTATGTGAATCATATATGATTCTAACAAAATCCACTTATAAATAAAATCTCAGACACCGAATTCGACAGGGATATTGACAAGAGCGGAGACCTTGGTAGAATCACGTATGATTCTACCAGAATCATGTATGATTCTACCGTAATCATGTATGATTCACATTGAATCATATATGATTCATATACATCACACTTACCCTTACAGCAATATCAAAAAAGGCTTGATGAGTATTAGGACGTCCTATAATTAAACTCCACAAAAGAGCCAAGACCTTGGTAGAATCATGTATGATTCTACCAGAATCATGTATGATTCACATTGAATCATATATGATTCATATACATCAGTACATCAGTTTAGATTCTAATAAAATACATCAGTATATCAGCAACAAAATCCTAACAACTTTCACATTAATCAGTTAATTATCATTACTAGCAGTATTGATAATGACATATCTATGAAGAATCACTAATAAGAGCGTAAAACCTAAAAAGCTAACGACACTTGAAGAACTTACCATAATGTGCATTAGTTTTTGAGCTTTTTATCGACAAACCACGCCGCCATCTCATTTTCAGCATCAATCTGACAACCTGATCATCAAACTAACAGAGAATCAAAATAAACAAAATTAGGTCAAAATCATGAAAATGGGGGATTTCTCAAAACCTAACGAAAATCAAATTAAATCATATCATTGTGTGCGCAATGATAAGATGAATCGAATGATGGTTTCGGATTTGAAATTCGTTAAGAAATGAGACGAGAAATTAAGGAAATGATGAGTTTTGGTGGAAAGGATGGTTTGAAAGAGCGTATCTCTTTGAATGAGATGGTTAGGAGAAAAAAGAGAGGTAAGGAATGACCATGTTGCTCTTTTCATTATTATTAAAAAAAACTAACAAAAAAACAAATTAATCTAACGGTTGGGAGGAATAGAAATGGACGGACGAGATGAATGGATGGGATCTTTGGTAAATCTTAGATCTGCATAGAACTTTTGGCTTCTACACAACTGTACGTATTACATTGAACCAAAAGGATGTCGAAACACTGTAGTATTGTTTATTACTTTAAAACAATATCTCGAATTGATCACTCACTTGTTCTTAGTTACGAAATAAGGAAAATAACAAGAATTTGTGTTAAATGTTAACTTGAATTGAGTGTTTGTGTGTAAGTAATATATATTTAATAGCTTTAACTTTGTTTAAATTGTTCATCAAGCTCACAACAAAAAAAAAAAAGTTCAGAAGTTCATTCTCGTCGTATATTTGTACGCTCTTATCGTTGTTAACAAACTCAATAGCACAATATTTGCTGACAAAAGTATATACATTAAAGTATTAAACACAAGCATGCGTTCCAATGAGCCGCTCTAGCACAATGTTTTACACAATTGTATAATGATTTCTGTTATGGTATAGGGAATTATCATTACTATGTGTATACCCGATTGATAAATATGAACTTGTTACTTTAAGACTTATGAGGTTATAAGCTAAAGTTTATAGCTTATTTGAGTTTATAAGCTAAACATAATAAATTGATAAGCCTCAAATTGAGCTTATTAGCAAGATGTCACAAAAATGGTCACTTAATCATTTTATAGTGAAATGTAATGCATGTGTTTTTCGTATTCTTAAACAAATTATTCTGGCGAGCCTAAACGTTTTCCCGTGGGTATTTTTTCTTTTATCTATATATTTCTTTTCTTTTTATGTAGTTTTTAATTATTTTGCGGATTTGAGAAGCTGTTACAGGATTTAGGATTAAGGTGCAGTTCGGTCTAAACTGAAGTTTATAGACATTCGTTGCAAGCCCATTTTACTTTTGGGCTAACTAGTGCATTCCATTTTTAAAACATATAAAGTTCTATTACCTAATACCAGTAAGCCCAAATCATTACTAACCAACATTAATTTATTTCAATTGGATTTAGGTATAGTCTTTTTATACCGTTAAGCGATTCTAACAATTTTCTTTTAGCTTGCCATTCCAAAATTTTGAAAGAATACATATTGCTGTGTCAAGTTCTTCCATTTTAACATTGTTTAATGTCAAGGAAAGGTTTCAAATGATTTGGTAAGTTTATGTTTGTATGATAAATGTGTTCTCTTAACATTTTTCACTGGCAAACAAAAATCTTTTTATAGGCGAGTTACAAATTCGACCTAGTTTAGATTGCTTGGTCAGACCATCATACTTGTCCTGGTTGTTGTTTAAGATCAAGCATAAACCGTTCATTTAACCAATAGTGTAAGTCAGAATCTCGACAAAGTGTACCTTACAGTCTTAAACATTCATGTGTATATATTTTATGGCATCTATTTATAAAGGGAGGTGATTTGCACACTCCCATAAATGATTGGCACACTCTAATATTTGTGTCATGACATTTTTACCCTTAGATGTAACATGCAATGGTGAAAAAAGAGTAAAAGCCATCTAAGGGTAAAAGTGTCATGACACAAATAGTAGAGTGTGTCAATCATTTATGGAGTGTACTGATTCGCCTCAAACAGTCAACCTAGTTTACCAGGTGATGGTCAACCAAGTCAAACGTTTGAAGCAAATGCTTCCGTGGAATACAGTGTTTCCCCGGGTCGTAATGTCCCAACGATGTGTGCGATATTTTATTAAAAACGAATCTGTGATTAGTGAATGTGAACAGGAAAGGTATAAGTGTGTGTGTGTGTGTGATTACACTAAGGTTTTATAACTTAAATAAACTATTAGAATGATTACGTAAAACCTAGATATCTAAAACGTTTAAACGTACACCAAATTAAAATCAGACGCGACTGCGTACTGAGAAAAAGGTGAGTTTTAAGAAAAATAAACTACAGGGGTTAAAAATGATAATTCTATAAACTTAAACTTAAAAGAAAATTAAATTAAAAAGAAATTTATTTTTTAGATTATTTTATTATTTATTATTAATTATTTAATTAAAAACTTATTTAACTATTTAATTAAAACTAATTTATATCAAACTAAAAATTATAAATACTACAAATTAAACTAAAAACTTGTAAAAATAATTTATAAACTTAAATTAGAACTTGAAGAAAGTATAAAAAAAATAAAAATAAATATTTTTGTCTTTTTATGGATTTCTTATTAATTAAAAACTATTTATATTAATTATACTAATTAAACTATTTTAAATTACAAATAATACTAAATTAACTTAGAAAATTATGAAAAAATTTATAAAACTATTTTATGACTTATAAAAGCTAGGAAAAATATAAAAACTAGGTATTACCTTATAAAAATTAATTATGCTATTTATAACGTAATTATTGATTAATTACTAATAAAACTACTTTTAATTCTAATAAATACTAAATTACAAAATAAAAATCTGAGAAAATTATTAAAAATACTTTAACCTAAAAGGAAATTATTAAAAATATAAAAACACAACTTACTTAATAAAAATCTAAAAATGAAAATTAAAATTTAATTATATTAAATAGAAACTATCACTTATTTTTATATTGGTTTTTCTGGAATTTTATTTTTCAAAACTATATTATATCTAAAAATAGATAACTTTAATAAAAACAACTTTTTTATAAGCTAATAATAAGCACTGTGGGGGCTTATTACCTCCACAGTTGACCTTTCTTGACCAAACAAGTAAATAAGCTCAAACTGACTTGTGTGGGACCCACTATGGTAAAATCTAGTTCCAATAAGTTACTTAAACAAGTTTGAGCTAAATTTGGCCAGATAAGCCCTTGGAATAAGCTAATAAGCACATAATAAGCTTTTGGTAACTTGTATGAATTTGGAAACTGGGACAAACTTAAGGATCTAATTCAGGTGGTGTCCACAGTGATTCAGGTCAAACTATTGGTCAACCCTAAGAGTCTGGTAAGAGGGGGGGTTGGGAGAACCTATTTTTATGGTGTGAGACCCACTAAGGTGGTCACAAATCACCACCAAAGTGGTGGTGATGGGTGAAGTCTGCTGGTGCATGGCAAGGGTGTTCCCTGCAAGTGACTTTGGACCTTGCTGGGGCCCACAAGAAAATTACTAAAAATATAACAGCTATGGGAAAATGAAATTGAGGTGGTATACTACAAGTAGGAACAAGTTTCTAGTCCTAACTCATACTCCTAAATTCTAAACAAATCTGGGAGTTTTGGGAAAAAACTGAGATAAGCAATATTTGACTTTTAAGAAAAACTAATAGGTTGACTTTATTGAGTTTAGATCTTAATTTTATGATTGATTGTGATTAATTAAGCTATAACTAAACTAAAATAAGCTAACTTACTTACTTGTGATGAGAAATTAAGGTTTGTGGATCCAAAATCCTTGACAGTTAACTGTCAAGGGACTTTGAAGTGAATTTTGACTATTCCTAAGTTAACCTACCAATTTTAAACTTGCATTACTTTAAAATACCACTAAGTATATTATTCAAACTATTTTTAACTACTTTAACCAGTCCTAACACCAAGGACTGCCTTAATCCAAACACTCCCTTAACAAGGATTGTTTTGAGTTTCTGAAACAAATGGACAACTTAAGCTGTGGAACTGATACACTATAATCTAATATGGTATAAGAAGCTAAAATAAGCACAAAGATATAAGCCTAAACTACAAACACACAAATTCCTATATTAAACTAATTGAGACAGTTGATTGAGCAATTTTGTAGCATAAAGAATATTAATGAGCTGATATACAATATTAAGTTACATTACAACTTAAATACACTTAGTAAGTATAAATAGATAGAAATAAACAGATGTTGAGCAGATGAACAGTAGCAAACAAAATTTTGGAGTAAAGGCTTACAATGATTTCCAAGCACAAAACATGAAACCAAGATACTCAAATCCTTTCCCTACACTCCCCATGGAGTTCTACACCCTGGTACTCCAAATTTCATCACATTCCCAAGCTTCTTCTTCTTTCTTTTCTGGTTTTTTATTTTTTTACTATTTTCTTTTATTTTTGAGTTTTTTAAGTATTTAAGCTGAACTTATTTCAGAGCTTTAAGAAATTCAAGAAAACTTAAGAGTGAAATTAAATGAGCTTTAAGGAACAATTAAACAACACTTAACAGTTTAAGGTGAATTTGTCAAGTTCACAGAAAAATGCTAAATATGGATTCAAACAAGAAAACTTGGAATCAATAACAAAGATAGCTTAAATTACATGAGTTAAACTGAGTTCAAGTGATTTAAAATGAAAATTACAACTGAATTAGGAAATATATTACCTACGATTAAGCTACACTAAAAACTAAACTAATAATCCATCTCCTCTGCTTCATCTTCCATTTGTAGAGACTTATGAGTTTTGTGGGACCCACTGGACCAATTCCCACCACCAATTAGAGCCGTTGGATCTCTGTAACACATCTTACCCGTTTAAATATTTTTCGCGCCAAAAAAGTCTTTGGGTACTGTGGTTGCGTGGAGAGGGTATTAGGGAATTAAATGGACTTTGGGGTGTTGTGTAAGGTGGAGGGATAAGGTAGGAAGAGTGGGGAGCAAGTTGTGGACAGGTGGAGTAGTAGCAGGGTGAGGTGGAGAGGTAGGGGATGACTAGTAAGGGTGGATTTTGGTTTGGGTTGACCGGAGGGTTGACCACGTTTTAAATAAAACGGGGTGGGTTTGGTTTTTGTGTTGGGCTGGGGTTCACATGGGCCTAGGATTTAATAAAAGGGTGGGCTTGGGTTAGTTTAGTTTGGACTTGGTTTTGGTTTAGTATTATTAAGGGTCCGTTTGTTTTAGAAATTACACAAGGACCAATTTTGTAATTTGGTAAATATTGAGGGGCTGGTTTTGTAAATTTTTCCAAAGTTGATCAAGGAACCAAACTTGCCATATCTCAATAGTACAAGGTCCTATTTGTAATTTTTTTCATTTTAATATATTCAGGGACCTTTTCTGTCAATTCACCAAACTTCAGGGACCAATTATGCAATTTCTCCAAACTTCACACCAAAGACCATTCCTGCAAAAGATTATTAGTACAAGGACGAATATTGATTTTCTCAAAGTTTTAAACATCCCAGGGACCATTTATGTCAATTTCCAAAGTATAGGGACTAAACTTGTAATTTTGTGAAACTTTTCACCAAAGGACTAAATATGTAACTTTATGATTAAAAAGGACCTTTGGTGACTTTTTCATGTTTTTAGAATAACCAGGGACTAGTTTTGCCAATTTATGAAACTTGAGGGACTGAAACTGCCAATTATGCAAACTTTGTACGTTTTTCATCTGTTTTTGCATATTTTGCATTTGAAACATATAAAACACACTTCTAAGATATTTTATGTATTATGATGCATATTTGAGTGTTTTTGGATGTTTTGGCAGCTCAGATTAGTATAAAATGATGAGTATTTAGATACTCATCATGTACAAATCACCTCCCATTTATAAATTTGACGGGTCTACTGTGTTGTAAGTATGACAAAAATGAGAAAGACTAAGGACACGTAAACAAATGGCGAAGCAAATACACACACTATATATCTATATATTATGCATAGTTGTGACACGTACGTGCAAATTACATTGATGTTTTAAACCGACAGCGAACGAGGAAACATGGGGAGCGTTTACGAAACATAGACCAAAACGAATACCATGAACTACAAAACATTGCAAAATAACATGCTTGTGATTTGAGGTCTCGAAGACTAAAGCATAATAAATATTCACTACAAGAAAAGTGGCTTTTTAGTACCCCATAAGCGTCCTAAAATGGTACTTTTTAGGACCTTTCATTTAATAGGACCAAGGATGAAAGCGTTTCATGTAAGGCGGTTGTAATAGGTCCAAAGCGTCCTAAGCCTTATGAAACCAATTTTATGGTCGTATTATATGTCTATGAACAACACAAATAGTGTCCTAATAAAACCTTATTAGGACACTTTTACATTGTTTTAACATGTGATTACCTACTTTTAATCTTTTGAGACACATAAAAACGTCCTTAAAAGTATTGTTAGGACGCTTATGATGTAACATCATAGCTATTTTAGTAACCAAGAAAAGGGTCCTAATAACTCAAATAAGATTATGATACCAATTTTATGGTCGCATTTTACGTCTATAAACAACACAAATAACGTCCTAATAAAAACATAATAGGACACTTTTCGAATGTTATAACATGTGGTAACCTACTTTTAATCTTTTGATACACATACAAGCGTCCTTTAATGTTAATTCTTAGGACGGTTATCATATACCATTATAGTTACTTTAAAACCAAGAAAAGGGTCCTAATATCCCAAATACGATTATGAAACCAAATTTATGGTCGCATAATATGTATATGAACAACCAAATAACGTCCTAATAACAACATATTAGGACACTTTTACAATGTTGTAAAACGTTTTAATCCTTTGATACACATACAAGCGTACTTAAAAGATAATTGTTAGGATGCTTATCATATAACATTATAGCTAATTTAGGACCAAGAAAAGGGTTCTAATATCTCAAAGAAGATTATGAAACCAAATTTTTGGTCGTATAAAATGTCTATTAACAACCTAAATAACGTCCTAATAACAACATATTAGGACACTTTTACAATGTTATGTTAATTGTTAGGACGGTTAATAAGTTTAATAGGACAATTTCAAAGTCCTGACAAGTCATATGATAGGACGCTATTTTCACCATCCACACTGTATTATTACGATATGAATAAAACATCAACTAAATATTAAATGAATAAAACGAAATTGTATTTCAAATTACCAATTGTTATAACAAAAGCACTAAACATAAATAAGATAGACAGAATCTAACATAAAGTCTGTTAACATTAAACAATACATTAACGCAACAAGAAGCTTAGTCCGTGGTCATCATGCATCATTTCTCTCAATCCTCACGGAACACCTACAAATAAACACCCATGTATAAGCATTAAGGTCCATGTTAGTAAAATTATTGGTATCACAAGATTAACAAAGACATACCGAGATAAAGGGACAAGGCCATGCTATGGTTGCACCAACACAGTCTTCAATTGTGGAAAATAACCCATAGGGTCTCACCAAAATTTCATCTCTTTTTGTTGGTACTTGAACGTTTACCTCACACCATCCTCGTCCAATCTCTGTACCACCAACTATATCATTTGGGTTTAAGCTCCTCACCCTTCCTTTTGCTACAGTCTCGGTTGAGTTTAGAATGCTTTTAAGGACAACTTCATCCCCGACCTAGATTTCAGTTTTCAACAAACATTTATCAATTTATAGTCAACACACATGTATTAGGTTAAACAGATGTAATACTGCAGGTATGGAGGCTTGAATTTGGGTGGTCAACACTGATCAGTCAGTGTATGATGGGTGGAATTGGACAAACAAAAAGCTATCTGCAGACCTATCTAATAAGCTCAAAAGTTTGAAATAAGCCCTGAACTTTATAGATGAGCTTATTGGCTTTCAAAAGAACCAATAAGCTCACTGTGTGGCCCACTAATGAAGAAGCTAAGGCACATGGATAGTTGGTGTTTTGAGCTGATGCCCTGGTGCAGGGCAATGGTTAGCCCTGCAGGCCACTTTGAACTATCACCTAAGCCAGAGAAAAAATCATAAAAATAAGCTAACTGTGGGATTCAAAAGCTTAGATGGGGAATTTCAACATGTAAAAATATCAAGACTTGAATCTCAACACAAAATTCACAAAAATTCTCCCAAGATCTGAGTTTCTGACTAACATACCATTTTGACTTTTTGATTTTGAACTTAAACTTTGACTTTAATGAAACTTGTTTGATCCGTATGCACTAAGTATGATTATTTAAGCTATGATAACACTAATTTAAGATACATGAACAAGATTTAGACCAAGTGGGTGAGATTTGATCCTCACAGGTCCCAATAGTGGACTGTGAGAGTGAAGGTAATTTGATTTTGACTTTATGTAGTTCAAACATTGGTTTTATAGTTTTACTAGTTCTAATATCACCTAAGAGGTCAGAGTGTACAGATAAACAAGTGAAAAGGCAACTACCACAGTTGAAACAACATAGAACCAAACACCCCTTAATAACTGAGTTAACAAATTTAAAAGGCAAATGAGCAATGTAAATCATAATACTGATACATAAGCTTGTAGCCTAGGTTCATTAGCTATCAAAGATAAAATAAGCTATAACTAGTAGAAAGGAACATACCCATAAGCGTGGAGGTTCAGTGGTTACAACAGGAGAATGTTGTGATGTAAGAGGTGGAACAATGGAACTATCCGTCGACCCATTCTTCTCTGATAACTGGGCTCGTAACTTTTCATTTTCACTAGTAAGTTCTCCACATCTAGACTTCAATTCGTTGTTTTCTCTATGACATGCTGAACGACTTGGTATTACACCCCAAACAGCAGAAGCACGAACACCTAGACCATACATGCCTGCATCACCATTTCGATCTTTACCCATAACTGTAGAAAAAATATCATCTGGTCCAGGATTATCAATCGAACCCTCGGGAAGATTATCACTAAGTCGTTTCATTTCATCCTGCATTTTATATAAACATGAACAACATATATGAAAAGCATGTATTACGAAAAAAAAAAAGCATATTGTGTTTAACTTCTGCTATAAATACACTTTTGCAAACATAAAAGCATATTACTTACAATTGCATTTGCAGTGTCATCATTTTTGGTATTTCCATCTATGGCGAAGCATGCACTAAAAAGATCCAATCGAGTTGGATCTCGTCCCAAAGATGTCTGTATGAATAAAAAGAAAATGAATATTAAAAGTGGATATAGACAGGATACATTAACAATCTCACTTTATCCATACACTTACCTTTAACTCTTCCCTTTTGCGAGCATAACTTTTTTTTACCAGTTCTTTGGATCATCTTTTTTTTTTTGCCCGATTCGCCTTGTTTTTCTCACTTAAACTCTGCAGCAGGAAATTAAAATATCATAATGTGAAATTAATTAATGTTATTTAAAGTGGAAGAGAATTTCACACCTTAGTGTTTTCTTTATTCCAATACTTCACAAGCTTCTTCCATTGTTTTTTTTGCACTTGCTTTGGCCTAGATTTTATTTGTTGCTTAACTGACAAAGGCGGATCATGGTAGAGTTCCTTAACTCTTGCCCTCCAGTTCTTCACCTTCCGCCCAAATGATTGCAATATCCATTTTTCTCCAGCTTCCGGAATATCAAATTTTGTCTAAAAAAATGTAATAGCTCACATTAGAAAACAAATACTTTATTCATTAACATACAAATTTAACATTGTGTACCTTTAAGAGTTGAAGCAAAGCTTTTTTTTTTCGACGTCAACTTTATTCCATGGTTTATAAAGCGGACAATACTTTCCACTCCTTGAAAGGGTTCCCATGAAATGAGTCAGATGACTACTTTTGTCGTTAATAGGTTGTCCGTGTTCATTAACTAAAATAGGAATTCTATCCCCTTTTTCTTGGGCCCAAACTTTTGCCATACGTGTTGGTCCTCTCTTTCTTTTGCTTACAATCCGAACTACAAAAAGTGAACATGATTTACAATACATACGTATACATTTAAAATACTAAATAATTTGAAATGGAGGCAATATCTTAGCGTTGTTTTTTGTATTGTTTTAATTTAACTTTATTATATATTCTACTTATATGACACAATATATGATATATGATTTTTAAAACAATGCAATCAAGTAGACCATGTTAACCTGTTTCATTTCCAGCTTGTGTAACTACATGGTTTTCTTCATTTTCAGAATGCTCAGCTTGAATCTCTTCTCCGACTAGATCATCGCCGTCATTTGTTAAATCGTTCACATTCTCCAAATCATCCTCATTCTCTAAATCATCCATGTATTTATCTACATCATCTTCTGAAGTAGCTTGTTGTTCAATATCTTCATTCATATGTATGTCTTCGATATCATCATTTTCAACATCATAAAGGTCTTCATTGTTATCTATATATAAAAAAAAAAAAAAAAAAAAAAAAAAAAAAAAAAACAAGTAACCACCGAAAACAGTTAACTGAATATACACTTAATAGTAATTTAATATCATATATATAGTATTTGAAGTTTATATATAGTTACCATCAGATCTCAAGTCACGCTCCCCGTGGTCATGATCGTTGTCAATTGCAACTAAGTTTCTCTCAGTTGCAGTTAATCTCCCTCTCTTCACAGAAGTTGGTTGATCATTTCTTGTTTGGACTTGGTCGGGCTCCTGTACCCTACTACGTATTGCCCTCCCTGTATCAATCTGTTGTCCTTTTTGCGATTGAGATTGTGAAGATGTTAGCCCACTGGAGACATTCGGAGCACTCATTCGTTTTTGTGCTAAATTTTTATATCTAGTCATGGACTGTGGAGCAATGTATTTTCGATGCTGTTTCATGCAAGTAGAATTGTTAGAAAACAAACATAAAGAAAATTTAGTAGCCAAATTTATTATTCGTACCTTTTTATTTGTTTGTGTAGCCGCTTCTTCTGGGTTATCTTCCTCAGCATTAAGATGAAAGTCTGAACCAGACATATAATCTGCATCTTTCTCACCGGTATCCGTTGGTTTCTTTTTCTTTTTCTTTGTGTTGTCACTCTCTACTAGACTTGTCAAAGACCTAGCAAGATTTTTCACTCCCAAAGCTTGTAATCTCTGTTGGTTTTCTTGAATCCTTGTCCTTCTGGACATTTCATAATCATTCGTATTTCTCGTGGTGACTTGGCGTTGCATCATTTTATTTTCCATTACTGTTGCACAAAAGAAATAAAATTATTATGAGATTGCAAAGAACAATAATCATATGAGAACAACAAAACTGAAATCAAATCACCATCTGTTACATGTAACAGAATGAAATACATTATCTACAAACAAAAATATACGCAAATCCTTCAGTTACATGTCACAGAATGAAATACATTAGCTAGAAACTGATATCAAATGACTATCACTATCACTACCCAAATCCTTTTAACCATGGTTACACAGGTATACCAACATTCATTTTAAATAAACAGAGCAACTAAAATACAACTTGTACCATATCACAAATAAGCAGCACTTATGATCACATATGAGACTCATCACAAGAGGTCAACCAAACACATACCCGAACCCACCATTTCACACACTTAAGAATCATCACAAAGGTTAGAGAAACACTAACAATGTATAACAATAACAGTGTATAACAATTATAATACCAATAATAATAAGAATAACAATAATAATAATAATAATAATAATAATAATAATAATAATAATAATAATAATAATAATAATAATAATAATAATAATAATAATAATAATAATAATAATAGTAACAATAACAATAATAATAATAATAATAATAACAATAATAATAACAATAATAATAACAACAAGAATTACCTGTTGAGTCAGATCTTCAATCAAAAGTGAAAACCCACAATCCTTGTTTTGCTGCCCACATACAACCCTAAACCAAAATTGATTGTTTAACCGTCTGTGAAAAACGATTTCCATTAATAAAATCGAATCAAATACTTGATTTCCGAAAAGATATGCTTGATTTTCGCAGCGCCAAAAGTTATTTATGAGTCTGAATTTTTCCCCAAAAATTTTAAGCGGGTTTATGTGAACGTGGGTGTGTAAGTTTTCCCCAAATGTTTAGAACTTTAGATTATATGGAGTAATTAGATTTATAATTAATTAAGTAATAGTATATTTGTATTATATTATTGTATATATAATATATAGTATATGAAATGTATGTATATTATTGTATATATATTATATAAGTATTTTATTGTATGTGAAATTAAAAATGAGGTAGATTTGCCATTGGTTTTTCGGACTTCCCGGGTCAAACAACAATATGAATGTGTTGAAGTAATCAGTATCTGTTGTATCTTACTGCCCGAAATGGAGCGGCTCCAGATAGTTCATTTGTTTTACTCGGGCATTATTTAAAATGTTGCTATTTTCTTATAGACGGGATTTATCATAAGTGGTCTACGTTTGTTAAAGCGTATCCGCATACAGTTGACCCGAAAGATAAAGTGAGAAGTAGGACACCACACTAGAGTCATATATGCCATTGGTGCAGCAATGACACGGACATGGAACCCTATGAATAATGAAATGACTCGGGTTGGAAACTGGGAGTCAGATATCATATCATAATCAGAGTGTCATATCAAAAGGTTCATAACCAATATGTTCATATCCAATGTTGCAAAAATTGCGAATCAGTAGTCGGGCAGTCGACCACCTTGTAGCTTGTAATCGGTCTGCGCGGGATGAATCGGTGATAGGGTATAATTTGATGTATAATTAAATTAATTAATACTACCTAGTATACAGTATATGAAAAGTATTGTATTATTGTATATATATAATATATAGGTATAGGTATTTTATTGTATTTGAAACTAAAAAACAACTAGAGTATTACCCGGTCGTTGCTCGGGTTATCAACTAAAGGCCCGTTTGGTTGGTGGGGTGTTGCTTTGGATTCGGGATTGATTTGGTAAAAACATAAAGTTTATGAAATAATAACTTTGAATAAGCTAATATGAATAACTCTCAACGGATGCGGTCATTCATTTATATTGTCAAGAGTTTTTACGTAAGCCGACTTCCCATGACGTCACATTCCGGGGATGGTTTGTAGCCTATATTCTACACATTGCGAGGCCAATATAAGTGAGGTGATCATAAAGTGCCGACTATTATGATTGAATGTATTGCTTTGCATGAAGTCATATACAGGACAATAATCCACCACGAGCCCAGAAACATAACATATCATATCATATAACAGATAATCGGATGCATCCATACTCCCCTGCAGATAACATGGTGGCCAAACATATACTTGAGCTCATAACATGTAACATATAAGGGATGGTGTGGAACGTCACTCAAACACACTAGAGTCATATATGCCATTGGTGCATCAATGACCCGGACATGGAACCCCCAGGACTAGTGAAATGGCTCGTGTATCAAACTGATAGTCAGATATCATATTTTAATCAGAGTGTCATATCAAAATGTTCATATCCAAAATGTTCATAACAAATGGGTCATATCAAATGGTTCAGAAAAGCTTATCAAAGGTTCATAATAAAAGTTTCATAGCAAAGATTCGTCATTAAGGTTCATAGTAAAAAGAATCATATGAAGATTCGTCATTAAGGTTAATCAAGGTCGACAACAGGGCAATATCACCGGTTCATATGACCCAAGTGTACTATCGGGTTTTCGGTTATTTTGGTTTCATTCAATTTGAAAATAATAATCATGAATATTTTAAAAATAATATTCAAATTATAACCATTTATAAAGATGGGCGTGATCTTTTTGAAATTCACGGGTTGAAAAGGTTAAACGGGTTAAGGGTTGACACAGTAAACCCTTTTTTTTATACAAAAGTTGCCACATTAAGAAAAAAAGCTTAAACGTGTTGTCAGGTCGAACCAATTAATTTATTCATAACCCGAACCTACCCTGATTAATAAATGGGTTAAACGGGTCGACCCAAACCCGACCCGAAATATATTTATACTCAACACCGACTTACTAGTTCCTCTCTTTTTACAAATGCTTCAAACTGAAACTGAATTGGTTAAACTTTGAGTCATCCCAATTAAAATAATAATCATCTATATTATGGGAACACGTAATTTTTTATCGACCTTTGATCTTCTGCAATCTCTTCAGTACTCATCATTACGCGGTTTGATTATTTCTTCTGTCATTAATAGTCTTAATTTTTTCAGTTCATGCATCTACCCTTTATATATATGCTTGGTTTTATTATTATTTTTTCAGTTCATCCATATATTTTTTCCGATCATAACTTTTTCACTTCTAACCCTAATTGAAAATGTCTGAAACGCCGTTCTTGGATGAACTGAAACAACTTTCTGGGTCCGAAAAGATTCATGAGTGTTTTATTTTTCTGAATATTCAGGAGATACCAACCAATGAGGTCAACATGAGGAATGTGGCGGCCGTCAGAGACGACATGAGAATGCAAGTTGATAAGAGGACAGAAAGAACGATGGAGGTGTCTCGGTTGTATACTGATGAAGAAATGGCAACAGAGGATGTTTATGATTCTATGCATGAAGTCCAGCTAATTGAGAGGCGTTTGGTTGAATCCCTTGCTAGTGTGGTTGCTGACTTTCAGAGGTTGATCACCTTGAAGAAGGAGACCATTGAGATTCTGGAGAAGTATGAGCATGAATGAAGGTAGTGGTTGGGTTATTTTGTGGTTTTTGTGTCTGATGGTGGCATGTTGTTGGGTTATTTTGATGAAAAGTTGTTATGTATTTATGTTGATGGTGATGGTTTGTGAACAATGTTTTATGAACAATGGTTTCTGGGTACTTATGATATTTTAATAGTATGTGGATATTTATGTTTAATGGCCGTTTGTTTTGTTATGTGCTTTGGTTATAATCTGTATGTGCTTGTTAGTTGTTATTGTTAAATGTTGGTTGCTTTTGTTTATATGTGTTTAATTTAGTCTAGTTGAAGGTTATGTATCATTATTATGATTTAGATTGATCATTTGCCTTTTAAACTTGTTAATTCAGTGGAGTATTAAAGAATCTGTGTTTTAAAGTAGTGTTTGGTTAGGTCTGTGTAGTGAGTATTAGATGAACTCAGTGACTAAGGCCTGTTCATACAACTTTCTTAACTGTTAATAAGTCAGAAACAAACAAGGTTTTAGTGGATAGAACCTTTAAAGTAAAAAATCACCAAGATATTGGCCTAAAATATGTCTGTGTGGAAATTAGTGTGGCATAAGCTTTAAATCATCTCACAAGTAGTTGTTATAGCATAAATTAGTCTTAATATAGCTTAAGTCACATTAATCAATCAGTAAATTCGGATCAAATCTCACAAAAGTCAACCTAAGTTAATAATTTCAAAAAGTCAAAAACATTGTTGTTGCGGAAATCCAAAAATAGGGAGATTTATTTAGATTTTTGTATTTGGATTGGTAACCTGAGCTTTTCACAAATCATAGTCCCTCAGCTCATCTTTAAAATTCTGTGTCCAGCTTATTTTTAGGATTTTTATTGTAGCTTGTGCAAGTGCTTCTTTAAGCTTGCAGGGCAAGTACTTGTCCTGTGCACAGGAAATTGACCATTTTCAATAGACCATAGATTGTTCAATAGTCGGCCCCATAGTGTGATTATTGGCTTTTTGGAAAGCCAATCAGCTGATCTTTGTAGTTCATAGCTTATTTTGCACTTTCTAGCTTATCTAATAGGGCTGCAAGTAGCTTTTAGTTTGTCCCATTTGACTGTGTACACTAGGTGGTCAGTTTTTTCATTGGTTTTAAGCCAAATTTCATAAGCTGTTATCTGGCTTATCTGTGAACCCCAGTACACAACCTTGGGCTTTTTAGGGAGCTTACAAGTTCAGCTTGTTGGATTAGTGCTTATTTTGGACTCTAGCCATTTTGCACTTAGCTTATTTGACTCATACTTGTGACATGTCTCAAAACATACACTGAGTGACTTAGAGTTTGCCGACAGGTTCCAAGCACCACCCAGTGATTATTTGTGTCCTTTGCCTTGTTTGAAGTTGTTTATCATATGTTTTTGCTCATTTGCTCATTTCATAGCTTTTTCAAAAGTGCATAAGTCCTAATAAGCTATTAAGTCAACTGTTAAGCACAAGGGTGTGCACATAGCTTATTAATAAGTTATTTCAAAAGGGTGTGCACATAGCTTATTAATAAGTTATTCTGGTCTAGATCTTATTCCGTTAGATTATCTGGTAGGTTTTAGGTTAAGGTAGGTACAACTCATGTACTTACAGCTTATTTAGCTTATTGTAGATTATTTGTATCTTAATGCCTTTCATAAATCCATTTTGGCTTAACAAAAGCATCTGTAAAGCTAAAAAGCTCATAGAGAGCTTATTTTTGATGTTTGAAAAAACTGTTTTAACAAAAGTTACTTATAATTAGTAATAAAAAAGTTTTGTAAAAAGAAAATCAAAGAAATTAAAATAAATGGAAAAATTGCAAAAAGTGGGGTTCGAACCTGGGACCTCAAGCATACATGCACAATACCACAACCCCCTTCCAATTGCTCTGGGGCACCAGTTCCGTTTGTTATTGCATAATCTATATACTTAATATAGTCCTTGTTCCTTTTAGCTTATTTTTGCAATTTAGCTTATTTAAATGCTTATCCGTACCATTTTCCCCCTCCTCATATTTTTCCTTGGTTCCTTGTAACTTGTAGCATTCCTAGTAATTTTCCCATAATTTTTACTCTTCAATAGGTAATTTTTAGAGTTAATTTTAATTAAATTAGTTTAAATTAAAAAGCAAAAAATATATTAGTTTTACTGTTTAATTTTTATGCCAGATAATTTTTTATAATTTTTTTACCTTTTATAAGTTTTCAAGCTTATGTAAAAATTACTTTTGCAATTTTGACTTTTAATTTCTAATTTTTATATTTAAATTAGTTTATCTAGCTTTGACATAATAATTAGGCAATTCATTAAGAAATACCTTAAAAATAAATTGTAAAAGTATTTCTAATTTTAATATCCAAATCCACATCATTCCACCATCCAAAATTGCCAACAGGAGTCACCATCATCATCAAGACCAGGTAATACCTCATAATTGAAACCCTAATCGTTTTTGCTAAATTTTTATGAAACAACATATGTGGTTAATTGAATTAGGATCCCTTTCTTTTTGTTGAAATTATATGTGGTTTTCTGTGGTTAATTGAATTAGGTTTAAGATGGATACAAGTTGGATGTCTTTACCTAGATTTACCATTGAATATAAAAAAGGTCTTGACGACTTTCTTGATCATATATTCTATAATGAGGGTAAAAATGGACAGATTTCATGTCCATGTATTGATTGTGGTAATCAGATATGGGTAAATCGGACGGAGGCTACAACACATCTGGTATGTGTAGGGTTTATGAAAGGTTATACAATTCCACCTTTCAGTTCCAAATCAAGTGATGCTCCAATGTTGGATGCTGAAGATGACATGCAAGGGTTGCTGAATGATGCCTTCCATCGGTTTGGTGATGACACACTAACCGATGACATGGGAACACAAACTGAAAATATGAGTACGCCAAACCTAAAGGCGAAAAAATTTTATAAAGTGCTGGGAGAGGCAAAGAAACCACTATATCCTGGGTGTAAGTTATCAGTTCTTTCTTTTATCATTAGACTATTTCATGGTAAGTGTGTTGGGAAATGTAGTGATAATGGTTTCAGCAAGATGCTAGATACAATGAGGGAAGCCTTCCCCGATGCTTCTATACCAAACTCATTGTATGAACTAAGGAAGATAATTCGAGAGTTGGGACTTAGTTATGATAAAATTGATGCATGTCCTAATGATTGTATGCTGTACTGGAAAGAAAACATTAATAAAACAGAATGTGATATATGCCATACGTCAAGGTATAAAGCAAGTGAAGATGATTGTGTAGATGAGTCCACCACGAGTGATACACGTAAGAAGATTGGAGCAAAGGTGTTGCGTCATTTTCCGCTCATACCACGATTGCAAATGTTATTTATGTCATCTAAAACAGCCGCCTCCATGAGATGGCATGAAGAGAGTCGCACGAAAGATGGTTACTTGAGACATCCTGCAGATTCCCCGGCATGGAAAGCATTTGATTTTAAATATGATAAGTTTGCCAAAGAATCTCGTAATGTCAGGCTTGGTTTAGCGAGTGATGGGTTTAACCCTTTTGGAACAATGAGTGTTTCTCATAGTACATGGCCTGTTGTTTTGACGCCATATAATCTACCTCCTTGGATGTGCATGCAGAAACCTTATTTCTTTCTAACGTTACTTATACCTGGCCCATCTGCTCCTGGGAATAATATAGATGTCTATATGCAACCGTTAGTTGCTGAGCTACAGGAGTTGTGGGATCGTAAAGGAGTAGACACTTATGATGCATCAACAAAAAGTAACTTTCGGATGCGTGCTTGTTTGTTATGGATGATCAGTGACTTTCCTGCTTATGCAAATTTATCTGGATGGAGCACCAAAGGTAAACTTGCATGTCCTAACTGCCATAAACATACAAAATCAACACGCCTGACTCATGGCAAAAAACAATGTTTTATGGGACATCGTCGATATTTGCCTACTGAACATGCTTTTAGAAGAGATACAGACTCTTTTGATGGCACAGAAGAACTAGACAGGCAACCCCGTGGCTTAAGAGGACAAGAAGTACTTGATGAGTTAGATGGTTTTGAAGTTAAATTTGGAAAACTTGTGAAGAGCAACCCAAATTTACCTTTTAATTGGAAGAAGAAAAGTATTTTTTTTGAGTTACCGTACTGGAAAGATAACTTGCTACGCCATAATCTAGATGTAATGCATATTGAGAAGAATGTTTGTGACAGTGTCCTTGGAACGCTAATGAATCTAGATGGGAAGACCAAGGATCATATAAAAGCACGTCTAGATTTACAAGAAATGGGCATTAGACCTGAACTTCATCCTATAGTTCAAGATAACAACAAAGTTTACTTGCCACCTGCTTGTTTCTCAATGGATAAAAAAGAGAAAGATATTTTTTGTCGTGTGCTTAAGAAGGTGAAAGTTCCAGATGGTTATGCAGCTAATATCTCAAGATGCGTAGAGTTAAAACCTCCAAAACTGTTTGGACTTAAAAGTCATGATTGCCATATTTTGATGTAGCAGTTGCTTCCCATTGCCTTGCGAAATGTGTTGCCTAAGCACGTGCGCTATACTATGATGAAGCTATGTCGTTACTATAAACAATTATGCGCAAAGGTTCTTAATCCAAATGATTTGGTTCAAATGGAAACCGAGATTGGAAAAATACTTTGTGATTTAGAAAGGATTTTTCCGCCATCATTCTTTGATGTCATGGTTCATCTTGCTTCAGAGGCCAGATTAGGAGGGACAGTACATTACCGTTGGATGTATCCAATCGAGAGGTGCACATTACTATTTTAGTAAATACCTTTATTAACAAATATTATTGAATCTAAAATTATTGGTTTTGATATCTCAGGTATTTAGCTACATTAAAATCTTACGTGCGAAACAGGAATAACCCGGAGGGTTCCATTGCAGAAGGATATCTAGCTGAAGAGTGTGTGTCGTTCTGTTCATTGTACTTATCCAGTGATGTTGAGACCGTACATAATAAGACAAGTCGAAATAATGATGACGATGGTTATGAGGATGTTTTACCTATCTTTTCTATGGCGGGTCGACCGATTGGTGCTACTAAGGTAGAAATGATGGAACTTGACATTTTGGCTAAAGCACATTCATATGTGTTGTTCAATTGTAGTGAAGTTGATGAATTTCGAACGTAAGTAATTATATTAGTTGTGAGTTTCATAAATTATATTATACAATGAATAGTTGTCGTTGTTATCTTCATTATCATCTGTTAACACTGCAGTGAACATCTGGCGTTGGTTCATCATCAAAATCGGAGAAAACGTAAGCGTGACATTCAACGTTTACATAGTGAGACTTTTGAGTCGTGGTTTCAAGATCATGTAAGGCATATACACAGGTTTATTACTTTTGCAAAATAATTATAATGACATAGCATTTTCGACCTACTAATAACAAAACAATTAACTCATCTTGCCTTATTTCAGGTTGAGGAGCTACATGCTAGAGGGGATCACAGAATCACAGAAAGTCTAAGGTGCTTGGCAAGTGGTCCATCTGAGTATGTGAAAAAATATAAGGGATTTATCATAAATGGTTTCCGATTTCACACAAAATATGTAGAACATAATAGGAAAACACAGAATAGTGGGGTTAATCTTCAGGCCATGACAAACAGTTACTCGAGTGCTACAGATAACAATCCTATCGCGGGAGATGTAACTTACTACGGGGTTTTGAATGATATAATTGAGTTGGAGTATGGTATTGACAAGAGAGTAGTTTTGTTCGATTGTGATTGGATTTCGAATGGTTCAAGGAAAAAAGAAGATGACAACGGGTTTACTCTATTGAATTTTGAAGGATTGAAGGCTCATAACGAGCCTTTTATACTAGCTTCTCAAGCACATCAAGTATTTTACGTTGCAGATGGTGTTGACAAAGGATGGCAAGTTGTGATCAAGACAGCGCCCAGACATGTTTATGACATGGATGAACAAACAAGTCTTGATGACGTCGAAACACATTTGCAGGGTGACTCATTTATGTGTCCTCAATATGACGAAACAATGGATATTGAATTGGTTAGAGGTGGTTTCGATGGAACCGTTGTGGACAACAATGACTTAGTTATTGCCGATGAAGAAGATCCAGTTGAAGAAGCTTAATGATTTCAATTAGCTAAATAGTAATAGTCCCTGTTTTTATGTAAAATTAGTTGTTAAGAATCAATTACAATCCTCATTACTGTTTGTATTACTCTTTCTTATACATTTCTTATTTAAATTTAGGTAATTTTAACTTTTTAGCTTCTTGTTATTTATATTTTCACTTTGAGATCTCAAAACAACCCTGCTTAAGGGGTGTTTGGATCAAATAGGTCAAACGGGTCAATATGGCTTATCACTGTTTGGCTCAAATGCCCATATTAAGAGCTTAATTTCTGCTTATTCACTGTTGTTTCTCTTCTGTTTTTTGTTTCCTTTAGTAGCTTGTACTACTGACTAGAGAATTCTGAGCTTAATTGGGATTCTAGATCTTATCTTGTTGCTTTAATTTGGTCTGCTAATCACCACATTATGACTGAGATGCCCTGCACTCAGTCATTTTTGTTTTTGAATCAAGCCTAGTTTATTTTGTGACTGCAATTCTGGATTAGTATATTACAGCAATAATGCACCAAATTAACCATTATCATTGATAGATAAGGACACTACAAAGACAGCTAACCCATACATAACTTCCAAAAGATTGATACATATAACAATACAAAGATAGATAACACATTATCCTCATGGTTTTTTGACTCCAAATGTCTTCTTTTTTATTGCATCCCAAGTAACATTGTTAGCAAGACCTAACACTTGTATCCTTTTACCAGGAACTTGTTCAACTTGTTCAACATTTTTGCCGTTTGACTTCTTGCCTTTTGACTTTTTGGCTTCTGACTTTGTTAATCCTTTGAATTTCCAATTAGGTGGAAAGTAACCAGCCCAAGATGAATTTGAGCTTAACTCATCTTCACAGCTTGACATAGGTGATGATTTTGAGCTTCAAATGCTTATCACTTCTGCAACAAAATAATACTCATTTAGATCTTGAAATGCTAGGAACAAGGCATTCTAGTCTATATTCTAATACAAGCAGTAGTAACAGAGTATGACTATCATAACATGCTATTAACTACTCACTCTCTGCAACTTCAATTCCCATTTACCTTCAACTTTTTTGATAACAACTGTAAATGCATCCATTACTATCTCAGCAAACATCAACAACTGTAAATGCATCCACACATATATCCCATAACAAGCATTTCATTAAACAAAAGTTCATTACATCAAACCTACATAACAAGCATTTCATTACACAATTTGTGACAACATAACTGCAATAACCAAACACAAAACAACAACTATTTTCTTAAAAAAAACAACACTAGACTTGCTTTCTTTCAACTCCAATTGCAGCAGAAACATTTCCTTCTCCATAGTTGATTTTTGAAACTCAATCTCCCTTTCCAAATCTCTTATTTTTCCATACTTGTCTTCTTTCAAACGTTTTTCCTTTTGAATCAAATTAAAAACCTCTTGTTTGTAATAGTCATTAGGCAACTCAGGATCTAGCCAGTAAAATGTCTTACATTTTGAACCCTATATGGTACAAACAACAAAGATCACTAATATCAACGCATCCAAGAAAACGCATTATAATACTCAACGCATCCAAGAAAACTTACATTATAATACTCAACGCATCCAAGAAAACGCCTTAAAGGGAAATCAATTGTCCGCAAAGTCTGCCTAATTACTGGTTGATCATGTTCACAATGTGTTGGTGGTGGTGGCCGATTAGTTCTATTTGAGGAGGAAGACATTGTATGGTTGTATTTATTTAGGGTTTATAATTGGGGAAAAATAATGGGGGAAGTATTATTATAATAAGGATGTAGTGGAAACTAATGTTTAAATAAAACTTTTGTGAATAAGCGTTTCATAAAACTGATCTTCTACGACTCAAATATCTAGTGTCCTATTATGGTGTATCAAGTTTTGATACCAAGTATCAAAGTGTCATACTAACTAATGTTTAAAAAAAACTTTTGTAAAAAAGCGTTCTTAAAAACTGATGTTTTATGACTCAAATAAAGAAGTGTTCTATTATGGTGTAGGATAATAAAACCACAACAAATAAGCGTACTATAAATGTTAATGTTAAAAGACACAGGTGTCAAGGGTCCTGTTAATTTTTGTTCAAATAAAACTTTTGCAATTAAGCGTTCTATAAAACTGAATAAGCGTTATAAAAAGCGGATGTTTTACGACTCTAAAAATATGTGCCATATTGTGGTGTATCATAAACAAACCATTATGAATAACCGTTCTATAAAGGTTAACGTTATAAGACGCTTGCGAATAAGCGTTTTAAATAATTAATGTTTTATGACTTATATATCAACTGTCCTATTATGGTGTATTGTAATAAAACCATAATTAATATGCATCCTTTAAGGGTCCTACTAAGTTTTGTTATAATAAAACTTTTTCAAATAATCGTTTTAAAAAAATGATGTTATAAAACCATTGTACATAAGCGTCCTATAAAGGTTAACGTTATAATACCCACGTGTCAAAGGTCCTATTAAATTTTGGTATAATAAAACTTTTTGTGAATAAGCGTTTTAACTAACTGATGTCTTACGACTCGAAACTCAAGTGTCCTATTATGGTTTATTATAATACAACCATAATGAATAAACGTCTTATAAAGGTAATTTATTAGGATCCATATTTTAAGTGTCCTATTAAGTTATATGATAATAGGACCCCAAATCATCGACCATCCTATTATATACCTTTTTAGGACATCGCCTAAGTAGCAAATATTTAATAAGGACCCTAAACGCTCATATGTCCTATTAAACAGTTTTTTAGGACTCCATTATCATACCGTCCCACACAAAGGGTCCTAAAAAGCCACTTTTGTTGTAGTGATTGTAATTTATATATATGAACATGTATAAAAAAAGGTAGTTGACATCAGATACGTAAGACTCGAACATTGTACCTCCATCTTAGAAGAAATCATACTTACGAATCCAACTACAAATACCACGTTCACTTCTTTCAACTTTTAATCATTTAAACAGAGGCTTGCTTTCCAGTGATAGACTTTAAAAAGACAATATTTCACCGTTCGTCCCTAAACTATACACTTTTCGCGCGTTTGGTCCCTAAATTTTTTTGGCGTTTTCGTCCCTAAACTCTTCAAAAACCACGCGGTTGGTCCCTAAACTTTTTTTTGACTGACGGACGTTATCTCTACCTGTTAAGTGACTTATGAAGTTACTAAAATGCCCCTTCTTTTTTTCTTAATTTACAAACACCTATATCTTAATGTACATTCACGATTAAACACACACATATCTATCGATCAATCGTACCAAAAAGATCAAATTCACTGCAAATCGAAATCCTATATCATTAAGCCAGTGACATACTATAGCAGCTGAGTTTCTCTCCCAACAAAACACCTCACTCGCCGCAGAAAACAACGCCGAGAAACGACGGCGGAAGAGGTGGCGTTTGTGAGGGAGGATTGTTATTAGAAACGACGGTGGAAAAGGAGCTAATAAGAATGACCCGCGAAGGCTCACGGCTAAAGGGTCGAAAAAGAAAGCGAAATTTGCCAATGCGGAGGAGCGTATCAAATATAAGCTCAAAAAGGTTGAATTTTTAACTTTCTTTTTCATCCCATTGTGTAGAAATGTCATTATAACTGATGATTAGCTTATTGCGGATTTGCGGTTCGATAATTAGGTCTTGAGTGTTCGGTTAGAAGCAAATCTGTAGTTTTGAATAAGCTATTTGGAAGTTGCTTAAGCATGATAGAAAGTATAACGTGTGGAACCCAATACAACAACCCTCTTGGTCGTAATTTCATTCTGTTGATCAAAAAACGTAAAATTTATGAGTCTTATATGCAAGATGGACATCTATTATAAGCTAATAGAAAGTATAATATACTTATTTAGAGCATTAGCATAAAGTCTCAAATGACATGTACCAGGCTGCCTGATTGAATACCTTGAAGATCTTGTTTTGTTTTATTTTTGAAACACTTAAAATTGTTTCTATCATCTTATGTCTAAACCTGCTGCATTGCTACTGCTGGTGTTATACATATCAACATATAGTTTAATTGCTACTATTTAGTTTATCTCACTGCTCAGTTTCTGCACATATTCTACACATATCACATAGCACTGCATTAATTCATGTTGTTTATGTTTGATCGTTTGAGTTTTTGGCTGGTTTAGTTTAGCTGTTGTTTTCCAAGTTTATTATGGAATTCAAGATAGAAACTGAGTTCATAATTGGAAAGGTTAATTGCTCAATAGGAAGACGAAAGGTTATGTTTAGCAAGGCTCACTACTACAAATACGGGATTTCGTCACACATGCTTTTTTTGAACGGCCACATAGTCAGATATTTATGTGACTAAATGTATTAGAATAAAATAAACAGCCATACTTGATCTGACTTGTGTGACCATTTCGGATTTTCATTGTCACACATTTGAATATTTATGTGACTAGAGGTAACTACTATTTTTTTTTTTTTGATTATTTTGTCACTTATAATTTGGGACGTGTGCCGGATATAAATAAGTTTGAAACATTAGTCACACACACACACTATATATATATATATATATATATATATATATATATATATATATATATATATATATATATATATATATATATATATATATATATATATATGACAAATATGTGTCACACAATTGAACAGTGTGACCAAAATCCATATATGGTCACATGAAGTAATTGTGTATGTGGCTAAATCATAAAGTCAAATTTGTCACGCATTATTTAAAAGTGACTGTTGAATTTTCCCCAAAAATTAAATTGCCCTCTCAACTTTTTCACCAGCCCCGCCTAAATTTTTCCCCAAAAATCAAATTGCCCCTCCACCCATCTTTATCTTTTTTTCTCAAATCACATCATCTTCAAAATATGTTCTCCCCAAAATTTTTGAGATTCCTTAGCGGGAGATACTTTTCACTTTTCCCTCTTTTGAGTTTCAGTTGAACAAAAACCCTAACATAAAGAACATCAGCCGTTCTCTTATCATTCTTCTAATAAAAAACACACCATCAATCTCCAATATTCTGTCATGGTTTCTTGCTTTGAATAATAATTATCATCATTATTATTAATCAAATGGCTTCAAACCAGGAGACCATCAACAACAACAGCTGTGTTGGTGCTGGTGGTGTTCGAGTTACCCGGTTAGCGAAAAAGAGAGCAATGGAACAAATTGGGTCTCAACCGACACCAACACATCCTTTTATATATCTCTTTCTTCCCATTCTTATCAAAGAACACATAAAAATAAAACAATATCTTCTTCCATCTCTCTCCCAAGCTGCTACGCCACCGCCATCACCAACATCAACGCCACAAGGGCGTGGGTGCTTGTTTGGTCTCTGGTTTACAAAAATCTGCAAAAGGTTGGCTTGGTTTTGGGTTTAATTTGGTTCAAGATAACCACTGCCGCCACCACCTCTTCCACTCTTGTTTTGGGTATTAACACAACCTTGTTTCATCTCTTTTTCATTTTTATTCTTGTATCCGAATATTGAATCAAATCGTTATCAAAGTTTTCGTGGAATTAAAACTTTAATAAAGGTGTTTAATAATCAGATTCGTGTGGTGTCGATCAATAAAGTGGAGTTTGGGATTGTTATTTTGGTCATGTTTGTGTTTCGGTATAGGATAAATCCACATAGAGTTGTGGTTGTTTCAGTTTAGTCACAGGTCAGGTCGGATAAACCCGACTAAGTTACAGTTTAAAACTTAAAACCCACGTCGGTCTTGGGTTTAAGATTTGAGCTTGCTTACCTTAATTAAGTTAGGACATATTTAGAATTCTATTAAGCCTTTAAGCTTATTTGAGTTTTGTTTAGATTTGGTGTGAAAAGGCAACGAAGGAGTGTTTGTTGCAGCTTATATTTCCAGCCTAGGTGTTATGGAATTATTAGTTTAGCGTATTTTAAAGACTTGGCTTATTTAGATTTATGAATAAGCTCTTTAGGGTATTTTTTATCTTCTGTAACAGCCCACCCAAAAAGGGTGTTTGCTTGCTGCAAAGCAGCCCCGACAAGGGTGCGTTTGTCTAATTAGTTCAGCCCCTAAAGGGTGCATTTCGTATGCTTATTTTTCTGCACAACAGTGGTCATTTGTTTGCTGCAATACAGCCCCAAAAAGGGTATGCTTGTTGCTGATTTTCTGCACTCAATGAGGAGTGTTTGTTGCTGCAATACAGCCCCAAAAAGGGTGCATTTGTCTACTAATTTTCAGCACAAAGGGTGCGCTTAGATATGCTTATTACAGCCCCTAAAAGGCGTGTTTTGTTGCTTATTTTCTGGACAAAAGGGTGCGGTTTTACAGCCCCTAAGGTGTACGTTTCGCTTGCCTATTTTCTACACAAAGGGTGCGTCTGGTTTGATTCGCAGCCAACAAAAGAACTCGCGATGGGTGTTCTTTTCTAGCTTGTTTTTCCAGTTTATTGTAAAGCTTATATGAGTACTAGTTTTAATTTCAGTTTGTGTTGAGAACTGTTAAGTCGAACCGGAATGGGTCTCGACTTAGGTATGTTTCGCTTACTTTTGGTTAGTCATGGCTTAATGTCTATTTATTACCTTATGAAATGAAATGAAGAGACCCTTTGAATGTTGAGAAGCTCCTTGATACACGAATCAATATGATGAGGAGAAAAATGAACCGTTTTTAGGGGGTCATTTAAGCCCGGAATTGAATTTATTTGATCAAATATTACCCTAAATCGTTCATTTTGTGATTTTAGGTACTTTGGGAGTGAATTCTGGAAAAGGAAGCATTTTGGACGTTTTTGGAGCATAAAAGTAAAGAAAACGACAAAGACTTAATTTTCCATGCTGGGAACAGTACCTGACGGCGTCAAGAAGGAAAATATGACGGCGTCAAGAGCAAAATGCATGACGATCCAGAGAAAACGTGACGGCGTCAGAAGTAGGGCGTCAAGAGTTATTTTGGTGACGGCCTGGAGCAGGATTACACATGACGGTGTCAGACCCAGATCTAGGCAGTCCGAGAACTTTATTGGCTGCAAGATGACGGCGTCAGAAATTTACTCTTGACGCCGTCACCTCACAAAATCTATATATACTTTTCTATTTTTCATTCATTAAGGGGGGAACTTGTGTGGAGAATACTAGGGCCGAACCTAATAAACCCTAGGTCGTTTGTAACAGTATTTTCAAGGGTTTTCACCCCTTGAAACCTTTCATATTCAATTAAGATAAGTCTTCTTTCAATTCATTCAATATGTCTATGTGTTGTTTGAATATATCTTATGCTTGTCTTGATTATAACATGCTAGGCTAGATCTTTCATGTGTTTGCTTAGATGTAATGAAACCTAGATGTTAATTATAGGTTGATTGCTTGTTTATAGTTGTAATGGATGAATGATTTCAATGTTAGGCTTAAGAAAACTGGCAGATCTCCATTGTGTAACTCGCTTGAACATCTTAAGAAACATGAACCGATGTGTACTAGGTTTTTATGATTGTATTTAATGCATGCGCGAATTCTAGTGATCCCATGTTAGGAGCTTCTTAGCCGGCTCGACATAGGAGTGAATCAGGAGCTTATAGGATTGGGGAAGTAAGTACGTCACCCCATGAATGGTATTAAGGAATACGATCTGTCATCCACGCAACTGTAACAAGTAATTAACCTGTAAAAGATATCTAGGGGGTAGTGAAATCTAAGTAAACACAATTCTCCCATATATTGCTCACACCACTAGTTAATTTAGTTTATTTTCATTTTTGCTATTTTATTTTGATTGCATCTTAGTAATTGGGTTAGTTGACTAGCAACTAATTCCGCCCACTCTTCCAACAACCGAGATTTTTATTTGCTTTTATAAAACATAAAAAAATACAAAAAGAATCATCCCTCACCTCTAGACCTAGTTTTTAGATTTTCTAATCCTAGGGACACTATTCCTAAGTTGAACGATCAATCCCCCGGTACTTGTCACTATACTATACTACAACGATCAGGTACACTGCCTGGTGGGGGTTGTAAGCTTCTCGAGATCCCTCGAGAGGTAAAGCCTGGTGCAATTCCCACGCATCAAGTTTTTGGCGCCGCAGCCCGGGGAATAGTTATTGTCTAGGTTTGAATTTCTTTTTATTAGGTCTACTTGCTAGATTCCTTTCTAGTAAGATTTTATTTTTGTTTTTAGTTTTCTTTAGTCTATCTTTTTCTTCGTGCCTCTGTTAATAAAATAAATTCATTGACTATTCCGTGGACCATTATGGAAAACACGAATCCACCCCTTTCCCCTAGAGAAGTGGCTTTGTTACGTGAACAAATTGAGAGTGAGATTAGGGAACTTAGGGATCTTAATAGATTGATTAAGGTTGAGCGCGACCATGCATTTAGTGACCTAGCGACCGCCTTGTATTCAAATAAGGACCTAGGGGCTAAAGATTTTGAGGATGTTGTTGAGGAACTTGAAGAAGGGGAGATTGATCCAAAGCTAGATGATTATTTTAATCTATATCCCACTAAGGAGGAGATTGCGTACTATAATAATCTTATTGATAACCCTCGACCTCTTTTTACTAGAATCGAACCTAAGATAAAGAGAGGCGATCCTAAGAATGCTAAGATACCATGTATGATTGGGTATAGACATATTGACAATGCTTACAATTATTTTAAATCCCCAATCAACATTATGTCCTCAAGTGTCTATAATGATATAGTGAAAACAAGACTTGGACCTAGAAGAGAACCCAAATACCCCGGTGGAGTTTGTAACTTTGTCGGGAGAATTAAAGGTCTACATGTCTTTGTTGGGAATTTCACTTATATCACTGACTTTATGGTTGTTGAAGATCTTGCTAATGTTATTGATTGTCGCTTATCCAATGTTGTGTTTGGTAAACCGTTTGTTGAAGAGTCCAAGTTAGAATATGATGAGATAGAAGGGACAATCCGATTTGCGAGGATCACTTATAGGATGCCTAATAGAATGAAAGAATTTCATTTTGTGCCCCTATTTGACATGGATAACATTGGTGCTTTTGAGGACATTAATGAAGAGGATAAGAAAAAGGGCATGGATTATGTATGAGAAAAGAAGAGTCTTTTCTACAAAGATTGCTTGACTCTAGGACCAAAGTATAAAGTCGATAAGGAATTTGCCCATAGGATTATAGGAGCGATTGAGAAAAAGGTGGTTGGTCTCTATAAAGAACATTTACAATCATAGAGTGAAACCAACGATGAGGTCACGTAGTAACCCATGACCTTGAGTCTAGCTACAAGACTCGTAAATAAAGAAAAGCGCTTCTTGGGAGGCAACCCATGTTTTGTGTGATTTTCATTTTTGTTTGATTGTTATTTGTTTCCGTATGCATGCTTTATTTTTATTGTTGGTAGATCATGTTTCAAACTAAAATGGTGAAAATACTTTATTTTGTTGTTTGGCTTAGTCGTAACTTCATCCAAAGGTATTTCGCAAAAGATAAGTGTAAGGGGAAACCCCAAATATGTTTTTAAGAAACAAACTTGATCATGATTCTCCACAATATTAAGTGAACATGTATATTCGTATTTGTTAGAGTCAAATGCTTGTATCGAGTGATAATGATGTTTTGCAGGATTTTCCAGGAAGTAGGACGAAGTTTTTCCAGAAATTTTCTGGAAACTTAACATAAGAATTTATGCAGGTCACTTCTGACGGCGTCAGGAAGAAATTCCTGACGGCGTCACGTGTAAAATTCTGGAAAATTTACCAGTTTTGTTTTTCTAACGGAGTCTTAAAGTTTTTGTTGAATCTTTAGTTTTATAATCTCCAGGAGATCTGCAAACATCATTCCACAAGCATTATATCTTATTTTGTTTTCTAGGATTTGTTAGCATATATAGATTGCCGCCGATTTTACGCGAGGTTGTCTTGTCTGTTTTCTCAGGTTTAACAGGTTATATATGACAAGAAGATGATTTATATTCTAGAAGGGAAGCTTTGATTGTTCATTTTCTTGTAGGAAGATCTAACCTGGTTACCATATTATCCATACCGAGCTAATCAGGGGAGTATTTGATTTCATTCTTTTACCTGTTTTACTTTTACATCCTTTACTTGAACATTGGGGACAATGTTCATCCTAAGTGTAAGGGGAGGGTAAAATGATGATACCTTACAGATACACTTTCGCTTGAGTTTGTTTGTTTGATGGTAGGTGTGTAATAAAACTAAGAGAAATACTTGTTAGTGTAATTTTAGCGCCAAATTTAAAAATTTTTACAACATTTAGGAGTGAAACTTTAGCCTTAGCAAGCGTCTCATGGATAGGAGTTGTATGACTAGCACAAAACAGTACCATTCAGAAAAATTTTCCACCCAAATATGTGAGGTTCGCCTTTAGATTTGATAGGAAAAGCATTTACTATTAGTGCTTATGAGTGTACCGGTAGCATTTAGATTCTAGAACTTGCGTTAGTGATGCATCCCGAGACCGCTAGTGAGACTACATTCGTGTAGTAGGATTTACTACATGATAAGAGGCATTAGGATCACCCTTGTGTTAAACACGTATCATAATTACTTGACCATTTAAGTCATATTACTTGGCTAATAAAGTCAACTAATTTTTCCCACACATTAGCGTTGTACTCATTTTTAGTACACGAAACCCCTAGTACACCCCTCCGAGCCTATCTTTTCGTTTCTAACTTTAAGCATCTTACTTAAAGGAAGAATTTGTTACACCCCACTTAAATGTACACCCAAATCGCCTTAGCCTTCCGTGTATGCACTCATCTTTAGTGCATTATTGTTATTTGTTAAACCCTTAGTTAATCATCTAATTGATTACATGGTTGCTAAGTCGAGTCATATCCTTGTACATATTGTTTTGGGAAGATTAGGACTCATGAGTAAAGTACTAATGTTATAGAGTAATGGGGAAGACATCATATTATTAACCCCCCCCCCCCCCCCCATATGTACGTTAATCTTAAAAGTACTCCAAGTGTTTGATTTTCTTAATTCGAGTCGTTAAATTAGTTTATTGTAAAGTATGTAAAAATTCAAGTGTAAGGGGAATGTACATTCCCTATGATGTATTATTTTGGGTGGTAGGGTAAGAGTATGCAAAAAAAAAAAAAAAAAAAAAAATCGAACAAGTCAAGAAAAAAAGAAAAAGAAATAGAAAAAGAAAAGAGAGAAAAAAACATACGGACTACCATCCCGTTTCATTCTATGTTTATGTTATTTTTCATTTATTAGCTTAAGTCGAGTCTAGTCTTGGCTTAGCAACGCCATATTGTACACGTAATTAACTAAGATGATTAACTCGCCACCAGTAAATATTGCCTATATCCAACAAAACCGTGTATTTCATATCCCTATACCTAACGTTACAACCCTTAAAAAGACTCCTTTGATAGTTTATCCTAGGTGCTTACGCCATGTGGTGGAGGTTTGATCCTTTCCCAAGCCTATGGTAATCTATTTTGCTATGACAGGTAGTGTGAGATGTTTTCCATTTCCATATTGTGATATTACTTTATTACGCCTGAGAGATGTGAGTATCTAAACACTATTTGTGAGGTGCTAGTGTATGACCTCCGTGCTTGTCTTTGGTCTTTAGTGGAACGATTATTTGTTGTAATTACTTTTATATTAGTGTTAAATGACCCCTAACTTGTATTTTGATTAAAATAAAAGCGCATTTGCTTGAGGACATGCAAATCTCAAGTGTAAGGGTATATGATGAGGCGAAAAATAAACCGTTTTTAGGGGGTCATTTAAGCCCGGAATTGAATTCATTTGATCAAATATTGCCCTAAATTATTCCTTTTGTGATTTTAGGTACTTTGGGAGTGAATTCTGGAAAAGGAAGCATTTTGCACGTTTTTGGAGCATAAAAGTGAAGAAAACGACAAAGACTTAATTTTCCATGCTGGGAACAGTACCTGACGGCGTCAAGAAGGAAAATATGACGGCGTCAAGAGCAAAATGCATGACGGCCCAGAGAAAACGTGACGGCGTCAGAAGTAGGGCGTCAAGAGTTATTTTGGTGACGGCCTGGAGCAGGATTACATATGACGGCGTCAGACCCAGATCTAGGCAGTCCGAGAACTTTATTGGCAGCGAGATGACGACGTCAGAAATTTACTCTTGACGCTGTCACCTCACAAAATTTATATATACTTTTCTATTTTTCGTTCATTAAGGGGGGAACTTTTGTGGAGAATACTAGGGCCGAACCTAATAAACCCTAGGTCGTTTGTAACAGTATTTTCAAGGGTTTTCACCCCTTGAAACCTTTCATGTTCAATTAAGATAAGTCTTCTTTCAATTCATTCAATATGTCTATGTGTTGTTTGAATATATCTTATGCTTGTCTTGATTATAACATGCTAGGCTAGATCTTTCATGTGTTTGCTTAGATGTAATGAAACCTAGATGTTAATTATAGGTTGATTGCTTGTTTATAGTTGTAATGGATGAATGATTTCAATGTTAGGCTTAAGAAAACTGGCAGATCTCCATTGTGTAACTTGCTTGAACATTTTAAGAAACATGAACCGATGTGTACTAGGTTTTTATGATTGTATTTAATGCATGAGCGAATTCTAGTGATCCCATGTTAGGAGCTTCTTAGCCGGCTCGACATAGGAGTGAAGCAGGAGCTTATAGGATTGGGGAAGTAAGTACGCCACCCCATGAATGGTATTAAGGAATACAATCCGTCATCCATGCAACTGTAACAAGTAATTAACCTGTAAAAGATATCTAGGGAGTAGTGAAATCTAAGTAAACACAATACTTCCATATATTGCTCACACCACTAGTTAATTTAGTTTATTTTCATTTTTGCTATTTTATTTTGATTGCATCTTAGTAATTGGGTTAGTTGACTAGCAACTAATTCCGCCCACTCTTCCAACAACCGAGATTTTTATTTGCTTTTATAAAACGTAAAAAAATACAAAAAGAATCATCCCTCACCTCTAGACCTAGTTTTTAGGTTTTCTAATCCTAGCGACATTAATCCTAAGTTGAACGATCAATCCCCCGGTACTTGTCACTATACTATACTACGACGATCAGGTACACTGCCTGGTGGGGGTTGTAAGCTTCTCGAGATCCCTCGAGAGGTAAAGCCTGGTGCAATTCCCACGCATCACAATGCTGCTATCAAACTACTCAACAACTTGGGCCTTCCTTCTTCAAATACTAATGTTTTTCGTCTTGTTTATAGTGAAGGCAATAGGTACCTATTATCTTTTCTTATATCATCATGCAGCAAACTACTCTATCTCTTTTTTCTAATTCTAACTAACTTGTGCAGATTGTCAGGCCTTATAGTTGATGTCTTTGGCGATTTAGCTGTCGTCGCTTCATCAGCTGCGTAGTTGATGTCTTTGGCGATTTACTACTGCTAGTACAAAAGTTAAAGATAAGACTGCTCGAAGTTAATACTGCTAGTGTATTAGTTACAACTGTTAGTTATAAGTTAGTACTGTTGGTTCTTGGGATGAGCACGGTACCGGTACCGTACCGATCCCGTACCGAATTAGTGGTACCGATTTTTTCCCGAGCATAAATAGTGGTACCGGTACCGTACCAAACGGGATTCGGTTACCGGTATCGGTACCGGTTTCGGTACCGGTACCGGTACCGGGAAATCGGGTTTTTTCTCGATTTTATTCGGGAATTTCCCGATTTGGTACCGGTCCCGTACCGAATTAGTGGTCCCGACTTTTTTTTCACCTTATTTCGTAGTCCCGGTACAGTATCGTATATCGGGAACGGTACCGGTACGGTTCCGGGATTCGGGTTGAAATGCTCATCCCTAGTTGGTTCATATAGTTAGTACTGCTTATATGATATGTACTAGTAGTTCAGTTATATACATTCCAATTTTATTGTATTTGAATTTGTTTTGATATATATTTGAATTTCTTTTGATATATATTGATTTCTTAAAAGTGACTAAAAGATGCATATAGTCACACTTATTAATACTTTTGGTCACTGTTTGCTTAATTCGTTGTGTGACTAAATATTACAAAAGGTCACACAAAAAAAAATTCATGTGGCAATTGGATGATCAATAGTCACACAAAATATACATTTCTTCACCTTAAACATCATATGGTCACACTTATTAACATTTTTGATCACTTTTTGCTTAATTGTGTGTGACTAAATACCAAAAACAAACATGCTTTGTGTGACTAAATATTACAAAAGGCCACACAAACTAAAATTTCATGTGACCATTGTATGAACAATAGTCACACATACACATTTCTTTATTTTAAACAGCATATGGTCACACTTATTAACACTTTTAGCCACTTTTTGCTTAATTATATGTGACTAACTCCAAAAAAAACAACACCCGTTGTGTGACTAAATCATCACAAACGTCACATTTATTATATATTCATGTGGCTATAGGACGGAAATAGTCACACAAAATACACATTTACTTGAATAAATCATCTCAAATGTCACATATATTATATATTTACGTGGCCAAAGGACGAACAATGACCAAATCTGTAATTATTCCAAAGTTTATCAAAAGGTACCATTTTTGTCATGTTGGAATAATATAAGGACCTATTTGATATTTTCCAAAATAAAAACAACTGGGGACCATTTTTGCCAAGTTTTCAAAGTACAGGGACCTCTTTTGTAAATTCCTTAAATTTATCATCTAGGGGTCAATCTTGACAACTTGTGAATTACCAAGGACCCTTTAATGATAAAATTCCATTTTTAAACACCAGGGGTATTTTCTGCCAATTTGGGAACTTGAGGGACTTGTTTTGCCAATTTTGATATTTTGAACTTTCGAGGGTAAACTTTGTTATTCCTTGATTCCTGGGGGATTGTTGTTGACTTTTTTTTTAAATAATTATCCCAGGGACTATTTCTGACATTTCTTGAAAGTTTAGGGACTGATTCTGTCAAGTGTACAAACTTTGCTCGTTTTTCATCTTGTTTTAGCCCTTTTGCACCTGAAACATATAAAAACACATTCCAAGAATATTTGTAGTATTATGTGATGTTTCTGTGTGCTTTTAGCTGTTTTCATAGTTTAAACGGGACGAAAATGATGAGTATTTGGACACTCATCACTAGGGTATTCCGGATTGAAACCAACCCGTATGAACATCCAAATAGCTGATAGATCAGTCAAATACCCCTTGGGGATATGCGAGAACGTGCTAGTTAAAGTATGGAAGTTCAAATTTCCGGTTGACTTTGTGATCTTGGAAATGGAGGAGGATGACCTAGTGCCCATCATCTTAGGGAGACCATTTCTTGCCACTGCTCGTGCCGTCATAGATGTCCATGACGGAAAGTTGACCTTGCGAGTAGGAACCAACAACCTGACCTTTGATATTAAGGATACAATGAACCTTTCTCTCGAAGCAGCTAACCGGCTATATTTCATCGGAGAGGTCAATGAATTAACCGATGTCATTGACAACTGTGTTGATGAACAAATCGAAGAAGGCTGGTTGCAGGATGAGGCTTTCCTTCCCATAATTGAGAAGGAGAAGACAGAGGGTGTTAGCGCAGTCTCCTTCTATCCCGGACGAGAAGCCACTGAACCACTCGAGCATCGTAAACCTGAAAATAAACTGAAACCCTCCATTATCGAGCCACCCAAGTTAGAACTCAAAGAACTCCCAAACCACTTAGAATATGCTTTCCTCCAGGGAGAAGATCAACTGTCAGTAATCATATATTCTTCCCTTGAAGATGGGCAAAAAGATAAACTCCTAGGAGTTTTAAAGAAATATAAGGGAGTCATTGCATGGAGTGTAGCCGACATTAAGGGGATTGACTCGACCTTCTGCACGCATAAAATTCTTATGGAAGAGGATTATAAACCAGCCGTGCAACCCCAGAGGCGGGTAAATCCCAACAACAAGGAGGTTGTAAAAAAGGAAGTCATCAAACTCTTGGATGCAGGGCAAATCTACCCGATTTCGGATAGTCCGTGGGTTAGTCCTGTACAGGTCGTACCAAAGAAAGGAGGGATGACTGTGGAAAAAAATGACAACGGTGAATTGGTACCCCAAAGGAAAGTCACTGGTTGGCGTGTATGCATCGATTATAGGAAGCTAAATGATGCCACCCGAAAGGATCACTTTTCTCTCCCATTCATAGACCAAATGTTGGAAAGATTAGCAGGGCATGAGTACTACTGTTTTTTGGATGGGTTCTCAGGGTATTTCCAAATCCCCATAGCCCCTGAGGACCAAGAAAAGACCACGTTTACCTGCCCATATGGAACATTCACCCATAAGAGAATGCCTTTCGGGTTATGTAACGCTCCCGCCACTTTTTAGCGATGTATGGCCGCAATCTTTCACGAGTTAATGGAAGACAACATGGAAGTTTTCATGGATGATTTCTCGGTCTTTGGGAACTCTTTTGATCGCTGTCTCGCTAACCTCGAAAAAAATGCTCAAACGTTGTGAGGAGACCAACTTGGTCCTAAACTGGGAAAAATGTCATTTTATGGTAAAAGAAGGGATTGTGCTAGGACACAAAGTCTCAAGAAATAGAATTGAGGTGGACTGAGCAAAAATTGAAGCTATATCTAAGCTACCTTATCCAACTACAGTCAAGACAATACGTAGCTTCTTGGGTCATGCCGGTTTCTATAGGAGATTCATTGAAGACTTCTCTAAAATAGCTCGGCCAATGACTCCGTTGCTTGTAAAGGATGCCCCTTTCAATTTCTCTCAAGAATGCAAGGATGCATTCGATCAGCTGAAGAAGGAACTCACGCAAGCCCCGATCATGGTTACACCTAATTGGGAATTGCCCTTCGAAATCATGTGCGATGCTAGCGACTATGCTGTTGGGGCAGTATTAGGCCAAAGCCTTAACAAACACTTCCAACCAATATACTACGCTAGCAAAACTATGAATCCTGCTCAAGAGAACTACTCCACCACTGAAAAGGAGCTGTTGGCCATAGTATTCGATTTTGACAAATTTCGCCAATAACTTGTCCTTTCAAAAATGGTCGTCTTTACAGATCATTCGGCTCTTCGATACCTTTTTGCCAAGCAAGACGCTAAACCACGACTAATTTGGTGGATCTTATTGTTACAAGAGTTTGATGTTGAAATTCGTGATAAGAAGGGGGCAGAGAACCTAGCTGCTGATCACCTATCTCGTCTCGAAAATCCCAACATTAGTGAATTTGACAAGAGTGAGATTCGGGATTCATTCCCCGAAGAGAAGCTCATGTCAATAACTGATTCTGAGCCATGGTACGCAGATTATGCTAACTATCTTGCAAGCAGAATTATTCCGGAACACTTGAACAGACACAAAAGAAAAAGGTTCTTCGCCCAATTAAAATACTACTTTTGGGACGAACCTTTCTTGTTCCGAAGATGTCCTGATCAAGTAATCAGGCGCTGTGTTTCGGGAAAAGAGGCAATGAAGATCATGAATGAATGTCACTCTGGCCCCTCTGGGGGGGCATCATGGAATGAACACCACTGCACGAAAAATTTTCGATGCAGGATTCTATTGGCCTACAATATTTCGTGATGTAAAGGGAATGATAAAAGCATGTGATGCATGTCAACGAGCCAGGAATATCTCAAGAAGGGATGAAGCACCTCAGAATTTTATACAAGTTTGTGAGGTTTTCGACATTTGGGGAATAGATTTCATGGGCCCCATCCCATCTTCAGGGGGAACGAATACATCTTAGTGGCCATTGATTATGTTTCAAAATGGGTAGAGGCACAAGCCCTTAGGACCAACGACGCTAGGGTAGTTATTCATTTCTTAAAGAAAATGTTTGCTAGGTTCGGCATTCCTAAAGCTCTCATTAGTGACAGGGGAAACCATTTTTGCCATGCGCAAATGGAAAAGGTCATGAAAAGATATGGAGTCTCCCACCGATTCTCCACCTCTTATCACCCTCAAACCAACGGTCAAGTTGAAAACACCAATAGAGTGATTAAGAGAATACTAGAAAAGACGGTCAATCAGAAAAGAAAGGATTGGTCATTTAAACTCGATGAGGCTTTATGGGCATTCCAAACTGCCTATAAAACACCTATTGGAACGACCCCGTTCCGCATGATTTATGGCAAGGCATGTCACCTTCCAGTAGACCTGGAACACAAGGCATATTGGGCACTTAAGGCATGTAATTTGGATTATATGGTCGCAGGAACAAATAGGTTCTTACAACTCCAGGAGCTTGATGAATTAAGACTGGAAGCGTATGAATCCTCCGTTACATATAAAGAAAGGGCAAAAAGATGGCATGACCAACGAATTAAGAAACCTAAGGAGTTCTCGGAAGGAGACAAAGTTCTATTGTATAACTCTCGTTTAAGGTTGTTTCCTGGGAAACTTAAATCTAGATGGTATGGACCTTTTACCGTGAAAAGCTCCTCTAAAACAGGATATGTTTTGTTAATGGACGATGAGAGTAGAGAATTCACTGTGAATATACAACGCGTTAAGCATTATCAGGAAAATGGTAATGAAATGATCAATGAGGAGGACATAACATTTGATGACGAGGTCACGTAATAGCCCGTGACCTTGAGTCTAGCTACAAGACTCGTAAAATAAAGAAAAACGCTTCTTGGGAGGCAACCCAAGTTTTATTTGTTTATTTGTTTGTTTGTTTGTTTGATTTTATTTGTTTCCGTATGCATGCTTTATTTATATTGTTTGTGGCTCATGATTCAAGATAAATTGTGAAAATGCTTTACCTTATTGTTTGTCTTAACTTCATAAAAAGGTATTTCGCAAAAGCTAAGTGTAAGGGAAATCTAAATTTGTTTCTAAGAACGGAATTGAGCATAAACCACAACAATATTAAATGAACATGTATATTAGTATTTATTTGAGTCAAATGCTTGTATCGAGTCATAATGATGTTTTGCAAGATTTTCCAGGAATTAAGGCGTGAGTTTTTCCAGAAATTTTCCGGAAACTTAACATAAGATTTCTGTCAGAACACTCTGACGGCGTCAGGGTTATAACCTGACGGCGTCAGGTGTAAAAATCTGAAAAATTTTGCAAGTTTTATTTTTCTACCGGAGTCTTAAAGTTTTTGTTAATTCTTTAGTTTTATAAACTCCAGGAAATCCGCAAACATTCATTCCACAAGCATTATATCCTCATATATATAGATTGCCGCCGATTTTACGCGAGGTTTGCCTTGATTGTTTTCTCAGGTTTAACAGGTTATATTGGACAAGAAGATGATTTATATTTCTGGAGGGAAGCTTTCAACGTTCATTTTCTTGGAGGAAGATCTAACCATGTTATCACATTATCCACACCAAACGAATCAGGGGAGTATTTGTTTCATTCTTTTACCTTCATCACTTTTATATCATTTTTATTAAACATTGGGGACAATGTTCAACTTAAGTATAAGGGGGGGGGGGGGGTAAATGATGATACCTTAGAGAATACAATTGCACTTGAGTTTGTTTGTTCAATAGTAGGTGTGTAATAAAACTAAGAGAAATACTTGTTAGGGAAATTTTAGCGCCAAATTTAAATTTTTTTACAACATTTAGGAGTGAAGCTTTAGCCTTAATAAGCGTCTCATGGATAGGAGTTGTATAACTAGCACAAAAACCGCACCACTCAAAATTTTCCATCCCAAATATGTGAGGTCCGCCTTTAGATTTGTTAGGAAAAGCATTCATTATTGGTGCTTATGAGTGTACCGGTAGTACTTAGATTCTAGAACTTGCGTTAGTGATGCATCCCGAGACCACTAGTGAGACTACATTCGTGTAGTTAGGATTTACTACATGATAAGAGGCATTAGGATAACTCTAGTGTTAAACTCGTATCATAATTACTTGACCAATGAAGTCATAATTACTTGACTAGTAAATTCAATTGATTTTTCCCACACCTTAGCGTTGTACTCATTTTTAGTACACGATACCCCTAGTACACCCCTCCGAGCCTATCTTTTCATTTCAAACTTTAAGCGTTTTACTTAAAAGATAGAATTTGTTTACAATCCACCCCAAATGTGCAACCAAATCGCCTTAGCCTTCCTTGTATGCACTCATCTTTAGTGCATTATTGTTACATGTTTAAACCCTAAGTTAATTGCCTAATTGATTACATGGTTGCTAAGTCGAGTCATATCTTGTACATATTGTTTTGGGACGATTAGGACTCATGGGTAAAAGTACTAGTGTTATGGAGTAATGGGGAAGAACATCATTTATTACCCCCATATGTGCGTTAATATTTTAAAAAGTACTCCAAGTATTTTGATTATCTTAATTCGAGTCATTAGAATAGTTGATTGTAAAGTATGTAAAAGTTCAAGTTTAAGGGGAATGCAAATTCCCTACGATGTATTATTTTGGATGGTAGGGCAAGAGTGTATGAAAAATAAAAATCGAAAAATCAAGAAAAAGAAAAAAAATATAGAAAAAGAAAGAAAAAAAAAACATACGGACTACCATCCCGTTTCCTTTTATGTTTTGTTAGTTTATGATTAGCTTAAGTCGAGTCGAGTCTTGGTTTAGCAACGCCACATTGTACATGTAATTGACCAAGATGATTAACTCGCCACCAGTAAATATTGCCTTTATCCAACAAAACCGTGTTTACCATATCCCTACACCTAATGTTATAACCCTTTAAAAGACCTCTTTGATAGTTTATCCTAGGTGCTTACGCCAAGTGGTGCAGGTTTGATCCTTTCCCAAGCCTATGGTAATCTATTTACTATGACAGGTAGTGAGAGATGTTTTCCATTTCCATATTGTGATATATACTTTATTACACCCGAGAGATGTGAGTATCCAAACACTATTTGTGAGGTGCTAGTGTATAATTTCCGTGCTTGTTTTGGTTGAAGTGGAATGATTATTTGTTGCAAGTACTTTTATATTAGTGTTAAATGACCCCTAACTTGTATTTTGATTAGAATAAAAGCGCATTTGTTTGAGGACAAGCAAATCTCAAGTGTAAGGGTATTTGATGAGACGAAAAGTGTACCGCTTTTAGGGGGTCATTTAAGCCCAAAGTCGAGATTATTTGATCAAATATTGCCCTAAATCGTTCCTTTTGTCATTTTAGGTACTTTTGAGTAGAAATCTAGAAAAGGAAGCATTTTGACGTTTTTGGAGCGAAAAGGTGAAGAAAACGACAAAGTCTCAAATTCATGCTGAAAAATGTACCTGACGGCGTCAGGATTTGCTTATGACGCCGTCACCCATTGACAAAGAGGTAGATAAATCAAGTTACACGTGACGGGCCAGAAAGTTTTCAACGCATTTTTATATGACGACGTCACCAAAGCCGTCAAGAGCAAATTACATGTGACGGCCCAGGACAAGTTTACACATGACGGCGTCAGAATTGGATCTAGGCAATACGATGATAATTATGGCGGCGAGTTGATGGCGTCAGAACTTTCTCTTGACGCCGTCAGACCCTATAATCTATATATAGTTTTTGATTTTTTTATTCATTGTGTGCAACTTTGAGAGGAGAAAATCCTAGACGAATTTTGAAGTATTTTTTAGGGTTTCAAACCCTTGTTTCATCCATGTTTAATTGAAGATAAGTTCTACAATAATCACTCAATATGTCTATGTGTTGTTTGATTCTTTCTTATGCCTGTCTTCTCTTTAACATGCTAGGCTAGGTTTTATTTGTGTTTGCTTAGATGTAATGAAACTTAGATATTGATTATTGGTTGGTTGTTTGTTTATAATTGTTGTGGATGAATATTTCGATGTTAGGCTTAAGAAAACTGGCAGACTTCCAATTGGTAACTTGCTTGAACGTCTTAAGAAACATGATCGGATGTGTACTACGATAAATTGGTTATATTTAATGCATAGGTAACTACTAATGAGACCATGTTAGGAGCTAGTAGTCGGCTCGACATAGGAAGAGGTAGAAGCTTATAGAGTTAGGGAAGATCGTACACGGCCCTACAAATGGTATTAAGGAATATAACCTGTCATCTATGCAATTGTAACAAATTAATCAACCGGTAAAAGATAGCTAGCGAGTAGTGAAATCTAAGTAAACACATTTTCTCTTATTATTGTTTTCACCACATTTACTTTAGTTTCATTTTATTTTATTTTCTTTGCAATTGTAGTAATTTGGGTTAGTTGACTAGCAACTAATTCTGCCCATCCTTCCAAAAATCGAGATTTTTACTTGCTTTTCATAAAATACAAAAATACAAAAAGAATCATCCCTCACCTCTAGACCTAGTTTAATTGAGTTTTAACCCTAGTGGACACTATTCTTTGAGTTGAACAATCAATCCTCCGGTACTTGTCACTATACTATACTACAACGGTCAGGTACACTGTCTGGTGGGGATTGCAAGCTTCTCAAGATCCCTTGGGAGGTAAAACCTTTTGCAAGGTTGCAAAACCATGCATCGATTAATGTTTGCATTATGTGATTGCTTGTGTTGTGACTTGTCGATTGTACTTGAATGATAACATGTTTTAAGTTATGCTAATCACTAACTACACATAATATCTTTCATATTAGAACAAGCTAAAAATGGATATTTGATTCAACAAGTTTAAAGTTTTTAAATGGTAACGTATTCACCCCCCCCCCCCCTCTACGTTTTCACATCATCAACCGTCAATTCCTGCTGGGTAGCGCGAATGATATAAATAGATTTATTAGAGGTGACTCCCCCATTCGGTTGGCTATACATTAGGCCAAAGCGGACGTATACCATGTCAGACTTTTGCTGAGTGACTGGGGATTATCACTCGGGCACCCTTGTGTACCTATGCCTTTGGTATACTTTTGTCTAGTTTCGGTTGGATGAGCTTAGTGTTGCATGCTGCATTAGTGTGTGCTTGCTAATCTATTTTGCTATGGTCCAAATTGTGTTGATTTACTGAATAAGCTGAATTTGACTGATTTTCTTCTGTCACTGTGAGTGAAGCGGAGGTCACTAGAACTGTATTTGATTTGTATGTGAACGATTTTTCACACACGAAAACCTTGTGGTCCACATTTCTTTTACACTGAATTGCTATTTATATAAATTTATGAACTCACCAACCTCGTGTTGACACTTTTAACATGTATTTTCAGGGTTAAAGCGATTGCTTACTGATAGATGTTTTGGCATGGCATGGCATGGTCATAGATGACTCTGATATATTTGGGACCGCTTTATTTCTTTTATGGGCTTATATTTCCACACTGTTTTTGGCATGCTGTAAATAAAAGCCTTTTGAATATGAAATTTCTATTAAACGATTGCCGTAAAACCGTTCTTTGTACTTTGTGTTGTGTTACCAATTTAGTAGCACCCAAACTTGTATGCTTCCGCTAAACCAGATTTTAGGGGTGTTACAAGAAAGACTTAAAAAGTCAAATGGACAATAATTATGGGATGGAGGTAGTACAAAAAAGGATAAAAATGGTTAAAACGTACAAAAAACGTAAAAATGGATAAAAACGTAGAAAAAATGGATAAAAACGTAGAAAAAATGTAAAAGAACATATATAAAACATACAAAAAATGGATAAAAATGTACAAAAACAAAAAAACGTAACAAAATGTTAAAAACGGATAAAACGTACAAAAAACAATAAAAACGGATAAAAGGTACAAAAAATGGATAAAACGTACAAAAAACGTTAAAAAAGGATAAAAGGTAGAAAAATGGATAAAAACGGATACAACGTACACAAAACGGATAAAAGCGTACAAAAATGGATAGAGTAAAAAACGGATAAAAACATTAAAAACGGATAAAACGAACAAAAAACATAAAAAAAAAAAAAAAGATAAAACGTACAAAAAATGGATAAAAACGTACAAAAAACGGGTAAAAACGTACAGGAACCGATAAAACGTAAAAAATGGATATAAAAGTTAAAAACGGATAAAACTTACAAAAATGGATAAAAACGTAAAAAATGGATAAAATGTACAAAAACGGGTAAAACGTACAAAAAACAGATAAAACGTAAAAAAAACAGATAATAAACGCACAAAAATGTAATAAAACATTTAAAATAAGTAAAAAACGTACAAAAAATTGATAGAAAACCAACAAAACGGATAGAAAACATAAAAAAATGGGTAAAACGTACAAAAAAAACGGATAAAACGTACAAAAAATTAGATAAAACCTACAAAAGACGAAGAAAACGTACAAAAAAATGAAGAAACGTACAAAAACGGAGATAACGTAAAAAAGGACTAACGGTGCAAATACCGTTTGTCCTGAAGGCTAACGGTGTAATATGATCTATCTCGTTAAGAGATAACGGGGAAATAATTTGCTCCGTTAGTCCTCATTGTAAACGAGGGATGTAGGGTGGCAAACGTTTAGATAACGAATGATGTAACATGCCAATAGTTTCTGACAGTGATGTAAGATCTCAAAAACTGTAAACCACAGGGATGCATTTTGTAGTTTACTCTAATGAAAATTTACAAATACCAAACACAACATGCAAATTGATTCTGATGACAATGAGTAACATCGTACTAGAAGAGTCACCCTTTAATCAAGTGAGTCAATTCATGTATTTTGTTCCAACTATATTTATACAGGATTTAGTATCTATTGGATTGCCTTGCATTGAATTGCATTTATACTGTAATCCTGTAACTCTGTAAGGTTATAAACCTTACATGGATTAGTTCATCCTCTCTAATGCTTATAATTCATTTTTATATAATGTTGTGGGTTTTATTTGTGACTGAACATTCAAAGATGTGTTGAAACTTTAGGGTTGGAAAAGGTGTTTTTCATCTTCTTGATTTTTGTTTAAAAAGTTCGAAAGTTTGACAGTCAAATGGAAAGAAAATGAATCTAAAAGTTTCCTACGATGTTGTGGGTTTTATTTAAATTTTGTTTCTGAATTTAGGGTATCGAACTTAATATTTTGTTTTATAATAATAACTCGATGACATCTATTTAGTTTATTATGGATGAACGTAATGGGGTGTTAACTCATGCGTGAAACCTCGTGTGACTTGAGTCACCTCCACTATATCCTATTAAGTCACCACCATGACTTAACCAAATAATATCCCATTTGGACACCACCATGACTTAACAAAAAGAGTGAAAAAGAGTGTTTGTTGGCGTTGTGTGCATTTTAATATTTAAATAAATAATAAGTATAACTGAACGAGGGTTAAAAGGGGTTGAGTGATGGATGAGGAAAGGGAAGAAGAATAATGTGGCGCTAGAGTAACATTTTTTTTATTATTTATTTATTTATTTGAACGACACCACACTTGAAATCCGACCCCAAGTTAAACCATCTAAACGGGCAGGCCCCGGGACCCGAACCACTAGGAGAGACCCGCGAAGGGAACCGCTAGAACTCAGTGCTTCGCACTAAGAGGAAAATCCGGATTTTCTTTATCACTTGCGAGACTCAAACCCAAGTAAAACCCCTCCCCTAGCTCCACAAGGAACTCAGGTGACTAACTGAGGTTACTGAGCTAAGTCAGTTGGTTGTAAGTAACTGTGTTTTGTTAGGTTACATATACATCTAGCCTAACCAATAGCATACAAAATTAGATTTCAAAGTAATTTAATACGTAATAATTGCAACTTTCATGACACAATATAATAGTTTTAAAGGGTTTTGCTAATAACAACTTTATGGGTGTTGTATAAGCTTTTCTTAATTAAAAACATTTCCATGTATACAATTAGTTGATATTAATACATACTTTATTTAAACTCACTTACTTTAATTATTTGTGTTTAAATCATGTATTTATAAAAATAATTATTTTATATTTGGAAACATTTTTAATTAGAGAAAAGTTTAAATAACACCCATAGATTTGTTGTTAGCAAAACCTTAGTTTTAAACCCAACTAACATTAGTTTCCATTATTACTTAAAGATTTTAGCAAAAGTAAAAGAATGTCTGTATTGAATCTTGTGTTTAATGTAAAATAATTTTTTTTAGCTTAATTGATAAATGACAATCATTTAGAGGGTGTTTAGGATTTCTTATATTTTTGCATCAGTACTTAAAAGTTTAAAAATAAGTGCTTCTGGGATTAGTCGGCTTTGGAGGTTCATCTGTGCCGACTTCGGACTATCCAAAAAGGTAGTCGTTCTGGAATTAGTCGGCTCGTAATGTCGAGTCGAAAACTCAGGTAAAAAAAAAAAAAAAAAAAAAAAAAAAAAATTGCTTCTAAAGCTAGTGTTTTGGATTTGCTATTTTTGTAAAAGGAATGCTATGTCCACAAAAGATTACAATAAAAGTTTCACACAATAATGTGACAAGATTATTTCTTTTCTATAATTGTTTTTATTGAACAAGTAATTATATCACGTTATTGTGTGATTTTTTTTTTGTAAATCATTTGTGGACATAAATATACTTTTATGCTTAAAATACAATATTGTGTTTATAAGAAACTACTTTTCTGCATAAAGAAAAAGCACAGAAGTAGAAAAAGTGAAAAGCGGACCCGAAGATAAAAGAGGCTGACGTCATGAATTTTATAACCGTTAGGTAAAAGGCCAACTTGAAAGGACGAAACAAGCAAAACTCATAACCAAAAGGACTAAATATATAAATCACGCAAACCTCGTATTCGATAACACCGTTGACAGTTATTATCTTCACATTCACCACAATAACAGAAAACCCCTCTTTATTATTCACATACGGTGCAGTCTTCTCAGTAAAAAAAAAAAAAAAAAAAAAAGCTAATAATCATTGTTTTATTCTTATCTTGAGTATTTTTCGCAAGAACACGCAGGGGGTGAAGCTTCACTTCACAGCATAGTACGAAAACGACGCAACAACTACTGGATCTCTCCCAACCAACCAACAAGGTAATTCATTAAAACCCTAATTTCTTTTATTTTGATTTGTGTCTATTTTGTTCAAAAACAAACTGGTTATTTTTCCCAATTACCATTACCATAGCCAAATAAACCAAAATCAAACCAAACATATATGTTTTCAAGTAATGATATCCATATACATTCCACTAAACTATCAATAGTGATTCCCTACTACAAACCAAACACTAAGTTTTGGTGTTAGTTAATGTCAAGTGCAATCATTATACTGTGTACTATTAATAAAATATTATTTTTAAAAAGCTGTTGAAATTTACTACAGTAGTGAATAATTAATTAATTATTATTTTTTTTTTAACTGTGGTTGCAAGTTTCTCTTTCTTACTTTTGCTATTATAGTTTAACTAATTAATTAACGTCTTTTTTAAAGTTTGTAATACACTAATAATTTCAAGCAATGATTTTGGGATTTTGGGACGGTGGGAGTAAATAGTGACAGTTAGCAGTTAGCGGCGGCGGCTGATTTGTTTTATAAAAGTGTTTGGTATGATAGCTGTAATTAAATTTTAGTAAAAGTAGTGTTATAATATTAAAGCTTGTTTTAGTAGCATTAAAAAAACGTAGCGTTGGAATTTTAATGCTTGTTTTAACCGCCTGTTGCTAAACAAGCTTTAATAAAATACGCTAACCGCATACCTTATTTTTGGGACATAGCTTGGTTAAATGAATATTATTTTGGGAGATACCAAAATCCAAAGACCGACAATGTTTTTGGGATGGAGGGAGTACTAAGAAAAAGAAGCTGGATTGTTGTGCGAGTATTTATCAACATGTTGATGCAGAAGCAATCGTTTTAGGTGACAGTGGCGAAAGTCAACACTGAACTGGGCTGAAATTTTTGGTTAATCTTTTTATTACCTGTTTTTCAGTTTTTGGTCCAGTTTAGATTATGATGGGTTTTTTCGATCACCCTTGCAATTACGGCGATGAATTATTATGCTTAAATGAAAAAAATGTTATGGAAGTTTCCAACACGGGATAAAACTAAGTGTGACATCAATGAAACAGTTTTTATATGATGTTGTGGGTTTTATTTGTTTACACATTTTGCCTTAAGTAACACGTAATCAAGTTTCAAGTCTGTTCCATCTAGGCGCTTGGCTTTGACATTTTAACGATAATGGAACAATGTTGAAATTTTGAGTGATTTTTGTAGTTTAATGATTTTTAGCAGGCAAAATAATCCAACTATAGTTTCCGCATTTATTTTTTGTTTAGTTTCTAACATATCTAATTATTTACATGATTGTAGTAATGGAATCAGGTGTTTCCATGGAACGAGATGGTAATTGGATACCCCTGACACCAGGAAACCCTATTTCTGGTATGTCTGAAGATAACTGCGAATCAATGTTGACTTCTAAACAAGGGGCTGAAAAGGAAAATATGAATGAGAAATTCCCATTTATGGGTGCTTTTGATACTATGGTAAATACGGAAACGATACCCATGACCCCAGCAAAGCCTATTCCTTGTAGGACGGGACAGAGCTGCGAGACAGTGTTGATATCTGAACAAGTGACTGAAAAGGAAAATATAAGCGGGGAACTTCCATGCATGCTTAATGAGACATGTGAATTGACGGCTGACATTAATGATGGGCATGAATCGGTTTTTGGTGTGACCGGAAAAGATTTTACAAGTACTGCAGCGACTCACTGTAAGCGGTTTTTACTATACCGTTATGCTCTTATTTTTGGATTTGTTAGTATATTGATTAGCCTTTCACCCTTTTGACTTTTGAAAGTCAAAATGTAGTACAGAAGTCAAGTTCTATATGACTTTATTTTTTATAGCCCCAAAATCTTTTTGTTTAAACAAAAGTTTATCCAATTTACTATTGTGACTGCATTTTTGAACCTGAAAACTAGTTTGATCTTTTTCAGGTCAACTTTTTTTCATCAAGGGAGCATGACCATTTGTCTTTTTAGTGCTTTCTTAAGTTTAGTTCTATAATAATCTACTATATTTTTTTAGTACCATTTTTAATGCAATACCATTTATAATATGTACTATTGTGACTGGTTCTCTAAAGTTGAAAAGTAGGTTGACTTGATTATTGTTTCGTTTTGTGAAGATGTCGCAAGCTCTGTACAAGAGGAGGCTGTCAAAATTCCTACTTCAGAGTGTGACGGTAAAAAGGCTCATAGTGGCGATGAATCACCAGTTGATAAGGGATCAATTCCAACTCCATCCAAGACAAAAGAAAGCAGGAAAAGGTGTAATGATGGCATCGACATGAACAAGAAGGCGAAGCAAAAGCCCCGAATGAAAAAACACAGGCCTAAAGTATATGATGATAGCAAACCTAAGAAACCGCCAAAAGCTCAAACTCCAAAACGTTCTATCCCAAAACCAAGACCTCCCAAAACACCAAAACCCGCAACTCCAAATCGGGTACAAGAGAAGAAGAAGAATTCCGATAAGAATAAATCAAGTAGTATGCAAAGCTCAACCACTTGTGGCTTTGGAGTTGTTGCACGAGATATCGAAGAAGCTTCTACAGCTTCCATAATTACTGCTGATTCATGCAAACGTTCCTTAAATTTTGACGATCATATAGCTAAAGAGTCTAATCTTGTTTCAAAATCACATGAAGAACCTCCCAGACTTGAACTTTTCGTTGGGGATTTTTATAATTTCGGTAAGATTGTCACTTCCAAGAGAAATACACCAAGGAGAAGTAGGTTTCTAAAAAAGAGTCTCGAAGCTTCTGTGGATTTATTGGGCGATATTTCTGTGACTAGAAATCAAGACCAAGCAGATGGAAATGGCAGAAAGTATATTCATGTCTATCAGCGCCGCAAGAAAATCAATTTAAATGCTACCGGTTTGACCCCTGCACTGAAAGTATATCAGAGGATGATTAAAGAAAATAAGTGTTTACAGTTTAGCAAAAGATGTGGGCCCGTGTTTCCAAAACTGTACAAGAAACAAAGGTCATTGAGAAAAAGAATGAAGATACATCGGTGGTGCGACCAAGCAGATGATGTTGGAAAGAGTTCTGTGAGAAGATCAATTAGAAAGCCCGTACCAATTAACAGAAAAACTATACAAAATGCAGTCTATAAACCTATAGTCAAGAAAAAAGTGGTGAAATCAAATATTTATACAGAGGAATGGCTTCGTCGTGTGTTTTCACCTCCAAGAAGGATCCGTTCCGTAATTCGTTATAGAGAAGTTATTAGGGATTTAAATTCTAATCAAACAATGCCTTACGATGATGATAATTTTCTTTATTGTCATGAGGAAAATTTTCTTCAGATTCCAGAATGCCTCCCACTGCAAGAGGTTCCTGCTCTTAGAATCGAGAGTTTTACTTCAATATATTCAGATTTCCTACGTGTCGATAATTTGAAGTGGTTTGGATTACGAGAATTACGAGAAGTTCCAGTGACTCAAAGTCGAAGTTTGGTACCCGATAATGAAGAAACATCAGATACTGATGAAGGTAACTAAGCTAATTTTTATTGTCTTCTTACATTTCCAGTTTTCAGATTACTTATTAATTTATTATGTCTATTACCATGATTGATGCAGGTTTAATTAGTGTGGATAAAGAAACCATTGAGATTTTAACCAGAAAGTTAGCGAGTCTTGACATCAATTATAGATGTAAGGAACTTATGTTATTAGAGAATAATTTCAGCGGGGCACTTGTAAAGAAAGCATATAAAAAGCGTAAATTCACTCCTAAGGTGGATCTTGATAATGAGTCGTTGAGAGTTTGGACATTGCTGATGGAGAATGATGGAAGAGAATCGGTTGAAGAAATGGATGAACAAAGGGAAGAATGGTGGGAAACACAGAGAAAGATATTTCGTGGAAGAGTTGACTCATTTATTGCCAAAATGCATCTTATCCAAGGTAAGATTTCATTAAGTTTGTTATCCAGTTCTAGAATTTAGATGGATTCTTTCATAACACCTACTTTCGACCCCTAACAATATTATAAGGAGGCTACTTAACACTAATAAAACAGTAATTGAGCCAATCTGCTAATTTTTTTTGTCTGGATTTTGGTTTCACTCAGTACAGTCGTGTTTGTATAGAGGATCAATTTACTAGACATGTAAACGAACGGTTTTGGATTAAAATATTGTTCAAAATCATTGGGAGCCCGGAGCTGTGGATATTGTTCAAGATCTACCCTTTATATAATGTCTGTATATTTTGTGGGTTGTTCTGTCCATCTGTATTTTTTTCTTTGCTTAGTTAGTTGGGTGATATTTAATCATGGTAGTCCAAAACTGTATGTTTTGATTACATTGTTGGGTTCTTTGTTTTCTAGTAAGACTTTCTCTTGCTGCAAACAGGGTTTGAGGATGAACTATAAACATTGCTTCATGAATACACTCTGTTCTCTATATATATCCCAGTCAAAACCCTTAATGAGGAGAAAAAACTGCATTTGACAACTATGCAAATGATGCTTAGTATAGGTAGTAGCAAGATGTTACTTTTACAAAGAGGGTAAGATTAAATTGACAAACACAGGAATAGAGAAAAACAAAACTAAAATACAATGCAATCAAAGTCTCAAATGGGCTGATTTGGTAATGGGTCAAAATCTGTAATTTGGAAATAGGGGCTTGAGAGTTGGCTTGCCAACACCTCACTTTATGAATCAAATGTGTTAAATATTTTATCTTCAAATTAATCTTCTTTCATAGAAAAAGGTGATTTATGAGGTTTTTATCATTTGATACATGTTCACATGTTTTACACCACCATTGACCCATATCATTTTTAGCTATGTTGTAAAAGTCCATCCATTCAATTGGCTTTAGATATCCCAGATAAGCCATGTTTAGGTAAATGGGCGAATGGGAAGAAAAAAATAATGAAAAATGTGTGAATCCAAATTAAGCATGATCCTAGATAGCAGCTCAGTCATAACCAATGTAGGTACATGCATGAAGTATTTTCCTTAAACTTTAGCCTTTTTTGCTCAATATTATCATCTGAAAGAGCATCATCTGACTTAAGCACATCTATTGCAGGTAACAGGCGTTTCTCACCTTGGAAGGGTTCAGTTACTGACTCAGTCGTTGGAGTATATTTAACTCAAAATACGAATGATCATTTGTCAAGGTACACCTATTCTATTTCTTCATTAACCCTTATTTAAGATTTGATCCGAGAATTATCCTATAAGCTGTTGGATTCATCTAATCTCTTGTAAATTCTGAGAATAGAAAAATGGTTGATTTACATATTTAAAGGCTGTAAGAATATGAAATTGCTTAGAGGAAACGTTATAGTTCCAAGAAGCACTTTTGAATATTGATGAGGGTATGATGAGGCATTTCTGAATGATATAGGTTCTTAAATCCAAATTCATCTTGGTTTTCTGTTTTGTTTATCATCAAAACTGTTCTCATCCTTTATGTACCAAGCTTCCATTAATTGTTGTGAGCTCATTTAGCTCAACCTTCTTTTATGGAAGCCACACACATTAATAATACCAAGCTCATCCAACATTATTTCTAAATCAAGTTAACTCAAGGGTATCCAATGTAGATTCTGTTAACTGCAAACATCACATTCGCACCACCAATAACCTCGTTTAAAATGTCCAAAGCATATCATGTTTCCAACATGATAATAGAGGAAAACGTCGCTGAATTTTTTGTATTATAAGAATAATATCTACTGTCTCTTTAAATTATCATGTTACTCAGTGCACTCTCTCTACCGTAATTTTTTGCCTAACAATAATTTAATTAATTTTTCTACCAGCTCCGCTTTCATGTGTGTAGCGGCAAGATACCCGCGCAAAATCAGGACCAAAGAACTTACTTTCCAAGATGAATTCACAGCTAGCCAAGATTCAGTGGCAAGTAATACGAAAATTTATGAAGGGTTTTCAAAAAATAATGAAATAGAACAAGATCTTGATCTTTGTATTTCATTACCTGATGTAAGTCATGCCTCTCAAACCACTGATCTGGTGCAAGACAAGCCACGTGTTAATGAATTCGCGACTAGCCAAGAATCAGTTGCTAGTAATACAAAAGTTGATGAAGGATTTTCAAAGAATGATGAAATAGAACAATATCTTGATCTTTGTCCTTCATGTCCTGATGTAAGTGATGCTTCTCAAATCACTGATCTGGTGCAAGAAAAGCTATGTGTCAATGAAGATTCTAATACTTTCCGAAAGCGTCTAGCAGTTGAGGAGGGAGACTATCTTAAGCAGTTTTGTGGGTCACCACTAAATGAGAGCAGAGTTGATGAGGAAGAGCAAAAAACAGATTCTTTTGAGTTTCCATGTTCTAATGAACCTTCAGTTACCACATTTGATTTGAACGTGAGTTTATGCGAGACTTCAGAAAGTGAATTCATAGGTCAAATAAAGTCAACCCCTGAAGAACCAAAAGTTGTAACTCCAATTTGCACTCTCCAATCTGAAGTCGCAATTGATGGAGTAAATAATCACCAGAGCTTGAAGGACGCGCCTTTAGAAACTAAAAGTACCGGGAAAAAGAAAAACAGGGTTGAGGAAAATCAAGAACCGCAAATTGACTGGGAAGAATTAAGGAAATCTTATTGCAAAATCGGAGAAAAAGAAGTCAATGAGAATCATATGGATACCGTTGATTGGGATGCAGTTAGGCTTGGTACACGTGAAGAACTTGCTAAAACCATAGTTGAGCGAGGGATGAGTAATATACTAGCTGGACGAATAAAAGTATATAACTTTATTTACCTGACAGTCTTTAGATTTTAGCATATTTGTAGTTACTAATATGTACAAAAATGAGTTTTGTTTTGACTTTTTGCAGGACTTTTTAGATAGAATGCATAAAGAACATGGAAGTCATGATCTTGAGTGGTTAAGGGATATTCCACCAGATAAAGCAAAGTAAGTGGTGTAGTGAGCATTATCAAAACAATCTGTTAAGGTTTACCAAGGATTGTAATTTAACCTTGTTTATGCATCTAGGGAATTCTTGTTGAGCATACAAGGAATAGGTTTGAAAAGTGTGGAGTGTATACGCCTTCTAACACTACATCATCTTGCTTTTCCTGTAAGGGGTTTTGACATTTTGTTTTTCATTTTAACATATTACCTTTCATTTCAATTTTTATCGTGTTTTTTTTTGGTGAAAGGTTGACACAAATGTTGGTCGGGTGGCTACACGTCTTGGGTGGGTCCCACTGCAACCCCTCCCTGGTATTCCAATTCATCTTTTGAACGCGTAAGTATCTGCCTAGAACCTGTGAGGAAATGTCTCGAAACTGGAGTATTTTAAGTTTTTGATATTTCATTTCAGGTACCCTAATGTGGACACTATTCAGAAGTACCTCTTTCCGAGGCTATGCACCCTTGATCAAAAAACATTGTACACTTTATCTTTTTACATTCTCACTTGCTTTTCAGTATGCATACATATTTTACAGTTGTAACTTGGTAGCAAATGCCTCCATTGCACATCTAAATTGACTTTGATTTTAAAAAATCAAACCTAATACTTGTTGGTTCATATTTAGCATGGATTTCTTACCCTTTTTCTTGTATATATTACAATTATCATAGATAGTTTAATATCATTCTTATATATAATACAACATATAAGCTTGATGTGTGTTGATAAGAATCGTATCAAAAATTTGAATTTAAAAGGTAATCCATTTAGACCATCAAAAGACGGATATAGCCTCTTTCTTCACAATTTAATCGTTTGCTACACACAAACATGACATGCATCACAAATTTTAGTAATGTTCATCACTATATTTACTATGAATCTTATTGCAAAATTTCTGTTGTACAGATATGAGCTACATTATCAGTTGATCACATTCGGAAAGGCATGTTTCTTTTCTCCTCTTTATTTGCATCCTAAGTTTCCTCTGAGTTCTTATTGAAGTTTATACTATATAATAATTTTATAGGTGTTTTGCACCAAGAGAGACCCAAATTGCAATGCTTGTCCGATGAGAGCAGAGTGCAGGCATTATGCAAGTGCCTTTGCTAGGTCTGTATACCTATTTTTAAATATGGCTAGATTCTTGTAGATACTAACTAGACATAGAAGAAAAACAAAACTTCTGGGATAACATACTATTTTTTAGGCTATTACTGATATAAATTTACTAAATGTAGTCGTAGGCTTGCAATCTCTGGATCAAAAGAAAGTAGTACTGTAACTGCAATCATCCCAGCTGCAAATGAACAAAGTCATTCAATGTATGCTACACCACCATCAATGCATTTTGACCAAGAAGTAAACAACTTGGGGTCAACTTATTACAGTCAAACATGTGAACCTATAATTGAAGTTCCCCCATCTCCCGAGCCCGAAGCAGAGGAGACTTTGCCAATTATAGGCGACATTGAGGATTTGTTCTGTCAGCCTGATGATGATGATGAAGAAATTCCCATCATCAGACTTAATACTGACGAGTTCAAGGAAACTTTAAAGGAGACTATAGATACAGATAATATCTATCTCCCGGAAGCTGACATGTCGAGAGCTCTAGTTTCTTTGTCAGCAAAAGAAGCTCCCGACATGCACATGCCTAAGAAATTTGTAGTCAAATTGAGGACTATGCACATTGTGTAAGTTTGTATTTTGATAATCTCCATTTTGTATCTTATATTCTTTGCTTTGTTGTGTTCTTATTAGTACTTTTTTGGTAGAATCAAAAGGGGTTTATATAGTTTTTTGTTAATGCAGCTTTGAGCTCCCGGACTTCCATCCCTGTTTGGCTGGGGTAAGTATTGTAATCTATCTAACTATTTCCATTGTTTCATAAATTACTACGTTTGACTTGTCACATTAGACAAAGTTGTGAAACTCAACCTCACTTATATCTTGTAAATATTGCTTGTAGGTAGAGATGGCAATTTACATTTCAAGTTCATATTTTTTTTGAACATATTTTAGATTAAAATATTTGGAAAAAAGTGGTCAGGGTTAACCCAACACGACCCAATTTACTTGTACCAAAAGTGCCAGTTTTAACCAAAATCCGTGTTTACCTTTAAACTGCTCTCCCATTTATGCCAATCCTGCTTCTAGGTAATTATGCGCAATACCTTTGTAAAAAGGCAATGTTTAATTGTTTGGGTTTGGGCCAACCCAAAATAGAAACTGCTCATTAGTTGGTGATAGAGGATTGTAAAATATTTTAATAATCAAGGGTATATGAATCACCGTCTAAGATGCAATTTTTTTGAATATATAGTTTGAGGCAAGGGAAAATGATGATCCAACCCCATACCTTCTTGCCGTAACGTTTCCAGGTATTGTATAGTTTGAGTTACTAGCTATTCTAAATGTGCTACAATTTTTAATATCACAAATTCTCATATTGGTTTTTTCAAACAGGTGAGATTCGGCCCTCATTTGAATATACAAGAAACAGAGTATGCATATCAGACAATGATAATCAAGAAGAAACAGTTAAAGCAACGGTCTTGGTAAGAAAGTCCTGAACCACATAATGTGATGCTAATTATATAACTTTGTATGATGTTTTGTACTAAAATTGGTAAATGCTAATTTGCATAACAGATACCTTGTCGAACTGCAACCAGAGGGTCATTTCCCCTTAATGGAACATATTTTCAAGTTAATGAGGTATGTGTGCTTCTCTCAGATGCTTAATAGAGGTTGCAAAATGGGAAGGTTGGGTAACGGATAAAAATGGATAGTTCTTTGTACGCGTCGGCCCAGGACTGCACAAATATGCTCCAGACATATTATATCATATATGTGTGGGACCTATTGTACACATATGGACATGTTGTGAATTATAAACGAAACATAAATCGAATATAGTTCAATGGTAAAATCACTATGATTCCCACTATCCGCGCAGGATGAAGATATTCCCATCCAGTGTCATAAAATGTTTTGCCTTTCTTACAAAAATATATACTCCTTAATAATTAGCGTGTCAAATAATAAAAATTATATTGTTTCATAATTAATCAAATGTTGATTAAAATAATTAAAAAGGTTTACGCACTGAAAATATACTTTTGGGTGACGAGCAGCCCGTTTAGCTATTTATTTTTTCTTCACTTTTTGTCTCGTTATAGATAAATTATAACCATCAACCCGTTCATAACTAAATGCATCGAAACTGCTACTTCTGGTGTTTGCAACTTAATCATGAATCTATAATTCAGGTATTTGCTGATGATGAAACTAGTCATGTTCCATTGGATGTTCCGAGAAGTCAGCTGAAGAATTTGGAAATGCGAGAATTAGGTTGTGGGTTATCTGCAACATCAATATTTAAAGGTGTGTTTCAAACATTTTTATCTTTCAGATTTGAGTATATTTTTATTACAACAACAGCAATACCCAATTCCACGAGAGCGGGGTATGGGGATTCGAGTATTATTAACTTACAAAATGCTAACTCGGTCACTCTCTATTTGATCAGCACTATCAACTGGTGCCATTCAACGCTTGTTTTGGAAAGGTATGTTGCAAAAACTTATATTCTTTATATGTAGAAAACAATTTTATGTAATCTACATCAGAGGGAGCAGTTCTGATGAAAACACACACACACACACAAAAAAAAAAAAAAAAAAAAAAAAAAAAAAAAAAAAAAAAAGCTGTAGATGTCTAAATATGTTTTTGATGAAACGAGGAAGGGTATGTTTTGGCTCCACCACCGTGAATCATCGAATTCACGCTAGTTTTATTCGTATATACTATGCTTATAATGTTTATATTGCCGCAGGGTCGATATGCGTTAGAGGATTTAATAGAAAAACAAGGAAGCCTCGACCTCTCCATAGAAGTTTTCATATTACAACAGCCGCAATTGCAGCAGAGAACAGAAAATTCGGGAAGCTTTAGTACTAACAATTCTTCGACTTGTGTATATATAATGAGTCGGTTACCTTCTGTAAGTAAAATTAGTTGACAAGTAACAGTGGCAATCATGTAGGCGTAGCAATCATTTAGGCGATGTTATATGTAGCTAATTGTAACATAATAGCAACTTGCTTGAAGTGCTAATTTCTAATGAACACTTTCAACAAAATGTGATCAAATTACATGGGTAGTCAAATCTCGTTAAGTTTATTTCTAATTGGATTCGATTGTAGTGAAAGCATATGGTGTTATTTCATCTTTCTCTATATATGTTACTATAAACAATAATACGTAGTAATATTTCTATGAGTTGACATTTTCATATTTTAACTATTTAAGCCAATTGTTTTTAGTTTTACCACCGCGTAGGTCATTGACTACTACATACTCTAGAGTGTGCACTAATCAACACAAACATGCATTCCATTTGAGCTTGCTTTTAAACCCATTTCACCTTCTTCACCGGGTCAACCCCACCGGCCACCACACCACTCTTTTCGTCAAGCATCCTATATAAAAACTCCTACACATTATGTCACATTCATTCCATCTATTCTTTTACAAGGAAACAAAGTTTTAAGAGTCAAAAGAAAACACCCTTTTGATCCCTCTCTTCTTCATTAACCAAAACAATGTCGAAAATGATCAAAGTACTTTTCATGATAGCCATAGCCATCACTCTGACAGTCACGTTTTCTAGTCAGAGTCAAGAAACAACACTCAATGGACCACAGGTTGTGAACGCGTATCCCAAAAGGGTTAGTAGGTTTCTAGCTGAAACAAAAAACCCACGAGCTGCGGACCATTGCAATAAAGACAACGAGATTTGTTACTACTTGGAAGGTAAGAACTCGACATGTTGTAACAACAAGTGTATGGATTTGAGTGAGGATAAACACAACTGTGGAGCATGCAAGAACAAGTGCAAGTTTACTAGCTCGTGTTGCAGAGGAGAGTGCGTTAATTTGGCTTACGACAAGAGGCATTGTGGGTCGTGTGGTAACAAGTGTATGCCCGGTGGTTATTGCATTTACGGGCTATGCAATTACGCCTAAGCCTAAGTTATATCATCATCATTCATTTTTTTCTTTTTGTCACGGTTGATTTCTTGAAGATTTTTTTGATAACTAATGTACAATATATTTGTAACTTTTGCGTAAGCATGCTTAATGAAGCATCTACAATTACACATATCTTATATTCCTTTTCCTTTATTATACATCAAATAATCAAAACTAACTGTACGCATGCACATTCTATTATAGAAAGTTGAACTCGTTGTTGCCAAGCGTCTAATATTTACTTGAACTCACTGTGTTATCGTTATTATTTGCGTTATTATCTTTTATAATTTGTGCGGCCGCAAAGACTTTACTAGTCTTACTGCTATTGGTAATTCTTAAAATTAACTTCTAAAATACATTAATTTCATTTTATAATATCATTAAAGCGGTTGTTACAAACTTACAATAATATCTTTAGAGTTAGAAGTAATAACTTTTCAAATTTGCGCATAAGAGCATGGGGTACAGTAATTAGTGGGCCTCGCCAATCCAAGTTGTCCCTTGCCAACTCGCTCGCTAAATGAGAGAAATTTGCACTTTTTCGACAGTTGCAAATGCAACAGCTAGTCGCCTAAAAAAAATTTTACACGCTTTAATTTTTACACAAACCAATTTCACTCTATATAAACCCTTTTTATCATAACCATTTTACACATAAACTAAAATTTTTGACTTTCATTTCTTTACTATATCACAAAAAATGTCTCAACATCCAAATGATCAATTTTTTAATAACCTTCTCTGTAACACCCTCAAAATTTGGTACAGCGGAAGACTCAACAAGCTTTCGGGGTGCTACGGGGATTGGTATCCAACACAAGACATAAAAGAACGAGATAAAGTAAACATAAGAAAAACACAACCAAAACGGGGTTTTAAAGTTTACATTTATCCCAACATCATTCAGAGTCAGGCCCAAAAGAAATAAACGTAGGTCCACAATTAAATATCAGAGTTTTAGAAAAATAGATCCATAAACCAGGTGCCTTAGCCGAGCCTCCAATCCAAGCATCCATAGAGCATCACTTAATTTCCTGAGAAAACGTGCTAAAAGTCAGCTTTCGCTGGTGAGATCATAGGTTTAAATTCATCTAACAATATAGTGGACGTATACGCAAAACGCTTGCTAGCTAGACTAAGGATTAGCTAAAAGCCTGCGGATACCCTCCGCTCCAACATAACACACGGATACCCTCCGTTCTAACATAGATATTCGGGTAACCCCCGCAATATCATAAATACTCGGATAACCTCCGAAGTATTAATAACATATAGGTGCACACTATAGTATCTAAATAAGTCAACCTTGAATAGTACACACAACATATATGTGACTAAAGCTGACAATTCCAAATAACCAAATAAGCCAACCTTGAATAGTACACACAACCTATATGTGACTAAAGCTGACAATCCACCAATAACCAAATAAGCCAACCTTGAATAGTACACACGACATGTGTGACTAAAGCTGACAATAGATCCTAGTCCATACGCATAGCAAGTTTAGAAAGAATATAAAAGCGATGATAGTCCACATAAATAATTTGCACGTTTCTCACCCCAAGTATTGAAAACATAGTTCAAGATTGAAAAGTGGGGCTATGACTCACCTCAAGTCCAGAAATCAACAATAAGAAATCGGTAGAGGTAAGATGTATAGTAACTCAAAAGACGGCAACTACGGACTCGGCACGACCTAACATTATCAACTCGTTCAAAAATCATTTCCTCAAAATCGAATATTCCCAAACCCGAACGTATTCCATTTTACTTTCCGAAAATCCATTTCTCGTATTATCTCGGATTAGTTTGGAGTTTGGCGTTTGGTATCCATACGGGTGGTGGGTCGACACAACTCAAACCAAGAAGTCACAACAAAAAGGATGATAAAACAATCTATGTGTCTAATATTAGCCTAATATATTATTTAAATAAATCATCGAAGTTTATCAAATCCGTCGATTTGGTAATCCTCCATATTTATTTACTTAATATACCATTCTAGGATTATACCCGAATCCTAGGTCACACATTGCACATGAAGTACTATATGGTATATATCAAAGTTTAATAAATTCACTAATTATACCGTTAAGCTTACCAAATTCGTCAATTTGGCAACCTCACGAGATACTTAGTAATTTATTATTCTCGTACACATACCACAACCTATGGGCATCGTAGGATACGATGCCCATTAATATTCTCAATTTAAATAACTAAATAGCTCTTATTTAACCCGTCGATTAAATAAGTTACGTAGTTATCAAAAGTGAGTATATTAATTGTCATATATCCGTGACAACACAAACGTCACAAATAATAAACCACTTGGACTCAAGTGACCACGACCCCGTATAACTCGATATTTTTCCTCTTTTATTAAAAGATATTATTTTAGTTAATATTTATTCAACGTCAAGACTTCATTGTTATTTATAATGTTTTACCATAATAACACTCCCAATATTATTACACCACTTTCATAGCATAATATTTATAGTCACGTTATTATTATAATATTACTCGTGATTGTTTTATTTTTAATATACGCATTTATATATTTATATATACGTTATTCACGTCTATATATTTATATAAACGTTTATATTACCAATAATATTATTACGAGTTTTATTATTAGCGTTTGATTATAAATATTTATCGAGTCATACGAAATGGTCACATGTCCGAGTCATCACTCTCGGCTCATTGTCCAAGTCCAAAATAAAAATATAACCAAGTCAAAATCAAGTAATCAATCTCCGTCCAACAATTTCCCAAAACACGTGCTACAACAATAGGGTCCGACTACGGCACCCGACTAACCTATCTCCGTCATTCTAGTTTGACCGTCTCACAATCGGTCCCCAATATCACTTTTCGTCAACACAACTCCACAAAATAAATCAATTCAGTTGTCAAGACCACGAGGTCTAGGCCACTACTTTCCTTCGGTTAACAAACAAAACAACAACAATAACTAATAATAACCACAACAGATATCAATATTATTAACAAGAAGCTCATCAGGAAACCAATAAGACACCAAGTATATCACGCCATCCGGGTCAACTTACCAAGTCGAACCCGAGTCAAGACTTCACCACGAGTCGCGTGAGTCCCACCCGAGACTTCTAGGGTCTCGGCTAGCTCAGCCGAGCTCGAACCAAACCAAACGGACCACCTGGTCCCGTTACCTCAATAAGCTCAACAAAAAAAAATACATTAAGACCAATGATATCAAGAATACCATACGTCAAAATCAACAACAAAGTCAAACAACATCAAGAATACCACAAGAATAATACCGTGAGTCTCAATTTCACGGCCTGAATTCATTCGACACATGCAACACCACTCAAATGGATACCAAACCGAATTTTTTTAATCATGTTTCATATTAAAAATGTATTTCCCCACGTTTTAGGTCGAAACCCAATTCAAGAAAACTTGAAACCCATGAACAAGGGTCACGGTTTCAGCTATATTCTTACCTAGTCGACTCACAACGAGATATAGAACCAAAAACAATAGAAAGGAGATGTGTGGGGTGGTTAACGAGACCAAAGACACAAGTCTTGGGCGCGTGGTGGTGCGGATCTTGTAGATCTATTGATGAGGAGTTGATTGATGATGGTGGTGTGTCGTGGTGGCTGGCGGTGTGGCTGTGGTGGCCGGAAATAACAAGCGGCGGCTAGGGTTTTTAAAGAAAAGGTGAGAGAGATGAGAGTGATATTGGTGAGTGTTGGGGTGTTGTGTGTTTCCAGGCAAAGACAAAGGGACGATTCATGCTTTACACTTATATAAAAAAAAATAAATAAACTTTTTAATATTAATAATAATAGTGGGCGTAGGGATTTAGTAGCCCGGTGTCAATACACGGACCAAACCCGAAACTTAAATAACCAAATATCTTTCTCAAACCAAACCCGTTCCAAAATAATAATATCACAATACGTTCAATAAAATATATATATATATATATATATATATATATATATATATATATATATATATATATATATATAGTCGAATCCGTAGACTCAAGACATAAAATTTCTGTTAGGTTATCCTAGTGCCGGAGTCAACGTAGTGCCAATAGAATTTCGAAATAAATTCTCATCACATCGATAATCCAAGTTGATTCCATAAAATTTTTAGATATGAACAACCACAATATTGGTTTTTATAAGTTCGTTACGAGTAAAATTCCAAATATAATTTATAAACGAACTTTAATGTAATGCGGGTTTTCAAAATAACTCCCTAATTTGCCAGTTGTCACATTCTCGGATATCACAACATCCAAACTCACCATCTTCGTCAAATACGCTACACCTTCATCCGCGAACTCAATATCTTCCTCATCACAACCTCACTTTGCTCCGTTTGTTAGCCAATATACTATGCCACCATACACAAATGAGCAATATGATCTTCAATAACAACTACTTCAACAACAATTTCAACATCTTTAACAAAATCCACCATAATTCTATCCACCACAACAAACACAACTACAACCACAACTAGCACCAGCTAGGGATGAGCATCGGGCCGGATCCCGACTAATCCCGATCCTAAAAGTCACCTAAATCGGAAACCGAATACCGACCCGAAAGTAGTCGGTTTTTTGGCCCGTCCCGTCCCGACCCGTCCCGAAAGTAGTCGGTTTTCGCTTGTATTTTGTCGGTTTTTGGCTCGTCCCGACCCGTCTCGAATCCTGAAAATACTAAAAATCTATCCCGACTCCCGACCCGAGAAGCTATTATTCGGATTCGGGACTATCGGTTTATGTCGGGATCGGGTCGGTTGTCGGGACTCGGGCGGTTTTGCTCACCCCTAGCACTAGCACCAACACCACCACAACCATAAACCGAACAACCACCGTAAGAAATGCACGAAGAAAAAATGTGAAGAAAAGGCAAAAGACCCGCAAAAAAAACCAACACCACAACAACAACCGAAAAGCTAGTCACTCATTGGATGCACCAAGAAGAAGAGTTATTAGCCACGTGTTATCTTGCGGTTTCCAACGATAGCGAAGCCATAAATGAAAAAGATGAGCTATGTTTTTGGTACAAGGTTCTTAATGAGTCCAACTCATTACACAAACTTACCAATGATATTTTGACGGAGAAGTTGTGTAACACCCCCAAAATTAGAGATTCGCGGAAGCATACAAGTATTTCGGGGTGCTACGAAAATTGGAATCACAACACAAGATACATAGAGAACGGATTGAAAATCCGTTTTAAAATCCATTACATAAATTAAGTCAAATGTCATACATAAGTTTCATGTTTGATAAAGTACGGCCCAGTTACGTATTGGTCCCAAAAGTTTTAGAGTCACGCTTATTGTAAAAACACTTATTATTCTTATGACCCGCGCCATGCCATGCCTTCAAAGCAAACATACTTAAGCACCTGAAAAACATGCTAAAAGTCAGCTAACGCTGATTAGTCTATAGGTTTAAAGTAAATAAGCACATATGGACCATAGCAATAATCAGCAAGCACACACAAATTCCGTATGCAACACTAAGCTCAACAAACCGAACTAGACAACAGCATGCCAAAGGCATAGGTACAAATAAAGGTGCCCGCGAGTGATAATCCCCAGTCACTCGGCAAAAGGTCTTCATGGTATACGTCCGCGTTTGCCTACCCGGTCAAACCGAACGGAGGCGTCACCCTCAATAGATCTATTTATATCATATGCGTTTCTCAGCGGGAATTGACGGTTGTTGATAGTGGGCAAAATGGGATTCCAACAAACTTAGGTCTTTCCGCATAACAGTGTGTAAAAACAAGTTCAGTTTAGGTCCATGATGTAACACCCTAGGCAAATCCCACATCGGCTGTGGCCTGGAGAGATGTTGGGCTCATAAGATAACATTCGCCTTACAATGACACAACGCGTTTTGTGGTCTACTGCGTGTGGGGTTCTTAGGAACTGGCAGTTAAGCGTGCTCATGTGAAGGTAGCACTGGTATGGGTGACCTGCCGGGAAGTCTTCAAATGAGGCCACAAAAACAAAGCCGTGAGCCTGCGGGCAAAGCGGACAATATTGTGGTCTGCGTAAGGCGGGGTGTTACAAGTGGTATCAGAGCCACTCCTGAGCCGTTCGGGATGGTGGGGCAAACCTCATCGAGGACGATGAGTCCCTAAGGGGGGTGATTGTAACACCCTAGGCAAATCCCACATCGGCTGTGGCCTGGAGAGATGCTGGGCTCATAAGATAACATTCGCCTTACAATGACACAACGCGTTTTGTGGTCTACTGCGTGTGGGGTTCTTAGGAACTGGCAGTTAAGCGTCCTCATGTGAAGGTAGCACTGGTATGGGTGACCTGCAGGGAAGTCTTCAAATGAGGCCACAAAAACAAAGCCGTGAGCCTGCGGGCAAAGCGGACAATATTGTGGTCTGCGTAAAGCGGGGTGTTACACATGAAAACAGTTTTGCATGTTTCTCACCCCAAGTTTATAAAACATTACTTATAAGAAAATGGGGCTATAAACTCACCTTAAAAGATATCAATATGCTAGTCAACAAGTAAATAGTGTAACCGCCTCGATACGCGACCTAAGTAAGTATGATAAGTCTTAGTACAACGTTCATGTTTAAGTGCTTTGACTCATTTGAAAATGTTTTTATGCATTACCAAGTGTTCGTGTATTTCTTGTTTGTTGTGTGGTATGTACGTTTCAAAAAGTAGTTTATTAGAAATGCTCTTGGTGATGGCTCGTGGTAGAAGTGTATGGTGAGTGTTTATGACGGAACATCCGTGCGTTGTATTCTTCGTTATAATACGGAAGTAATATATATATATATATATATATATATATATATATATATATATATATATATATATATATATATATATATATATATATATATATATAGGTATGAGTTAAAATAAAAAGGGCCTTATAATAAAAAGTGTAGGAAGGATTGTGAGGGCGACATGTGTCACCCCTATGCCACATCATATGACACATGTCACCCCCCACCCAAAAAAAAAAAAAAAAAAAAAAAAAAAAAAAAAAAAAAATCCGCCAAAATTTTTTAGTGCATCACAGTTATAAAGTTACTGCATCACAATTATAAAAGTTAATGGATCACAGTTATAAATTTTAGTGCATTGAGGTTATAAGTTATTGCAACATAGTTGATGCACTAAACTATTAACTATGATGCAGTAACTTATAATAAATATGCACCAAAACTTAAAAAAGAATCGTATTTTAATTGTGATGCAGTTACATACATATATGATGCAGAAAACTTATGATAATTCAGTTTCTTTATAACCATGATGCAATAACTTTATAACCATGATGCAGTAACATTAAAACCATGAATGCAGTAACCGTGATGCAGTAAAATCATAATTGTGATGCAGTAAACGTGATGCAGTAACTTTATAACAGTGATGCAGTAAAAATTTTTGACAGGAAAAAAAAATTTTTTGGCGGGAAATTTTTTTTTTCGGCGGGGGGGGGGGGGGGGGGGGGTTATATATATATATATATATATATATATATATATATATATATATATATATATATATATATTAAGTATAATACTAATAATTATGTATTTAATTAATTAAAATTAATTAAACATGTGTTGAGAAAATAATATAATAATAGTGTTAGTGGAGGAATATTATATTATAAATATTATTTATAATATAATTTTAATTATAAGTATTTGAAATAAATACTTTGTATTTGGAAAATTATATATGTGTAAATGAAAATACTTTAAGTGTTATAGTTTTTAGAAAATTTGGGCATGACCGTTAACTAAAGTTATTATTATTTGTAAATTAATTGTTTAATAAAAGTAAGGTCACATAATATACATTGTTAGAAAATATAGTCACAGAATACCCGCCGCCGCATCGCGCGAGTACCTGCTAGTATTAACTGATGTAATTTATATATTTTTCAAATATACACATGTTTTAGCTGGACAAAAAAAGAGGTGAAAACTACAAAACGATAACTGTGTCTTTAGTTGGGAAGGTTCGAACCGGTATCTCTACCTTAGGGAAAATCATGCTTACCATCCGAACTACACAACTACCATATTGATTTGTTTCAGTTTCTGATACTTAAACACAACCATGTTTTGACCCACTTTAGAACAAGTTTCTACATAATTGTAATTATAGGTTCAAAGTTGTATAAAAGATTTATATTCGGTTATAGATAACTCTTATCACTGAGTCTACACCAGATTTCAATATTTCATGATATGTAACGATATTTAACAAGTGTTTATGGATTTGTCACACGTAAGTTAGGAAAATAACAAGAATCCGTGTTAAATGTTACTTGAGTAGATATTTAGCATTGACTTTGTTTAAATTGTTCATAAAGCTCACAAATAAAAGTTAAGTCGAATTCAAACACTACTTTAGTAGAAATTAAAGTATTAAGCATGAAGTTATGAACTTATCAGTTTAAGACTAATGAGGTTATATGCTTAAGTTATAGCTTATTTGAGTTTATAAGCTATAAATAATGAATTGATAAGCCTACGAAATTGAGCTTATTAGCACGATGTCACAAAATTACGATTATAATTATTTAATAACGATATGCAATTTTACATTAATAAGCTCATATTTTCAAAAGAAAAAAATTAATTTTTAGATACTTTTGCCATATTCTCAAAACAAAAAATTATCTTGGCGAGCCTAAACATTGTCCCGCGGCCTGCGAGTACTTTTTTTTTTCAACTCCTCTTTTTTATGTTTTAGATGTTTTTAATTATGTTGCGGAATATAGGCCGGGCTATCTAGAAAAGTTTTTATCAAGGATTAAGTTGCACATCGGTCTAATTTTCTAAACTGAAGTTTATAGATGTTCGTTAAAAGCTCATTATTATCACTAGAATGCAATCCTCGGTTTAAATAACTAGAAATTGAAAGAAATGATTGTAGTGTTTGTAGTTGGACTGATATCTTCTAAGATGGAGGTACCAGGTAACATATATTGAATACAAATCACTCTTTTTTTTTTTCTTTTTTTTGCGTTTGCATCCTTTATGTATACATGTAACATATATTGAACGATATAAATTACATCATTTATTAATTAATTGTATTACACATAAACATGTTTCCAAATGGTATTCTTTAATACATAAATTACTTGGTGGCATACAATCGTTTGACAATTGTTTTCCTGCATTCATGCCACTTTTACTATACTTATATAGAAATTGGAATTATACACTTGTTTCCTTTCCAGCTATATAACTATATACTCATAGTTTATATAATTTTATTTCAGGGTCCGTGGCTAAGAGCATTAGGTACCTTTGAGCCGTCCCGTTGGTGCCGTGAGGAAAATTGGTGCCACATCAGCACTTTTTCCTATAACATCAGAATTTACCATAACACAAAAAACACATCTCCCTCTTATAACATCAGATTCTGGTGCTGTCATGCACCCTTGGACCCTACATATTTTTTTTCCCGTTTATTTAAATAAACAACACATTTAACAAATATAAACAATATATAAACAATATATATATATATATATATATATATATATATATATATATATATATATATATATATATATATATATATATATATATATATATATATATATATATATATATATTGGGAGGTTAACGTAAGTTAGTATTTAAAATAGGAAAAATAGGAAGCGATCTGAGCCGTTGGATGTATCAATATTGATGCTAAATATTCAATTTGTGATAATGGCACATATGTAAATAACTAGAAAATAATGGCCTATTTGTCAACTCAATTTGAAGACTAAATTTACGCACCTTTTCTTCTGTAGTGGTTTCCCTACTTTTATTCCTAACACATTTTTTTATTATTTAAATTTGATACCTTCCATCCTCCTTTATCAGTTTAAGCGAATTTTTTTTACATGCATGATATAATATTACAGTAATTTACAAAAAAATCCATCCTTTTTTTTTCTTGGTATGTTATTCATACCTAAATACGTTGATACGCCACAAGTTATATGAGGATACACATTCTATCAATAACGATGTTATTCATACGTAAATACTTACGATGTCCCACTTGTGATACATAATTTATTAATACGAACACATGCTATAAATATTGATACACCGTTATTACGTCGAGAAGAGAACGCGAAATATACATTGAAACTGATAGTTTGAATCCCCTAAGCAACAGTAAAGCTTATTGATACATAATCTATAAACCACCAAAACACTCAAATAAACTTAGAAGATGACTAATAGACAACAATTTATTGACATGACAAAGATCCAACCCAAAATAAAAGTGTTGAAAACCATCGATCTGCGTTAATCCATTACCCGAATCCGCCGAAAATGTGTTAAACAATAAGTATACACATCCATGAATAAATATTTTGATACAAAATATTGGGTTGTCAACAACAGGTGCGGTGATACACATCATGCCACTTATACAGAATTGATACAGATCATGTCACTTATACACAATTGATACAGTGAGACTCAATAGCCAATTCCAAAACAAATTGATGCACTTGAGCGGTTTACATGCGCCAAGGTTCTGAATAGCAAGGTGCCACATAAGATCTTGTGAATAAAAACATCATACGAAAAAGAACAAAGATTGGAGTTAGTGAGGGTTATGGCAGATTGTACGGAAATTAAAAGCAATAGCACAGAAATGGCGGTTTTCGTTAGAGAGAGAAAAAGAGACGTGGTCTTTTGATGGTAGCAGTTTTGTAGGGATTATTTCAAGATTAATAAATGTCGTGTACCTATATTGCCCTTTTAAGTATTAATTTCTTTATTCTACAATTTAAATGTTGATTTTCCACATGTCAATTGATCATTGGCTTCCTATTCTTCCTACAATAAAAACTACTCTTATCCGCAAGAACTGCGAAAACCATCTTTTTTACTACTATTAATACATAATGTACATCATGTCAATGCATAATGGCAATTTTGAAAATACATGTAACTTAGTTTCAAAGGAAAAATTAAATTAGGGGCAATATGGGAATTAAATTTTTTCATAAAAAAAGGATTACTCCGTATATCTCAAAAACCGTTTCCCCAGGTTTTTTTTTTTCATCAGATCTACTCTCTTTCACTTTTGATCTCTCTTCCTCAAGAACCCTAGCCGCCTTTCTTTAACCATTACCCTATATGACGCCTCTTCCACTGATGTTAAAGTCTTCCGGATGAGAATAGATTGGACAAGAATCATACTATATGCCGCCTCTTCCATTGTCTAACAATCTAGTACACATTCGTACACCTTACTATTTCTCATGGGATCCAAAAGTGATTACTGATGATAAAAAATATTATATATTTGAAATCGATATTTGTCTACACATCAAAAGGGTAATCGACTATTTTTTTTATTCCTCTTTTTTGGTTTACTTCGATCCAATGATTTTTATTTTTTTATTTTTTTTTATTTATTTATTTATTTTTTTTTGTCAAAGTGTTCATGGTTTTGAATCTGCTAGATTAACATAATTGATTTTGGAACATCGTAGTGTTAAAGATATATCAGTTTATGGTTTTGTATTTTTAAAGCCCATCATGCATATGTTTTTTAGGTGAAATAATCCTCTGTGATTTCTTTCATATCCGATTCAAGTTTTAATTTTGTTAAAGGTTGTATAAACGTTTGTGATTGTCTGCTTATGTCATATATATGTTTCAAGTACATTTAAAATAGTTCATGGTTTTAGATCGAAATATATGGTTAGATTCTCAAGCAATATGTTTGAAGTTATATTTTTTTTAATCTTCTAGGGGTTTAGTCACCATTTTTTTCTTCGTATGATTTAAAGTGTGCAAAACATGTATGCACATAAGGTTGGTACGTATGATTTTGATCTTGTGGGTTGATTTAAATTGTGCCAAATATGTATGTTCAAAACATATATATTTTAATTAGTGGGATCTAATTAATGAAAACCATATATGTTTGAGAACATAATGTTTTTAAACATATATGTTCTGTTCAAAACATGTATGTTTTTAAACACGAGACATCATGGCCCGTGCGATGCACGGGCTTTGTTCACCGTAAAATATATTCGGTTTCGCAAAGATTATGTGTATTTAGTTATTATGCCTAGTTTTGATTGGGGTACTCGACTGAATAAACGAAGTTTTTTTTAAGTAAGTTTTTTTGTAAATATAATTGATTTAAAGAAATACGTATCAAATACATGAGTGACTTTATTCATCGTAATGTAAAAGATGTTATTTCAAACACATGTTTATACTACCCAAAACTTAGGTCTTTTTTTCTTTTGTCTAGCTCTTACACCAAAAGTGATACATCAGTTTATACTAATGGATCTATTGGAATCACAACGACATAAGATTACAAAACTCGGGTATTGGCTTTACAATTTCTGTTGAACAAAAATTAATGTCATTACTATACATTTGTTAATAAACAAAAATTAATATCACTACTCTTAAAACATTAATGTTATTATTATTATTCTCTTAACTCATCTAAGCAAACGTCATGTAATCTTAATTAACAATTCCAACCTCTAGATCAATATATCAAAAGATATTTAAATATTTCATTTTTTTTAACATAAAAATATTTTATTTTGGATCGAATGTAAAAAGATTTGTTAAAAGGTTTAACAAATTTTGTGCTATTTCGTTTGTTCATCTTTCTCTTCTTTTTCGTTTGACTTTTTTTGACCGATGAACATGTAACGGATCTGAGGTGGATATGATTGTGGGATACGTTATGATCGGTGAAAGTGTGTTGGGTTATTTAAAGGTTTTAAGGAACTACTAATTGTGAACAAACTAAAAGTCATAAAATTGATTATGGCATAAAGTTAAAATGCATTAACTTATTACTGCTGTAACCACCACTTGGTTTGTATTCTTTGAGGGTTTTATGATTCGTGTGATCACATAATTACATCTTTTTGTTTACCCGAGTGAAATAAATTTTCATAACTGATATAGCGATGTACTACTAATTGATATAAAATTTGTAGTTATTTGGTGTGCAATGTCTTGGTTGTACCGTACTTTGTGCACAAATCCCCTTCAACATTAAATTAGTATCAAACCAGTGTGATGCATCGGCTGGATCATTGGCTGAATTTCTACGTGTTTTGTATATAATGTTTGTGCAGATATTTATACACTCTCTATTTGAGTCAAACATATTTTATAGCTTTTTTCCGTCATATTTAACCACTATAGTACTTAGTACTGAGTCAAACATATTTTCATTAACATTTTTTTCAAATAATCTCTAATAATACTTTACCATTTTTTTTTAAATCAAACATCACTCATATTATTTTCATAAACAATTATAATAATAAGAATGGCCACTTTACTAAAATAAGAAATAAGAAAAAACAAAGTATTGTGTTTGAGGCAGAAGCGGTTAACTGTTTGAAAGTGCAAAGGTTTAAGAAACATAAGTATTCACCCACTATTGTTGTTGTAAATTTCGGCCCAATCAATGAGTAGTGTAGAAATAAAAATCGTTAATCACTACATCAAGCCAATCTTGTCTTGGAAATATGACCACACTACACTCTTGCTTGAACTCTAAACCTAAACACAATAACAGTAGCCACCACACTTTGTTTATTTCACCAAAACCAAACTCAGCCTCTTTTCTCCCTTTCTTCTTTAATCCAAACAACAATCACAAATATCTGATTCTTGTTCTTCAAACACACGAATCATAACCCTCTAATTCGTGTTCTTGTTTGGTTCTTCAAAGAAAAATAAATAAAAGGATGCGTGGAACTATGCTTCTAAATTAATGATGGGTTTTGTTTTAACTCGTTAGATCTCAGTTGTGCCTTCAAGATCTTGATATAAGGTCTCGGGTAGGTTTAGTTTAGTTTTTTGTTATTTATTTTGTTATTTTCGAATCAAAGAGAGATTATAACATAGTTGTTATAAATCTTATCTTTCTTGTTCAGATATAAAAAGAAGTTAAGCTTCAAAAGATGGATCGATGATGTTGTACTTCTCTTCGTGTTTCAATCTTAAAAGGTCTAAGATGATGTTATACACGAAAGAGAAGAAAAAATTGAGATCTTTTATTATTACCACACGAAGAAGGGATTGTATGTGTTCGAGTTTTCGAACAAATCTTGAAATTGGATATTGTGAGAGTGGGCATTGGTTTCACGATTGTGAGGGATTGTATATGTTATTTATTTAAAGATGTAAAGATGGTAACCTGGTTAGTACTCTTAAGGAACACACGACTTCAGTACTATGTTGTTCTTGGAGTAGTCTTGGAAAACCTTTAGCTACATCAGACAGGAATGGTGGGGGTGGTGGGGCATTGATTTTTACCCATTTCCGGATGCAATGAGAATATGTTATTTATAGACTTGTGTGCTTATATGAAAAGACTACGTGATTCTTTTATGATGCTAATTCAAGTCTAAATTGAATTTGTAAATGTTTTACATTCTCTATCATTTGGTACTCCAAAGCCTCGAAATTAATTATCATAAACGAAATTTTTTGTAGTAATTTTGGTATGCATAATCATGTTTGCACCGTACAATTGGTTGTGCACAACCCCTCTTGCACATTAAATTAAGGGGATAAGCTTTAAGTATAATAGATTTATGTATCCTTAAAAGCTCTTAAAAGCTTCAAAATAAGCTTCACATGTACTAAATTCATTAGCTTAAACTACATATTTGAGTTTCTTAGTTTGTGGCATTAATGCTCACATTTAATAGGGGGAACTCAATTTATATATATATATATATATAGATGTATGTTCTGTTCAAAACATGTATGTTTTAGAAAATGATTACTTAACGGAATGCTTAAAATATGTATGTTTTAATAAAATTATTGTTGCTAATTTTTGTACCTTTCTTTGTATCAGGTGTAATTACAAGAATGTTCACGGCTACGGGTGTGCATATATGTCCGACATTTGAAAAATTGTTGACGGCTACTCGTGCGCATATATCCATTTGTGTTGAATATTATTAGTGCTCACGTGTATAGATCGATTAGATTCATGTTTTTATGCTTTTAGAAATATGTATTTTAATTATATTTCAATCGTTATCGAAGTTTGTATATAACATTTATGTTATTGGTGTGTTATAAATTTCATTATATTAATAAACCTATATGCACTTTTAAAGAGGAAAAAAACATGTGTGCACTTTGACTAATTGAAAACATGTATGCACCTTGGCTATTTGGGAAAAAAAAAAAAAAAAAAAAAAAAAAAAAAAAAAAAAAAAACATGCATGCACTTTGAGATTTCAAAAAAATAATGATTAGGTATAAAAAAACATGTATGCACCACAACTATTTAAAAACTTGTTAGCACTAAAAAAAAAAAAAAAAAAAAAAAAAAATCCGAATTTTTAGATCTATAAAAAAGGGGAATTATAAAAAAACAAAAATAATATGAAAATATCTTTTACTATTATACCCTTTTGAATTAAATAAAAAAAATAAAATGTTATGGAGCATTAAATGATGTACATTGTGTATTATTAGTTGTAAAAAGGTGGTTCTCGCAGTTCTTGCGGATAAGGTGGTTTTCGAAAGAAAGAGACCCTATATATATATATATATATATATATATATATATATATATATATATATATATATATATATATATATATATATATATATATAAAACTAAAATTTAATTTCATTAATAATAATAATAATACATAAATTAAAAAGACAGACATTAAAAATATATATATTACATAAATCAAACGTTTATATATAAGTGTAATGATATAATAGCACAAATAGTTACCTAGAGGAAAATTCAATTGCATACCCTTATTTTGGTGCATACCAATGGACAAATCCCCACCATCCATCCTTTTTGATCTAATGGTCTAGACTAATCTAAGATTTAATATGCTTAACCTTAATTCTCCCAACTATATAAAGTCTTTTTTTCTTTTTTTTCTTTTTTCATTCGCTTTATTTTTTTCACACATTTACTGTGTGTTTTCCTCCCAACCTGCTCTCTCCCTTCCCTCCAAAAAGTAGTTATTCCAATCAACTATTATCGTTTGACCATCACCAGTTGGATCACCATCACCATCACCATTCCAATCACCATCACCATTCCGATCACCATCACCGTTCCGATCATCATCTCATCATCACCTCCCGATCATTATCATCCTTTTATGTCTTCTTTAGATTTGAAAGAACCATTTGTTTCAGAAGCTGGTTTGATTGATATTGTTGCGGTTGATAATGTTGTTGATTAGTTGCTAATTATGTGGATCAAGTTGTTTAACATTCTTTTTTATCAAGTTGCACACCAAGTGTTTGATGAAATGTGTGAGTGTAAAATATTTGATAATCTTGTTATCTGCTCCTGTAATTTTTCTTATTAATTAAGTTGTTAGTCGAAATTTTGTTTTTAACTGCATTGGAATGCTATTTTTATGTCTGAATGCTGTTTTTGAATTTGCTCTCTATCGTATGTGTAGTATCACCAGTGATATCGTATGTGTAGTATCAACAGTGATATCGTATGTGTAGCATACGTTTAGTATCACCAGTGATATTTGAAGTTGATTATTATAAGCTGGTTTAGTATCATCAGTGATATATGTTTAAATCACCAGTGATAATTGTTAGTCAATTTATTTATAAGTTGTTTATGTTAAGATGTTTAATTTTCTTATATAATATTTTTGACATTTTGATGAGGATGAAAATATAAGTTTGTGGGGATAAGCTGTGAGTATAAGTTACTGATAAGTTATTAATTATAGTGTAATATTGCTTATTATTTATTAATTAATGTGTAGCTTACAGTGTTTTGAAGTCTTTTTTGTGGTGCTCTATTTAAATGCTTGCACGGCTACCAAAAAAGCTTATGGAGTTCTTGGCATTTTTCATGTTGTTTATGAGTTTAATGCTGAGTATGTAATGAAGATCATTATTTGATTTTACATTAAAGTATTAATTACGTACTTTTTATGTACAAGATGGTTTTTGTGTCTGTCACTGTAATAGACAAACACAATAAATGTTTTTGCTGATGGTATATGTGTAGTATCACTAGTGATATGTTTGATATATGTGTAGTATCACCAGTGATATGCTTGATATATGTGTAGTATCACCAGTGATATATTTGATTTGTTTCTTATTGTTGTAATTACTGATAAGCTCTCTATGATACTGGACTACTTTTGTAGACAACCTGAGAGAGATAAAGTCAAAAGTTGAGACTGATTTGTCAAGTCTTCCACCCAGAAAAGTTTATGATATTGTTCAATATTTTATGGGTATAAAGAATCCTCCTAAAGGACATAAGAATTACCGTATTAAGGGTGGATGTGAGAAAGCTATCGAGAAAAGTAAGAACCAAAAGAAGGGTTGTAATAAAGCTATTGAGAAAAGTAAGAACCAAAAGAAGGGTTGTAATATTTGTAGTTTAATTGATCATAATAGACATACTTGTCCAAACAAGGGAAAAGTTTCAAATGTCAATGGGGCGGCGGCGTAGTTGAAAGTGGAGGCGGTTTCTCAGTTGCTGCAATTGAAGTATTAGTTTGTTGATTGATTGATTTTTTTACTGAATTGTTAGGTTTATTTAATAGCATTGCTAATTTTGTCCTGTACTTGTATATCATTTGTGATACTATTATTTTTATTTTATTTTTTTATTTTTTTTTTCTGAATTGTTAGGTTTACTCAATAGCACAAGTAAAATAAAGCTTAACAAGTAAACAAAAAACCTATAAAATATACAAAATTTCACAAGTGATAATACAAATATCACTAGTGATAATACACATATACAGTTCAACTTCAAATATCACTGGTGATACTATAGGTATGACACTTTTCACTTTTCATATTACCATATTAAACTAAATACCACTCAAAACTTTATCAAACGAATATTCACAAATCAAGATGGATTAAACAATTGCTCACTATGGCCCATTTCTGTGAGTTTGAATCTCTTGTGACAAATAACATGATTCAGTCAAACTAAATACCTACTATTGACTTCCAACTTGTCAACTATACACATTTATTAATAACCGTATAGATTAAAACATAACAACGCAACTGTTTTCATCAACTTGTTTTATTTACTTTTGTTCTTCAACAATCGTCCTCTTCATTGGTTCATCAAGCAACACCTTCATTTTATTCCCAGATGCTTTCGGGGGAACCTTTGATATCAAATGTGATATCACAGGAGATATCAAGTGATATCATAGGTGATTTCAAGTGATATCACAGGTGATATCAGTAGTGATATCACATATGTGTCAACTTTCTCCTATTTGTTGAATCAATTGTGGTGGTTGAGGAACTTGTGATATCACAAGTGTTTGAGCTTCTTCAATTTGGTTGTGGAGATGTTGTGCTTTCATCAACGACAATTGCACTTGTTGATTCTTTTCGTTTGATGAGGCTGTTTTTTTGCACATGTCTCATTCAAATCTGCATCAAAATATTTTCATAATTTTTGTTAGTGTACGAATAGTTCATTTGTTTTCAATATCATATGTCAAACAAATAACTATTTGTTATCACAATAGATATTCTACCAATCAACATTAATTTAACTTTTATATCACATGTAATACACTATCAGTCAATATTATTTTCAAATACCGCGGTAAAACCTTTTGAAACATGCACAATCATTAAACATACAAATTCACCACAAATCAAACAGAAGCATCGCAACATATCTTTTGTTCTGTTAAACCTAACTTTTAAACTCTCGTATTATCACATAAATCATCACAAGATCACAAATTATCAAAAATTAACTAGTAAAACACACTAATATTGATTCTATAACAGTAAAAACTAAAGTATTCGTTGTTTTAGATGTCGATTGCTTCATTTTCTATTTGCTTATGTGATTTGCACGGTTAAGTCAAATACAAATATTACTAGTGATAATACACATATACTGTTCAACTTCAAATATCACTGGTGATACATACGTACACAGTTCAACTTCAAATATCACTGGTGATACTTTTCAGTCACACATTTCATCAAACACTTGGTGTGCATCCATGTATGCAAAGTTTTTTACTCAGAAACTCAACCAAATATAAACACTAAAAAACACAACCAATAAAACAACTAAATAATTAGTCAGAAGCATCATACCTTCATCCCGAGATTCATTAGGTTCATTTTGAACCGGGTTTTTTTTTTGTGGATCTGGTTGTGCACTCAATAATTCTTCTATTTTTGTGTTTAATTGATGATTTGAACGGTTAAAATCGGTTGATTTTGAGTGTTTTTTACAGTTTTTTAATGGAGGTTAGAGAGAGAAAGTGGGATTTTTAGATACAGATTTTTGGTGAAAGTGAGAGGTGTAGGGGTGAGGTTGGTGGGGTAAGTTTCATGAATTGGCAGAAGTGGCCCCCTGTGTTTTTTATTCTTAAATCTTGTCTCTTTGATCTGACGGTCAGGAATTGTCCAATGGTATGTAGCATTTTTTTGGTATCTAAAATAAAACGCCTCTAGTTACCTATCCAATAAAGTGTAACCTAAAGAAATATGTAAGTGTAATAAATACTAGTAGTAACTTATACAGTAACCTCAAATATATTGATGAAAGCTACTTTTTGCGTGGCTATACCTTTTACCACATGTATTTTGCGTGTCATTTATATAATTATACTTATCTAAAGCTACTTCCTCATTTCCAAAGTTGCATCATATCGTCTTCTTCCTTCCAAGTCTTCAAATACCTGCAAAAACCATACACACGCAAAAGAAGAAAAAAAAGAAGAAACATCACTGTATCATCACTCAAACACAAACCATACACACTCAAAAACCATACACACGCGACCGAAAATGCGAGCCACGGTACCGTGGTGGCGCCGTCGCGTTGCGTTTTCCGGGACCATCTCGGCTGTTCATGATGGCTCAGCACTCGAAAACGCGAGGGACGGTACCCACATGGCGCCGTCGCGTTGCGTTTTGGCGGAAAACTCCACTCAAAAAGGTGTTGGTCTTTGAGATCTCACTTTACAAGCATGTTATTTGGCATTGTTTCATCGTATTCGTTTTTAATTGTTCTATGCTTCCTAAACGTTCCCAAGGTTTCCTCGTACACCGTCGGTGTAATTGTGTAAAACATCAATGTAACTTGCACGTACGTGTCACAACTATGCAATATATGGATATATCGTGTGTGTTTGCTTGGCCATGTGTATACGCGTCGTTAGTCTTTCTCATTTTTGTCATACCTGCAACAGAGAAGCCTCGTATACATATACACGCACGAATGTGTAAGGTACACCTCCACAAGTTTTTAACACACACTATAGGTTTTCTTTGAGTGATCTATGTTTCCTTAATCTTAAACCAACGGGAGCAAGTATGATTTTTGTTTTCCAGTGAAGAATGTTAGGCTAAGTGCAGTAACGACCTCGACCGATTCGGTCTCAATTGCTCGAGTCGGTCGTCGTTGGTGTGGGCATGAGGTCGTGACCGAATCACAAGGGACAATTACATGTAATCGGTCTCAAGCTCGACCGAGAAACAAGGCACATATTTTGTTGTGTTTGATCCAAATCTCCCCCATTTTTAATACTTGTGACCGTTTGTGGCTAAAAAAAAAAAAAAAAAATTACCGTTTGAATTGTAACGTTTGAAAAAAAAAATTCCCCTATAAATACACAACTAAACAACACTTCAATTCACACAATCCCATTTCAAAAAATCTATATATTTTCTCACACCATGAATTCTTACGATATATTTTTTGCCGATTCGGATGATGAAGATGAAGTTAGTAACGAGTTTTTGATGTTTGCGGAAGATTGTTGGGAGGCTTATCAAGCGTCACAACCTAATAAGGCATTACGAAACCGTGTTGATAGGGATCGTGTGGGTGCTCATGACCGTTTAGTGGCTGCTTACTTCTGCGCTAACCCAACATACGGCGATGCACAATTCCATGATCGTTTTCGAATGAGCCGCAGACTATTCACACGAATTGTACGAGAGGTAACCGATCATTCACCTTATTTCCAACAAACTCCTAATTGTGCTGGCGAACTTGGTATTTCTCCTTTGATAAAAATTACTTCCTCATTTCGTCAATTGGCATACGGAGTCAATCCTGATATGTTTGACGAATATGTGCAAATGGGTTCGTCAACAGTTCGTGCGTGTCTCTATAAATTTTGTGAGGCCATCATGGAGTTATATGGTGCAGAGTATTCGCAAAAGCCGACGGTTACTGACGTTGACAGACTCTATGAGCATCACCATCGAGTTTATGGGTATCCGGGGCTGATGATAAAGTCTTTTTAAGTATGTAATTATTTTCCGAAGAAATACCGGTGAAAGTATTTCCCGGGTCGTTCTCCCAGCGAAGGTGAAATGGAATCGTAAATAGCCGGATCGAGAAATCGTGTCGTGAAAAGCGGGAAAGTGAAAAATATGATTTTGGATTTCAAGTTATGCTAAGAAATAGTAAAATATGAAGAATTCACAATCTAGATATGTACGGATGTTAAAAACGTGAAAACGGGAATTCAAACGCGAAAATAACGTAACGTACGAAATAAAACGCGACTTATATACAAGAAATGATCCTACGAACGTGAAACAAGTTTCTAAAAATCTAAAATGATAAAAGAAAATTTTGAGAAAAAGAAAAATATTTTTTGGACTTTTTATTTATTTTCTATTTATTGAATTAAAAAGTAATTAAAAATAAAAGAAATTATGAAAAATAATGGGAAAATTATGAAAACTATTCTGGAAAATCTAAAATATTATAAAAGAATTTTCAAAACTATTTTTGTATTTTTCAGGGCTTTTTTCTATTTTTTATGGATTTTTGGAATTAAAAATGATTAAAAAGTGATTAAAAACTAAAAGAAATTAAGAAAATTAGCAAATGACCTCAGAAAATTATGAAAAATTACCAAAAATTCTATATTACTATAAAAAGCTTGCAGAAAAATTTTGGATTAAAAATATTAAGCAGAAGTGCTTATTCAGTGCTAATCAGCTTATGGCAAGTGCTTATTAATAAGCACTTGCCACAAAACTTTACCAAAATGAAAACACTACTGTTTTATACTATTGAGAACTCAAATAAGCCAAGTAATGAACAGCTATAAGCACAGAAATCTAAGAAACAAGCAATAAGCAGTCTAATACAAGCTAAATAAGCAGAAACCAAAGCAGAATAAGCAAATAGAATAAACAGACCATAAACTACACTAAACCAACTCCTAATGAACTCAGAGAAGCCATAATATCACAAGAATAAGCTCAAATGAACACTAGCAGCCCTATTTCCAAAAACAGAAACTATGCTATGCACCCTATAAGCAAGGCAGAAAAAGCTATTCAAATAAGCTGTATAGAAGAAACTAAAGGTGGCTATTAAGAGACTACCAATCAGAGATGCAATAAGAACAAAAAGTTATTCCTAATACCATTGTCTACTAGTCCTAATGATGCCATGAACAAGGTTCCACAACTGTGGTGCAGGGGAAATAAGTCCCCACACAGGCCACTAAAAGCTACAATTCAAATAAGCAAATGAACTCAAATCCTGAATCTATTAGTTGAAATTGAATTACCAACTACCAGAGAACTCAAATCAACAATTTTTAACTATCTATGCTAACTAATGAAACCTACAAGGTCAACCAAAATCCACGCCAAAAACTGAGTGTAGAAACAGTTGACTATTATGAATGCAAATAATTTTGACTAAATCCAATTTTAACTGCTTGATTCTTCTCCTAGATATGCTATTAAGCTACTATTAAGCTACCATAAGCTAACTAAGTTTATAATGCTACTAAAATTCCTCTACTACTAACTGACTCTCAATTAAGCTAACAGTTAAATGAATTACAATCTAATTTTGACTATTAATGTAATAAGCTACTTATTTATTGCTAGATCCAAACTATATTTGCCTAAAGTGAACTACAAGTGCAGTATAAACAACAAAATAACCACACAATCTCAGCTAAACTAGCTGATCCAAACACCCCTAATACTAGCTGAATTGAAGATTTTACGAGGCTAGTGTGAGTTTAAACCATATTTCCACAAACTGAGTTTATCCACAGATCACTAACACCTAATAATGCTCAATACCACAGATCAACAACAACATCTCAACACTAGTTATCAAAATACAGATCATGACACTTATTTGAGCTATTAAAGAGCACACAAATGAAACAAGTAAATCAAAGTCCAAAATCTCTCAAATAAGCTTAACTATGATTCAAACTAACTAATGAAACAGTAACAATAGAAAATCACAGATCTACAATATTAAAATCATCAAATGCATTCAATAGTGAAAATAAAAAAACAGAAAACTTACAAGACCAGGACCCTAACTGAAATAGGGGAAAAACACCAATCTAAGCCTATCTTTAGATAGGCTTATACCATACAGAACTACAACTACCACCAGGAATTCATAACCAATATTCACCCAGAATCACCATCATCTGAATAACCATTGACTAGTACTTCATAACCAATTCAAAACAGTAGATAAGTAAAAGAGATCACTACAAGCTATTTTGACATTTAAATGAACTTTTGAAATCAAATAACATGAACTTGAAAACAGGTTTGAAATTTAAAGTGCTTGGAAATCAAATGACAAAAACTGAAAACTTGAATTTGAATTTTATTAAATCTAAAAGTGATTACAATTATCAAACTAAAATTTGGCAGAGTGCCTTTACACTAAAACTAGCTACACTACTCCTAATTCTACCACTAACTATCTAATTATCTAACCTATCTAACACCCTTCAAATGGAGATGTGATGGGGTTTATATAGCCATGAGCTGAGGAGCGTCTTCAGAAGCATCTAGAATAGGCATCTTCAGCGAATATCCAATATTAGATCCCTTGTGACTAGTCCCAACCAATCAGAGGCCTCAAATCCTTGCAGTGACGCGTTCCAACCAATAAAAAGCACCCGCGTAGCATTCTTTGTTGTCAGACTTCTGACAGGGTGTCAGGGGTGTGGGGATTGACTAAAGTACCCTTAATACGAGGTTAATTAGATTGGGAGTTGGGGTAATTTTGGGATTTAGTATTAGGGTTCTTATTTCTGGGGTGTGGGTGAATTGGGGGTGAGAAAGGGCGCGGTGTGTGTTTATTTATTATATTTTGACTGATGGATCGGGTCAGGAATTTTAGGTAGTGGGCTTTGGGTAGAGGTTTAGGATTAGATGGTTGGGCTTTTGGGTATTAAATTTGAGAGTGGGCTTTGGGTTTGATATAAAAAGAATGGGCTTGGATCAGATTTTGTGCATTTGTTATTTTCAGATTTTGGTAAAAATGTACAAGGACTAATTGTGAGATAATTGAAACTTTGAGGACCATTTCTGTCAATACTTTCAAAATATTTCCAAGGACTAATATTGTCATTTGATAATCTTCAAGGTTGACTTTGACGAATTGAGCTCAAATATTCATCCATACTTGAAAACTGCTTCCCGGCACCGGCTTTTTGAACCTTTCATACTCTCGTGCCCGTTTTTCCGGGTTTTTGCTTGTTTTCCGTAATATCCGTACCTGCACATCACAAATATAAAAACACGTGTTTTCTTGGCATTTGTTAGCTCAAATAGTCATTTTTGGGTCGATAAACGGTAATGAAAAGGTGTGTAATTACTACACACCAAAATCCCCCCGACTAAGGTATTGCCGTGTCCTCACGCAATGTGATCAATTCACGCTCTTGGGATAAATAATTTCGATACTCTTTTTACTAACTTTGAAAAGTAGCAAGGAGGTTCAAAAGAGATTACAAAATCATTTATTCCCGAAAACGCTCCGTTTTCCAAAATTTTCATTTATTCCACTTTATTCTATTTTTGGACTTTTCATATTTCAAACATGTGACGATTTGTTGAACTTTCATTATTTTGCAATAATTATTAGGGTCGACAAGTAGAAACACTTCTAATTAAGAAGCGACCAAACGGTTAAAATTCGTCATCCTTGATTTTTCACAAGTCCCCAAACTAAGCGTACAAACGAGATCACAGCTTATCTACAAATTAGATGCTATCACTACTCATAAAAGTTACTTGTGGATACTCCTTACTCCCATGTCCTAGGTTTTTGTATCTCAATATTTTATTTTTGTTGAGAAATGAATTGCTTCATATTTTCTCGTTTCAATATTTTTAAGTCCGATAGTGACACCTAAGTTTAAACAATAAGTAGTTATTCATTTTCTCTTAAGAACCACTGCAATAGAAATTCGGTCCACATCAAGGAATTTTGGGTACATACAATATCAAGAATATAAGTTGCGGAGTACGATCACGTGCACCTCATGTGACTGATTACTAATCACGTATCACATGCACCTCACGCGCCAACAACTTATTGATACATACATAAGCTCTTATTCAACATAACTTTCAACTTTCACTTTTTTTTTCATTTCATTTTTTTTCACTTTCTTTATTGACTTTTTTCTCAATACATCAATGGAAGCTTATCGGGTAGCTCCAAAACCACATAGATAATCAACTTTTGACTTTTGATTTTTTCACTTTTTGGTTTTATTTTTGATGTTCCTTGATATGTACCCAATTTCTAAAGCAAAAATTCTCTTAAGAAAACAAAGAATTAAATATTATTTAAACCGAAATACCACTAATTAACCTAGAACATCTATTATATATGGTGACGTATCTGATGGGAGTAAAAAGCCACAAGTACCTCTTATGAGCTCTAAAGAGAACCACTACTCCACGTTTAACATCTAACTTCTAAATAAACTCTATCATTTCTCGCTCTTCGCAATTTAAGATCTCAAATAATGAAACCCGCGAATACTTAGCCGATAATCAGCCACGCATATATAAAGTCAGTTACAGAAACTTGCAAATTCTAGAAGAAGAATTCGCGTTTTCTAGCTTCTGATGTAAAAGACTAGCGAAAGCTTTTAAGCTGCGCATGTATAAAGTCAAGTACGGGAACTTGCAGATTCTTAAGAAAGAATTCGCATTTTATAGCTCCTGGTGTACAAAACTAGCACAAGCTTATGTGATCATCATTGGTTAAGGGAACAAGCTAGGGCTCAACACGCCCGGTCAAGTCAAAATATTTATTCCTACTCTCGCCAGCAAGAAAGTCAACAAGGTGTCAAAACACTTATTCAAACTTTATAATATTTTTGCACAACTTTTTCACTTTTTCACATCTTTTAATGCTTTTTCATCAAAATTTTTGAACACTTATTCAAACTTTATAATATTTTTGCACAACTTTTTCACTTTTTCACATCTTTTAATGCTTTTTCATCAAAATTTTTGAAAATTTTCAATTTTTTTATTTTTGGTGGAAAAACGGAGTTGCAAGAGTACACGACTTGTGAAAAATGCAAGGTCAAAATCGAATCGAAGATTCACCCTCCCCCCGACTAGAACGAAACATTGTCCTCAATGTTTTATGGGTTAAGGCAATCCTAACAAAATTCTAGGCCGTTTATTAATTATGCCAAAGAAAACGTTAGTCGATAAGATTTAACGGATATAGGATTTCCAAATAGCATCGATGAATGAGACTCCAAGTGAAGAGATAACGAGCACGAGAGTCATCATAAATCACGGACAATCTTGAACAAACATTACAAACAACCACGGAACACAAGAGTAGAAGAGGCACCCCCTCCTCACGTTAGGTGTTAGAAAATAGAAATATAAGAAGATGAAATTTGGATAAGCATGGGTTGCCACCCACGAAGCGCTTGTTTTTGTTCACCGAGTCACATGAGCTTGACTCGATCCCCGAATTAATTCGTCCTTGGGGAAAGCAGAGAAAACGACCACATGGCACAAAAGATAGAGATGCCAGGGTCAAATATGGTGTCCTCACTCCCGGTGGAGTGGAAAAGTGACGAAGTGATGGGATAAACAAAGAATGGATGAAATACCCAGATGGTATAAGCAAAATCTATTTCTGAAACCTCGTCCACCATTCTAAAAATAACTTCATTCAAACCGGATTCAAAAACTTCGTCGGGTGGTTTTGCAGGTGGACTAGAAGAAGAAGAATCGAAAGAAATATCATTTTCATCATTCTCAATACCCGGTGGTATCGAGTCATCCGCAGCAAGAAATAGATCGACATCCTCTAAAAGAGGGTCACGTAACGGATTATCGGAAATAGGTAAAAAGTCGATCTCAAAGTGAAAACACTCATAATCCGGAAGAGAGATATCAGCATGAATAGTGGGACTGCCACTACTCGTCTCTTCAAATCGAAAAATTTCAAGCTCGGGTAAAGAATCACTATCCATAACGGGGATAGGAGAAGAAGTAAGAGGACCATTTAATGCCTCAATACGAGAGATAAGAAGATTGACATTTAACAATGTCTCACGTAAAGCTTCATCTTGGATTTCCGTGTCATCATCTCCTTCATTATCATCTTCAAAGCTTTCAAGCTCAAGATGTTCTTCATCAACATAATCGATCTCTCCACATGATATAGAATCATCATTATCAGAATCGGAGAATATCTCATCACGATTATCATCAAACGGTATATCATTCGTATCAACTTGATCATCAAAATGATTATTTTCAACAAGTTCAGAATCATTGATAGAAATCTCCTCGGACTCACTCGGGATTGGAACGAGGTTCTCAACACTTGACTTATTGAATTCGTCCGATTCCGTTGCCGGAATAGTGTCAAGATGCCCGTCCCCCATTGTAAGAGAGTCCTCGGGTTCTACGGGAGAAGAGATAGAATTATTTTGAGGATTTAGATTGATCGTAATCGTGGAATCATCATCGTATAAACAACACTCGCAAAATTGGAATTTCCTTTCTTCGACAAGAGGTTCTTCCATCGATCTCTTATAAGGCTCGGGAGTAGATGTATAACGACTAGTCACCATCTCTTTCAACTTATCCATCATAGATTTAAGTTCAAAAATATCATTATTAAAATTGGAAGTTTGTGGGGGTTGGTAAAAACCATTAGAATCGTAACAAGAATTAGGTTCATGATAAGAACTTTCAAACGATCCCCCACAATGTTCAAAACTCGATGTATTTTGAAATGAATCACCATTGTAATACGAATTTTGCTCATAAAAATCATTTTGAGGAAAATTATTGAAGCTCGAGTCGTAATCGTAAGACGTATCAGCACTCGGGGCATAGCACATACAATCGGTGTATCCACATACATCACAAAAACATTGCCCACACGGCATTCCTTCTTCGGACGGGTTTCCACAATTATAGCAATAAAACGAAGGTGGTGGTGGTGTATAAAAATCGGGAATTTTAGACGAATTGTTGAACGAATTTTGATCATATGTATGAGAATTACAATTCAAACAAATGCCATCTCGAATATTATCTCCACATTCGTCGCACATACACCATACACACAACCCTCCGAAGAACGGTTCTCCACAATTGGAACAAATCGGATCCATAAGAATTAAACGTAAGATGGTTTGAGAAGAAGAATCAAATATGAGAAGATAAGAAGATTATTTATGGTTTTTGATTTTTCAAATTTTTATAGAAAATATATACAAGATAGTGGAAAACTTAACACAACACAATTTTTCAACACGAATATTCAAAACTCACGTCCACCTTCCCCGGCAGCGGCGCCATTTTTGATAAAGTCTTTTTAAGTATGTAATTATTTTCCGAAGAAATACCGGTGAAAGTATTTCCCGGGTCGTTCTCCCAGCGAAGGTGAAATGGAATCGTAAATAGCCGGATCGAGAAATCGTGTCGTGAAAAGCGGGAAAGTGAAAAATATGATTTTGGATTTCAAGTTATGCTAAGAAATAGTAAAATATGAAGAATTCACAATCTAGATATGTACGGATGTTAAAAACGTGAAAACGGGAATTCAAACGCGAAAATAACGTAACGTACGAAATAAAACGCGACTTATATACAAGAAATGATCCTACGAACGTGAAACAAGTTTCTAAAAATCTAAAATGATAAAAGAAAATTTTGAGAAAAAGAAAAATATTTTTTGGACTTTTTATTTATTTTCTATTTATTGAATTAAAAAGTAATTAAAAATAAAAGAAATTATGAAAAATAATGGGAAAATTATGAAAACTATTCTGGAAAATCTAAAATATTATAAAAGAATTTTCAAAACTATTTTTGTATTTTTCAGGGCTTTTTTCTATTTTTTATGGATTTTTGGAATTAAAAATGATTAAAAAGTGATTAAAAACTAAAAGAAATTAAGAAAATTAGCAAATGACCTCAGAAAATTATGAAAAATTACCAAAAATTCTATATTACTATAAAAAGCTTGCAGAAAAATTTTGGATTAAAAATATTAAGCAGAAGTGCTTATTCAGTGCTAATCAGCTTATGGCAAGTGCTTATTAATAAGCACTTGCCACAAAACTTTACCAAAATGAAAACACTACTGTTTTATACTATTGAGAACTCAAATAAGCCAAGTAATGAACAGCTATAAGCACAGAAATCTAAGAAACAAGCAATAAGCAGTCTAATACAAGCTAAATAAGCAGAAACCAAAGCAGAATAAGCAAATAGAATAAACAGACCATAAACTACACTAAACCAACTCCTAATGAACTCAGAGAAGCCATAATATCACAAGAATAAGCTCAAATGAACACTAGCAGCCCTATTTCCAAAAACAGAAACTATGTTATGCACCCTATAAGCAAGGCAGAAAAAGCTATTCAAATAAGCTGTATAGAAGAAACTAAAGGTGGCTATTAAGAGACTACCAATCAGAGATGCAATAAGAACAAAAAGTTATTCCTAATACCATTGTCTACTAGTCCTAATGATGCCATGAACAAGGTTCCACAACTGTGGTGCAGGGGAAATAAGTCCCCACACAGGCCACTAAAAGCTACAATTCAAATAAGCAAATGAACTCAAATCCTGAATCTATTAGTTGAAATTGAATTACCACTACCAGAGAACTCAAATCAACAATTTTTAACTATCTATGCTAACTAATGAAACCTACAAGGTCAACCAAAATCCACGCCAAAAACTGAGTGTAGAAACAGTTGACTATTATGAATGCAAATAATTTTGACTAAATCCAATTTTAACTGCTTGATTCTTCTCCTAGATATGCTATTAAGCTACTATTAAGCTACCATAAGCTAACTAAGTTTATAATGCTACTAAAATTCCTCTACTACTAACTGACTCTCAATTAAGCTAACAGTTAAATGAATTACAATCTAATTTTGACTATTAATGTAATAAGCTACTTATTTATTGCTAGATCCAAACTATATTTGCCTAAAGTGAACTACAAGTGCAGTATAAACAACAAAATAACCACACAATCTCAGCTAAACTAGCTGATCCAAACACCCCTAATACTAGCTAAATTGAAGATTTTACGAGGCTAGTGTGAGTTTAAACCATATTTCCACAAACTGAGTTTATCCACAGATCACTAACACCTAATAATGCTCAATACCACAGATCAACAACAACATCTCAACACTAGTTATCAAAATACAGATCATGACACTTATTTGAGCTATTAAAGAGCACACAAATGAAACAAGTAAATCAAAGTCCAAAATCTCTCAAATAAGCTTAACTATGATTCAAACTAACTAATGAAACAGTAACAATAGAAAATCACAAATCTACAATATTAAAATCATCAAATGCATTCAATAGTGAAAATAAAAAAACAGAAAACTTACAAGACCAGGACCCTAACTGAAATAGGGGAAAAACACCAATCTAAGCCTATCTTTAGATAGGCTTATACCATACAGAACTACAACTACCACCAGGAATTCATAACCAATATTCACCCAGAATCACCATCATCTGAATAACCATTGACTAGTACTTCGTAACCAATTCAAAACAGTAGATAAGTAAAAGAGATCACTACAAGCTATTTTGACATTTAAATGAACTTTTGAAATCAAATAACATGAACTTGAAAACAGGTTTGAAATTTAAAGTGCTTGGAAATCAAATGACAAAAACTGAAAACTTGAATTTGAATTTTATTAACTCTAAAAGTGATTACAATTATCAAACTAAAATTTGGCAGAGTGCCTTTACACTAAAACTAGCTACACTACTCCTAATTCTACCACTAACTATCTAATTATCTAACCTATCTAACACCCTTCAAATGGAGATGTGATGGGGTTTATATAGCCATGAGCTGAGGAGCGTCTTCAGAAGCATCTAGAATAGGCATCTTCAGCGAATATCCAATATTAGATCCCTTGTGACTAGTCCCAACCAATCAGAGGCCTCAAATCCTTGCAGTGACGCGTTCCAACCAATAAAAAGCACCCGCGTAGCATTCTTTGTTGTCAGACTTCTGACAGGGTGTCAGGGGTGTGGGGATTGACTAAAGTACCCTTAATACGAGGTTAATTAGATTGGGAGTTGGGGTAATTTTGGGATTTAGTATTAGGGTTCTTATTTCTGGGGTGTGGGTGAATTGGGGGTGAGAAAGGGCGCGGTGTGTGTTTATTTATTATATTTTGACTGATGGATCGGGTCAGGAATTTTAGGTAGTGGGCTTTGGGTAGAGGTTTAGGATTAGATGGTTGGGCTTTTGGGTATTAAATTTGAGAGTGGGCTTTGGGTTTGATATAAAAAGAATGGGCTTGGATCAGATTTTGTGCATTTGTTATTTTCAGATTTTGGTAAAAATGTACAAGGACTAATTGTGAGATAATTGAAACTTTGAGGACCATTTCTGTCAATACTTTCAAAATATTTCCAAGGACTAATATTGTCATTTGATAATCTTCAAGGTTGTCTTTGACGAATTGAGCTCAAATATTCATCCATACTTGAAAACTGCTTCCCGGCACCGGCTTTTTGAACCTTTCATACTCTCGTGCCCGTTTTTCCGGGTTTTTGCTTGTTTTCCGTAATATCCGTACCTGCACATCACAAATATAAAAACACGTGTTTTCTTGGCATTTGTTAGCTCAAATAGTCATTTTTGGGTCGATAAACGGTAATGAAAAGGTGTGTAATTACTACACACCAAAATCCCCCCGACTAAGGTATTGCCGTGTCCTCACGCAATGTGATCAATTCACGCTCTTGGGATAAATAATTTCGATACTCTTTTTACTAACTTTGAAAAGTAGCAAGGAGGTTCAAAAGAGATTACAAAATCATTTATTCCCGAAAACGCTCCGTTTTCCAAAATTTTCATTTATTCCACTTTATTCTATTTTTGGACTTTTCATATTTCAAACATGTGACGATTTGTTGAACTTTCATTATTTTGCAATAATTATTAGGGTCGACAAGTAGAAACACTTCTAATTAAGAAGCGACCAAACGGTTAAAATTCGTCATCCTTGATTTTTCACAAGTCCCCAAACTAAGCGTACAAACGAGATCACAGCTTATCTACAAATTAGATGCTATCACTACTCATAAAAGTTACTTGTGGATACTCCTTACTCCCATGTCCTAGGTTTTTGTATCTCAATATTTTATTTTTGTTGAGAAATGAATTGCTTCATATTTTCTCGTTTCAATATTTTTAAGTCCGATAGTGACACCTAAGTTTAAACAATAAGTAGTTATTCATTTTCTCTTAAGAACCACTGCAATAGAAATTCGGTCCACATCAAGGAATTTTGGGTACATACAATATCAAGAATATAAGTTGCGGAGTACGATCACGTGCACCTCATGTGACTGATTACTAATCACGTATCACATGCACCTCACGCGCCAACAACTTATTGATACATACATAAGCTCTTATTCGACATAACTTTCAACTTTCACTTTTTTTTTCATTTCATTTTTTTTCACTTTCTTTATTGACTTTTTTCTCAATACATCAATGGAAGCTTATCGGGTAGCTCCAAAACCACATAGATAATCAACTTTTGACTTTTGATTTTTTCACTTTTTGGTTTTATTTTTGATGTTCCTTGATATGTACCCAATTTCTAAAGCAAAAATTCTCTTAAGAAAACAAAGAATTAAATATTATTTAAACCGAAATACCACTAATTAACCTAGAACATCTATTATATATGGTGACGTATCTGATGGGAGTAAAAAGCCACAAGTACCTCTTATGAGCTCTAAAGAGAACCACTACTCCACGTTTAACATCTAACTTCTAAATAAACTCTATCATTTCTCGCTCTTCGCAATTTAAGATCTCAAATAATGAAACCCGCGAATACTTAGCCGATAATCAGCCACGCATATATAAAGTCAGTTACAGAAACTTGCAAATTCTAGAAGAAGAATTCGCGTTTTCTAGCTTCTGATGTAAAAGACTAGCGAAAGCTTTTAAGCTGCGCATGTATAAAGTCAAGTACGGGAACTTGCAGATTCTTAAGAAAGAATTCGCATTTTATAGCTCCTGGTGTACAAAACTAGCACAAGCTTATGTGATCATCATTGGTTAAGGGAACAAGCTAGGGCTCAACACGCCCGGTCAAGTCAAAATATTTATTCCTACTCTCGCCAGCAAGAAAGTCAACAAGGTGTCAAAACACTTATTCAAACTTTATAATATTTTTGCACAACTTTTTCACTTTTTCACATCTTTTAATGCTTTTTCATCAAAATTTTTGAACACTTATTCAAACTTTATAATATTTTTGCACAACTTTTTCACTTTTTCACATCTTTTAATGCTTTTTCATCAAAATTTTTGAAAATTTTCAATTTTTTTATTTTTGGTGGAAAAACGGAGTTGCAAGAGTACACGACTTGTGAAAAATGCAAGGTCAAAATCGAATCGAAGATTCACCCTCCCCCCGACTAGAACGAAACATTGTCCTCAATGTTTTATGGGTTAAGGCAATCCTAACAAAATTCTAGGCCGTTTATTAATTATGCCAAAGAAAACGTTAGTCGATAAGATTTAACGGATATAGGATTTCCAAATAGCATCGATGAATGAGACTCCAAGTGAAGAGATAACGAGCACGAGAGTCATCATAAATCACGGACAATCCTGAACAAACATTACAAACAACCACGGAACACAAGAGTAGAAGAGGCACCCCCTCCTCACGTTAGGTGTTAGAAAATAGAAATATAAGAAGATGAAATTTGGATAAGCATGGGTTGCCACCCACGAAGCGCTTGTTTTTGTTCACCGAGTCACATGAGCTTGACTCGATCCCCGAATTAATTCGTCCTTGGGGAAAGCAGAGAAAACGACCACATGGCACAAAAGATAGAGATGCCAGGGTCAAATATGGTGTCCTCACTCCCGGTGGAGTGGAAAAGTGACGAAGTGATGGGATAAACAAAGAATGGATGAAATACCCAGATGGTATAAGCAAAATCTATTTCTGAAACCTCGTCCACCATTCTAAAAATAACTTCATTCAAACCGGATTCAAAAACTTCGTCGGGTGGTTTTGCAGGTGGACGAGAAGAAGAAGAATCGAAAGAAATATCATTTTCATCATTCTCAATACCCGGTGGTATCGAGTCATCCGCAGCAAGAAATAGATCGACATCCTCTAAAAGAGGGTCACGTAACGGATTATCGGAAATAGGTAAAAAGTCGATCTCAAAGTGAAAACACTCATAATCCGGAAGAGAGATATCAGCATGAATAGTGGGACTGCCACTACTCGTCTCTTCAAATCGAAAAATTTCAAGCTCGGGTAAAGAATCACTATCCATAACGGGGATAGGAGAAGAAGTAAGAGGACCATTTAATGCCTCAATACGAGAGATAAGAAGATTGACATTTAACAATGTCTCACGTAAAGCTTCATCTTGGATTTCCGTGTCATCATCTCCTTCATTATCATCTTCAAAGCTTTCAAGCTCAAGATGTTCTTCATCAACATAATCGATCTCTCCACATGATATAGAATCATCATTATCAGAATCGGAGAATATCTCATCACGATTATCATCAAACGGTATATCATTCGTATCAACTTGATCATCAAAATGATTATTTTCAACAAGTTCAGAATCATTGATAGAAATCTCCTCGGACTCACTCGGGATTGGAACGAGGTTCTCAACACTTGACTTATTGAATTCGTCCGATTCCGTTGCCGGAATAGTGTCAAGATGCCCGTCCCCCATTGTAAGAGAGTCCTCGGGTTCTACGGGAGAAGAGATAGAATTATTTTGAGGATTTAGATTGATCGTAATCGTGGAATCATCATCGTATAAACAACACTCGCAAAATTGGAATTTCCTTTCTTCGACAAGAGGTTCTTCCATCGATCTCTTATAAGGCTCGGGAGTAGATGTATAACGACTAGTCACCATCTCTTTCAACTTATCCATCATAGATTTAAGTTCAAAAATATCATTATTAAAATTGGAAGTTTGTGGGGGTTGGTAAAAACCATTAGAATCGTAACAAGAATTAGGTTCATGATAAGAACTTTCAAACGATCCCCCACAATGTTCAAAACTCGATGTATTTTGAAATGAATCACCATTGTAATACGAATTTTGCTCATAAAAATCATTTTGAGGAAAATTATTGAAGCTCGAGTCGTAATCGTAAGACGTATCAGCACTCGGGGCATAGCACATACAATCGGTGTATCCACATACATCACAAAAACATTGCCCACACGGCATTCCTTCTTCGGACGGGTTTCCACAATTATAGCAATAAAACGAAGGTGGTGGTGGTGTATAAAAATCGGGAATTTTAGACGAATTGTTGAACGAATTTTGATCATATGTATGAGAATTACAATTCAAACAAATGCCATCTCGAATATTATCTCCACATTCGTCGCACATACACCATACACACAACCCTCCGAAGAACGGTTCTCCACAATTGGAACAAATCGGATCCATAAGAATTAAACGTAAGATGGTTTGAGAAGAAGAATCAAATATGAGAAGATAAGAAGATTATTTATGGTTTTTGATTTTTCAAATTTTTATAGAAAATATATACAAGATAGTGGAAAACTTAACACAACACAATTTTTCAACACGAATATTCAAAACTCACGTCCACCTTCCCCGGCAGCGGCGCCATTTTTGATAAAGTCTTTTTAAGTATGTAATTATTTTCCGAAGAAATACCGGTGAAAGTATTTCCCGGGTCGTTCTCCCAGCGAAGGTGAAATGGAATCGTAAATAGCCGGATCGAGAAATCGTGTCGTGAAAAGCGGGAAAGTGAAAAATATGATTTTGGATTTCAAGTTATGCTAAGAAATAGTAAAATATGAAGAATTCACAATCTAGATATGTACGGATGTTAAAAACGTGAAAACGGGAATTCAAACGCGAAAATAACGTAACGTACGAAATAAAACGCGACTTATATACAAGAAATGATCCTACGAACGTGAAACAAGTTTCTAAAAATCTAAAATGATAAAAGAAAATTTTGAGAAAAAGAAAAATATTTTTTGGACTTTTTATTTATTTTCTAGAATTTATTTTCTATTTATTGAATTAAAAAGTAATTAAAAATAAAAGAAATTATGAAAAATAATGGGAAAATTATGAAAACTATTCTGGAAAATCTAAAATATTATAAAAGAATTTTCAAAACTATTTTTGTATTTTTCAGGGCTTTTTTCTATTTTTTATGGATTTTTGGAATTAAAAATGATTAAAAAGTGATTAAAAACTAAAAGAAATTAAGAAAATTAGCAAATGACCTCAGAAAATTATGAAAAATTACCAAAAATTCTATATTACTATAAAAAGCTTGCAGAAAAATTTTGGATTAAAAATATTAAGCAGAAGTGCTTATTCAGTGCTAATCAGCTTATGGCAAGTGCTTATTAATAAGCACTTGCCACAAAACTTTACCAAAATGAAAACACTACTGTTTTATACTATTGAGAACTCAAATAAGCCAAGTAATGAACAGCTATAAGCACAGAAATCTAAGAAACAAGCAATAAGCAGTCTAATACAAGCTAAATAAGCAGAAACCAAAGCAGAATAAGCAAATAGAATAAACAGACCATAAACTACACTAAACCAACTCCTAATGAACTCAGAGAAGCCATAATATCACAAGAATAAGCTCAAATGAACACTAGCAGCCCTATTTCCAAAAACAGAAACTATGCTATGCACCCTATAAGCAAGGCAGAAAAAGCTATTCAAATAAGCTGTATAGAAGAAACTAAAGGTGGCTATTAAGAGACTACCAATCAGAGATGCAATAAGAACAAAAAGTTATTCCTAATACCATTGTCTACTAGTCCTAATGATGCCATGAACAAGGTTCCACAACTGTGGTGCAGGGGAAATAAGTCCCCACACAGGCCACTAAAAGCTACAATTCAAATAAGCAAATGAACTCAAATCCTGAATCTATTAGTTGAAATTGAATTACCAACTACCAGAGAACTCAAATCAACAATTTTTAACTATCTATGCTAACTAATGAAACCTACAAGGTCAACCAAAATCCACGCCAAAAACTGAGTGTAGAAACAGTTGACTATTATGAATGCAAATAATTTTGACTAAATCCAATTTTAACTGCTTGATTCTTCTCCTAGATATGCTATTAAGCTACTATTAAGCTACCATAAGCTAACTAAGTTTATAATGCTACTAAAATTCCTCTACTACTAACTGACTCTCAATTAAGCTAACAGTTAAATGAATTACAATCTAATTTTGACTATTAATGTAATAAGCTACTTATTTATTGCTAGATCCAAACTATATTTGCCTAAAGTGAACTACAAGTGCAGTATAAACAACAAAATAACCACACAATCTCAGCTAAACTAGCTGATCCAAACACCCCTAATACTAGCTGAATTGAAGATTTTACGAGGCTAGTGTGAGTTTAAACCATATTTCCACAAACTGAGTTTATCCACAGATCACTAACACCTAATAATGCTCAATACCACAGATCAACAACAACATCTCAACACTAGTTATCAAAATACAGATCATGACACTTATTTGAGCTATTAAAGAGCACACAAATGAAACAAGTAAATCAAAGTCCAAAATCTCTCAAATAAGCTTAACTATGATTCAAACTAACTAATGAAACAGTAACAATAGAAAATCACAAATCTACAATATTAAAATCATCAAATGCATTCAATAGTGAAAATAAAAAAACAGAAAACTTACAAGACCAGGACCCTAACTGAAATAGGGGAAAAACACCAATCTAAGCCTATCTTTAGATAGGCTTATACCATACAGAACTACAACTACCACCAGGAATTCATAACCAATATTCACCCAGAATCACCATCATCTGAATAACCATTGACTAGTACTTCGTAACCAATTCAAAACAGTAGATAAGTAAAAGAGATCACTACAAGCTATTTTGACATTTAAATGAACTTTTGAAATCAAATAACATGAACTTGAAAACAGGTTTGAAATTTAAAGTGCTTGGAAATCAAATGACAAAAACTGAAAACTTGAATTTGAATTTTATTAACTCTAAAAGTGATTACAATTATCAAACTAAAATTTGGCAGAGTGCCTTTACACTAAAACTAGCTACACTACTCCTAATTCTACCACTAACTATCTAATTATCTAACCTATCTAACACCCTTCAAATGGAGATGTGATGGGGTTTATATAGCCATGAGCTGAGGAGCGTCTTCAGAAGCATCTAGAATAGGCATCTTCAGCGAATATCCAATATTAGATCCCTTGTGACTAGTCCCAACCAATCAGAGGCCTCAAATCCTTGCAGTGACGCGTTCCAACCAATAAAAAGCACCCGCGTAGCATTCTTTGTTGTCAGACTTCTGACAGGGTGTCAGGGGTGTGGGGATTGACTAAAGTACCCTTAATACGAGGTTAATTAGATTGGGAGTTGGGGTAATTTTGGGATTTAGTATTAGGGTTCTTATTTCTGGGGTGTGGGTGAATTGGGGGTGAGAAAGGGCGCGGTGTGTGTTTATTTATTATATTTTGACTGATGGATCGGGTCAGGAATTTTAGGTAGTGGGCTTTGGGTAGAGGTTTAGGATTAGATGGTTGGGCTTTTGGGTATTAAATTTGAGAGTGGGCTTTGGGTTTGATATAAAAAGAATGGGCTTGGATCAGATTTTGTGCATTTGTTATTTTCAGATTTTGGTAAAAATGTACAAGGACTAATTGTGAGATAATTGAAACTTTGAGGACCATTTCTGTCAATACTTTCAAAATATTTCCAAGGACTAATATTGTCATTTGATAATCTTCAAGGTTGACTTTGACGAATTGAGCTCAAATATTCATCCATACTTGAAAACTGCTTCCCGGCACCGGCTTTTTGAACCTTTCATACTCTCGTGCTCGTTTTTCCGGGTTTTTGCTTGTTTTCCGTAATATCCGTACCTGCACATCACAAATATAAAAACACGTGTTTTCTTGGCATTTGTTAGCTCAAATAGTCATTTTTGGGTCGATAAACGGTAATGAAAAGGTGTGTAATTACTACACACCAGAAGCATTGATTGTACAGATTGGCTGTGGGAGATTTGCCCACATGTTTTAAAAGCTCAATTTTGTAGGGGTGATCACGAGAAAACTCCTTTCATTTTATTGGAAGCGATTGCCTCTCAAGATTTATGGATTTGGCATGCGTTCTTTGGTGTTGCCGGTATGAATAATGACGTAAATTTTTTACGTGCATCCCCTCTTTTCAATGATCTCAAAATGGGGAGTGCACCGGATGTAGAATTCTTTGCTAACAGCGTGCCTTATAAACGGGGATATTATCTTGCTGATGGGATATATCCGGAATACTCTGTTATTGTGAAGTCTATTAGAAATCCAGGGACGCATGATGAAAAGCGTCAATTATATAAGAGGATACATGAAGCTGCAAGAAAAGATGTGGAACGTGCTTTTGGTGTACTAAAGAGGAAGTTCCTAATGATTAAACAGCCGGCTAAGGGATTTAACAAAGAGCGTCTTGGACATATTATGTATACATGCATCATATTACATAATATGATAATTCAAGACGAAGGGCGGGCGATATCTCCCGAATTCTTTCCAGCTGAGCAGCACCGTTCTTATGATCCCTTAAATACGCATGAGGAATTATTGCAAATTACTAGGGAGATATGCAACAAAACAACTCATCTTAGCCTCAAAGCCGATTTGGTGGAACACATTTGGCAGCATCATAATAATCCAAACTAGTTTAGTCGTTTTATCGTAATGTTTTTAATGTTATTTGAATTATAATGTAATGTTTTTATTTTATTTGAATTAATATGTAACGTTTTAATTATTAATGAAATTGGTCGCCCTTACTGTGGCACTGAATCGTCTGTAGGTCGCTGGAGAGAGAAAGCTGACGTGGCAGGGAAAAAGATGTGGATTGACCCTTATTCTTGGTCCTTATTGCATCCAGCCTTACAATGGAAGAACTTGACATTCAAAACACATCTTTTATATAATAAAATAAAACCCCTATTGGAATTTTTCCATTTCAAAAAAATCAATTCATACCTTATTTGGTAATATTTTTTTTAAATTGATTTTTTTTTTAAATATGTTTAATTAAAAAAAAAAACCTAAATACTTTCTTTTTTGGCAAAGTATTAGTAAATTCGTTTTTTGTGATAAATTGAGCTAAAAAAAATACATGTGTCAAAAATTAAAAGATAAAAAACTGTGGGAAGGCGGGGTAACCTAAAAATATTATAGGGTCAATTTGAAACTAACAAAAACACAATTACCCCCAATCTTTTCTCTCCCCCGCAGACAAAATCAAATGCGTTCCTAACCCTAAATCACGTACTGAAGAACCAAAGTCGAATATCTCAATCAAACCAAATTAGTTGAAAGAATAAGATATAATCCTTAAGTTTGGTAAGATTTTGGATTCCATGTCTAATTTTCTACTTCTACTTCAATTAAATTAATGTTTTCGATTATATTAATTGCGCTCTTCTAGCCCATAGTTAACTATGTAAATTATCTTTCTCATAGTGGATTTATATTGATATTGTTGTTTATAGGAATGAAAAGATTCAAAGATATGGATATGTGTTTGTTATTATTATTTTTTTTCTTATTTTTTTTAGGTAAATGATGAACATCCCTAGAAGTTCAAAGTAAAAAGCATCAGGTAATTATTAAGACTTGGTTTATCTTTATGTGTGTATGCACGTACGTGTGAATTATGGTATATTGGAGTGTGTAAAGTTTGTGTTTTTTTTTTTCCAGGAAACAAAGGTATTTTTTGGGAAGTAGTAGTAGTTCAATTGATATGGGGGCTCTGAAGCAATATGCTAAATTGGTATGAGAGCTTCATCATGAACAAGATCGAGCATTAGGTTATTTTGAGGCTGTTGTTCTTGCCTCCCCTGAAGACTTGTGAGTAGTTCCAAACACTCCTTACTTATGATGTATGTCTATGTTTATGGATAGGTGTTTCAACGGGTAACTTTTCAAATGAGTTGGTTTGAGTCAGTTTCATTTTGTCTAATTTATAAAAATAAATACGTTAAATATGATTACATATTTAATCGAATGCATTGCTACATTTGACCATCTGGTGTGTCAGATTTCAAAGGAACAGATTCATTGCAATGAATGTGGAATATGTAGGTTAGTGTTAAGAAAAGCGATGTTTCTAAAAATATGTATTGTAATTCTTTATAATTTGTCGATGATAGCATATTTATCATTGCAGAATTGTAGGTTGTAAGAAGTTCTTCCAGTGCGAAAAGGGTGGTGTCACACTCTCATGGTAGTTAATCACAAGCTATATTAGATTCAGCTTATAATTTGACTGTACATGTTCCCAAATATCATAATATTTTAAAGCTTATGTTTCTTTGAACCTTAGGACGGACTAATGACGATCCTAATATGGCAACAAGTGAAATATACAAACATATAGATGGCTATTGTTATTTCTTATATAAAAAAATGTTATGATAATTTTTTGTATACTTCTTTTGGTTATTACTTGCTGATCTGATTTGGAATTTAGGACCTATCACATGTGTAAATTAAGTTTTGTGGAGTGTGACTTTTTTATTGTGTATATAATTATATACTTCCCAACTCAATAAAAGAGTCTGCATTATTTGCTATATTGCATTAAATACAATTCTGCTACTGTCTTGGGTCTCACTATACTACTGCAACTCTGCAACCCTTAGCACTTTTGAATTTTGACTATTTTTGTTCGTATCTATATAGGATCTTGCTATGATACAAAGTTGCGTGATAATCACATGTGTAGAAAACTCAATGAAAAACCACTGCCTTATTTGTTACGAGGTACATATTATAATTGTATATGATTTTATATACAAGTGTTATGTCTGATTTTAAAAGCAAGCGTGAAATGTTTTTTAAGGCTTATATTTATAGTTTATTATGCGTATAACTAATTTTTTAAAGTATTTTATTTGACAGATTGAAGCCACTGCCATGCCTGAAGAATATAGATACGAGGTAAGTCTTTATCAATTGTCCTTTTATTAGGAGTCATTTTAGTTGTACCGTAACTTTTGGAAATGATTTAGAAGGGCCACTATTCAGCCTATTTTATATGTGTCTCCAAACGCATGGGCTAAATTTGTCGATTAGAGACTTGATACCTGGTGAATGGTCATAGATATATCCTCAAACGGTTTCGAGGCTAATGTAGCCGTAGCAATGATGAATGATACACAGTTTTGAAAATAAATTAATTTTGGAGGATTTAGTTAAATGATTTCCAGCTTTGGTTCCCAATTCGGAATCACTGAGAACCAAAAATTTAGCATAGACTATTATATCATGACTTGCACAAGCCGGTAGTGGATGATTTATATTTTTAACACTTTTATCAAAGAAATTGGGGATCCACTAAGAAATCAGGGATCCAATAGAATAGGAAAGATAACGTATGTTTTTTAGTCTATACAAACACTGGATTTCACTAAACTTTTATATTTCATTGTTAGCATTTGGCAATAATTAATGTTTGACCTATTTGCTAATGAATAGATTAATATGAGCCATGTCACATTTTGAACGTTAAAATGGGTCAATATGATGCTTAGCTTACAAGTAAACAGGTCATACGGTTCAAAAATTGCCTAAAGTATAATTTAATGCATGAAGCATACTAAATCATCAGTTTCTAAGATAGATGTCTAACAAAATAGTGATTTTAATTCATTCACTCTATTCCTTTAAAATCTTTTGATTATGTGTCTTAACTGAATATGATATGGTTTATTTAAAATCATATGCATGTTATGGATGGCGGGCCTAAAAGGAGGTTGGTTACTTTATTAATTGATTAATTTTGATTATAGAAAACAATATAGTTACAAATGTAAACCTGTGATTGAATACGATTTAAAAGGTTGCATATTTGCATAAGTGCTCTAAATTAAAAAGGACTTTCAGCAATTGTAAACCAGTTCAGCCCGTTCCCGTATATCCACTTATTTTCGTTTGACCTGTTTGAGATTAAACACAACTCAAGTAAACTCATTCATAAGTAAATATAGGAGAAGAACCAATTTGATTATAAAAGGATTGTAGTTATCTGGCGACGATGATCTAAACAAAATTTTCAAAAGTACTTAAAAATGTTTGACGAACTTTTTCATCTGAATGAGTTCCGACTAGGACTAAAAGTATGACAGAAACACTTCCCTTATTAACATTAAATAAAACTAGGGGTTAATGATTCCTATGAAATTCATTTAAATTTGATAAAAGAGACATTGGTTGTATAAACTTTGATATAGTATTGAACCATTAGTAACATTGGCCATGTCTATAAGTTATAGATAATGGGACAATATTGTGATCCTTTGGTTATTTGAGGAAGTACCGAAACTGATAAATACCCATAATTTGGAAAAAAAAAAATGAAGGTAAAAATTTATACTGGCTCCCAAGTTTAAAATGAACCTAAACTCATGAAAAGAGACTATTTTCAACCACAAAGAAAACGTGTTCGATTCCAAAATTATTGGATCGGTTGAGTTTTTAGTATTTTTCTTTTAGCTAGGTAAGTTTTTTATTTGATTACTGCCACTTTTTATGTATTTAGATAGTATTTTTGATTAAATGCATATCAATATAAAGATGTATTAGGTTGTTCATAAGTACTTTTTATAATTGAATATGGTTGATAGTTGATTATGCAGATCTGAAGATGGTGAGCCAACTGATAATGTAGCTAATCTAATTATGTTTAATGATTGAGATTGTTGGCGCTCTAAGCTTATCTTTTGATATCATTATTTAATCTATATTTCTAATGTAAGTCAAAACAATGTAAAACTATATTACTAGAAGTTCGACATTTCACATAAATCTCTTTATAATTGCCATTATCAAAGAACCATAAGTCTTAAAAGTGTTCCAACAAAGCTAAACACAATATGCACCAACATTTTTTGGGCTACCATTTGACTTCATTTACTCCGGCATTATCTTGAAACTGAAAATAAAGCTTAAGAAAATTATAGCGTTTCGATCATTTACAAATGTTGCAGTTGATGTTAATAATAGTCTATTTTATGAAAGAAACTTATTTAAAATTAAATCCTTTGACTTGCTCAATTTTAATTCTTGAGTTTCTTCTCTTTACCTGAATGTGTGATATGCTTAACATCAACTGCAACATTTGTACATGATCGAAACGCTATAATATTCTTAAGCTTTATTTTCAGTTTCAAGATGATGCCGGAGTAAATGAAGTCAAATGGTAGCCCAAAAGCTGGTTTAGGAGTGGCTTTTCAACGGGTTCGAACACTTGCAATGAGGATGATGAAGAATAAATGCAAATTGTTGATAGAGTCATGCAAGCTATTTAAAGGGGTTGTTTGGACATTATCGTGTTAGGAGCTTATGACTGAACAAAAGGGTTGTTTGGAACATATCCACTCTCATGGTTCCTTTGTATTGAAGCAAAGAGACAGATGCATCCCTTAAACAAATATTAGCACTTTATCACCAATCTTATGGATTAGAGGATCCTCTGCACTGCCAGCTTCTGATACACCATCAAAGACACAACTGGCAGAGAGTGAAGAAGCCACTTATGCATTTTCTAATAAATATTTTACTGTGATTACTTCATTCCCGATAAATATTTTAAACCAAAAATGTGGAAAGAAGCGTAGATAAGATGGTAATTTACTAATTTACTTTTAACTCATCTTTCAGTACAATAATATTAAAGTTTTTGTCCTTTTTGTCATAAGTCTTATTTTAATGTAGGTCCACTGAGTTTGGAGGCGCGGTTCCTTACCAACTAGCAGATGAACGAGCGGATCATTTATAAATTACTATATGGTAACTCTAATATTTTGTTTGTTACATTTAATATCGGACTTGCTTAGTAATGCCATCTTAAAAGTGTTATTTTCTTTATTTTTTGACAGTAAGTGGTGTGTATTATTTTACACACCTTTTCATTACCAATTATCGACCCAAAACGACCATTTGAGCTAACAAATGCCAAGAAAAACACATGTTTTTATGTTTGTGATGTGCAGGTACGGATATTACGAAAAATGAACAAAACAAAGAAACACGGGCACGAGAGTATGAAAAGGATTCAAAAGCCGATGCCGGGAAGCATTTTTTAAGACCGAAACTATTTTTGAGCTTAAAGTTTCAATCTACCTTCAAGAATTATCATATGGCAAGATTGGCCCTTGGAACTATTTTTCAAAGAATGACAGAATTGCCCTTGGAGTTTGAAAGTTTTCACTTTTGGTCCTTGAAGATATATTAAACACAAAAGCTGCTAGTCCATGTTAAATCTGGTCCAATCACAATACCAAAGCCCAACCATTTCTAAAACCCAAAGCCCATTCACCATTTAAATTAAATCAGTCCATAACTCCACACCCTTTGGTCAACGGGTCAAAGTCAAAATAAATAAACAAATACATCCCGTATTTACCCGCCCCCTCTTTTCACTCATAAACCCAGATTCTACTATTCAATGAATAGTAAATATGAACCCTAATTACCCCTCTCCAAAATTAACTACAATTAAGGGTAATCAAGTCCTTTCAGATGGCTTCTAGAAGGGTGTCAGATCATGTCAGCTTCAAACAAGTACAAAATAGGCAACGTGGCATCATCTCATTGGCTCTACCACGTCATAGCTTGTGATCCAAGGGTTTATATTGAAGGGTAATCATTGGGAAATGATCACACGGCTCAGATTATGCTCAAGGAAACACAAGTTCACACGGATTGCCAACCTGGCAATCCGTGAACTCCTCACCTCACATTGGCTATAAATAGAGTCCTAATTAGCTTGTAATAGGTGTGGAGTTTGGAGTAGCCAAACTCTGCCAATTTGTTTTCTGAATTGTAGCTTGTTTTAAATTGTAATCTCTTTTCAATTAATACAAAGTACTTTTAATCTTTCTCATTACTGCTTATTTTAGTTTATAACTTTCAGCTTAATCTTGTATTTCTGTTTTAGAATTCCTAATCAGCTTAGAGTTCATTGTTTACAAAACATTTACTGTTACATTCAAAGTTTTCATATTAAATCAGAAAATAGTTTAGCTGAGTTTAGCTTTTTAGATAGTTTGTTTTCAGCTTCATTAATCTCATCTTAGCTTAAACAAGCTTCTGTGAGATTGGTTTTATCAAATTTGTTCATAATACTGTTGGTCAACGTTAGTCAACTGCAGCTTGTGGTGTTTGATTCCTGGGATTTTGGAGTTCATTTACTGATATGAAGAGCTAGTTGGAGCCTATCTAATGATAGGCAAGCATAGTGAACACCTCTCTTTTGAGCTGAGGTGAAGTGAGGTAACAAGGTCTTTTCATTTTTACTTCATTATTGCATAATTAGTGAATCTGAGTTGTTACTTTACTATGTGATCTAGTTGGTAATTGTTGTTAGTTTACTGTCTTATAAGTAATTTAGGACTGTTTTAGATTATATTTGTGGTCTTTTGTAGAACTTAACAAGTAGTTGTAGTGATAGTAACTGTTAAGGGGGTGTTTGGTTGAGTTACTGTTTTATCTTAGTCACACTAGGTATTATAGAGTTAGTAGTTTTATAAAAATAGTAGGTTAATAAGTAAAAAGTCAAATTTACTTTTCAATAGAACTTAACTGTTAGCTTAATTCTGTAACAGTTAGTACAATAGTAAGAGTAGTTGCACATTTAGGTTCTAGTAGCTTAATATAGATTGGTAGTAGCTTAATTTAACATATTATAGTAGGAATCAGCTTAAGAAATTGGATTTGGTCAAACTTTTATTGCATTGGAAAAGTAAAAAAAAAATAGATTTCACTCAGTATTTAGTCAGATTTTTAAGTAAACTTGTAGGACTCATTAGTGGTTAGAATTTGATAAAATTTGTTGATTCTGGTTCCTTAGTATCTAGTGTAACTTAATCATAAATAAAATCTGGGTTTAGATCTCAATAGCTTATCTGAATAGTTGCTTATAGTTGGCTACTTGAGCACTTTGCTCCCCTGCACCACAGTTCTAGACTCATTTTCAAGGCATCTTCTAGGTTAGTTGTAGTCAGTTTTAGAGTTAGCTTTTTGGTTTATAGCTCCTCTGTATGGTAGTCTCTTAATCACTACTTTTAGTTTCTAGTATACAGCTTATTAGGATAGCTTAATCATGCTAGCTTATTGGTAGTATAGAATAGTTTTCTGTCTTTGATCATGGCTGCTATTGTTCTTTTGAGCTTGTTATTGTGTTTTAATGGCTTATCTGAGTTTAGTGGTAGTTAGTCTAGCATTGTTCTTGGTCTGCTTGTTTCTGGCTTATTTATGGTAGCTTATTCTTGTTCATTTAGCTTATTTCCATTGCTTATTGCTTGCTTCATATGATTCTGTGCTAACCTCTGTTCATATTAGAGTTCATTTGTGCTTATTATTGCATATTACAGTAGTGGTATCAGTTTGGTTAAGTTTTGTGGCAAGTGCTTATAAATAAGCACTTGCCATAAGCTGATTTTGGCTAAATAAGCACTTCTGGGCATCTTTTTCTTTCCAAAATTTTTCTGCAAGCTCTCTATTATATTTTAGAATTTCTGGTAAATTTTCATAATTTTCTGAGGTCATTTGCTATTTTTCTTAATTTCTTTTAGTTTAAAATCACTTTTTAATCATTTTTAAATTCCAAAAATCCATAAAAAATTAGAAAAAGCCCTGAAAAATACAAAAATAGTTTTTAAAATTCTTTTATAATATTCTAGATTTTCTAAAGTAATTTTCATAATTTTCCCATTATTTTTCATAATTTCCTTAATTTTTAATTACTTTTTAATTCATTAAATAGAAAATAAATTCTAGAAAATAAATAAAAAGTCTAAAAAAATATTTTTCTTTTCCTTAAAATTCTTTTTAATAGTTTTAGATTTTTAGAAAATATTTTCAAGTTTGTAGGATTATTTTTCATTAAATGTTACGTTTTAAATAACGCGTGTGCGTTTCCGTTTTCACATTTTTAACGTTCGTACATACCTAGATTGTAAATTTTTCATATTTTACTATTTCTTAGCATAACTTGAAATCCAAAACCATATTTTGCACTTTCCCGCTTTTCACGACACGATTTCTTGATTCGGTTATTCACGATTCCATTTCACCTTCGCTGGGAGAACGACCCGGAAAATACTTTCACCGGTATTTCTTCGGAACTTAATTATAACTTTATCAGTAAGATGTAGCAACCAGTTTTGGTAGGACTGCAGATGGTCCGTTTATTGCCCCAAGCTAGAACTATGATGCCCCCCTTTAGATGAATTTGGTACGTTCCAGACTTAATGATATTGATCCGGACCTAAAATAGTAGCATAGGAAAAGGTGAAAACATGGACAGTGGGTGAAAAGTCAGAAAACATTGGGCGTGCTTGGATTCACCCGAAACACCTTTGTATGCCCAAATGATTATAAAAGTTAGTAATAATATTAACTTTGAGTAATGATGTAGAAAGATTTTGGCATGTTTACTTTTAAACCAAAATTTTCTACTTAACCCGTCCTTATAGAAAGTAACAAGAATCGACCCAAATTAGGCAGCATATTTAAATTTAAATGATCCTGTGTCATTTCCAATTGAATAGATTGGTGACTTTGGTCTATGTCGTATCAAGCTCGAAACTTATGTGACAACAAAGGAAGAGATGGGAATGTATTCACTAATTTAAGAGAGGTAATACCTTTGTTACCGCAGTTAGTACTACTTAATTGGCTTAAAAAAATATTCTGCTAATTTGCTGGATAGTGGTTCTTTTTTCTCTAGCTTGGTGTCTTCAGGGAGTAGCTGAAAAAAGAAGCTGCAACGTAAAATTAAGCTATAGAGCAAACACAAAGGATCATCCACTTAGTTAATGTAACGTAGTTACTCAGGTACAGTTAATTGTTGTTACATTGTTAGCAATTTAGAATGGTTGGTTCTCTCAACAGGTAGATTTGCCTTAGCAAATGAACCACCGTTTCTATAAACACAACTAAACAAACAGTGTAGATATTTGAAACATACATTTATACTTTATTTTTTATAACAGTAGGTACAAGGACTTAATTCATTATCTATAAATGGCGGGTCTGATCATAGCCATGAGTCCCAAAAGAGACGGTTCGGGTTCAAGTTCCATCAGCTGGAATGGTTTATCCCCAAATGCTTATCGCTGGAAGCATGAGATAATTGTATCTGTAAGCATCTAATAGCCTAAATCATTCAGTTAATTGTAAATTGCACAATTTCCATGGTGATTTATTTTTAGTTACTACGTACTATATTAGTTTTTGTTTAGTTCAATAGTTGGTAGTGTAGTGTGTTATGATTTCTCTTGCAAATGTTGAAACTTATCGGTTTAGTCTTGCAAATGTTTACACCTGAAGTTGAACACAATGAACTAGAACAACACATAAGCCTATTAAATTGGTATGTTCAAGTCTAAAAAAATAGGGACACGTTAATTTGTTTGTACAAAAATTTAACTATTTGTTTTTTAATAGATAAATACATTATTAAAAAATTTAGAAAAAACCCCGCGCGTGCGCGGGCATTATAATTAGTAAGTAACGCACAAAGAAATCAGTTACTCTTTCAAAGTTTTCCAATGGCAAGCTTAAAGATAATTGCAAAAAATCACCAAACTTATATCGGAGTCGAGTGATGCTATAACAGTATAACAAAACGACTTTACCGAAATCCAATTATTGCAATAATTTAATGTAGGTTAGTGATTATTTGTGCTTATTTGTATTAGTTAGGTAACAGAAATATGTTTGGATTTGTTTTGGGTTTATGCTTTGCTTTTAATTGCGAAATGCACTAGTTAGCCCAAAAGTAAAAATGGGCTTTAAATGAATACCGAAGTGCAACTTAATTTTGAAAAATCTCATTCACAGACCCCTCTATTTCGCAAAATAATAACAGTTAAAATGTAGAGAACATGAAGAAGAAGAAGAGTTAACAAAAGTACCTACGGGACAACGTTTAGGCACACCGGGATAATTTATTAGGCATACGAGAAATATCTACGCAACACTTCGTTATAAAATGATAAAATCATATTTTTGTGCATCTTGATAACAAGCTCAAGTTTTTAAGCTTATGGATTTTTCAGTTTTAGCTTATGAACTTAAATAAGCCATAAAACTTAAGCTTGTATATGGTGTTGTAATTGGGTTGGTAAGTATGATGACTGCTAGCATGGAGGTACCGAGTTCAAATCTTAGCAGCCCAATTTTCAATGCTGGTTTTTAGCTTTTACATCCTTTTTTATGCCTAAACATATATTGAACTACATATAAATTACTTCAATCGTATTATACATAAACGTGTTTCCAAATGGTAACAATTGTTTTCTTTCCTGCCAAACTTTTACTATCTACCATGAGAAGCAGACAAGCAAGCTATTTTGCATTGTTTTGTGGTTCATCGTATTAGTATTTGGTCTATGTTTCGTAAATGTTTCCCAGGTTTCTTCGTACACCGTCAGCTTATAGCACCAATGTAACCCGCATGTGCGTGTCACAACAATGCATAATTTGTATCGGGCGCGGATTTGTTTCACCATGTGTATAAGTGTCTTTTTTCAACTTAGAAGACGCGTCTTGGTTATAATTAATAATTAGATGCGAGAAAATATAACACGTGAATGTGGAAGGTACACTTCGGCGAGTTTATAACATACACTATTGATTATATGAGTGATTTATGTTTACTTTATCTTAAACCAACCGGAGCAAATATGATGGGCTGATCAAGTACTCTAACCCATGTTAAATTTGTAACTCTCCTACCCAAAAATAAAAATAAATTTTTTTTGCCAATGATCAATGTGAGAAGGAACACATTAATTGTACAAACATAAACTTACTAAAGCATTTGAAACCTTTCCTTGACAAAAGACTAATACGATGAACCACAAAACAATGCAAAATAATATGCTTGTAATGTGAGGTCTCGAAAATCAACCCTTTAGCCACGGACCAAGAAATAGAATAATCAAAACTATAAGGGGTTGGCAATGCACCCCTCACCCCATCAACCTTCACTCACAAACAACCAATCTCCTTATGCCACATCACCCTCCCACTTTTCCCTTCACTCACTCACTTTTTGTTGGCATCACACCCCTTACCTTTCACTCACTCACAAACAACACTCCCCTCAACCTCCAACGTTCGAATTACAAACCAAATCCATGCGGTAAACTTCACCGCAAAAGGGCCTCACCGTGCGGTGTGGAGGCACCGACGGCGGTGTTCCCGCAGGGGGAGGGCACCGTGCCGTGCCTCCCCGCAACCACTGCCAAGGGCCTAAGTATATATAGTTAAAACTGGAAAGGAAACAAGTGTATAGTTCCAATTCTCATGACAGATAGTAAAAGTTAGCAGGAAAGAAAACAATTGTTACCATTTGGAAACACGTTTATGTATATTACGATTAATGTATGATCACTAAGAATAATAAATGATGTAATTTATATGTAGTTGAATATATATGTTTAGGCATAGAAAAAGGATATCTAACTATCTTATAACGGAGGAAGGTATAATATTAATAGAAATACTTAAAATTAAGCAATACAACATTTAAAGCTATAAGTACAACAAACAATGTTACTTATAGAAATTCCTCTCATATTTAATTCTAGCATACAAATTAATACTAACATTAAATACAATAAATAAATCATTATGTACATTAAATACAATTAATTAATTGGTCAATAAATATAATTAATGCACTTATTAAAACACCTCTTACATAAGAAATACAAATTATCAAACATATTGTACAACCAACTTAAACACAATTCCTGCTTTAGATGTCACTAATACAAATAATAAAACATATTATACAAATATTCAAGCCCAAACGGGCAATGGGCTCGAGTCCGAACGGACACGAGCTAAAAGAAATTTTTGATATACGTAAATTTATTGTCAAAAAGAACATAGTAAACTAAAATATGTTCACATATTGTATAAACGAAGCAAACTACAATAATAATAATAATAATAATAATAATAATAATAATAATAATAATAATAATAATAATAATAATAATAATAATAATAATACAAACTAAGCAAAATTTCATCAAACTTTTGTCATAAAAAACTAATCAGTAAATCTATTGCCAAAAAACGTACAAATAAAATACAATATTAACCGAAAAAATTAAATTACAAACTATCATACTTACCAGTCCAACATTCAACCTCCACATTCATTTCTTTCAATTTCTATTATTTAAATAAAATCCTGTATCCTAGTTATCTATAATGATTCCTATAATGGTATAGAGTTCTCATTACTCTGTGTATACCCGATTGGTAAATATGAACTTGTTAGTTCAAGACTTATGAGAATATCAACTTAAGTGTTATGGCTTATTTAAGCTTATAACTTTATAAGCAAAAATTGATAAATCCATAAGCTTAAAAAATTGAGGTTGTTAACAAGATGTCACAAAAATAGGATTTTAATTATTTTATAACGAAATGTTATTAAGTTACTTTTGCCGTATTCTTACAAAAAAAATTATCTTGGCGAGCCTAAATATTGTCTATATGTAACACATAGTTGTGACACGTACGTGCAGGTTACATTGATTTCATAAATGATGCAGGCAACGAGTTTATGTATAATTTGTATAAAACGATCAATTAATAAATGACTTAATTTAAACAGAGGCTTGCATTCTAGTGACCGACTTTAAAAACCATCCTTTACAATCAGTAATATCTAGTTTCATAATTGTATCAAGATTTCTATATGGGTTATAGTGAATACTCATTATAATGTGTATACCCGATTTCATATCGGTGTATACATTAAACCTAAGTATGTCGAAATCCTAAAGTATCATTTATTTTATAACAATTTCTCAAATCGGTATAGTTTTAAAAAAAAATAATAAATAAACAAATAAAATAAAATTCTCAAATTGGTAAGTCACTTTATTTAGTGTATATTGTTTCATTTCAAAACTTGAGAACATAACGTTAGCATTTGTCTAACGCATCATTTAACATAAATATAGCGCATATACGTTACTCTCATAATTTGTTTCACTCATAGCACATAAAGGTTTTAAAAACTTGTAACACTTTGTGTGTTTTGGTAGCACATAACATACTTCTAGGCTTCTAGCACATACTTTTACTTGCTTTTACTCTTTTCCTCAAACAAGTCTAGCTATCCTTTTTTATTTTCTTATTTTTTTTTTTTGTAATCCTGGCTTTTTATCTTTTTTGGTAGACTAATCTACTATACAGGGTTTGAGCACATACATTACCATCAATTCAAACTGAATTATAGTTTCAATTTTAACAATAGTAAGTAGCAAAAGTTTAGCATGAAAAACAGTTGTAAAACGATGTATCCAACAATTTTATGTATAATAAACTAGTTATAATGCCCGTGCACGCGCGGTGTTTTTTTTTTTTTTTTTTTTTTTTTTTTTTTAAATTTTTTAATTTTTTGAATCATATATTTTTATTTATTAAAAAACAAATAATTTATTCTTTGTTTTGTTTGATTTATGATGTTTAATTATAGTTTTTTTATTATTAAAGATAATTATTTAAAAATTTTAATCCTATTATTAATTGTATCTTATCTATATTTTTTGTATTTATCTTCTATTTGTGTTATGGATAAATATAAAATATTACCTAATAAGAAAATAATATATATATATTTTTTTTAAATAAAATTATTACTAAATAAAGTATGAATCCATTTTTTTGGAATGAAAAATTCCCAATAAGGGTTTTGTTTTATCTTTTATATAATAAAAGAATTACATCATTTCGCAGTGTTTTCGTAAATCCCTTCTCGTTGAAAAAAAATTGAACCAATAGTAGAGCTCGATTTTGCCACGTAGGCGAAATCGAGCAACATGATTGATCGATAGAAAGTCAAAATTAAATTGATTTTGGTCAAACTTAATAAATTTGGTTAAGAAAAAAATGCATAAAAATATAGGTGTCAAATTTATGAAAACAAAAACTTAAAAAAAAGAGTAAGTAATTAATAAAACTTTAGTGATTGAATTTTAAATAATTTATATAGAGTAAATTGTAAAATTACAAACTTTCATGTTTTTTAATAACTTTACAAAAAAACACAAATAACCCCTTACACTTTATACCCCTATACTTTATAATATTAATTTTCTTTAAAATTACAAGAGTATTAGTATTAGTTTTTAGACTTTTATTCATTAAAATTACAAGATTTGATAAATATGCGAATTAGGTTTAGTATACGTTAAATATTTTTTTTTAAAACTAATGTTAGTTTTAAACTTTCATCCATTAGAAATTTTTTTAAATAAGGATTCATGTTACTATTTAAAAGTTTAATTTATGCGTACACGAGTTTGAAATACGGCTAAATTATTAGTAACGAGAATATAAATATTAAATGGTAAGCACGATATTGTGATATGAAAATAGATATACGTAATTCTACTTATAACAACGACTAATGAAATTTTTATTTAAAATTTGTTTATGGATATCCATAAAACATTTTAAAAACTTTACGAAGCATATTTTAACTTACTCGATGCTCATTATGTGCTATTAAATTCACACATTTTGTATAACATGATATCAATAGTTAAAGTTAAACAACAAAATCAACCTCAACCTAAACATTTCTGTCAGTTAAAAACGTTATACAAAGCTAACTATTAAAAAAATGGGTTAGATAGTCATTGTTTAATATAAAATGTGTTTTCCTTAGATTATAGGGGTAAAGCTAAAGATACGCAACATATTTCTACAAATAAACACAAGTACGCAACATACTTAGTAAAGTGTTAAACGTATGCAATATATTTTCAAAAAATCGTCGATCTACGCAATATGACCTGCTGTCAGTAGGTTACCAGGTCACCTAACTTTAAAAGTTACACATTTGGTCTTTAAACTGTCTCATATCTCGCGTACATGATCCTATTTTGGTAACGGTCGTTAAAAAAGTTAAAAAAAAAAACTTTTAAACATTTTTTTTAAATCGAGATAAAATCTTTTTTTAAATTATATATAAAGAAAATGCACGCATCACAATCATTATTTGATAACAATCACCTCCTAAATAATAATAATAATAAAAAAAAAGAAAGAAAAAAAGAAAAAAAAAAAAAAAAAAAACGTAGGTGATAACTTAACTTTATTCATTGACGTGATGCTTTATCAAAAAAAGAAAAGAAAAAAAAAAACCGTAATAGTTGGCCGTTGTAAACTAAAAGTATGTACCTGAGAATTATTAAGTAAGAATATATAGTTTTAATCAGGTTATTACTTTACTATACTGCAATAATATTATTGAGTTGGTAATCACGGATTTGAGATACAACCATTATTCTATACTTATGATTTATTTGTAAACCTCTTTTTGCTTCTGAATAGAATCCGAAAAAGACCTCAACATAACTTTGGCTTATGCCTTATCTAGCTGATAGTATTTAGTAACCTTTGTTATGGTTTAACTTTTTTGTTATACACACCAAATTTTAGTAACTTTTTTTTTTTTTTTTTTTTTTTTTTTTTTTATATTTCATTGAAAACTTCTACATTTAATATTTATGTTTTTACTATAAATACACTAAGCTATAATAGAATTAGTTGTGAGTTCAGGGCTTTTTTCACTAAGCTTCTAAAAAAAACTTATTTTATCATAAACTTACTGTGTTATAGTAATTGAATAAGCCAATAAACACCTTTAATAAGCATAACCAAACACCCCTTTAGTTCTAATATGAAGTTTTCTTATTTGATATTATGACTAACTTTGTTGTTATCCTCACTATAATGCAACATGTTAGTGGTTTTTGCAGTTTTATCATCTTATCGCACACACTAAAGTGTAATGCAATTTGTTGTGTGCGTTTTTTAGAGGAGGATTAAGTATCAACACATGATTGTCGTGGAAGGATTTTCTACGCCTGCTCAAGGTATGAATGCATAATTTAGTTGAGATGTTGATTTAGATAATACATGAATGTATTTTAATGTACCAAAGATGTGTTTTAGTGCCTATATAGGAAATTTTAGGGTAGGAATTCTTTTCGGAGTGTAATTTGTCTTTGAATGAGTTAATGAAACTTAGCAGGTGTTTGCTGTCATTGATAACACTATGGGCGTCAACCAACAGTCTAAAATATGAGTGTTTTTTACCCTGATGATTTAGGCCAATTGTGAAGAAAGTTGCATTAAAGTGAAAGATCGGTAAGGATTCAAACAATCCTAAAAAACTTGTGAATGTACTCTTTGTCATTTTTTTCATGCATTTATAATTTACTAATACAAGTAATAATAATTTCCTTATATAGTTTGGGCTTAGAGAAAGGTTATTCTTATACATTATACATAAACGTAAGATTAAATTTGAGTTCTACCGATTACATCTTTTTTTGTTTCTCTTTATGTAAGGTAATTTTATAATCAAACATGAGAAGTAAATAACACAAACTTATGAAAATACAACTTTCCAAACAAAAAGGTACATTAGTAAAAATGATATAATGGTTATTCATAATCAAAAAAAATGAATCAATCTTCAAAACTATCTAAATATGCTACATATTTTAACGAAAATATAAGTAAAAGAAATACCACAATTACAAACACATCGTAAATTAATAGCACGGGTTTGCAAAACTAAAAGCATATATTACTAACATCTCATGCAAGTTAAGTATCATCATGTGATTTTAATTTTTAATACAAAAACATTCTCCTAAAATAATAGGTAGGCTATAACATATACACATGATTTTTAATTTTTAGTCCACCAAGTAAAACCATTTGAAACATGTTAAATAGTTCATTTCTTAATCGATAATAATACAAAATTAAAACGAAATTTTAAAAACCCTGTGCGTGCATAGGTATTATAACTAGTTATATAAAAAAAGATGAAGTAATTTTTATAGAGTTCAAATATATACAGAAAAAGGTGAAAACTAAAAAACGGAGGTTATTGAAGGCCTGGTAAGATTCGAACTGGGAACCTCAAACTCAGGAAACATCAAACTTACCAGCCCAACTAGAACCACCACATTCATGTCTTTCAATTTCTAATATTTAAACACAACCATGTTTTTCCAATTATATACCCACTTTAGAACAAGTTTCTACACAATTGTAATTTTAGATTCAAAGTTGTATAAAGATTTATATTCGGGTACAGATAATTCTAATTATTGAGTGTACAATCGATTTCAATATTTCATGTATACATTGAGCCAAAGATGTCGAAGCACTATACTACGTATTGTTTACTTTAAAACAATATCTCAAATCGATCACCCACTTGCTCTTAGTTACAAAACAAGTCGAGTTATGATGTGTAACGATATTTAGCATTAAGAAGTGTTTATGGATTTGTCACATAATACTTAACATTAATATATTGAAATTGGATTTCGGTAGTATTTTGTTATACTGTTATAAGTATAGTATCACACGACTCCAATATAAGTTAGGTGACCTTTTGCAATTACCTTTTAGCTTGCCATTAGAAACTTTGAAAGAGTAACATATTTCTTTGTACGTTACTTATGTGTTTTGAATGTCAAGTTCTTCCAATTTTAACATTGTTCAATGGGAAAAAAATTTTAAAAATGTATCATACTTGTCAAGAATCTTACTTTCACGTAGCGTACAAAAAATTTTTTTTGTCTCTATCATACTACACTGTTTTGCCTTTTCTTATACATTATCATACCAACCCATCCGATACTCGTCCTAGTCAGCAGGTTAAGTGCCACGTTTTTTTATTTTTTTTATTTTTTTATTATTATTTTTTTTTTCTAAATTGTAACGTGTATATTAAAGCCAAACAACAAAGAAACATCACTTTCCCTCTTTTACTTCTTCTTTTTCAAGCAATCTTATGAACCCTAAACCTAATTTACCCCATAATTGAAAATCACACACAAAATTACAATTCCATCTCTTTAAATTGAGTTTCTAACTGAAATGGCCTCATCAAGTTCCTCTTGTCGCTATTATCGAAGGAGATACAGCAAGGAAGAAATATCTCGTATGACACATTGCATTTGTAAGTTCCCAATCTATGAACAAGTGTCATGGACTCCTGAGAATCCAGGTCGTAGATTCAAAGCTTGTCCCGACCGTGTAAGTGCCAAAGTTTTTAAATCATATCCATATATTGTTGATGTTAATTGATATTGACCTTTGTTTTACAAATTGCATAGAATAAAGATACAAAATGTGAGGTGTATGGATTTCTTGATGATGAGTTACCATCACAATACTACAAAGACCTTATGTTCAAGATGTATAAGGACAATAAAAGAATGGAGTGCAACCTTCACAGCCTTACTCACCAAGATGATGCTCAAAATGTCACTACCACAAAGAGTGTTGTTGAACCATCCATGGATTTCATTTGCAAGGAATTGAACGAGTTAAAGGTCAAGGGAAAAGTCTATGAGATGTTGTTGGTTTGTTGTACTTGTTTTATGATTCTGCTATTGTTGTTGATTGTAGTGTCCATTAGAAAGTAATGGTTGTAGCATTGTATTAAGCATATGTGCTTTTGAACTTGTTATTTTGTGTTCCTAAGACAGTAATGTTATGTAATGGCCAATGTATTGGTTGTTGTCGGTAAATGTTTTGTTACACATTTGTTGTAAACTTCCAGCATACAGAATAGCATGTGAAATAACATAAATAACATATACCAGATAACCATAAACACATTATCATAATGTGTGTTCTTTCATAACATATTGTTTGTGCACATGCACATTACATTGTTAACACCAGAACACATCCACCCTAATTATCCTACATAGCCCTCAAGTACACAAAATAGGGCTGAGTAGTGGCAACAAATGCAACACTACAATACATATTCTACACAGATTCATAGTGGCAATAATTGCTGCACTATGTAAGTTTGTTTCCCTGATCAACTTGGCCCTTCCATGAACAAAATAGGGCATAATAATTACATATAAACATCCTAGTAGTTAGATTGTTTTTGCACATACTATAGTAACCAAAATATGTGCAATAATACTAGATTGTTTTTGTCTAGTCAACAATGATTTCATTCCCAACACTAGTACCAGGTCCAGTAGTTGGTGCAGACAATCTTCTTTGCAGAATCCTTTGACTAGGCATTCTTGGTGGTAGCATGTTTGCTTCACCTCTTTGTCTTGGTTGTTCCAAAGCTTGGGGCTCTGGTGCTTGTTGCACAGCTTGTGCATCATCATATCTTGTTTGTCTGGTCAACCTTGTTGCCACATGACTGCTTCCTCCCACCATTGATGTTGTTTGTCTTGTAAACCTTGTTGCACCCCTGCCTCCCCTGCCTCCTCTGGATGATGAACCTCTTGCAGCCCTAATTCTCCTTGTTTCAAAAAAACTTTCATTTGCTTTCTTAGACCTGCTGACTTCAACTGATCCACCAACTTGAGATTGTTGGGTACCTATGTATGTAACAAAAAAAATGTCAGTATATGAAACCAACATAAAGTATACAAATGTATGTAACTTAAGATTTACCTGGTATGTGTTCCTGATTTCTTGCTGAATTACTTCTGGCCAGCATACAAGAATCTTCAATAGTATCTGAACTTGTGTCATCCATTGCCATCCAAGTTCCCATCCTCCCTATCCTCTCTGCTGGGATAAGTTTACCCCATTTAGTCTTACCCCCTCTCATCTTCAAGTGACCAGTCTTGTGAGCATGCCCACCTCTCTTATTCACCATCTTTGGCATATAAAATACTCTACCATCACTTAACCTCCCTCTCATATTACTTGCACCCATTTCATACTCATTAATTTCACTCTGCACAAACCTAGGGATATCATGATCATCAACCAATTCCGTCTGAGTATTTTGTTTCTTTTTAGGCCTTCCTACTTTGCCTTTTTCTTTAGGGATTGGTGTTATTGTTTCCTTTGTACATCCCTTTCTATTGTGGCCAGCTTCACCACAATTATGACAAGTCATTACAACACCTGCCCTACTTATCTTAGTACTAGACTTGGGTTCATGACTTGCCCTCACCCTCTTTCTCTTTGGCCTACCAGGCATTGATTTTGGGATTGGACCTAAAACCCTAGAATCGTTACTAACATCTGGCCAAAATTCGATCCCGTCAACAAGTTTCATGTATTGACTATAAGTTAACATATATCTGGCCTTCCTAAAACAATCAGGAACGTACTCCTCTACCTCCTTATTTAGTTTAAAAATACAAGCAATGGCATGGCAACAAGGCAAACCTGAAATCTGCCACATTCTACAGGAGCATGTTCTTTTTGGTTCATCGACCTTGAATGCGTGAGAGCCCCTTTCCTATCCATTTGTAGTTTACAAGTCTGCCATAATGGAAACTACGAACACAAGTGTGTGTATCTTTTAGTGAAATAACCTGAATTGTAGCTTCACCTTTGAGCATTTTCCCGTAACACCTCCAAGAGCAATATGAGTTTCCAGCCTTATCTGATGGATACTTTTTGTTGCAAGTCTGTTTCCCTTTAGTTGGATCCTTAAGGGTCTCCTTTCGTTGACCACATTTTGCAATAACCTTGTTTCGAGCACTCCTCTCGAACCACAATGAGAACCCATTGGCCAGCGCATAAAAGGTAAGGCATTCTTTAAAACTGGCAGCATTAACGTACTTCTGGCCAAGCTATCAATTGAAAAAAAACAAAGATACAACAATATAATTAGTGACTGTTATACAGATTTGAAATATGTATTTAATTATACAAAGCTTTAGTAATACCGTTGGTTTCTTTAGTCGCCAATGAGTGTCTTCATCATACACAGGGTACTTGTCTTCTTTTTTGGACTTATGAACCACGGAAAATGGGTCTGTTAACCCAACTCCATTACCCCGTATCTGCTTCAACAAACCTTCCATGTATCGTTCATGTTGCCTAACTAATGGTCCTAAACCGCTAGGCACTTCTGCATCAACCACTTCTGGGGTGTCATTGTCATCTTCTTGATTTTGTTCATCAGGCCCTTCATCATCAGATGTTCTGTGTTTGTTTTCAAATTTCCGCTTTCTCAGTTGGATAACTTCATCTTCAACGTTACTAAGATAATCATAAGACTTATCTGTTTGACAATCAGAGTCATAAGACTCATAACCAGCTGAGTCATCATCATTGTCTTGATTGATATCTTCATTTTCACTATCGGACTCTGAGGATACTTGAGGATTACTGGTCTCTCTTATTGTTATACCTTTACCCCTAGGAACATTCATAACAGTCTTTTGCGTCTGCTTCTTTTTTTGTATGAGAACAGATTTTCCTTTATCTAGAGTCTTCTGCCTAGCAAGCACAACAGAATCTATATCAGCATCTGTTTCACCATCAACATCCATGTTGTCTACATTTGCAACATCATTGTTGGCATGTACATTGGTCTGAGCCTCAGTAACTTCAACCACATCAACATCGTCATTCCTATGCACCTCATCAACAACCTGGTTGTCCACATGCCTAACCTCATTTACCTCATCAACTACCTCTGTATAAACCTCATCTTCAGTTACTGGTGGGTAATCATATGTTCTCTCATCCTCATAATTCCACACCCTAGTGAATGTAACCTTCCCCTCAAAATCTTTTCTAAGTGGCCTATCCTTAAGTGGAGGAGACCTTAAATAAGGAGACCGGGCTTCTTCCTCAGCCCAAGCAATCAACTCTTCAAACGACATATTACCGGCATCCTTTTTTAGTTTGTCATATTCTTTCCTTTTGGATGTTACATCAGAATCAGAACTATCTAAACAAAGGTTGTGGTGGTAGTAGGGTGCTAGGTTTTGGGGACTATGAGCCACATACAAATGTACAATCTTATGCTTCAGGCTAGATCATATAAAGCATGAACATCTGAATCCCTTTCTATGATTTTTAAGCCTCCACTATCAATGTCTAATTCAGGAATACATATGAATAACGCCCATATATTTTGCTTAACCTTATTAACTAAAATATCCAATAGTGGGCTATACATAATTCGATCATTTGAAGAGGCCTCCATTAGAATCTCCCTACCATAATCATACCTTAAGGGGTCAAACATGAAGACACCATTGTGGTGTATTTTGAACACAACATCTAGTGGTACTTCCATAGTACCTGTAAAAAAACGAAATAATTTAGTAAAAACCCTAATTTACGAAACCCTAAAAAAACAATTTGTATAATAAATTAATTCAATTCAGTATAATATGCATAAAATAGTTGGTGGAATATACCTTCTGACTTGCCAAAAAATGGAAAACGACAATCAATTTGTTATATTAAAATGGGTTGACGAATTAGGGCTTGTATGCAAATATTGGGGATAATTGAAAGTGATGTGTGAATTGATAATGGGATTACAGGCAATATATGGACCACAACATTGTGATAAGCAAGTACAGGTTTGGTAGAAAGTGGGGAGTGAGGTGGGAGTGTGTGTGGAAGAAGAAAACGTGTGTCTTTGTTCCAGCGTGTCTTGTGGTGTTTTTACAATCAAAAACAATAAACCGGGTACCGGTTGGGTGGGTGTGATAGTGTATAAGAAAAGACAAAATATTGTAGTATGATAGAGACAAAAAGATTTTTTTTTTGTACGCTACGCGAAAGTAAGATTCTTGACAAGTATGATACATTTTTAAAAATTTTTGCAAGGAAAGGTTTAAATGATGTTATTAGATTGCTTGGTCAGGCTATCATACTTGCTCCGGTTGGTTTAAATTAAGCAAACATAAATCACTCGAAAAAACCAATAGCGCGTGTTAAAAATTTGCGGAGGTGTACCTTACACATTCGTGCATATATATGTAAACGAGGCTTCTATGTTTCATGTATGACAAAAGTGAGAAAGACTTAAGGACACATATACACATGGTGATGCAAACAAACGCACAATATATCTATATATTATGCATAGTTGTGTCACGTACCAACGTACGTGCAGGTTACTTTGATGTTACAAACTCACGGAGTACGAAGAAACCTGAGAACATTTACGAAACATAGACCAAAAGCTAATACGATGAACTACAAAACAAAGCAAAATAACGTGCTTTTGATGTGAGGTCTCAAAGACCAACCCTTTAGCCACGCGCCAAGAAATAGAATGATCTAAACCGTAAGTATAGTTAAAGCTAGAAAGGAAATGATGGTGTACCTCACCCTACGGCTAAGCCTAGCCTCCGAATGCTGCACACATAATTTTATCGGTGTCCCGTGACACCGCGGGACCCCCAAATTCTGTCCTTGATAATAACGTCTTACAGGATGACAACATCAAGTGATTCCTTGTCAATGAAAAAGATCAAGTATGGATGACTTCAACTTGATTTGTAGGGTAATTCGAGACAAGATGTCTTTATAGCGTTTCAATGTATTTGTATTTTAAATTTAGAGTGAATTATATGTTCTTAGATCTAAATGTTTAAATTTAGAGTGAATTATGTGTTCATATTTGTTGTTCAAATGAAGGTGAGTGGATGATTTTTGTACGGGATTGAACCGATGCTCCACCGCTAAATGTTAACTCAGAGTGAGTGTTAGGTTCATCTTTAAGTTTATGTGTTAAATAAATTGTTTGAACTCACATGTCGTTGCTGTTGGCTCCTACATGTGCAGTCTTAAAGAAGAGTTTAATAGCACTCTTCCACGGCAGTTGGAATCAAGTCCCTTAGAAAGAGATGTTTTCTCTAAATTCCCATATGTTGGAACTGTGTTAAGGATGACTGTTGAACAATCCAATGCAATGTTGGGCCTTCACTTATTCAAGGCTGGAAAATGGGTCCAGTTAATTTAGGAATATTGGTTTTGCAGTTTGTTCAGGTTTATGGTGTGGAATTCTGGATGCATAATGAATTAATGATACTTGAATTGACTCGTACCAGTGAATTGTTGTTTTAATAGGAAAAAAGTTTGACTTTTTTTTTTCTTAAAGTGATTTATCAAGCATCTCTCCTATATAATGTACTGAGTATCTGTATTGTTTTTATGGTTTGAGAAAAGATTGATAGGAATGGTTATGATTTGATGCAAGAGCGTGTATAAGTCATGACATTCTTTTATCTCGAGTATTACTTCGTGAAGGCTCATATGAACCATTGTTGCAACAAAGATCACAACAATAATAAATTTGGACTTAAAATAATCCTTGAATTTGGAGATGGCTGCTACTTTTAGATAACAAAAAGAAAGAAAGAAGAAAAAGTATGCCTCCATCCCACATGGGTCAAGTAAAAGAAATATATTGGCTTATATACTCAGTGGAGTGCTCTTTATTCAAGTTGATAAGAATAGAAGGTTATTCTCGGGACATAAGTAGGCTTTGGGTAATTTTTACCAAATTAAGTGGTTCATATAGGAATTAAGTGATTCCATATTCATATATAGGAATTAAGTGATTCCATATTCATATAGGGGTGTTTACCGACTTAAGGGATTCCATATTCATATAGGGGTGTTTTACTGAATTAAGTGATTACATATGAACCACTTAATTACTAATTAGCCTCTTAAAGAAGAGGACAAAATTTTGGCAAGTCTCTCCATTAAGTGGGATTAAAAAATTAGGTGATGTTTGTTTATTAAGAGGGTCTGAGTCTGAATCTGAACCGCACGTCTGAATCTGAATCTGATGCGTAAATGTCTGAATCTGAACGCATCTGAACGAAGAAAAAAAAAACTCATGTTTGAACGGGATTTTTTTTTTTTTTTTTTTTTTTTTTTTTTTTTTTTTTTTTTTGGTTATTTTGTGTCAACAAGAGCCATTCAGACGCGTTAAGACACTCCTCTCAAGTCCTGACCATTAAGATCTAACTGCATCTGAACGCGTCTGAACGAAAAGAAAAAAACAAACAGTCTGAACGGGAAAAATGTCTGACCGATTCAGACATAGTGCCCATTCAGAGGCGTTAAGAGGCTGGAAAAAAAAAACAAACGCAGCCTTAGGCTCACATTAAGTGGTTCATATGAGAAAAAGAAACACCCTCTTAGAGGTTCATATGAGAAAAAGAAACACCCTCTTAGTGTTACTAACATTAAGCCTTGTTTATCCTAGGATAATTTTTTTTTACTTGTTGATTATTATTATTATTATTATTATTATTATTATTATTTAAAGTTGTTGATTGTTTTTGTGTTTTAAGCCCAAATCATGTTAACCACATTACTTTATTGAAATTGGATTTAGGTAGTCTTTTTGTTATACTCTTAGAGCATGAGGTACCTTAACGTAATTCCAACGTTAAACCATAACTTCGTGCATTAAAGTGCACGTTAAGACACTGAGGGCGTGTGTTAAAGGTGCGTTAACGCGAGGCGTTACCCTTTAACGTGGCGTGAACGATGGATTCAACCAAAAAAAAAAAATTTACCGCCCTTGGATGTTTGAATTGTTGCTGCGAGGTGCATTATGGTGTTGATGGGGTGCTCTTGTGTTGATGGGATAAGGTAGGAAGGTCCAAAGGGTGATTTCTGCGTTTTGTTAGGGACAAGGAAGGAGGAAGGAGGCGAAATGTTGAAATTAGGTTAGTTTAGGTAGGATAATGGGCTTTTATTAATTATTTTTTAGTTTGGGCTTATTAATAGGCTTAGCAAAATTAATGGGTTAGGATAATGCAGCAGCCCAGTAATAAATTTCAATATCAGCACCAACAATTTTATTAGTTATTTTTTGGTTTGGGCCTTTTTTTTTAAACGTTTTTATTACGTATTGTAATGTTGAATTTGTGGAAAACTAAAAGGGGGGTTGAATAGTTTTACGTCTTTTTAATTCGTTATAAAAGATAGCTTTAGTGTTTTCTTAGCTTTTAAAAACTTAGATTCGATAATATGTGATCTCAAGTCTTGCACAATATAAACAACTATCAATAAATAATATATAACAATGATAAGTAATGAAATAAGTAAGAGATGGAAAGATCGAACCGCGAGACAAGAGATTTATAGTGGTTCGGCTACAAGGACACCTTCCTTGCCTTACTCCACTCCCCGAGCACCTAACTCGAGAGTTTTCTTCACTATATCAACAAGCTCCCTTATGGCGGAGAAAACCTTACACACCAATTTACACACCAATTTTCACACCACAACTTCTTCACACCTAAGTCACACCTTCTACACAACGTCTTCAAATCAATCTACTTCACAACTAACTACTCCACACCTAGCTTCTTCACTACAATCTAATTCCTAACTTTTCTTCTTCACACCAAGCTACTAACTAATCACACAATCTATATATCTAGCACAACTATCTACAATCAAATATTCACAACAATATTTACAAAGAATAATGTAAATGATCTTGATGATGCACTAACAACTTGGATGTGGAGATCACAACAAGTTGTAACACTTCTTGTCTTGGGGGATAGAAGTATTCTTCTCTTGCACTTGAGAGGATGAAATTTGAATCACTTTGAAACAAAGAATTATACACTTATGATCAAAGGATAAGAGAATGGAAATGTGGATCTAGATCAGAAAGTTTAGAAGTGCAAAAGGTGAGAAAATTCTGAGGAATGAACCAGTATTTATAGGGGAGAAAAATACTGTTCTGGAGCGTGGCCGGTCCCCTTAATTAATGGCTGGTCCCCTTAATGATTAAGGGAACCGCCTAAGGAATTAAGGGGGCCGCCCCTTCAGAACGTTGGTTTTTCTTGTCTTTTAGTGGGAAATATTTTTCTGGTTAAAATTTGCCATTTTTGGTTGGAAATTTGAAATCATATATTTATAATGAATTAAACATATTCTTTTAATTCCAAAAGTAATTTTGTAAAAGATATAAGATGTTTAATACATTTTATAAAAATTCTAGTGATTAAAAATATTTCCTTTGATCATGAAATGCAATAAACCCTTTGTTTATTCATACCTTAAGTGATATGGAAGCAGATACAAATATTAAGCACTAAAAACTTGTTTACATCATAAGTTTTAGATTAATGAGTTTATGCTTTGTAATTATCAAAACATAGAGACATTGTTAATATGCTAACAATGTTTTAAGACATTATTTATGTCAACAATCTCCCCCTTTTTGATGATTACAAAACCTTAAACTCATTAGGGCTAAAAAATAATTTTTAGACAAGTATTTAAAGTTTAACATTCTCTTCTCCCCCTTTTTGTAAAATCAAAAAGATTAATGCTCCCCCTTGATGTATGCTCCCCCTCAATTGAGAGCACCAAGGGAATGAGCTATGGAAATCTTGGCTACACAAAATATTAGAAGAGAACAAGACACATATACATGCAAAGCAATAATTATAAAAATAGATTCATTCAAGCATCATAGAAGCATTACAACATTTAATATGCTTAAGGCATATTAATCATAATAAAACAAAAGAAAATACATAGTGCTATATTGCCTAAGAGAGCACTTGGACTTGCTTGCAACTCATGGTTGATTGTTTTATTTGTTTGAAGGATAACATAAACATAAAGCTTAGTTGTTAGATGGAGAAGGATATGGAGTGGGGTATGGAGCGGAAGAGGTGGACCTTACGATATTGTATCGTGTTAAGGGTGGAATGAGATGAGGTCGAGTGAGGAGATATTCAATCCAAGAAATATCTTCACTCAAGTAAAGGATTTGTTTTTGAAGGAAAATGCAACAAGGAAAGTGAGTGTGGTTTGTAACTTGATCCAAGTTGAGAGAGTGAGGAAGGCAATTGTTGTAGGATGATGATGGAGGTTGCCCTTTGTTGCGTTGTGCAAGATGCATGGCATTGAGATCACAAAGATCATGGATTTGTGATATTTCAACACGGAACTTTTGCTTTTCCGTGGTAATGCGGAGAAAGTCATTGTGTTGATATGGATGAATTGGGTTTGTGTAGTTGGAGTTGTAGTGAGATGGTTGATCAAACTTGTATGGATCATTACAAGTGATTGGAGGATGAGATGAGTGGTTTGGCATGAAGGAAGATGTTTGGCCAATGTTGTATGGTTTGTAAAGAGGATCAAATGAATGTCCTTGTGAATTTGGTGGAAAGTTTGGGAAGTAAGTGGTTGGTGGTGTTGAGTGATTTCCAACTTCATTTGTTATGATGAATTTGTTTCGCGGGCTTTTTCTTCGCCAAACGGGTTTTTCGGTCATTTTTGCAAGCCTTGAGGCTTTTGGTTTTGGTTTGTTTGGAGAATCCATGAAGGGATGAGTGAAGAGTTTTGAGGATTGGGGGTATTTATAGTGTAAGATTTGTGTGTTTATGGATGGATAAAGTTTGTTAGGGAGATTAGGACAAAATGTGTTGGTGAAAATTGGGAAATGTGGGTTGAAATGGGATAAAAAGCAGAAAAGATTCTGTAAACCCGACCATCAGATGGCCGGTCCCTTTAATTAGGGGGCGGTCCCTTTAATGATTAAGGGGGCCGCCTTACAAAATTAAGGGGGCCGCCCATCTGGTGATTTCCAGGTTGCCAGAATTGGGTTTTTGGCAGAAAATTTGCAGAAAGGTTGTGTGTTTGGATTAGAATTCAAGCAAGTTCAATTCGTTTAGGCAATATAGGATCTAATCTAATCAAGATATAGCATGCATGCAAGAACACATAGGCAAAAGAGCAAATAATCAACACATAATAAGCAAGAGGAGATAAGTAAAGGCGAAATCACTTAAACTTCCTAAGGCACCTATCTTAGATCAAAGGCAAAGGCAACTAGTGAGTGAAAAACTAGTAATGGATCAAGATGACAACATTATTAGTGAATTTGTCATAGTGTGTGTCTATATGCAACAAATGTGGAGTTGTGATTGTTTCGACTCCTAAATGCAAAAAGAGATAACGATCCTAAGAAACAATCCAAATGATCTCCTTGATTCAATTTTTGCTTGATCATGAATGTCAAAGACATATATTAGATTATATACCTTGACAATTTTATGTGAGAGTTTATGCATGATTTTGAAAAAACAATGTTTCTAGTATTAGTCAACAATGCAAGGAAAATGATCTTCATGTGATTCCTAGATGTGTGAATAATTTTAAAGAAAATTGATTGGGTTTTACAAAGGAGTTTATGCAAAGAAAATAAATTTTCCCAATCTTTTATTTTGTGCGAAATAGATTCCTAGACTCAGAAAAGATAAAATGGAAGAAAAATAACTTTTATGCAAGTATAGATTTGTATTAATTCAATATAATTTAGTTAACTTGTTCCATCATTCCTAATCCTAAACGCAAGTTGTTGAATAATTCACGCTTAAGGGGTTTTGTGAATATATCAGCAATGTTGTCTTCCGATGCAACCTTTTCTATAGATATATTTCCTTTTTGTACATTATTCCTAAGAAAATGGTGGCATATTTCTATGTGTTTAGTCCTAGAGTGTTGCACCGGATTTTTACTTTAATCTATCGCACCTTTGTTATCGCACATAATGGGGACATTTTCTAACCTAATGCCATAGTCTACGAGAGCTTGTTTCATCCATAGTGCTTGTTGACGTGCCTTTCCAGCGCTTAAATTCGGCTTCGGTGGTAGAAATAGCAAGAGCGGTTTGCTTCTTCGAAAACCAAGATGTTAGACAACATCCCATAAACGTGCAAATACCGCTAGTGCTCTTTCTATCTACGTAGTCTCCCGCATGATCCGAATCCGCATAGACGATGGTTTCTATGCTGGATCCCTTAGGATACCATAATCCTAAGTGTATAGTGCCTTTAACGTATCGAAAGATACGCTTAACTGCTTCTAGGTGAGAGGTTTTGGGATCCTCTTGAAAACGGGCACAAAGGCAGACACTAAACATGATATCGGGTCTACTTGCCATAAAGTATAGTAAACTACCTATCATTCCTCTATACTTGGTGTTATCTACGGACTCACCTTCATCGTCCTTTGTGAGCTTTACTTCCGTAGACATGAGAGTTTTCATAGGTTTTGAGTCTTCTAAGCCAAATTTCTTAAGCATTTCCTTAATGTACTTAGATTGGTTAAAAAATATTCCATCTTCTAATTGTTTTATTTGTAATCTAGGAAGAAGTTAAGTTCACCCATCATACTCATCTCAAACTCATCATGCATGATTTTGGAAAATTCATCACACATGTCTTGACAAGTCGATCCAAATATAATGTCATCAACATATATTTGGACAATGATGAGATTTGGGTCTTTCCTTTTAGTGAAAAGAGTGTTATCTATCATTCCCATGGAATAATCATGTTTAATAAGAAAAGCTTTTAATCGATCATACCAAGCTTTGGGAGCTTGTTTGAGTCCATACAAAGCTTTCTTTAACTTATAAACATAATCAGGTTTTGCGAAGTAAATGAATCCTGGAGGTTGTGCCACATATACCTCCTCATTGATAAAACCGTTAAGGATTGCACTTTTCACGTCCATTTGGAATAACTTAAAATCTAGGGCGCAAGCATAGGCAAGTAATATCCTAATCGATTCTAGTCTAGCTACGGGGGCATAAGTTTCGTCATAATCAATTCCTTCTTGTTGATTATAACCTTGGGCAACTAACCTAGCTTTATTCCTAGTAACTATTCTATTCTCATCTAACTAATTCCTATATACCCATTTGGTTCCTATGATGGTCATATTCTTTGGATTTGGGACTAATTCCCAAACATCATTTGCCTTAAACGGATTTAATTCTTCTTGCATAGCAATAACCCAACTTTCATCTTTTAAAGCCTCGCTAATATTCTTAGGTTCTATTGCTGAGAGGAAACAAAAGAAATTGTTGTTACCTTGGGCTTGTGACCTAAGGGTTCTTTGGTTAAGATGTCCTATTATATTATCTAATGGATGTGATCTAGATTCTTTAATATTAACAGTTTCGTTATTTTCTAAGTGAATGTCTTCATTATCATTTCCTATGGGTTTTGTTTTACTAACCTCAATAGCTTCATCTTCGACTAAATCATCATCTTCTAAAGGTAATGTTTTAGGAGGTGGTGGTGTTTCATCAAATGTTACATTTAGTGATTCGTCTACTTTCATGGAGTGTTTGTTAAGTATTATATATGCTTTGCTATTTTGTGAGTATCCTAAAAATATTCCTTCATATGATTCTGGATCAAACTTAGTGAGATAATCCTTAGTGTTTAGAATATAACATTTACTTCCAAATACCCGAAAGTAGCTTAAGTTTGGTTTTCTACCTCTTAATAACTCATAAGGAGTTTTTCCTAGAATTCTCCTAACTGATACCCTATTTAAAATATAAGTTGATGTATCTACGGCGTGACACCAAAATTTTTGTGGGATGGATTGTTCATTTAACATAGTTCTACTCATTTCTTGTAGTGACCTATTTTTTCTTTCTACTACGCCATTTGATTGAGGAGTACGAGGAGCAGATAAATTGTGAGATATTCCATTTAACTCACAATATTTTCCGAATTGTACTTCGTTATCAAATTCCCTACCATGGTCTGTCCTAATGGCAACTATTGAGCATCCTAATTTATTTTGAATCATTTTACTAAATATTTCGAATTTTTCAAAGGCTTGGGTTTTGTCACTTAGAAACCTAGTCCACGTGTATCGTGAGTAGTCATCTACTATTACTAAGGTATATTTATTTCCACCATAGCTCCGCACAGCGGATGGACCAAAAAGATCCATATGTAATAATTCTAGGCACCTAGTAGTGGATACTATATTTTTAGCTTTGTGACTAGCATGAGCTTGTTTTCCAATTTTACATGCATCACAAAAATGCTTGTCATATTTTAGATTAGACAAATTTTTAACTAATTTCTTAGAGACCAAAGATTGTATTTGTTGCATGTTAGCATGTCCTAATCTCCTATGCCACAATGTAGAGTTTTCATCTAGGGTCGTTAGGCATATTCTATCCTCAGGCTTGTTTCCTAGTTTCATAATATATATGCCACCTTTCCTAATTTCTCTACCTATAATTTTTCCATTCCTAACTATTTCGCTATCCTCTTCGGTAAATGTGACTCTACATTTATTATCACATATTTGTCCTACACTAAGCAAGTTATATGTTAAATTATCTACATGCTCTACATTTTCAATAGTAAATGAGTCTTGAGAAATCGTACCTTTGCCAATGATTTTTCCACGTAAATCACTACCGAAAATAACGTTACCTCCATTGTATTTCTTGTATGTGGAGAATAGCTTGTGGTTCCCCGTCATGTGCCTCGAACATCCGCTATCTTTGATCCATTCGTCAGGTTCCAAGTCAATTCCTAAACATATTTCGTCGGTTTCTTTTGCCATAAAACACTTTTCGTCTCTTGGCATTTCAACTTCTTCTTTGTCACTATCACTCTATGTTCCACTAACAAAAGCGCCTTGATTTTCATAACCCGGTGGCTTTAGACATTCGCCAATGTGATGATTTGGACTTCCACATCTAAAGCACTTTCTTTTCCCGTAGTTGTCACTTCTATTTCTTTGGAATGCTTTTCTTTCATCTCGTGATGATCTAGTGAATCTTCCTCGTCTCTTGAAGAATTTCTTGAATTCTCACGGCCATTGCATGTTCTTCGTCTTGACTTTCGTCACTTGAATCATCATCATCACTAGGTTCCTTTTTGACTTTTAGAGCAATGGATTTGGTTTATTCTTTCTTGACTTTGACCGTTTCCGAATCTCTTCTTATGATTTATTCATGAACCTTCAAGTTGTCGATTAGTTCATCTAGTGATAACGTCATCAAGTTCTTTGATTCTTCAATTGTCGTGACCTTAGCTCGCCATTTTAGATGCAATGCCCTAAGAAATTTCCTAACACAATTTTTACTTGAAAATGTCTCATCAAGTGCTTTTAAACTTGTGATAATGGTGTTAAACTTAGCAAAAGCATTATCAATTGATTCCTCTTCCGGAATCGTAAATTGTTCATATTGTTGTACAAGAAGATCTATTTTATTATCTTTGACTTGGCTATTACCTTGGTGAGTAATTAGTAAAGAATCCCAAATTTCTTTGGCGGTTTTACACATAAATTTTTTTTCATATTCTTTGTGTGGTAACGCATTATAAATGACCATTTTAGCCTCATTATTTTTTGCTAATTTCTTTTTCAAATCATCATTTTGTTCTTCGAAAGATACAATTTCATCCATTTTAGTTTCAACATTATATTAAATAGGAGGAAAATCACCAAAGGTAATAATATGCAAAAGATCAAGATCTTTTGAATTCACATACGTTTCGAATCTATTTTTCCAATATAAAAATCCATCACTTTCAAATAGTGGTGGTCTTTGCATAGATTGCCCTTCTAAATATTTTTCAGATTCCATAGATCGTTACAAGTTTTAAAATACAATATATTTTAAAAATCTTGCTAGACGTGGCTCTTGATACCAATTGTGAAAAACTAGAAGGGGGGTTGAATAGTTTTACGTCTTTTTAATTCTTTATAAAAGATAGCTTTAGTGTTTTCTTAGCTTTTAAAAACTTAGATTCGATAATATGTGATCTCAAGTCTTGCACAATATAAACAACTATCAATAAATAATATATAACAATGATAAGTAATGAAATAAGTAAGAGATGGAAAGATCGAACCGCGAGACAAGAGATTTATAGTGGTTCGGCTACAAGGACACCTTCCTTGCCCTACTCCACTCCCCGAGCACCTAACTCGAGAGTTTTCTTCACTATATCAACAAGCTCCCTTATGGCGGAGAAAACCTTACACACCAATTTACACACCAATTTTCACACCACAACTTCTTCACACCTAAGTCACACCTTCTACACAACGTCTTCAAATCAATCTACTTCACAACTAACTACTCCACACCTAGCTTCTTCACTACAATCTAATTCCTAACTTTTCTTCTTCACACCAAGCTACTAACTAATCACACAATCTATATATCTAGCACAACTATCTACAATCAAATATTCACAACAATCTTCACAAAGAATAATGTAAATGATCTTGATGATGCACCAACAACTTGGATGTGGAGATCACAACAAGTTGTAATACTTTTTGTCTTGGGGGATAGAAGTATTCTTCTCTTGCACTTGAGAGGATGAAATTTGAATCACTTTGAAACAAAGAATTATACACTTATGATCAAAGGATAAGAGAATGGAAATGTGGATCTAGATCAGAAAGTTTAGAAGTGCAAAAGGTGAGAAAATTCTGAGGAATGAACCAGTATTTATAGGGGAGAAAAATACTGTTCTGGAGCGTGGCCGGTCCCCTTAATGATTAAGGGGGCCGCCTAAGGAATTAAGGGGGCCCCTTCAGAACGTTGGTTTTTCTTGTCTTTTAGTGGGGAATATTTTTCTGGATAAAATTTGCCATTTTTGGTTGGAAATTTGAAATCATATATTTATAATGAATTAAACATATTCTTTTAATTCCAAAAGTAATTTTGTAAAAGATATAAGATGTTTAATACATTTTATAAAAATTATAGTGATTAGAAAAATTTCCTTTGATCATGAAATGCAATAAACCCTTTGTTTATTCATACCTTAAGTGATATGGAAGCAAAGACAAATATTAAGCACTAAAAACTTGTTTACGTCATAAGTTTTAGATTAATGAATTTATGCTTTATAATTATCAAAACATAGAGACATTGTTAATATGCTAACAATGTTTTAAGACATTATTTATGTCAACATAATTTTATTAATGAAGTATTAGATTGTTTAATAAATGAAATTGTTGAGAGTAGAATTTGTAAATTTTATTTTTTTTTTTAAAAGTGAGGCCCAAAAGGTTGAGTTAAGGTGAGTTATAGGTAAGTTAAGGTAAGAAGTGTTTTTTGGTAAGTTAAGATGAAAAGGTTAAAGTTGATGTGTCGTTGACATAGCATTGAGTTATTGAATAACTGAAGGTTAAGACACCTTGTTGTGCTCTTATTGCATCACTCGACTCCAATATAAGTTTGGAGATTCTTAAAAGCAAGGTTTTCAAGATCGGGATCCTAATCAGGATCGTTTTCGTCTTTGCAAGATCGTGATCGTAAGATCGGATTGGGATCTTAAGATCCTACTATTGTATAGTGTCATTTTCTTAATAGTCTTTGTAATATTATACAAATTTACAAATTATTATATATCATAAACACAAAATTATATGAATGTTCCATCGAAATGTTGTTCTAAATCATGATTATGAAATGTTTAATGAGATTAACATTTAAATTCTACACAAAATAATCTAGAAATTTGCAGGTTTTTAGTTTGTTATCCGAGAAAAGTAGGATCGGATCGGATTAGATCTTAAGATCTTATGGTCAAGATCGGGATCCTATAAGATCTTAAGCTTTCAAAGATCCTATGTAAGATCTGGATCGTTTTTGCTTTGCAGTATCGTAAAATCGTAAGATCCTAAGACCAAGATCGGGATCCTGACAACCATGCTTAAAAGTATTTGTTAGCTTGCCATTCGAAAATTTTGAAAGAAAACATATTTCTTTGAACTAGCTCAAATGTTTCAAATGATAGGTTCTTCCATTTGAACAGTTCAGTGTCGAGTAATGGTTTTCAACTGCTGTGATAAGCTTATGTCCGTATGATTAATGCGTTCTTTTAACATTCTTCATTGGTAAACACTTTTTTAAGAGATATGCAAATTTAACCTAGTTTAGATTGCTCGGTTAGGCCATCATGTTTGCTCTGGTTGGTTTAACCATTTAAGATAAAGGAAATATAAATCACTCATTTAACCAGTAGTTATGTTAAAACTCGCCGAAGTGTAGCTTACACATTCGTGTGTGTATATTTTCCCACATCTAATTATAACCAAGACGGGTCTTCTATGTTGCAAGTATGACAAAAATGAGAAACGCTAAGGACACATATACACATGGCGAAGCAAACACACGCACGATATATCTATATGTTACACATAGTTGTGACACGTACGTGCGGGTATTGATTTCATAAACGATGTAGGCAACAAGCTTACGTATAATATGTATGTATAAAACGATCAATTAATAAATGATGTAATTTATACCTAGTTAATGGTCCATTAATAAATGATGTAATTTATATATAGTTCAACAAGTTATAATACCTGTGCACACACAGGGTTTTTAAAATTTTGATTTGATTATGTATTATTATCGATTAAGAAATGAACCACTTAACATGTTTTAAATAGTTTTACTTAGTGAACTAAAGATAAAAAATCATATGTATATCTATACTACTATATAATGTATTTGAGACTATTCTATAATTAGAAAGGCTTAAAAATTCAGATTTTTACTTACTAATTCTGGAAACACCACCCCTAATAATCACCCCAACAATTTATAACCACTTTAACAACCACCCCCAACAATTTATAACCACCTCAACAACCACCCTCAACAATTTATAACCACCTCAACAACCACCCCAACAACCACTTTCCACCACCCCACCTCCCTCCTCTTCACCCCAACAATCCACCCCCGCATCACGCGGGCACCTTTCTAGTATGTTTTAATCTACATATTATTTTAGGAGAATGCTTTTGGATTAAAAATTATATTTTATTATTCAAGAAAAATCACATGATAATAATTGACTTGCATGAGATGTTAGTAATATATGCTTTTAGTTTTGCAAACACGTGCTATCAATTTACGATGTGTTTTGTAATTGTGGTATTTCTTTTACTTATATTTTCGTTACGTAGTTTTTCTTTTTTTGATTTAGGAGGTGATTCTTATCAAATAAGGATTGTGATGCATGCATTTTTTTATAATTTAAAGAAAACACATTCTATATTAAAGAATGACTATCTAACCGATATGTTTTTGTTTGTTTCTTTTAATAATTAGCTTTGTATAACATTTTTAACTGACAGAGATGTTGAGTTTGAGGTTAATATTGTTGTTTAACTTTAACTATTAATATCATGCTGTACAAAATGTATAAATTTAGTGACACATAATGAGCGTTGATGAAGTTAAAATATGCTCCATAAATTTTTTAAAATATTTTTATGGATATTCATATATAAGTTTTAAATAACAATTTCGTGAGTCATTGTTATAAGTAGAATCGTGTATATTTATTTTCATATTACAGTAACTCATGCTTACCATTTGATATTTATATTCCCGTTACTAATAATTTAGCCGTATTTCAAATCTGTGTACGCATAAATTAAACTTTTATATAGTAACATGAGTCCTTATTTAAAAAAAATATCCTAATGAATGAAAGTTTAAAACTAACATTAGTTTAAAAAATATTTAACGTATATTAAAACTAATTCGCATATTTACTAAATTTATTTTAATGGATGAAAGTTAAAAAAAAAAAAAAAAAAAAAAAAAAAAAAAGCCACAACAACATTACTCATGTGATTTTAAACAAAGTTAACATTATAAAGTATAGGGGTATAAAGTGTAAGGAGTTAATTGTTTATTATCTAAAGTTATTAAAAAAACATGGAGACTTATAATTTTACACTTAACTCTAATATATTTAAAATTCAATCACTAAAGTTTTATTAATTACATCCTCTTTTCTTAAGTTTTTTTTCTTCATAAATTTAACACCTATATTTTTATGTGTTTTTTTTATCAATCAAATTTTCCACCAAATTTATTAAAGTTTGACCAAAATTAATTCAATTTTGACTTTTTATTGGCCAATCATATTGCTTGATTTCGCTTATGTGTCAAAATCGAGCTCTCCTATTGGTCCAATTTTTTTTCAATGAGAGGGGTTTTGCAAAAACACTCTAAAATGATGTAATTCTTGTATTATATAAAAAGATATATGTTACAGGCATACAAATTGGATGTAAACACTAAAAGAATGCGAAAAGGCATTTGTATTCAAATCGGTTAGATTTGAACCATGTACCTCCATCTTAGAATACATCGGGTATGTTTGGCAAAATTAGCTGTAAGCTATATGCTGTAAACTGTTAATTGTAAGCTGTAAGCTTTAAACTGCAAAGCTGTTAACATGAGCTACAAGCTGTATTTTTTTTTTCAATAAAAGTATTTAATGAGTTAGCTGTTAAATGTAAATGTAAGATTTAAAATGACATAAAAAGACATCTATAATTGTAAATAAATGTTTGGAGGGTATATCAGTAATTTAAAGTTTTAACAGCTCCAAAATATTTAAAAAGCTTCATGAATCAGCTTTTCATTTAGAAGCTATTTATTTTAAATAAAAGCTTGAAGTTAATGTATTCAAACGGAGCTATTTATTTTATAAGAGATTATTTTTTAACAAGAAGCTAACAGCTCCTCAAAAAACTCCTACCAAACAGGCCCATTATATTTACCAACCCAACTACAAACAGCGTATTCAATTCTTTCAATTTTCATAATTTAAACAGAGGCTTGCATTCTGGTGACTGACTTTAAAAACCATATCCTTTACAATCAGTGTATACATTAAACCTAAGTATGTCGAAATCCTAAAGTATCATTTACTTTACAACAATTTCTCAAATTGGTACCGCTCAAAAAAATATAATAATAAATAAAAATAAATAAATAAATAATTGGTAAGTCACTTTATTTAGTGTATATTGTTTCATTTCAAAACTTGAGAAACATAGCGTTAGCATTTGTCTAACGCATTATTTAACATAAATATAGCGCACATATGTTACTCTCATAATTTGTTTCACTCATAGCACATAAAGGTTTTAAGAACTTGTAACTTTGTGTGTTTTTGTAGCACATAACATACTTGAACCAAAGGATGTTGAAACACTCTAGTACGCATTGTTTACTTGACAATAATATCTCAAATCGATCACCCACTTGCTCTTAGTTACGAAACAAGTCGAGTTATATGATGTGTAACGATCTTTAGCATTAACAAGTGTTTGTGGATTTTTCACACATATGTTAGAAAATTAACTAGAATCTGTGTTAAATGTTATCTTTGTCTGTAAGTAAAATATTTATATTTAATAGCTTTAACTTTGTTTAAATTCTTCATCAAGCTCACAAATAAAAGTTCAGAAGTTCATTCTCGTCGTATATTTGTACGCTCTTATCGTTATTAACTAACTTGGTAGAACAGTATTTGCTGAGACAAGTTATATACATTAAAGTATTAGACACAAGCATGTTGGAACGACATTTTGGAGTATCTGGATGTTTAGAAATCAGAATGTTTTCCAAGAGGAGAAACCGAAGAAGGCGATACTTTTTGATTCGATTGTTTCTACATCATTTTTTTGGTTATCTAATAGAAATAGCAAGCTTAGGATTAACTGGATAGGTTTCCTTCAAGATCCTATCATGGTTTGTAATTCTTTGTAATTGTTTGTTGCTAGTTTCCTGCTAGCGTTTTTGATTCTTGGGTGTTTAATATAGTCCTTTGTGGTTAGATTGATGGCTTTGCCGAAGCTCTATCCCTTAGGTTGTTGCAGGTTAAAAAAAAAAATAAATAAATAAATAAATAAAGGCATGCTTTTTATTAAGTCGATCTAGAACAATGTTCAATTGTATAATGATTTCTATTATGGTATGGCCGTATAGGGAATTCTCATTAGTATGTGTATAGCCGATTGATAAATATGAACTTGTTGGTTGACTTATGAGGTTATAAGCTTAAGTTCATAGCTTATTTGAGTTTATAAGCTAAAAATAATAAATCAATAAGCCCACAAAATTGAGCTTATTAGCAAAATGGTACAAAAATATGATATCAATAACGATATGTTATTTAGGTACTTTTGCCGTATTCTTAAAAAAATTATCTTGGTAAGCCTAAACGTTGTCCTGCGGCCGCGGGCACTCTTTTTTTTTTCCAACACCTCTTTTTCATGTTTTAGGCCGGGCCGGGGTCTGTAAAATAGGTTTTTTTTTTTTTTTTTTTTTCATGTTTATTCGCCTTTGATTAAAACGTAAACTAAAAGTATATATAAAGGAATAAATTAAGTGTATATATAGTTCCATTTTCATAGTAAAAGTTTAGCATGAAAACAAATGTATCCAACAAGTTTATGCATAATAAATGATGTAAAATAAATGACTATATATAGATGCTGTAATAAGATTGGTATGCATTGACTCACTTTAGAAAAGTCTATTGTGACTATATATAGGTTCAAATTTGTGTAAAGATTTCCATTTCTGTTCGATCGGGTGTATAGAATTCGCTATGTATTATGTATGCACCCGATTTCATATTCGTGTATACACTAAACCTATGGATGTCGAAACATTGTCATAAGATGGTGTACTTAACAACATTCTCTCAAATCGATCACCGGCTTACTCTTAGTTTTGAAACGAGTCGAGATATGTTGCGTAATTGATATTTAGCATTAACAAGTGCATATGAATTTGTCTCGTGACATTATGAGAAATTAACAGTGTTAGCTTAAGTAAATAATAATTGGAGACAACCAAATGTTATGCTATGAGTTAGCCAAAATACATTCATTCTCGTCTTACATTTGCACCACGATTTCGTCGTTATTTATCTAACAAACTTATGTATAATAAATAACGTAATCTATATACAGTTCAAATATAAAAATAAAAAAGATGTAAAAACTAAAAATGGTGTTACAAGTGAGGGTGGTAAGATTTGAACCTGGTACCTCTACTTTCACAGACATCATGCTTACCAACCCAACTATAAGCACCACATTTTCCTTTTGTAAATTTCTAATATTTAAACACAAGCATGTGTTGGAGCGACCCACTTTAAAACAATCTTCTACACAATTGTAATTATAGGTTCAAAGTTGTATACTAATTATTTCCTGCACAAGTCATTTCGAGATGAAAAAATGTTTGTTCGGCTTTGATTAGAAGGTTTTTAAATAGCTTTACACTTTGTATAAATTGTACTTTAAGCTAACTAACTAAACGTCGAAAGTTCACTACGACATTGAAAGCAATTATCGATCATGATGATTATAAGATAAGATAGATTATAGCATTTTAGAAACAAGCTTGATGCGACATACATTCGCGGTGCATGTAACGAGTGAGTCAAAAACAAACTCGCATGCTTATCTTATATATGTAGATCTTATCGTTATTAACTAACTCATAGTTATAAAACAACATTTGCTGACACAATTTATACAAAAGTAAACTAAAATACTAACTATATAAATGTAAATTTGTAATGTTATGCTCCTTCGGATTAAAATAAATGTTTAAATTTCTATTTTATGATGTCTCAAAATAAAAATTTATTTTGTATTGCAATCAATCAAAAAAGATTTTTAATATATAGAGATACTATTTTATTAATGGAGAGTGTAATTAACGGTGAATATTTATTTTCAGAGGGAAAACCTATTTAAAATCAAGCAGATACCAACCAACTACTTTTAAACCATACAAGAAATTATAAAATCTATAAACTTTTAATCTATACTACTTATAAAGCATATTGCACATTCTCTCATATTTAATTTTTAAGATTTTCATATTTAGATTTTAAGTAAAATAGAAATGATAAAACACAAAGAACAAGTATTTAAAGCACAATATTTTAAGTCTAACCTTCTCTCATATTTAATTTTTAAGATTTGCATATTTAGATTTTAAGTAAAATATAAATGATAAAACACAAAAAACAAGTATTTAAAGCACAATATTTTTAGGTCAACATATCTCTTACACATGTACAATTAATACACCCCATTACATATTAATGATATAAAGCACAAAATGATATAGACCGAAACATCCAGTTCATGTTAGACTACATATGGCACAAAACGATATAGATCAAAACCTCAAATTCACGAACCAAAAGCAACAAATTCTTTCACATTCTATTATTATATTAATCAGTAACATGCATAATGATAGGCAAATAAAACTATAAACCATAAAATAAGAAAAAAAAGAAAAAAGAAACATCTTATCTTTTTGATCCAACTAAATTACTAACCTAAATCCGATTCTCCTCTACTCACCATCACTTCCACAAGACTCGAACGGACAAAAAGAAAAATAAATAAATGATCTCAGTTTCTTTTCGTGTTTACAAATAGCATATTCGACCCTAAAGATCAAACAACACGATAAGACTTCTTCATCGATCATTATTGAAGACTTTGCTTCATTTATATCCGAATACAAAAAAAAAAGTAAATAAATATAACTATGTTATTTTCCATCCTTTGTTCGTTCAAAGACACAAGAATCTTGAACCAATGATATACTTTGATGATGTCCGATTCGTAGGGCACGTTTGATGAGGAGATGGGGGCAATGGTTTGATGGAGATGAGATGAGTTGGGAGAGATGTGTGTTGAAGGCGGATTATGTGTGTGCTAGGGTTAAGAGTATGTTAAATAACTGATTTGCAGTCTTAAGTGTGTGTATAGGGCATGTTTTCTAGAGCCCAATAAGACAAAGTTTGGTTGAACTAATTTTCTTTGGGCTTCATTATCCTTAATCCGAATTTTAGTTGGACTATTGAATTTTAATTTGGCTTACCTTACATGGGTAAAGATCCAGTGAGAAACTTCTTAAGAATTAAAACGACGTAGTATTTTTTGACAAAATAAGCAAAAAAATGACATTGCCAATTCGAGGTCATATCGTAAAAAATGAAAAAAAAAAAAAAAAAAAAAAAAAAAAAAAAAAAAAATGCAAAAGATACCCCTAACTATGCAACAGCTTACAAAATAGACATTTACATAAGCAAACGGTTTTCTAAACAAACACAGGCCAGGGAAACCAAACAACAACAAAAATCATCGCATACACCTTGCTATTTTATATGAAATAGGTTGATATTTCGTAAAGTTATTTTAATCTAAAATCTCATCATCCGTAAAGTTATAATCACGAAAAACATATAATACAAAAAAATCGCTCGCCAAAAAATTTAGTCACAGGGTACCCGCCGCCGCATCGGGCGGGTACCCTGATAGTAGTTATTTATGAAATGTAAACTTGAAGCTTAACAATACACGTGTTTCCGATCTGCTAGAAAGATATTGTTATTTAACAGTAAAACTTTTATGTTAGTGGGTTGATCAATTACTTTAAGGTTAATTAATTACGCATACCATGATGCCAACCAATGTATCTTTCTCGTGAAGTAATTGCAACCCTATAGATTTAGTTCATAATTAATCCACAAAATTTTACATAACACAAAACATATACTAGTTGATTAAAGTGATTGGGGACAAGCTTGTATCATTGGGCCAAAATGTGAGTTGGTAAATTGTATTGTATTTTGGCACTTAATGTTAGGACCATGACCATATATATTTTTATAAACTTCTTAGAAAGAAAGATTTGTAACTAAAACATATACGTAATAAAGGTGCAGAACCTTTCGACCGTAGACGATCATTAGAAAGAATGTTTAATACCCATATCAAGTCGTTTTATAACTATAAAGTTAAGTGACCAAAGCAGAAAAGCACAAGAAACATAAACTTAAAGGAGTTCATAAATATCTATTTATAACTATAAACCTTATATGATCGAGGCCTTTACAATGTTGCAGCTATGCCAAAAATGAGAAAGACAAATGACACATATATACATAGCGAAGCAGACACATGCACGATATGATACCTACATATTATGCATAGTTGTAACACCCACGTACAGGTTACATTGATGTTATAAACCGACGGAGTACGAGGAAACATGGGGAGCGTTTACGAAACATAGAACAAAAACTAATACGATGAACCACAAAACAATGCAAAATAACATGCTTGGATGTTAGGCCTCGAAGACCAAGCCTTTAGCCACGGACCAATAGATTTAATAATATATAAACTATAAGTATAGTTATATATAGTTGGAAAGGTAACAAGTGTATAAGAACCATTTTCATAGAGGTATAGTGAAAGTGTAGCATGAATTCAGGAAAACAATTGTCAAAACGATATAATAATAATAAACGGTGTAATTTATAGGGGCCCCTAATTAATATATATCAAGTGAAAAAAGGTAAGCTAAAACCTTTAAAAAGTAAAACCTTAAAAATGAAATGTTAATCACTAAAACACTATTTTAAACTTAAATTTTAACATAAAGTATCACGTAATGACGATAAGAGATTTTTTTTTTTTTTTTTTTTTTTTTTTTTTTTTTTTTTTTTTTTTTATATATATATATTTTTTTCCTTCTTCTTCATCAGTGGTTTGTTATAAAATGTTATTGAGAAAAAGTTTTTTTGATTTTGTGTTATAAGAATGCTATAATTTAAACGGTAATGCAGCGCCCAAATAACTTGCGGATAACCGCAAGTGCACCTAACTCTAATATATATCTCATGCACAAGCTTTTCTATACAAATGTTATCAAGCTCACACCCTATACCAAATGGACCGTTTAAAGTTATAAGTATCTATAACTATACAAAAAGGATGTAAAACTAAAAAGGTAAAGATTGGTCTGAAGGTAAGAATTGAACCGGGTACCTTCCATCTTTGGACAGAAGCTTACCAACGAACCAACCACCACCACATTCTTTGCAACTTCAGGTTCAAATTGTACATAACGAGGATGTATGCCGCGGGCATTATACAATATTACATTGTGAGGACTAAATTTGCAACGAACCTCTAAGATGAAGGACGAAGTTCGTATGGATTTTTTTTTTTAAATTATTGAAGATAACGGTCGTTAGCTGCTTAACGTCAAGTTAGTGGTCAAGGACTGACTTTGCAATAGATGTATAACATGAAAGACCAATTATTTAAATTATGAGAGGAGTTAATTTGCAACGAACCTCTAAGATGAATGACCAATTTTGTACGGATTTCTTTTAAATGTTAAAGATAACGGTCGTTAGTTAAAAGTAACTAACGACCGTTAGTTACTATAGCAGAAATTATTATTTTAAAGTTTTACTATTCACACACTCACAAAATCACTATAGCCAAAATTATATTTTAAGTGGGGAATAGTACCTCCACGGTAAATGTAATATGTATATGTATATAATTTCTATTTCTATTTGGGCTAATAGAATTCTCAATATTATGTGAATACCATATTTCATATTCGTGTATACATTTAACCCAAGGATGTCGAAACACTCTAATATCATGTAGTTAAAATCGATTTCTCAAATTGATCACCCGTGTACTCAGTTTAGAAACAAGTCGAGATATGATGTGTAACGATTTTTAGCATTAACAAGTGTTTATGGATTTGTCACACATAAGTTGGAGAATAACAAGTATTTGTGTTAAGTGTTAACTTGAGTGAGTGTTTGTGTGTAAGTTAATACCTTTAACTTTGTTGTAATTCCTTCCTAGCGTCTTGCTAGTTTTCTAATTGATGCGTTGTTAAAAAAAAGAAAAAAAAAAAAAACAAACTTTAGCTTTGTATATTTGTACGCTCTTATCGTCATTAACTAACTTGGTATACAAAATCAAATCAAAATACTAACTACATAAAGATTGCAATTTATATCTAAAATCATGTAAACAAGTAGATTATTGCGTGTTACCCCAATTTATGAATTACCCTATTTTTCAAAACCTAAACCCTAAGTCAATTCGATTCCAATTAGGGGATATTATCCGATTCTAATTATATCCATATAACAATAAGGGGGCTAAAATCCCCATGCACTTGCCAATTTTTTCGTATACTGTAGTGCTACAGTACTGTGTGAGTAAAACTATAGTCAAACATGTGAGGCAAGCTAAAAATCCACCATGAACATAGACCCGGTTCCAGAATAATCCTCGGTCCTCATCCATCGTTTCCCCCTCTATTGGTTTCTCTTTAGAACCATCTCACATCTCACACCTTTAACATCCAGCATAATTTTTATCCATCCTGAAACCAACAATCCTTAGACCCAGTTTCAAAACCTTCCATTCACAACTTATCAAAGCCTCCATTTGCAACACCATCTTCTCAAAAGTGTAACTTTTTCATCACTTCAACCGACGAACAAGTTGAATTTAAAGGTATTTATGATTCATTGTTTGATTTGTAAATTAGGGTTTCTGTAAATTAGGGCATTTTTTCCAGGATTTGTTTTTTTACAGGGTTTTCATACAAATTGTCAATTTTTTTTAGGTTTATGACCATTTGGAATTCGTTATTGAAACTGATTATATGATATCGAGTATGAGGGGTAAGGTGGAGATGAGGATGAACAAAGAGAGTGCCAGATTAGTGGTGTTTATTTTCCTGCCTTACGGGCTTATTTGCTTTAAGGGGGATTAAAAATTCGAGGTGCCTTTTTTTTGTGGTAATTTTGTTTACTTTCTCCAGTGCTTTTCGCTTCAAGTTTTAAGTTTTGTAGGTTTCTTAGGTTAAAGATTTGAATTTTTTGGGTGATTACTTGGTGGAAGAGATGTTAGTATGTGTAGTAGGTATACTTCATCTTCAATGCACTCCATGTGTTTGTGAAAATGCCAGTTCAATTTTTTTTTCCAATAAACGAATGATGTTTCTGTGCAAGTATTTGAGCTAATGATATGTTTAAAAATCTTCGTTTGAACAAAGTTTCGTGTGCTACAGCATGAAGTTGTCATTGTTCATATTCTATGTTGTTATAGACCATGTCTAAACTGTGTGAAATTTATGGTTTACAAAATGTGTAGTTAGAGATGTCACATGTTGTGCTCATGCTTGCTGAATTTATATAGTCATGAGGTTTGTCTATAGGTTGTGTCTAAGCACTCATTTTACAGGCTTCTACAAGCTGTAAATGTTGCTTTTGTTGCCTCTTTTTCTTCGCTGCTTTTATAAATAAATCTTTGTTTTGCTGCAACAGTTGATGACTTTCCCCAATTTTTTTCCCCATTGTGGTATTTTAATGTTTAGATTAGTTTGGATTTGTGTCTACTTTGTAAAAGTTTGTAACTTTTACCGTGTTTGTTTTGTAGGTCAATGTTATGTTGTTGGAACACGAGCTTTTCACAAAGATTTGTGAAATCTCCTGATTTTGGTTTCGCTTGCTTATTGCATTCTCAATGGGTCTAATGGCATAAGAACAATGGTGCTATGTATTACAAAAGCCTATGATAAGTCTACGGGATAAGGCCATAAAAGTTGAGATGGTCCACAACTTGGCGGGGTGGGTTATTAGACCTGCAGCCATGGTCAGCATATCCTCTTTTTTTATCATTACCAGGTTTATTTGGTGTAGGTGTTACCAGTTTTATTTGCATTTATTTTGGTCGAAAACGCTTTTAGTTTGCTTCATGTAGGATGAAAAATGGTGGACCAGCTTTGTTGTATGAAGGATCTACGATTAACAGTTCATCTTAGGTCCCAAATTGCTGCCTCCAAACTTTGTGGAGGCAAGAAAAGATGAAAATTTATGAAAGGTATATATATATCTTTCATTTACAATCTTGATTTTAATTTTTTTTAAGAAGTAAGTTAGATTCGAATCTAGGAATTGAATTGGGGTATAAATAAGTTGGAGTTTGATGGTGTTCTAATTATGTTTAATTGGATTGGCAGGGTGTTTACACCAGCGCACCCATGCCGGATTCGTTTGGTTGCAGGTTATGCTATTGGAATTGTTCGAGGTCTGAGAGCGGCCGCATCTTGGCAAGGCGTTGCACTAATGCAGCCATGGCGGTTGTTCCACCTTTGTACAACCGATTATTGATGTGTTATATCAGTGAAATTGGTTTTTAAGAAAGTTTTTATGGCTGTGATGATTGTTATAATTTGAGCGAGATGTTCCGACCCTAATGTGGCGAGGCAATGACCGGATGGCATAACATATATGTTACCTGCTATGCAACCGTACTTCATTGCAGCCATGACGGACTTCAGGTGCTTCTATGACCTGAACAACATATACAGATCTGAGCCTAATCTTTTATTGTTAATAACAGCTTCTCCATATAACAATAAGGGGGCTAAAAATCCTCATGCTTTGGCCATATGTTTTTTTTGTACTTTGGGCCAGGGTTCTTTTAACCCCGGATGTGTTGATTGCCTTTTGGTAGCCGGCACTCACTATCTCTCATCACTTACATTTCCTTCCTTACCAAAGGCTCCGGCCGGATCTTATATCCATCGGTGCCTTACCGGAGTCCAACCCAGGCTAAAAATTGCACTGTAGTGATACAGTTTCATGTGAAGGGATGCACAGTTACAACAATATTTTAATAAGCATGTGGTATTTTTTGTGCCACCTGTCTTTATCTACAGTTGATCTTTGCGTTATATCTACATATTGCTGTAGGGGTTGGTGTGGATTTCCCTGGATTGCTTGGGTTAGCTCATGGGGATTTCAGGTCCCCTTATTGTTATATGGATATAATATTGCTTCAGGAGTTGGTGTGGATTTTCCTGGATTATTTGGGTTAGATCAGTAGACGAATCTTACCTCTCACATGGTAATTCGGATCTTCTTTTGGTTGCTGCTTATATTTCTTATGTGTTATGCTTTGTTACCTGTGTTTTTGTGTTTTTGTCTATCCATTTACGTCTTATTGTCGTTTAATTGCAATCCCTATTTGATATAAGGGTCTTTGCCGTATTTGTTGTTCATTGTTGTTCTCACCAGTTACCTAAGTTAATGCGCTTACCTTATATCCACATATTCCTTTACGAGTGGGTGGCAGATTTGTTGATTACTTACATAGGATTTTGTTTGCTGAAAAACTATCCGGTGCACGCATGTTGCTTCTGATATGGTAATTGTGCAATTTTTTTTTCACTCCTTATGTTTCTCCTTATGTCGCTTAGAAATCTGTTTTCCAATATTTCCTAAATCATCTAGAGTTTTAGTTGGTATGTTACTCATGTTTCATCTAGGATTTTAATTGATTGAGTTGTCTTTGGCTTGATTAAATAAAGCTACCTATATGATTGCTTAGTTGTATGTTACTATAAATATAAGGTAAATAGGTTATTTTTGTGTCAATAGTTTCAGACTAGTAGGTGTCCAGCTTTTTAGTTGTTTAGGTTATTTTTAATTTTTTATAAGCTTTTTGTGAATTATAATCAGTTAGTGTGCCCTTGCAACTGTGGTGTTGGTTTATCTGATATGCTATAGTCATTATGGGGTCAGTTTTTTCTGAGACTGGTGATGCTTTCTGTCTATTTATTTTCGTTTGGATAGGCTTTTCACGTTTATTTTCATTCTAGCTTTACAGCCCTCAGCCTAATTTGGTTTAGAGACTTAAGGTTTTTGTGACACCCCCAAAATTTACAACGCAGCGGAATACCAATTTGGGTGTCACTTCATAGTTCATACACATAAGTTACATAAAACGACCTCAAAAGAGACGTTTAATAAAATGTCACATTCGATTTGATAAATCAGAGTACAAAGGTCCCAACAATTTATATTTAAAACTTAAGTTACAAGAGTTTAAAAATGACTCATTTGCATATTAAAAGAAAATAATTATCGAATGTGAAGAAAACAAGTCCTTCAATGTTTGATATCCACGCGACTCCGGTTGCTCTCAATGCTCAGCTAGCAAATAATACCTGAGAAAATACATGCTAAAAAGTCAACATAAAGTTGAGTGAATTCATAGAGTTTAATAAGTAATAAGTTGAATACAAGCATTATTTATCGGGCGACAAGTATTGCAATTACATGTCGGTTTATTTGATTATAGTATTGAGTTCATGTAACCGAACCTTAACGTAATTTAATAATGCCCCGGAGAAGGTAAAAATTTGCCATTTACCACAATTCTAACTATTATGTGTCCGTATCCCGAACAAGCCTGCCAAGCCTAATATGCATATCCATAATACTAGCGTTTACTACTCGAGTAATTAACGGTTCATGAGGGGACTTAATTGGCAGAAAGCATTCAATATCTATAATCATATGATCGGGTCCAGCATACCAAAAACTACTTGTATTCAGTTTGTAAAAACTAGCATGTATCCCCCTCGCGAGGTTTATAAAACATTAAATGAGTAAAGGCGAGGCTATAAACTCACCTTAAAGCAAGGAAAATAGCAATGAACAAGCAAGTGAAGGAATAGCCGCAAAAGCTCTACGATGAACCTAAATAATATACATTGTCTTAGATTTATGAAAATAGATATCGATGTACTTTGGGTAATATACAGATTATGATCTTACTTAAGCTTGATACAATATTCCTAGATACATCACAAGGTTTAAGTTAATTACTTACAAATTACCCAAAAATGTACCCTTGCATTTATATAAGTATGAAACTTACAGTTACCCCAAGTTCAATTATGATGTAAAAGTTCAAATTAATTCTAAGGTTCAAGTTTAGTCCATGGGTCAAGTTTTTGGTCAAAAAGGTTCACTTTAGGCCTCAGGGTTCAAAATATATTAGGGGGTTCAAAATGTTTTAAAGGTCCAACTTTATAAAGTGTAAAACACTTTATACTCATTTTAGACGTCTCTTTGAGGTCGTTTTATGTAACTTATGTGTATGAACTATGAAGTGACACCCAAATTGGTATTCCGCTGTGTTGTAAATTTTGAGGGTGTCACAGTTTTGGTTTATTGTTGTTATTTATACTGGTGTGACAATAACGATATAGGTGCATATTTTACCGGCACCAGTGTCAATGTTGCTGGCCTAATTATTTGTCTGTGTATCAGCTAATTGTTATTTACATCTGATTAAAATTGTAAACTGATTCAGGTTGTGTTTCTTTGCAGTTTAGTTTAAATTACCATCTCAAGGGTATCATGGCTTTTCAGAGCCAACGATGAATTAAAAGCGGGTTTGATTAAAGCTATGGACTTCCGTGTCTTGGCAGGGCAAACTATCACGTTTGCAGCCATCATGGATGTATCTGGTTCCTGAGATTACTAATCAATCTCATCTTCGCCCATACCCACTTTTAAGCTGATGAATAATTCATGTGATGTTGGAGTGCAATTACACAACATACAAAATGTTGTTGTCACGCTATGATGAATGGGGGTTTCTTAACTAAATGTCAGAGAACCCGTACCTTGGCGAGGTGACTTGCTATGGTCGCAGCCATGACGGGTGTATCCTCTTTAGTTGGATCTTTACCCATCTGAGCCACCTGCACAACGGAAATGTCACTTGGTTTTCAAAAATTGAAAACTACCTACTTTTTTAAACATCGTTGCCAGGCTATGATGAATTGCAGTTTGCTGACTAAACGTCAGGTAAACTGTGTCGTGGCGAGGTGACCTGCTACGGTCGCAGCCATGACGGGTGTATCCTCTTTGGTTGGATGTTCACCCATCTGAGCCACCTTTTAAAAAAATTAGGACTATCTACTTTTTAAAATAGTGTTTTCAGGCTGTGATGAATTGAGCTTTCTTTAATAAACATGGGACGCCCCGTATCTTAGCAAGGTCACCTGCTGAGGTCACATCCATGACGAGTGTATCCTCTTTGGTTGGATGTTTGTCATTCTCATGTTGTGATAAATTAATTTTTGTTTAGTAAACATGAAACAACCCATAAAATATTGCAACTTTTGCTTGCCATGCTGAAATAGCTGGTGCTGCTGTCGATTAACATTCTCTGGACCGCATATAAGAGTTATTCCTAGATATAGGGGTATGACCCTTGTATGTTATATATAATTTGTGATGAACAAATACACATGAGTTGTCGGTTATACTTTTAAAATCTAAAAGATTGTTTCATTTTGTACAGGTTTAGCAGGCTAGGCTCCGCCAATTGCTAAGACCGCAAGAGAGGTCTAAGCGCATGGTATACTTAGACTTCGCGAATCACCATTTTGTATGTGTAAATACCTGAGGCAACTACAAATAAATTTCTGCACTAAATAGCTAACCATGATTCTTTAGTTGTTGGTTTCACCGACATTTTCTTGCTGCAAGTTGAACAAAAAGCAAAGGAGAGTGTCTCTACATGGAGTTTTCCCTGCTTTGGCTGATACTTATTTCCTTCTGTCGTGCTAATTCCCCGTCTGGTTGTATTCCTACACATTGTCAGATATTCTTCTAAGTAGAAAAGGTATGCAATTCCAAATGCCCTCTTAAAATCGGTATTTCTAATTTCTTTTTGAACTCTGATGCAAATTAATTTCCAGAGATTTAACTGAACATACCAAAGATGCAAACCCATATACTAAATATTTGTCTTTGAAAAACAGAAACACCACCGTCAAATATCACAATAACAGAACACCAAGAACCAGGAAAAAGGGCTGATACAGAAACCAGAACCAAAACAGCTAACCAAGCACTGTTTCAACGTCAACCAACAGACCCGAAGAAGCAAAAAGGTTAGTCCAGAACATTTGCTTTACATGTATGGTTACTTTTATTGAACATCATATATTAAAATGCACTAGCATAAGCTTCATGCCACTGCAACAGCAGTACCACTAAAATTAAAAGTTACTCTCACATTTTGAATAAAAAAAGATACTTGCAATTACCATACCTCCTAAACTCAACATATTTAAAACAACTACACATTTTTATTTTTTGCTTCTTTACGGACCCACACAAAACTGCATGACATTCTTTTTTCAACAAAAACAAACAACATGTAGCCATGTGAGAACCCGTAGGTCAGTTTTGGCCAAACTTTTTGACCCAAAACAAAAACCACACCTACAAAGCTGTTTGATAGGTTACTGCACCAGTTTTGTGTCTCCACTAACTTTAAATTGCAGCCATACATTGACACTCATTATACTTTCCCCACTTGCACAACATCACAGGATTCACTGTTTGTGAACAAGCCATTTGTCTTCACTCATTCACCCACTCAAAATAAGAAAATCAACTATTACTACCCATGTTATTAAACACTAATGATCCCTGCAGTTATAAAACTTAAATGCCAACATAATCACAAACTGCTTAATTCCAAATTCTTTTGCATAAAACCATCAGATTAAAACAATTATTGGAAAAAAAAATACAAACCACAACGACAACAGAAAAATACAAACCACAACGCACACACAGATTATACTAACCAAACTAAAAACATACACCAAAAGAAATTAATCGTGCTGCTCCATTGTCGACACATGCCCAAGCCTCTCTTCTCTTGCTTCACGTACCAGTTCCAGCAAATCATTCAAAGCATTCAGAATAAGACCATCTTTATATTGTCCCTCCGAAGTGCATCGTAACCCATCATCAGCAGCAGTATCAAACCGGCTTAGCGATCTCCCTTCTTGAAGTAAACGCCGATATTTAAGCATCCTGTTGCACACCAGCTCGCATTCTGCCTCCAACCGCGCAATAGACAGCTCAATTTGCCCACCATCTTGCATAAACAAGAACCGGAAACAGTGCTCAGTTCTGTCAGAGTTGCAAGCAAATTTCAGCTGATCCAAAGTAGGGGTAGATGACATTTTCTTTCACAGACCCTTTTTATAAACCTAGAGAAATACAGATACCAAAAAAAAAAAATAACCACAAGCATGTCCTTATATAGCCAAAATATCCACAAATAGCAAAAAAATAATAATAAACTGTTTCTTCCATTTCATAATAAATGACTAGCGCGCTCTCCACGACTGCCTTCAAGCACTTATTTGGTCACCAACAAAGTCCTTGGAAACTATTCAGCTAATAAATGCTGTAAACTAATCCCATGAAAGTGCACATTCAAATTAGTATCATATAATAATAATAATAATAATAATAATAATGCGAAACTAACTTACATAATTCCTGCTCTATATGCTAATTAGGTGCTGGTATTTATTTAACGAATCTTTTTGTTGTACAGGTTTCTCAGCAACTCAGTTGTAGAGACACAAAGACGTACAAGCATGTTGTTTATGGGAAATTCCTTAATCAAAAACTAAAGGATTTCAACATTTTGGAAGCTGCAATCATAGATTCCTTGATGCATGAGAAAATTGCTATGTTTAATTCTGTAAATCTTTTATATACTGAATGGCAACTTTCGTTGTGAATTACAGGTTATGGTTATGAATGTATTTGTCATTTTTTATGCTAAGGTGTTTCAAGCAATAACTTGCTACCATCTAATTGCCTTAATATAAATCTTCGGCAAAACAGCCCGCCGCGAAGCGCGGGTTCTCCACCTAGTTCAATTAAATATGGGGGAAGCTTATCTCATGTTTGATCCAATCTTGTTAATCATCATTCATTGAATAAGGCGGTTTGGCTTAATATTAATCGAGATCAGCCTTGTGTTTTCGTCAAATCCGATTTAGTTTTATTTTTTTCGTTTGGGATTCTGTGTTTGGAGCATTCTGCTCGATGGGTAGTCAGAGAACGAAGGAGGACGATGTGGCTAGAATATCTACGTCAATATTCATTACAAATTTCCCAGAGAAGTGTACTGCTAAGGATTTGTTTAACACCTGTAAGCAATATGGGCATGTCGTGGACGCATTTATACCCTCTAAGAGATCAAAAGCTGGTAAGAGATTCGGTTTCGTTAGATTTATCAACGTTTTTAGTGTGGAGAGGTTGGTGAGCAATTTATGTACGATTTGGATTGATAAACACAAACTCCATGCAAACATTACTAGGTTTCAGAGACCTCCTGTAAATGCCAATGTAAGTGCCCCGAATTCTTATGGTGGGGGTAAGAACAACAACTCTAATGCGAAGGTGAACACTAGTATGTATAGGAATCAGAAACCTACGGGTAATGGTACGTCATATGTGAATGTGGTGAAGGGTCCTTTCCAGCAGGGTAGTAATGATAGTGAGGTTCCTACCTTGGTGTTGGACGATGAATGTGTGATGTCTAAGGACCTGTCTAACTGTTTGTTTGGTAGGGTGAAGGAATTCGCTTCTCTAGCGAATATCAAAATGTCTTTAATTAACGAAGGGTTTATGAACATCAAGATTAGTTATATGGGAAAGAAGTGGGTTATGCTGGAGTTTGGTGAAATTAAATCTATGAAACTCCTCAGAGAGAATGTAAGTGTCGGATCTTGGTTCTCCCAAATTATTCAAGCCTCCATGGATTTTGTTACAGAAGGTAGGATAGCGTGGGTGGAGATAGAAGGTATACCGTTCAAGTTATGGTTGGGAAACACGTTCAAGCGTATTGCGGCAAAATGAGAGGTAATGTTAGACACTGAGGACCAGGAGGAAGCGTGTTCTCATTCCAAAAGAATATGTGTGCACACGAATAGTCAGCGATGTATTTCTGATGAGTTTAAAATTATATATAGAGGAAAAGTTTTTTGGATTAGAGTTAAAGAAACCCCTGGTTGGGTTCCTGATTTTATGGAAGAGACGGATGAGGAAGAACACAGTGATGTTGATTCTAAAGATGGTAGGTTTAAGGTGAACGAAAGTGATTGAGGTGATGATAGTGATGAGGAGGGGGTGCCTGATACCATATTTTGAAGAGGATGAGTCGATAAAGAAACAAAGTGATGCGGTTAGTATGGGTAAACAAGATAGTTCGTCAAAGGATCCCTTTAATCTTTACCCGTTGCTTAAAAAGAAAGATACAGGTGTGAATAACCAGGAGTCCGAATTTAGCTTGAAATTTCCCCTGGTTTCACACCGAAGGAGGGTTCTCACGGGTTATCGGCGAACGTTGAGGAAAGTAGAGATGGTAACTGTGCCAGTGGGAAGGAGGTCAATATTGGTGCGGATGATAATGTTCCTGGTGATAATGAGTCTAGTATGAAATCGAAGGAGTGTAGCACCGAATCTGTTTGTTCTGGACATTTCAAATCATCTAAGGGTCCCCGCACAGGTGGGTCTATACTGCATTTACTTGATGAGGTTGTGAAAGTCGGTCAAGTTATGGGGTATAATATGGATGGTTGCATGTCTAATATGGCGAAAATTATTGAATCACAAGGAGTGGAGGAGGTGTATCGATGAATTGTTTATCTTTGAACATTCAAGGCCTTGCCCAAAAGGCTAAAAAAGATTGGGTTAAGGAGTTATGTGGTAAGAATAAGGTAAACATTTTGGCTTTACAAGAAACAAAAATGGAAAATATAGATCTTTTGTGTGTTAAATCTTGTTGGGGAAATATGACTTTCGACTACGTCCATAGCGATTCTGTTGGGAATTCGGGAGGCATCTTATGTGTTTGGGACCCTAATGTTTTTCGTAAGGATAGTGTTACTGTGTCTGATTATTTTATATTGGTTCGAGGTGTATGGCGACAAAATGGGATGGACTTTCTTATTGTTGTGGTGTATGCCCCTCATGATGCTAAAGAAAAGATGATGTTGTGGGACTACTTGACGAGAGAAATTAGTAGATGGAAAGGGAAAGTAGGTGTTATGGGTGATTTTAATCAGGTTCGATATAGGTCGGATAGGTTTGGTTCGAATTTCAATGTTCAAGGCGCTAATATTTTCAACTCATTTATTTCTAATTCTGGCTTGGTAGAGGTGTCGTTAGGTGGGTGTTCTTTTACGTGGTGTCATAAATCAGCGACAAAGATGAGTAAACTTGACAGGTTCCTTTTGTCCGAAAGTTTTCTCAATACTTATCCTTACATTTCTGCTATAACTTTGGAAAGTTTCCTGTCGGATCATCGCCCTATTCTTCTACGTGAGCATCACTTAGATTATGGTCCGACTCCGTTCAGGTTTTTCCATTACTGGTGCGAAATGGATGGATTTAGCAAGCTTTTGGAGGATGCTTGGAAGGAGAGCCCGAATAATGAGGCCAATGCGATGTTAAGTTTGATGGGTAAGCTTAAATTTCTGAAAACTAAGATTCGGGCTTGGAACAAAACGAACATGGCAAACCGAAAAAATGTGAAAGAAAAATACAACATAGACCTTGAGACAGTGGAAGGTATCATCGACAGTGGAAAAGGTAATGAGGAGCTTGCTTTAAAACGAATGGAAGTTGTTAAGAATCTTCAACAAATTAATAAACTTGTTTCGATGGAGATGGCGCAAAAGGCAAATGTTAAATGGGCAATTGAAGGAGATGAGAATTCTAGTTTTTTTTCACAGTACGCTAAGTAAAAAACGGAGTGCTCTATCTGTCCGGGGCATTATGGTTGATGGTTTATGGATTGACGATCCAAGGTTAGTGAAGTATGAATTTTTGATGCATTTTACCAGTAGATTTTCTAAACCTGATTATAGGAGGGCTATTCTTCATACGAGCTTTCCGAATAGACTATCTGCGAACCAACAGATTGAGCTGGAAAGTGAGGTTTCTAATGAGGAAATCAAGAGGGCCGTGTGGGATTGTGGTACGGAGAAAGCCCCGGGTCCAGATGGATTTACTTTTGGGTTTTATCGTCAATTTTGGTATCTTATTGAAAATGACGTTTATAATGCTGTGAAGTATTTTTTCCTGCATGGAGAAATTCCTATAGGATGCAATTCATCTTTTATTGCTTTGATTCCTAAAATTCCGGGTGCTAACGTGGTTAAAGACTTTCGCCTATTAGTCTTATAGGAAGTTTGTACAAAATTATTGCTAAAATTCTGGCTAATCGGCTTGCTTGTTGGTAAGTTGAGTGGGATTGTCACCGAGGTTCAATCTGCGTTTATTGAGGATAGACAGATTTTAGACGGTCCATTTATTCTTGATGAATTGATCCAGTGGTGCAAGCGGAAGAAGAAACATCTTTTAGTGTTTAAGGTCGACTTTGAGAAAGCGTACGACTCCGTTAGATGAGATTTCTTGGATGACATTCTAAGAAAGTTTGGGTTTGGAGATAAATGGTGCAACTGGATTCAAGGTTGTCTTAGATCTTCGAGAGGTTCGATTATCTTAAATGGGAGCCATGCGGAGGAGTTTCAATTTTACAAAGGTCTCAAACAAGGTGATCTGCTCTCCCCATTTCTTTTTATTTTAGTGATGGAAAGCTTGCATTTATCATTCCATCGTGTGAAGGAAGCAGGTATGTTTAAAGGCATTAAGTTAGATAATTCGGTTTCTATATCCCATATGTTTTATGCTGACGATGCGGTGTTTGTTGGACAATGGTGTGAGAGTAACATTAATACCCTTGTCCATGTGTTTGATTGTTTTTATCGAGCTTCTGGTTTGAGAATCAATATGAATAAAAGTAAGTTAATGGGTCTTCATGTGGACAGTGATAAGATTAAAGGGGCTGCTTCAAAGCTTGGGTGTCTTACTGTTAAGACTCCTTTTATGTATCTTGGATCGATTGTGGGGGGCTCCATGTCTCGCATTCAGGCCTGGGCTGATGTGGTGGATCGGGTTAGCTCGCGGCTTTCTAAATGGAAGATGAGTATGTTGTCGATTGGTGGTAGACTTACTTTGCTTAAATAGGTATTGGGATCGATGCCTATTTTCCATATGTCTATATTTAAAGCTCCCTTAGGTGTTCTTCGAAAACTTGAATCGATTAGAAGTCAATTCTTTAATGGTATTGCTCCTAATTGTAACAATGCCTCATGGGTTAATTGGAAGATTGCCTTAGCTTCCAAAGAGAAAGGTGGTCTCGGTGTTTGTAGTCTATATGCTTTGAATAGGGGTTTGATGTTCAAATGGTTTTGGAGGTTTTGTACGCAAGACACGTCTTTATGGTCTAGGGTCATCAAGGCCATATATGGGGAATCAGGAAGTGTGGATGGGAATGTGAATTCTGGTGTCAAGACTTGTTGGATGAATATTGTTCAGGAGGTTAACTCCCTGATAGGCAAAGGTATTGATCTCCGAAAATCTATATGCTTTAAGCCGGGGAATGGAGAGAAGGCACGTTTTTGGGATGACAGGTGGCTCGATGGTGAGTCCCTTAAAATGCGTTTTCCGCGTGTGTATGCATTGGAGCTTTGCAAAGATATCACGGTTGCGTCAAAGGTCAGGAAACTTAGTCTTGTTTGTTCGCTTCGTAGAAGACCGAGAGGGGGAGTGGAACAAGAACAATTCGAGGAGCTTTCGTCGCTGTTAAATGGTATTCGTCTAGTTCCTATAGGGGATCGGTGGACATGGAAGTTATCTAGTTCAGGAGAGTTCTCTGTGGCGTCGGTAAGGCGTTTGATCGATGATAAAACTCTTCCAGATGCTGCTCAAAAAACCAGGTGGGTGCGCTACGTGCCTATTAAGATTAATGTGATTGCTTGGAAGATCAAATCTAATTCGTTGCCTACTAGATTTAATATTTCGCGTCGAGGTATTTCGATCGATTCTATTAAGTGGGGTATTTGTGATACGGGAGCGGAGACGGTTAGCCATTTATTTTTCTCTTGTGATCTGGTGCGTCAATTAATCCGCTTGATCGCTCGTTGGTGGGATGTTCCTTATGTGGGGTTCGAGTCGTATGTGGATTGGGTGTCGTGGATGGAGAATTTACGTCTTTCGTTCAAGAATAAAATGATGTTGGAGGGAGTGTTCTACGTTTTGTGGTGGTACGTGTGGACGTTCTGTAACAAGATGATCTTTGATACTAAGATTCCGATGAAGGCGACATTGTTTGACGATATTGTGACTAAGTCTTATTTTTGGGTTCGGAATAGATGTAAAGCCTCGTTTTGTATGAACGATTGGCTTAAAAATCCTAGTAATATTTCTATGTAATTTGCTAGTTTTTTGCTAGTGTTTCTTTAATATATTGCCGTTAAAAATAAAAACAAGTAGATTATTGCGGATTACCACCCAAGTCCCAACTACTAATTAAAAACTATACAAGAAAATCACCAATCAAATATACTTTTAGTTATCAACTAATAGGCGTGACTTAGATTAATAGTTACAGTATTATTTTAACAGTAAAACTTTTATGTTAGTGGGTTGATTAATCAAATATTGAAGCTTAATTACGCATACCATGATACCAACCAATCTATCTTTCTCGTGAAGTAACTGAAATTAAGTCACAACTAATCCATAATATTTTACATAACACAAAACATTTACTAGCTGATTTAAGTGACTGGGGACAAGCTTAGAAAGAAAAATTGGTAAGTAAAACATATACGTAATAAAGGTGCAGAACCTTTCGACTGTAGACGATCATTAGAAAGTATGTTTAATACTTTTGCATCTAGCACAACTGTAACGAAGATTATAATAAATATACATATCAAGTCGTTTTTATGACTATAAAGTTAAGTGACGAAAGCAGAAAAGCACAAGAAACATAAACTTAAAGGAGGTCATAAACATCTATTTATAACTATAAACCATATATGATCGAGGCCTTTACAATGTTGCAGGTACGCCAAAAATGATGTTATAAACCGACGGAGTACGAGGAAACATGGGGAGCGTTTACGAAACATAGAACAAAAACTAATACGATGAACCACAAAACAATGCAAAATAACATGGGGAGGGGGGCTTAAATATTGGGTCATTGCGGGCTAAAAACATGGCTTTATTAGGGAAATGGTGGTGGAGATTTAAAAAGGAAGGGGGGAGTCTTTGGGTTAGGGTACTTAAAAGCATTCACGGGGATGGAGGTGGTCTAGTCGGGAATAGGGTAATGGGTGGGGGGTCAATGGGGGGTGGGGTTTGGCGGGATATTGTGAGGATAGGCGAGGAGATCGAGGGTTTGGGGGTGGAATTTATGTCGTCTTGTGTGGGTGTGTTGGGGGACGGGAGGGAAATTAGGTTTTGGACGGATAGATGGTTAGATAATCATAGACTTTGTGATAGATTCTCTAGGCTTTTCCATTTAGATAGGAGAAAGGAGGGTAGTGTGATGGATAAGGGTGTTTGGGTAAACGGGGTGTGGCGTTGGGAGTGGGATTGGGGGAGAAGTATTAGGGGTAGAGTTTGTAAGGAGTTAGATGATCTAATGTGTGTATTGCAAAACGTTGGTGTTTCTAGTAATTGTAGGGATAGATGGAGGTGGGCGTTATCCGATGACGGGGAGTTCAAGGTCAAAGAATTGTCAAGATTAATCGAGGAAAAGATTCTAATAGTGGAAAGTGGTGGTAAAGAAACGATTTGGAATAAGTTGGTGCCGAAAAAAGTAAACATATTCGTGTGGAGAGCTTTAAAGGGTAGACTTCCGGTGCGCGTAGAGCTCGATAGAAGAGGTGTGGACTTGGATTCGGTTCTTTGCCCAAGTTGTAATAATGTTGTTGAAACATGTGCTCATAGTTTGGTCACTTGTGATCTTGCTATGAGTGTGTGGTTCAAGATTTTTAGTTGGTGGAAGGTGGGGATTGTTAATGCTTTCTCTATTGATGAATTTTTTTTCATCATACGGAAACGTTAATGTCCCTTACTAATATTTCTCGTGTTTGGCAAGCGGTTATTTGGACATCCGGATACTTCATTTGGAAAGAAAGGAATGCACGTGTGTTTGGAAAGAAAATGTCAAGTACTAATAAAATCGTTCAAGACATTCAATTAAAAAGTTACGAATGGATTGTGAGAAGATCGAATAAATACAAAGTGATAGATTGGCAGCAATGGTTGTTTGACCCTATAAAATGTCAGCTACGGTAACAGGTTATGCTCAGTTTGTGTTTTTTCAGTTTGCAATCAAGGGTGACAGCAGTTTTGTGAGTTATACTAGTGTGGCTGTTCTTCTACTACTGGTGTGTCTACTTTCTGGTTACATTTCGTCTACAAGATCATTGTCAAGAATATTGTTTGCATGTGTCACAGACAAGGAAATTAAGGAAATGCTAGTGGCAGTCTCAAAAGTGAGTAAAAGAATTGTGTTTGCGCTTCAAGATCAGGTGTGCAAATTCATTTTAATTGTGTATGTTTGCATTGGCTGGCATTGAATCTTGGTGGCTCAGGTCTTTGAGTATTATTTGTTTTAGTCTTGTGGGCCTGGGTTGTCAAATTTTTTTTTATGAGCCAATGTATTTCACTTGTGTTTGCTGGGTATCAAGTGTATAATAAGTATTCTGGTGTCAAGTTCAAGTTCTAGTGTAGGTTATTTACAGTGTGTCTATTGTTCTCTGGATATTTATTTGTACTTTGGGTCCTATCCTCCTTTAATTATCTTGATTATTTGAGGTAGGATGCCTTCTTGTTGTACTTTGTTCTATTCGGTGTTTTATATAATTGTTGCCTTTCTAAAAAAAAAAAACATGCTTGTGATGTGAGGTCTCGAAGACCAAGCCATTAGCCACGGACCAATAGATTTAATAATATATAAACTATAAGTATAGTTATAGCTGGAAAGGTATACTAGTAGTAACAAGTTTATGAGAACCATTTTCATAGAGGTATAGTTAAAGTGTAGCATGAATTCAGGAAAACAATTGTCAAACGATAACGATGTATGCAACAAGTTTATGTATGATAGAATACCATCTGGAAACACAATTAATGCATAATCGCCGTAAGAATTATAAACGGTGTAATTTTATATACATCAACTACATATCAAGTAAAGAGGCATGTTAAAAACCTAAAATACTTAAAAATAAGTAATGTTAATCACTAAAATACCATTTTAAAACTTAAATTCTCGCATAAAACATTACGTTATGACGATAATAAATGTGTTCTCTTTTTTCTTTTTATTTTAGTGTAAAAGTGGAGTTATTAGGTTTTTTTTTAGTGATTTGCTGTAAGAATGCTATTGAAAAAATTATTTTTTAATTTTTTGTGTTATAAAATTGTTATAAGTTAAATGTTTGACATGGCGCTCGAATAACTTGCAGATAATCGCATTTGCACTTAACACTCTAATATACATCTTATGCACAAGCTTTTATATACAAACAAATTGAAAGTTGGAAAGGAAACAAGTGTTATACAGTTTCAATTTTTATAGTAGTATAAAGTATAAACACGGAGTAAAAAGTTTAGCGTGTAAACAACTATTAATTATGTATCCAACAAGTTTATGTATAGTTCAAATATAAATGTATAAGGGTAAAGTCCATAAATTAGCAACGAATTTTTTCTACTTTACAGAGTTAGGTAACGAACTTTTTTTATTACCAATTTAGTCATTGAAACCGGCTAATTTTTGACAATATAGTAAACATGTTCACAGGCTACCTGGTAAACCGGTAACCAAGCTTATTTGGCATTTTATTTTTATTCTTTTATGCCTAGGTGTTAGCTTATGTGGCATATTTATGCTTATGTCATCACCACTACATATTCTGTGGCAACCACCATCTTCTCTGGCAATCTTCATATTTTCCGGCTAACTCAAATTTTTGACAAACACTACGACTACATCAATTTTCCGGCGAGCTCAAGTGTGAATTTATGAATCCAAAAAATTATCACGCGAATAGAAATACAAATGGTAAATAATATACTTGATTACTAATTAAATTATATACTATAAAACTGCTGGATCAGACAACAATAGAAATACATTTATTCAACTCGTCACTAATTAAATTATATACGAAAAGTATGTAGATGAATGTATTATTCTTATTTTTTCAGGTCTCCGTTTGTGATGATGTTTGGGTTTTAAAAGACGTAGATTTAATATAAAGATGAGTTTTTATTTGTGTGGGAAGAAGACAATGGGCGAATTAGTCATTTAACTTCGAGTATAATAATCTATATAAAATAATCTGAATAATATGTGTAAATAAGGTGGAAATAAAAAAATAATTATTTATGTACATGGAAAATCAGGAGGTCATGTTTACTATATTGTCAAAAATTAGCCGGTTTCAATGACTAAATTGGTAATAAAAAAAGTTCGTTACCTAACTCTGTAAAGTAGAGAAAGTTCGTTGCTAATTTATGGACTTTACCCGATGTATAACTATATAGATGTAAAACAAAAAGAAAGTTGAAGATATTCCTGGTAAGAATTGAACCTGGTACCTCCATCATAAGAGACATCATATAAGAGACATCATGCTTACCAGGATACCAACAACCACCACATACATTTATTTCAATTTTTGTCTTTTAAACATAAGCATGCATTCAAGTGACTCACTTTGGAAATCTATTGCAACTACAGGTTCAAAATTGTACATTGATTTCTATTTCTATTTGGGAATGTATACAATTTTCAATATTACGTGTATACCTGATCTCATATTCGTGTATACATTAAACCCAAGGATGACGAAACACTCTAATATCATGTACTTGAAATCTATTTCTCAAATTGATCACACGTGTACTCTTAGTCTAGAAACAAGTCGAGATATGACGTGTAAGTTGGAAAATAACAAGTGTTTATTGATTTGTCACACATAAGTCGGAAAATAACAAGAATCTACGTTAAGTAATAACTTGAGTAGAGTGTTTGTGTGTAAGTTAATAGCTCTAACTTTGTTTAACTTTTTATATTTGTACGCTCTTATCGTCATTAACTAACTTGGTATACAAAATCAAACCAAAATACTAACTACATAAAGATTGCAATTTATATCTAAAATCAAGTAAACAAGTATGTGTTCATCGTCAAAATATATGCTTAACAAGGAGAATAAGGGTTGCCAACCAACTACTTTTAAACTATACAAGAAATCATAAATTATATAAACTTTTAGTTATCAACTAATAGGCGTGACTTAGATTATATTAATAGTTTCTGATCTCATAGATACTGTTTTTAACAGTAAAACTTTTATGTTAGTGGGTTGATTAATCAAATATTGAAGCTTAATTACGCATAACATGATACCATATTACCAACCAATGTATCTTTCTCGTGAAGTAATTGCAACCTTATAGATTAAGTCACAATTAATCCATTCTATTTTACATAACACAAATTAAAACATATACTAGTTGATTAAAGTGATTGGGGACAAGCGTGTATCATTGGGCCAAAATGCGAGTTAGTAAATTGTTTTATATTTGAAATTTAAGAGCAGTGACAAGAGGCGTATACAAGAGTGCGAGAGGTGTTCTACCATACCAGATCTTAAATTTTAAAAGTCAAATAGCACAAAAGTGTACCCAGCTTATACTCAATACTAATTTAAGGTACTCAACTTTTTTTTTTTTCTCAATTTAGTGTATCCAACTTAATTCTCATTGCAATGTAAGACATTTTGTGGGTTTCCCAGTCACTTTGAAATGTTTAGCCGGTTCCTTTGCCATGTAAGCTTTTATATCACCTTATTCATTTACTTTCCTCTTTATAACTTTGGTAGGTCTTATTATATCCATGTTGTTGACTTTTGTATTGCAATTTACCCATCTTTTTGATGTGGAAACAAAATATATATCTGTTAAAACAACCCAACACAATTCAAAGTATTGTTGCAAAAAAGAGCAATGAATTAGAACAACACAACTAAAGGACTGCTTTAAACATAAAAGTAGATTCTTGATGTTTGCCATTAATTTGTAATTAACTCCATATCTTCTTCCACACTGGTACCTCATTCCACTCTGGTTCTTTATGTAAATTTGGTTCTTCATTCCACCATGGTTCTTCATGTACACCTGGTTGTTCATCCACCTGCAAAACAAAAACAATATTACTTACTCTTTCCCTATTACTTGAAAAACATAAACAATAATGTTGAATCTTTATACTTACCACTACATTTTTCCCCTTTCCTTTGTCACCTATGTTACTTGGGCTTGCGCCATCACCTCTGTTTCTTGGACTTGAACCACCACCTTTGTTTCTTAGTCCTGAACCACCACCTCCGTTACCTATATTGCTTGGTCCTACTCCACCTCTTCCCCTTTTTCTACTAATTGGGACCCTAGCATTGACAGGATCCTCAACAAGTGGCCTACCATTCTTCTTTGGTTCCTTAGTTGGTTTATTTTCAGTTTGGTAAATGCCAGTAGCCTTTGTATGACTACCAATAACAATTATTGATTATTCAATTCCTAATATTATTAAGGTGCAGTTTGGTTGGGCACTTTACCTTGGGTTTTTATATGATGTGACATTTGAAACATGTTTGGTTGAATAGAGTTGGTTTTGAATTCAACTGTAGTAGCCATATATCTAACTTTTTCAAATCCCTTCAAGGGTGACCGGATTTGCTTAATTTCTTTCAAAACGTGGGCTCTTCTTTTTTGTCAGCCACTAATTAATCATTTTAGTGGGCCTTTACAATTGTTTTTATCTTTTTTTACCTTCTTTTTAATTCACAATAAATATATTAATAACTAATATAATTTTATTTTAATATAAAATATTATTTTCTCTCTCTTACATCAAATCAAAATCCAAATCCTAATCTACAACTTTACACTCAAATCCAAATCCTAATCTAAACCCACCTACAAACCAAACGGGCCCTAAGAACGTGATGGGATTTGGGATTGAAAAAGTGATTTGGGATTGAAGAGTTATTTGGAACGTGAAGGTATTTGGGGTTGAAAAGTGTTTTGAAGTTTAGTTATAAAAAAAAAGAGAGTATATATCATAAGTAAAAGCTATGTGATTAAATATGTTACTGGGAACCGGGGAGAAACCCACAAAATGTCTTACATTGCAATGAAAATTAAATTGGGTACACTAAATTGAGAAAAAAAAAAAAAAAAAAAAAAACGGAGTACCTTAAATTAGAATTGAGTATAAATTGGGTACACTTTTGTGCTATTTGCTCATTTTTAAATTCTAAATAATATATAACCAAATATATATTTGGGGTTTCATAGTTTAATTCGAACTAAAATTGTTAAAATTGTACAATTTTATGTTGTAAATTCATGTTAGAACTTAGGATAGATCATCAAATTAGTATGTTTTCTATTTCAATAGTTGGTATTATTTATTTTTGACCAATTTATTTAGTTATCGTATAAGGTTTCACACAATTCCCTGTTCATTGAGTCACGACACGGCAGCAACGCACATAAAAATTTAACACTAGATATGAACTCGTTAATAAAATTTTAGAAGAGTACGCATTTAGTATTATGTATATTACATATAATGCATGAAGCACTCTTTGTCTAAAATTTTCATATTTACAAGAAATAATGCTTGTTTACAACACTTTAATGCACCTAATTTTTAAAATTACAACAAAGTAAGCATATTGTACAACAAAAAACATGTATCATTTTCAGACCAAAATTCTACTAAATAACATTAATGCTATTGAAAACACCTATTCATAAAAAATTGCAACCATTTAAGCACAATGTACAATAGCTTTTAAGTAAATACAAGTCATAAAACACAAAGCACAAGTATATAAAGCACAATGATTTTAAGGTCAACAATCTATTCAACACATATAATTAATACACTGATTAATTCACCCATTTACCAAAATATACAATCATTTAACCATAATGTACAAGCTAATCAAGCTACTAAGCCAAGTACTTAAAAATAAAGCCATTAAGCTGGGCACAGTGGTCGGTCGACCCAACCGGTCGCCCCTGCGCTGACCGAGTCACCGCCACTGCAACCACAAGATCGATGAAGGTCATACGTTAATAAAGATGAATATGTGTGGCTTTATACTTGCGTGTATATGGAGAAGTGTGATATGTGTTTCATTTTTTTTTTTTTGAAGTGAAATGAGATAGAACATAGATGATTATGTTTTTTTTTTTTTTTAAGATATAGGGACGTATTTGACTGTGAATAAAAGAAGGTGGTGGATTAGGGCTATGGAGGTATTTATATAACCCTAAAAAGATTATGGTTTCATCAAATGATGGGCTTTATAACTTGTTGGATTATAGTTGGACTATACAATCCAAAAATTTGGACTAATATGGGCTGTGAAATGAGATTGATGTGCAATAACCGAATTTTTTTGTTGATAATGGGTTACGAAAGGTTACAAAGAATGATATTGATCAAGTAATAGAAGATGATGCATTAATGACTTTAGCTATTTATTTTCACACAAAAAGTAATGATTTGTTGCGCTATAATTATTGGCAATATATTTATAATGTTATTTTTTTAGATTTATTTGAAAACGTAATAAGCTGATACATTTTTATTGAACAAGTCTTTTTTAATATGTGGTTAGTTTATTTGGAACATTATTTTTTTGTGTTGGCATTGTGTGTATAAGCTTTTTAAATATTTTTTGTTAAACGTGAACACTTTTTTCAAATAAAATATAATATTAAAAAACAAATTTATTGTATAGCATATCTAGAGCTAATTTTACTATAAAATGCTAAAAAATGATATATAACTATTATTTTATAAAAGTATGGCCGCATAATATCACATTGTCAGAAAATATAGTCATATGATACCCGCCGTCGCATTGTGCGGGTACCCTGCTAGTATTAAATGATGTAATTTATATATTTTTCAAATATACACATGTTTAATATACACATGTTTGGCTACACAAAAAAGAGGTGAAAACTACAAAACGGTAACTGCGCCTTCAGATGGGAAGGTTCGAACCGGTTATCTCTAACGATAGGGAAAATTATGCTTACCATCCGAACTACACAACTACCATATTGATTTGTTTCAGTTTCTGATATTTAAACATAAGGGTGAGCAAACGGACCGGATGGACCGGACCGACCGACAAAACCGACCGGTTTTTGGACCATGCTCACTCTTATTTAAACACAACCATGTTTGACCCACTTTAGAACAAGTTTCTACATAATTGTAATTATAGGTTCAAAGTTGTATAAAAGATTTATATTCGGTTATAGATAACTCTTATCACGTACTGAGTCTACACCAGATTTCAATATTTCATGATATGTAACTATATTTAGCATTAACAAGTGTTTATTGATTTGTCACACATAAGTTAGGAAAATAACAAGAATCCGTGTTAAATGATACTTGAGGAGCTAGATATTTAGCATTGATTTTGTTTAAATTGTTCATCAAGCTCACAAATAAAAGTTAAGTAGAATTCAAACACTACTTTAGTAGAAATTAAAGTATTAAGCATGAAGTTATGAACTTATCAGTTTAAGACTAATGAGGTTATAAGCTTAAGTTATAGCTTATTTGAGTTTATAAGCTATAAATAATGAATTGATAAGCCTACAAAATTGAGCTTATTAGCAAGATGTCACAAAATTACGATTATAATTATTCAATAACGATATGTTATTTAGATACTTTTGCCAGATTTTCAAAAGAAAAAATTACTTGGCGAGCCTAAACATTGTCCCGCGTCCCGCGGGTACTTTTTTTTCAACTCCTCTTTTTTATGTTTTAGATGTTTTTAATTATGTTGCTATGTAGAAAAGTTTTTATCAAGGATTAAGTTGCGCATCGGTCTAATTTTCTAAACTGAAGTTTATAGATGTTCGTTAAAAGCTCATTATTATCACTTGAATGCAATCCTCGGTTTAAATAACTAGAAATTGAAAGAAATAATTGTAGTGTTTGTAGTTGGACTGATAAGTATGATATCTTCTAAGATGGAGGTACCAGGTAACATATATTGAATACAAATCACTTTTTTTGCGTTTGCTTCCTTTTTGTATACATGTAACATATATTGAACGATATAAATTACATCATTTATTAATTAATTGTACTACACATAAACATGTTTCCAAATGGTATTCTTTAATACATAAACTTGGTTGCATACAATCGTTTGACAATTGTTTTCCTGCATTCATGCCACACTTTTACTATACTTATGTAAAATTTGGAATTATACACTTGTTTCCTTTCCAGCTATATAACTATATACTCATAGTTTATATAATTTTATTTCTGGGTCCGTGGCTAAAGGGGTTGGTCTTTGAGATCTCACTTTACAAGCATGTTATTTTGCATTGTTTCATTGGATTCGTTTTTGTTCTATGCTTCGTAAACGTTCCCAAGGTTTCCTCGTACGCCGTTGGTGTAAAACATCAATGTAACTTGCACGTACGTGTCACAACTATGCATAATATATGGATATATCGTGTGTGTGTTTGCTTGGCCATGTGTATACGCGTCGTTAGTCTTTCTCATTTTTGTCATACCTGCAACAGAGAAGCCTCGTCCACATATACGCGCACGAATGTGTAAGGTACACCTCCACAAGTTTTTAACACACACTATTGGTTTTTTTGAGTGATTTATGTTTGCTTAATCTTAAACCAACGGGAGCAAGTATGATGGCCTTTTGCATATTAAAGAGATTTTTGCTTGCCAGTGAACAATGTTAAAATGGAAGAACTTGACATTCAAAACACATAAGTAGCGTACGAAGAAATATGTTATTCTTTCAAAGTTTTCCGATGGCAAGCTTAAAGTTAATTGCAAAAAATCACCTAAGTTATATTGGAGTCGAGTGATGATGCTATAACAGTATAACAAAAAGACTACCGAAATCCAGTTATTGCAATAAATTAATGTAGGTTAGTGATTATTTGTATTAGCTTGGTAACAGAAATATGTTCGGCTTTGTATTCGGTTTATGCTTTGCTTTTAATTGCGAAATGCACTAGTTAGCCCAAAAGTAAAATGGGCTTTTAACGAATGCCGAAGTGCAACTTAATTTTGAAAAATCTTATTTACGGACCCTTCTATTTCATAAAATAATTACAGTGAAAATGTAGAGAACATGAAAAAGAAGAGTTAAAAAAAAGTACCTGCGGGACAACATTTAGGCACGCCGGGATATTTTATTAAGAATTCGAGGAATATCTACGCAACAATTCGTTATAAAATGATAAAATCCTATTTTTGTGACATCTTGCTGACAAGCTCAAATTTTTAAGCTTATGAACTTAAATAAGCCATAAAACTTAAGCTTGTATATGGTGTTGTAATTGGGTTGGTAAGTATGATGACTGCTAGCATGGAGGTACCGAGTTCAAATCTTAGCCAGCCAAATTTCAATGCTTATTTTTAGCTTTTACATCCTTTTTTATGCCTAAACATATATTGAACTGCATATAAATTACTTCAATCGTATTATACATAAACGTGTTTCCAAATGGTAACAATTGTTTTCTTTCCTGCCAAACTTTTACTGTCTACCATGACAACCAGACAAGCATGCTATTTTGCATTGTTTTGTGGTTCATCGTATTAGTATTTGGTCTATGTTTCGTAAACGTTTCCCAGGTTTCTTCGTACACCGTCAGCTTATAGCACCAATGTAACCCGCACGTGCATGTCACAACAATTCATAATTATATCGATACATCGGGCGCGGATTTGTTTCACCATGTATATAAGTGTCTTTTTTCAACTTAGAAGCCGCGTCTTGGTTATAATTAATAATGAGATGTGAGAAAATATAACACGTGAATGTGGAAGGTACACTTCGGCGAGTTTTTAACATACACTATTGATTATATGAGTGATTTAGGTTTGCTTTATCTTAAACCAACCGGAGCAAATATGATGGGCTGATCAAGTACTCTAACCTATGTTAAATTTGTAACTCTCCTACCCAAAAATAAAAATAATTTTTTTTTGCCAATGAACAATGTGAAAAGGAACACATTAATTGTACAAACATAAACTTACTGCAGCATTTGAAACCTTTCCTTGACAAAAGACTAATACGTTAAACCACAAAACAATGCAAAATAATATGCTTGTAATGTGAGGTCTCGAAAATCAACCCTTTAGCCACGGACCAAGAAATAGAATAATCAAAACTATAAAATATATAGTTAAAACTGGAAAGGAAACAAGTGTATTGTTCCAATTCTCATGACAGATAGTAAAAGTTAGCAGGAAAGAAAACAATTGTTACCATTTGGAAACACGTTTATGTAGATTACGATTAATGTATGATCACTCTAAGAATAATAAATGATGTACTTTATATGTAGTTGAATATATATATATATATATATATATATATATATATATATATATATATATATATATATATATATATATATATATATATATGTTTAGGCATAGAAAAAGGATGTGAAAACTAAAAGACATTGAAAACTGGACCCGGTAAGATTTGAACTCGGCACCTTCATGCTAGCAGACATGATACTTACCAGTCCATACTTACCGGTCCAACATTCAATCACCTCATTCATTTCTTTCAATTTCTATTATTTAAACAAGCTCGATCTATAATGATTCCTATAATGGTATAGAGTTCTCATTACTCTGTGTATACCCGATTGGTAAATATGAATTTGTTAGTTCAAGACTTATGAGAATATCAGCTTAAGTGTTATGGCTTATTTAAGCTTATAATAAAAATTGATAATTCCATAAGCTTAAAAAAATTGAGCTTGTTAGCAAGATGTCACAAAAATAGGATTTTAATTATTTTATTATGAAATGTTATTTATATACTTTTGCCGTATTCTTACAAAAAAATTATCTTGGCGAGCCTAAATGTTGTCCTATGCATACTTATTTTCCAACTCTTCTTTATAATATTTATTATTTAGCGGAATTGAGGGGTCCGTAAAAAAGAATTTTCTCATCATTTATCTGGATTAAGTTATACTTCCGTCTAAAGTCTAAACCAAAGTTTTTTTGACAATTGTTGTAACACTCTCCTTTCTTTAGCTGTTATTATGATCATTTTGCTGTTAAGGAAGTGTCATTGATGCAACAAGGACTAAACGAGAACTTTTGTTGGGTGTTGACCGTTGGAAAAATTAAAATGGGATTGTGTGACTTGTGTCAACTTCGAACGCTCCCAAAGGCGACCCTCTCGAATTTCCAGCTGTTTCCTAGATTTAAGTAGGGGTGTTCATGGATCAGGTAATATCCACAATAACCGAAAACCGAAACAGAACCAAACCGAAAAAAGTCGAATCAAATTCGTAACCGAACCGAATTGGTCAAAACCGAACCGAACCGAATTAAATATTCGGTTATTAGTTTGGATATGGGTTTGGCAATGAAAACCGAAAACCGAAAATATATAAATATATATATTTTTATGTATTTTTATATAAAAATTATCACTAGAAGTCTTTTCTAGTATAAATATAACATTATTTAAACTTTTTTAGTATAAATATAACATTATTTAAGCTTGAAAAAAATTGTTTTAAAAATATATATAATTAAATAAAAAATAATTAAAATTATTTAATTCGGGTTATTCGGTTCGGTTTTCGGTTATAGGGGTTCGGTTTTCGGTTCGGTTGAATTAAATTTGAATTCGGTTCGGCGGTTTTCGGTTTGACCCATAAAAAAAAATAAACCGAATAACCCGATAACCGAACCAATGAACACCCCTATATTTAAGTACCAACGAGAATGGCACCGGTCGGCCGCAACGCGGCCAAGCCAGTTTTTTTGCGTTGTTCACACATTCTGTTGTCTCATGTAGTTCTTAGGGCATTCCAAAGACCACCCAAATACCATTCACGGAAAATCACAGCTTTCGTATCATATCTGCAATCATATATTGTAGAAGAAAAAAGTGATAAATTCCACTTGTTTTGTATTTGTTTTTGTTTTTGTTTCATTAGTTCTATAGATACCCAGTTTGTCAAATATGATTAAACTATAGTTTTTGGAATTAAGTGATTCAGGTGGTCTTATCCAATTTTTCCAATTCTTTTATAAGGTCACCAATTTGACCCGTAGAGACAGTGTGACTCAGATCAACCCGTTTACTGCTAAACATGTTAAAAGTAGTGGGGACGTTACCTGTTTAGGATGTGCCACAAATGATACATGTCATGAATGATGTTGAGCAAATCTCTTGATGCTAGTCAACATGTGACTTACATACTCTGTCTTTGTCCTGTTGTACATTAATGATACGTTCAGTTAAGAAAAAATATTCATTCCAAAAGCATCAGAAGAAATCTGTAAATGTGACGGGATAAATGAAATTTAATTAGTCACTGGTTACGAGGCCGCTGGTGATCAAGCTCATTGTATGGATCAATCACAAGCCCGTTAACACCATGTCTTAAGACCGCTGCTTTAGCAAGATTAAGAACCCAATTGATAATGGGTAGGCAATCATTCTCGCACCTATACATTATTATGTATTAGATTCTTTTTTACAAAAAGATGAAAACATTACCCATTTTGACCCATTATCCAACCCATAGCAATGCCTATCAAAACCTCTTTCGGTAAAGGAAAAGGTTCTTGTGTTTCCTTAACAAAACAAAACAACACATGTCAAGTTCATTCCCAACCAACTCAACAAACAGAAAACATCAAGTCATATAATGATAATAATTACCCCATGTTTCCCTGATGTCAAATAGATTTGTTCTAAATCATCAGTCTCCTCCAATGGCAATGCCTACAAATACTTATCACAACAATTATACTATATTATTATACCATATAGAGACAACTTAAGAGTCATGAGTCCTTAGAATGAAATAAAATTACCCAACACCATCTTGACAGTAGCATTCGCTATCTAGATCGGGTACCAAACATTCGCGTAACTACACCCTGCAAGAAGCTGAACACCTGCAAGCATATCATAAAAATTTACGGCCAATAGGCATAAGCATTTGTCATAGAATACATCTACGTTGAACTTTCTACTTGGGATTTCTTTCAAAGAATATGAAGGGTTATGAATATGAAGGGTTATCCTATTTCATTACAGCATCCTCTTTCGGGTTAATTTTTTTTGAAGAAACCTATACATTACACATAAGCTCGTATTTAGATAATACAATATTAAGGAACTATAAGTGTTGGAATTTAGCATATGTGTTCTGTAACGTATAGCAATTTTACACCTGCTAAACATTGTAACTGGGGCTGAGATTGCTTGACAACGTCAAAAGTTTAGCAAAACGGTCCAAGCAATCATTTATATCAAGCAAATACCAAAAAGCAACTGAAATTTATATTTCAAAAAAGGGCAAGCAATTACCTACTATTATTTGCATCTCTTGTTAGCAATTGCTGTAAAATCTAATCCCAACATACTTCGTATACTCCGCCTCCAATAGCGAAAGATTATAATATAAATTACTATGAATTACCTCTTAATTAGACATGATTACTTCTCTAAACACAATCGAAAGCATACCCCTTTGTTAATGTAAGATCCAACGCAGACCTGTGTTAATCTTTTTTCCTATCATCGTCTTTTGGGTTTCTGAATTTCCTCATCCTTCGATCATCATCATCAATGGCATAAAATTAGGGTTCCTTGATTAACCTGTTTTGATTTGAGTTTCCGTAGGATTTGTGGAATGTTCTAGGTTTAGCGAGTGAGATTTTATCTTCTTCTGCATCGATCATCATCATCAATGGCATAAGTTGGATGTGGACCAAACCGGGACACGATGAGCTGGATCATTGGTAGCCCAAGTAGCCCGAAAAAAAAGCAACTGTAGATAGATGGCATCAAAACAGCGCCGTATCTGATTCTAATTAATATATATAGTAATTCGTCGCCTCAAAGGAAGCCCATTTTACTTTTGGGCTAACTAGTGCATTTCGTTAATGAATGCTTAAACCCAACACACTTGACTAACCCAAACATTTTCTATTACCTACTACAAATAAACGCAAATTATCACTAACCTAACATCAATATATAGAAATTGGATTATTTCGGTATAGTATTTTGTTATACTGTTAATACACAAGTATGCATAATTAATTTATAGATACATCGAGCGCGCATTTATTTCGCCATGTGTATAAGTGCCTTTTTATAACTTAGAAGACGCGTCTTGGTTATAATTAGATGTGAGAAAATATAACACGTGAATGTGAAAGGTACACTTCGGCGAGGTTTTACATACACTATTGATTATATGAGTGATTTAGGTTTGATTTATCTTAAACCAACCGGAGCAAATATGGTGGGCTGATCTAGCACTCTAACCCATGTTAAATTTGTAACTCTCCTACCCAAAAATAAAAATAAAATTGTTTGCCAATGACAATGTGAAAAGGAATATATTAATCGTACAAACATAAACTTACTGCAGCATTTGAAACCTTTCCTTGACAAAACAATGTTAAAATGCAAGAACTTGACGTTCATAACATATATATAAATGTGTTTTCTTTCAAAATTTTGGAATGGCAAGCTAAAAGATACTTGTAAAAATCACCAAACTTATATTGGATTGAGCGATACTATAACCGTATAACAAAAGAAATCCAATTTCAGTTAAAAAAAAAAAAAAAAAAAAAAAAAAAAAAAAAAAAAAAAAAAGTATGCCTCCATCCCACATGGTTCAAGTAAAAGAAATATGTTGGCTTATATGCTCAAGTGAGTGTTGTTTATTCAAGTTGATATGAATAGAAGGTTATTCTTGAGAAATAAGTATGACTTAGGGGGTAAATTTTTACATGACTTTGGTGTTTTACATAATATGGAATTGATTCGTAGTAATTTTTTCAATGGAGCTGATCCATTGGAGAGGAAAATTACTTGGGTTGCGTGGGAAAGAGTTTTGGCGTCCAAGAAAAACGGTGGTCTCGATGTGTCCAGTTTTCATGCGCTGAATAGAGCCTTACTTCTCAAGTGGGTGTGGTGGTTTATCTCGCAAGATGGGTCCATCTGGTCTCGTGTCATTAGTGCTTTGTATCGGACTTCGATAGATCTTCATCCAACAAATTATGCTTCGAATTGGTGTTCTATTCTTCGTGAAGTCCAAGTACTGTCCTCGAAAGGTTTCGACTTTGTGTCCCGCTGTAAGAAACGTGTTGGGAACGGCTGCAACACTCGGTTCTGGTTGGATACTTGGGTTTTGGATTGTCCTCTTAGTGTCAGGTTTCCTCGCATCTTTCCTCTCGAGAAAGATAAAGCGGTTTTTGTTTTTGTTAAGTTGGGTCCTATTTCGATTGATGATTCGTTTCGTCGACCGATTCGGGATGGTGTTGAGCGACAGCAGTGGGTGGAACTATCTTCGATTCTAATTCGATAACCCTTTCTTCTTCCAAGGACAGATGGTGTTGTGATATAAATGGTGATAGAGTGTTTCGAGTTAAAGATATCCGGTCTTCTTTAGACGATATTTTTCTTCCGTCTTCAGTCGTAGCTACGAGGTGGGTGAAGTATATCCCGATCAAGATCAATATTTTCATATGGCGTGCTCGTCTTGATCGTCTTCCGACGAGATGTAATCTTGCTAAACGAGGGGTTGTTTTAGAATCTTCTCTTTGTCCGAATTGTGGAGCGGTTCCAGAGGATTCCATCCATATATTGTTTCAATATGAGTTGGCTAAGCTCGTTTTTCGTAGGATTTGCCGGTCGTGGGATCTTGTTTCGAATGATATTTCGTCCTTTTCCGATTGGGAAGTTTGGTTCTCCACGATTCGTTTGCCGTCTAAGCTTAAGCTTATATTGGAAGGTGTGTTCTATGTAGCTTGGTGGCATATTTGGACGTTTAGGAATCGGTCTATCTTTGCTGAGGTTCCTCCGAGGCATTTGGTGCTTTTCGATGATATTGTCTCCCGTGTTTTTGATTGATGTCTTAGTAGATGTAATAGCTCGTTTTCTTGGGATAGTTGGTTGAAAAACCCTAACTTACTTTCATTGTAATTTTTTTCTAGCTTCTTGCTAGGTTCTTATATAAGTTGCCATTCAAAAAAAAAAAAAAAAAAAAAAAAAAAAAAAAACAACATGACTTAGGGGGTGTTTCTCTTTTTTCTATACATTAAGAGGCATGTGGAGTCCATATCTATATAAGCCACTTACTGTGGAGGATAACATAATTTTTGCCTTGTGGATATAGACCAAACAATAGAAATAGTGGGTCCTGTTTTTAAAAAAATACTATTAAATTACTAGGTCCCACTATCCCTTCCCATATAGTAAAAAAGAAACACACCCTTAGTGTTATTAACGTTAAGTCTTACTTATTTTTCATAGAATAATTTCTTTGACATGTTGATTTTTTTATTATTTTTTATTTTAAATTTCTTTTTTTCTATAAGTGGTTGCTTGTTTTTGTGTTTTTTACCTTTTTTTCCCTAAAAGCAAAGATCCGTATATAGAAAAGGCACCAAAGTAAAACTACTCCACATGGGCTCTATGACGGAGCACCAAGCAAACACAAGATATTTAAAGAGAAAACCAAACTAAGATCCTAAAAACTATACTACCATATCATATCAACTTTGAAAACAAGCGACACACCTGATGCAAAGATGTCAAACATCTACAGCTCCACGAGGATTCGAAACCCATCTACATCCCTTAAGGTTGAAACGTGAACATCTATTATATATCCAAAGAATAGAAAGTCTTTGTATAGATAAAAAAAATGTCTTCTTGTTTAACACTATCCACATCATGTGGGGAAGCATGCAAAATCATATTTCTCCAATGTCATATTGCCCATAGAGAAACATAACAAACCCCATGTAGATATGTTAACTTTGCGTGGAACCCAAGGGTTCCATATAAAATTTTGATTTGTTTCTCCAACTCCAATCGATTTAAATTCTACCAAACGAGATAACGCTTTCACTGAGAATTTTCTCGACGGGTCCAAGACCCAAAACATCGGTCGGGGCTGTGAGGGATAAGGATAAATTAACAACTAATCTCATCATATCTACAAGATCGGTAGATGCACGACCACACAGATTAGACCACCAAGCCCAATTACCACGCTACTCCCTGTTTTCAAGGAACCGACAATCAATAACCTTGTATCCTTATTTGTTTCTAGCATGTAAAATCGGGGAAATATTTCCATCAATTTCTTACCTTCCTTACACCAAATGTCACTCAAAAAGTGTGTTTAAGAACCGTTGAAAACCTCTTTTATCAAAGATTTTTCGAAAGGAATATCTAATAACTCAATGTCTTTGAAGTTACAGACAATACTATGACAAACTCTAGAACACATTGTAGAGGAGTTGTTTGATTAAAACCCTCCACGTGGTCCGTATATCTCTTTAATAACCTTTTGCCACATAGCGTTGTCCTCATTGCAAAATCTCCATTTCCAATTCCCTAATAAACTCATATTTTTATCTTTCAAACGCCCTAAACCTACCGCCACGACTTTTACTTAAACACACCTTTAGCCAGTTTACCCATACAATCTTATTTTCATTTTCCTTGGTACCCCAAAAAAAAGCAACTTCTAATAGATTCTAGATGGATTAAAATTATGGATGGAGCTTTAAACAATGAAAGGTAATAAAGAGGTTTGTACCTAACACTGCTTTACAAAGGGTTAGCCGACCCTCGATTGAAGGAGCCTATTCTCTTAAGAAAGTTATCAATCACACCGTTCCAACTTTTCCCCTTACACATATTGTTGCCAACAGGAAGGCCTAAACAAACAAAAGTCAGCTTATCATGGACACAATTAATGGCATTAACGACTATTTCAACTTCTGCGGGATCTACTCCCATGCCATAAAACCTGCTCTTTGATAAATCAATACATAATCCTGAGGCCTCTTGGAAAAAGGCAAGGATATGTATCAAATTTGAAGCATTTGTATATGACCATTCTCAAAAACAAAGCGTCATCGGCGTATCGGAGAAGGGAAACATTTGAGCCATCGTTATCTTAAAATAACCCTTTGAAAAAAACTTTATTACAAGCCTCAAGAATTAAAACTTGCAATGCCTCCGCTAATTAAGAATAAGAACGGGGAAAAAGGATCGCCTTGTCTAATCCCTCTCTCCATTTTTAATTCGTTTGTTGGAGATTCATTCACCATAACCGGTATTGAAGCTGATGACAAGCAAGCCTCAATCCAGTTACACATTTAGACCCGAAACTCATTTGTCTCATCACATCAAAAAGAAATTTCCAAGTTACACTATTAAAAGCCTTTTATTTTTAATTTACCTTTACAAGAAGTAATGCAATACCCTATTTTATTAGCGAGCTTAACACTATCAAATACCCTCTGGTTTTGTGTTTTTTATTACCTAATACAAATAAGCCCAAATCATCGGTAACGAGATTAATTTATTGAAATTGAATTTTGGAAATCTTTTTGTTATACTGTTATAGCATCACTCGACTCCAATATAAGTTTGGCAATTCTTACAAGTATTTGTTAGCTTGTATCCATTCGAAAATCTGAAAGAAAACATATTTCTTTGAGGTAACTCAAATGTTTCAAATGGGAGGTTCTTCCATTTTAACATTGTTCAGTGTCGAGGAAAGGTTTTCAAATGATGTGATAAGTTTATGTTCGTAACTTCGTATGATTAATGTGTTCTTTAAAGATTATTCATTGGTAAACATTTTTTTTTTTTTTTTTTTTTTTTTTTTTTTTTTTTTTTTTTTTTTTTTTGTGCGTGTGTGTAGGAGAGATACAAATTTAACCTAGTTTAGATTGCTTGGCCAACTCATCATACTTGCTCCGGTTGGTTTTCCCACATCTAAGTTATAACCAAGACGGGTCTTCTATGTTGCAAGTATGACAAAAATGATAAACGCTAAGGACACATATACACATGGCGAAGCGAGCACATGCAAGATATGTCAATATATTAGCATAGTTGTGACACGTACGTGCAGGTTATTTATGTTTTCATCGACAGAAAACAAGGATACATTGGCAACACTTACGAAACATGGTGGGTTATTAAGATCTCCCATTTTTACAAGTTATACCCTTTATGTTTTTTACATTTACTTATTTATTCATTTACTTTTTTATAACTTTGTTTGTATTATAAAACAGTGAAATGTAAAGTAGAGAACAAAAAATATAAAATTTAACAAATAAAAAATATTAAACTAGTAAAAGTGCAAGACATGCGAGACATGGGATCTGAATAACACAACCCTTACGAAACATCGAACAAAATTAAACTAACAAGATGTGTGTGATGTGAGGTCTCGAAGCCACGGATGGACGGATGAAGAAATAAAATATAATAAATTATAAGATTGGTAAGATTTGAACCATGAATCTCCGTCTTTGTAGACATCATACTTACCTACCCAACTACAACACCTACATCGTTTTCTTTGTATTTTTATTATCTAAACATAAGCATGCATTGACCCATTTTAGAAAAGTCTATTGTGACTATAGGTTCAAAATTGTATTTATAGATTTCTATTTCTATTTGATCGGGTGTATAGAATTCTCTATATTATGTGTACACCCGAGTTTCATATTCGTGTATACTTTAAAACCATGGATGTTGAATTGTCGTTAAATCGGGCACTTAACAACATTTTCTCAAATCGATCACCCGCTTACTCTTAGTTTAGAAACACGTCGAGATATGTTGCATAATTGATATATAGCGTTAACAAGTGCATATGAACTTGTCTCATGGCATATAAACGATGTAATTTATATACAGTTCGAATATAAAAATGAAAAAGATGTAAAAACTAAAAATGGGTTTACAATAAGTTTGGTAAGATTTGAACCGGGTACCTCCCACCTTCTGACCTTCAGACATTATGCTTACCAACCCAACTATAAACACCACATATACACTTTTTGTAAATTTCTAATGTTTAAACACAAGCATGTGTTGGAGCGACCCACTTTAAAACAATCTTCTACACAATTGTAATTATAGGTTCAAAGTTGTATACTAATTATCCCCTGCATGCACAAGTCTTTTCTAGATGAAAAAATGTTTGTTCGGCTTTGATTAGAAGGTTTTTAAATAACTTTACACTTAGTATAAATTGTACTTTAAGCTTACTAACTAAACGTCGAAAGTTATTAACATTTTGGAAACAAGCTTGATGCAACAAACGTTCGCGGTGCATGTAACGAGTGAGTCAAAAAACATGCATGCTTGTCTTATATATGTAGATCTTATCGTTATTAACTAATAACTCGGAATTATAAAACAATATTTGCTGACAACCTATTTAAAATCAATTATACAAGTACGTTTGATCGTCAAAAGTAAACTAAAATACAAACTATATGAATGTAATAAGTGTTTATATTTCTATTTTATAATGTCTCAAAATTAATATTTATTTTGTATTGCAACCAATCAAAAAAGATTTTAGTTAGTAAAATACTATTTTATTGACTGAGAGTGCAATGGTGGATGTTTGTTTCGTGACAGAAAACCTATCTAAAATCAATTATACAAGTACGTTTCATCGTCAAAATATATACTACCTCCGTCCCATATTAAATGTCTACTTTGAATTTTCATAGTGTTATTTTATCAATTTTCACTTTAAATATTTTTGCTTGTGTTATACAATATTTAATACAAAATATATGAATGAAAGTGGATTTTAAACGTATTTTCGTTGATATAATTTTCATCAAATATTACATAATACAAACAAAAATATTTGATGTAAAAGTTGAAGAAAAAAAACTAAAAAAATCAAAAATGAACAGTTAACATAGGACGGAGGAAGTAACAAGTAGAATACGGGCGGGTTACCAACCCAACTACTTATAAACTACTGTATACAAGAAATTATAAAATATATAAACTTTTAGTTATCAACTAATAGGCATGACTTAGATTAATACTAGTAGTTATTGTATACAAGAAATTATAAAATATATATAAACTTTTAGTTATCAACTAATAGGCGTGACTTAGATTAATAGTTATTTATGAAATGTAAACTTGAAGCCTACAATACACGTGTTTGTGATCCGATAGAAAGATATTGTTATTTAACAGTAAAACTTTTATGTTAGTGGGTTGATTAATCAAATATTGCAGGTTAATTACGCATGCCATGATACCAACCAATGTATCTTTCTCGTGAAGTGATTGCAAGTTTGCAACCCTATAGGTTTAGTCATAATTTATCCATTATACTTTACATAACACAAAACATATACTATTTGGTTAAAAAGTGATTAGGGGACTTATTGGGCCAAAATGTAATTAATGTTAGGACCATGAAACATAGAACAAAAACTAATACGATGAACCACAAAACAATGCAAAATAACATGCTTGTGATGTGAGGTCTCGAAGACCAGCCCTTTAGCCACGGACCAATAAATTTAATAATTATAAACTATAAGTATAGTTATAGCTGGAAAGGTAACAATTGTATAATTCCCATTTTCATAGAAGTATAGCAAATCTGTAGCATGAATTCAGGAAAACAATTGTCAAACGATATGCAACCAAGTTTATTATGTATGATGGATAATGGATTGATGGAATACATTTGGAAACACAATCAGTGGATTGATGGAGATTTGTAAATGGGGGTGATTTATTGTGGGTGAATCTTGTGAAAAGTTGTCATGGGAGAGAGGGAGGTTTCTTAAATGAAGGATTAACAACTCCAAAAGGTGAAGTGTGGGCTGGTATCGTAAAGGCATCCATGGAGCTTCATACGCGTGGCTTAATTCCTTATTCGGCTATCAGGAGAAAGGTGGGGAATGGTATGAATACTTGATTTTGGAAGGATGTGTGATGTGGTGACAGAACGTTAGAAGATAGATTTCCTAGGATGGCTGCTTTAGCTGCTGATAGGAATGCTTCTGTTAGTGAGTATTGGTCCCATCATGGGTGGAATATTAACTGGCGGCGAGAGATTCGTGGAGGGGTTGAGCTATCTCAACATTCTTTATTAATGAGTTGTATTCAGATAATCTGTATCAGCTTGGACCAAGATACATGGCAGTGGAAGTTTGGTGATGAAGAATCCTTCACGGTCAGGTATGTTAGAAATAGTTTAGACATATCTCGTCTTCCGTTTGCTAGTATGGCGACTCGTTGGTGCAAAATTCTTCCGATCAAGGTGAACGTGTTTGTGTGGAGAGCTATTCTAAATCGCCTTCCTACTCGTACAAATCTAGATTGCCAAGGGATTGATATTGATTCGCTCTTGTGTCCATGTTGTAGCAGTAATGTGGAAGATAGTAATCATGTGTTTTTCGCGTGTAATGTTGCTTTGGAGTTATGGAACAGAATCGCGGTGTGGTTGGATCTTCATATTCCAGAATTCGTTAATATGGCCAACATGTTTCAATGGATCGATGGGCACAGTGGAGGTCCTAAGCAACAAAGGATCTTAAACACAACTTGTGTTACCCTTATTTGGATTCTTTGGGTGTATCGGAACTCAGTGGCGTTTGATTGCTCAAGACTTAAAAAGCATCAACTTTTCGATTTGATAGTTCTTTTTTCTTTTAATTGGTTATGTAATAGGACTCGTAAGGGCAAAATCAATTGGAACGCGTGGATGCAAAACTCGCGTATGTAACTTTGTTTGTTTTTCTTTTGCTAGTTTGATCGAGCTTTTATAAATCAGCCGTTCTAAAAAAAAAGTGCATGATCACCGTAAGAATAATAAACGGTGTAATTTATATATATCAACTACATAAAAAAAAAAAAAAAAAAAAAAAAAAAAAAAAAAAAAAAAAAAAAAAGTAAGTTAAAAACCCTTAAAAAGTAAAAAGTTAAAAATGAGTAAAGTTAAGAACTAAAACACTACTATTTTAAAACTTAAATTTTAACATAACGAGACATCATGGCCCGTGCGATGCACTGGCTTTGTTCATCACGGAAGAATCATATATGTATTTCGGGTAAAAAGGTGTTCGGGCTTAGTTGACACATTGATTTGTTCTGAAAACAACATTTAAATACATCCGTTTAATCATTATAACCCATTACCATGTGATAGATAATACATCTCAACAAAGTTATACATTTATGTCAAAAACTCAATGCAAACATTCTCTGCATGCATGTCCCCAACATTACCGCCTTCGTTTCCTTCAGTTTCATTTGAGGCGGACTTAATTAAAGACTCTTGAATAAAGTTTAAATGATTAACCAATATAGGCCATTCGTTCTTCTTAATTTTATATGAATTGAGTCCAATTACGGACTTGTCAAGACTTATTTCATGGCTTACAGATTCAAATTGTTCATTTCTTTCGGCTTCTTTGAGGTTTTAATCACATATTCTTAAAGTTTGACTTCATCATTGACTAATGATTCATATGTTTTAGAAAATTAATTAACAAAGTGTGTATTCATAAAAATAATTAACATAGTATTTAATTCTTTCTTTTTTTTTTCCTATTTGTAAAATAAAAAAAGTGTTTATAGCAACCATGCATCGCCTTCTTCACGTCATTAATTATGTTGGCTTCCTCAATTGGTGATGTATGACATAATTCCAATGCATCACTCAAAGGAATTTTATGTGTTCTTTGGATGAATCTGGCGTTAACTAAATAAAAGTCCTACGTTCGTGTTGACTTGACCAATAGGGAACTTACCATCATAATAAATTAACGGACGACATCAAAACCATAATTATCGCGAAGTTCATCTGAAAGTTTCCTACATGCTACATTTTCGGCTCAATGCTCGATCAAATGGATCAAAAAAGCTATGAATGAAAGGTATGCAGTCAATCAAACATCAACACCGCCTACTTGGACGAACTCGTTCAACTTACATAATCATAATATTATGTTTTATTTGGGTTTTTATCGGTTCCTTTGAGTGATGGTGTCGGAAAATCAAACATCAACACCGCCTACGATGACGGATTCAACAATGATGAAGACATAGGAGATGAGTACTTCAACGTAGATTGAATCACATATAATCTAGGAGGGTTATTTTGGATAAGAAGTTGATATGATGATTATGAATACGATATGTAACTAGATGCTCAAAAAGCTAATCATATGAGTTTATATGATTTTTAGGAATAAAAAAAGTAATTGCATACTTAATTAATTACTTTTAAAGATATACATATTTTTGCTAAATAATTTTCAAAATTATCATGCTTAACAAAAACTCCATTTTATTTCATACTTCATAGCCCAGTCCGGATATGTGATCCATTAGTCCAATAAGTGGATAGAAGATCGAGCCCACCAAGTATTCCTAAAGGGAAGTGATTTGCACACTCCCATATTTGATTGGGACACTCCAAACAGTGCATTAAACAGTTGTACTGTAAATATAAACTGCTTTAACTATTGATTGAGTCCAAAACGGTCAACCTAATTGACCAGGTGATGGTCAACAAGGTCAAAAAGCCTAAGAGTCAATCTCCGTGGAAGTATAGGGTTTCCTCGGATCGTTATGTCCCGACGAGGTGTGATGGTTAAGCAAACGGGTTTGTGATCGGTTGAATTTGGACGGGAAAGGGTATATAAGGGTTTGAATGATTACACTAAGATATGAGGAATGAAAATAACTTAAAAACACTATACAAACAGTTACTGATGATCAGATATACTAAAAACGTGAGCTAAGTCTAAAAACGCGTCCGTTTGATTTAACTTTACGTTAGCGTACGAAATAAACGCGAGTTTTGTTAAATAAAATACCTACGGATATGAAAATTACATTTTTACAATCCAAATGATAAAAGAAAATTTTTAGAAAATTAAAATTAATTTTTACACTATTTATATAATTACTATTAATTAATTACTATTTATTAATTACTTTTTAATTACTAAATTACACTAATTATTAATTAATTATCAAAATTAACTAGAAAAATGAAAATTAAATTTAGAAAAATCTAAAATAATATAAAACTAATTTTAAATCAGAAAACCTAATTTTTCTACTTTTTAATTATTTATTATTAATTAATTACTAATTACTAAGTAAATTAATTTAAATTAAAATAAATACTAATTGAACAGTAGAAATTATGAAACTATTTTCTAAAATTACTTTATGACTAATAGATCCTAGAAAAAATGAAAAGATACTGTTGCTTAATAAAAACTAATTAAACTATTTAAAATACTAATATTAATTAATTATTGATTAAACTATTATTCATTATAAATAATACTAAATGACAAAGGAAAAATCTAAGAAAATTCCTATAAATACTTTAGTATGTCAGGAATCTAAGAAAAATATAAAATTATATAAGTACTTAACAAAAATTTAAAAAGAAAAATTAAAAACCTAAATTACATTAAATAAAAGCTATCACTAAAAATTAAATTTGGTTTTTTTTCTTGTTTTTCTTTTAAAAAACTAATAACCTACTGAAAATAGAAAACTTTAATGAAAACAACTCTCCTGGAACTTAAAATTAAGCCTTGTGCAAGATTATAAGCTCAACAGTGGACTATTGGCTTATTTATGGGACATTTAAGCTTGAATAAGCTTGAAATAAGCTTCACAGGATGAACCAAGGGAAAAATAAGCTAAAAGAAAAGTTGAGTGCATGGAAAATAAGCAAAAACAATCAGTAAAGCACACTCAATAAGCCAAGAATCCAAATAAGCAAGAGCCAAAAGCCAGAAACCAAACAGGCCAGCAGTGAACTTCTAGGGGCAATTTGAGCTTATTAAATAAGCTTACTGATCCAAAATGGGGTTGGAAACAACAAGCTGAGCCAGAAGTTTTCTCAAAGAACCCAAAAACTCACAGTGGGGCCCACAGATGAGCTATTAATGAGCTTATGAGAGAGGGGCAGTGGGACAAAGCTGGGTGCGGGGGATGTATTTGCAGCCCTCAAATTAAGCATCTAGATAAGCCTTAAAATCTGAAATAAACCTGAATATGCAAAGTCTAAACTATAACCTATATGAAAAACATAAATCAAATCCTAAACTCTACTCTAACAGATCTAATATTGAGATCAAAGTGGTCCTTTTGGGACAGTCAGCTGCTGAATGCATTGACTGTGGGGGATTTACAAGCAAGAAAATAAGCTACGAATAAGCTTGAAAATCGAACCCTAAGCTACAACTATGAATTCCATACTACTAACTTCAATGATAAACAAAAATCAATTCCAAGGCTCAGTAAATGATCAGGATATGGTGAATCTGGAAAATGGGTCAAAAGTGGGAACACTTGGTGCAGGGCATTAGCAGACCTAGGGGGCTCACTTCAAGGGCTTGCATAGGCTTACAAAAAATTCCTAAAGTAATTCTAAAAATATGTACCTGCACACAAGCTGGTAAATAAGCTAGGAATTAATTTTTAGGCTCAACGGTTAAGAACTGAACAATTTAGCAACTCCCTATTGAGTGCTGTTGAGAATGGGTCAAGAATTGAGAACTCTTGACCAATAATTCTACACTACCATGTGTATAATAGATGCAAAATTCTGGATAGAGCAAGTTTAAACCAATAATAACAACTAATGAACTCAAATCTATGATCCATCCTAGCCTACCATTAAAAACAGTCTAAGACTAAAGCTATGGAGAAACTGATCTAAAGGATTGAAATCTAAATGGAATTCCTAAATTTAACTACAAATCTATTAATAATACAGTTTAAAAGCTAATTGAATTTAGAAATTTGGTAAAAACAGGTTTTCACTAACTGAAATCTATTGTGCCAAACACTAGTTAAAGGGTGAACTGTGATGCAATTTCACAACCAAAGACTGATTCAAAGCAACTTTGTGAAAATAAAAAGTAAACTACATTTAAGAAACAGTGAGACGCAACTTTGAATAATTGAAAAGCACTAAACTTAAGCAAATAGGAATAAGGAGTTTTGAATAAAACCTGAAATTTTCATTAAACTAGAGAAGTACAAGACTTTAACAAGTTAAAACTACATTATGCAGGAAGTAAACTGAATTTTAAAACTAATTCTATTCTACTTCTAACACTACCTATGTAACAACTCGCATTTTCGGATTACTATTTATTTTTACTATTCACTTTCACTATTCACTCGAAATTTTTATTTCATATTCTTGTAAGTTAAACTATTTTAATGATAATCCATGAATTTGACACTCGTCGGATCATTTCTGCAAAAATCACAAAACCGTGTCCGAGATTTACTTTTAGGTTTAAACGTCATTCCAGCATCCCGATATGTCCATAAAACATTATAAATAATAGAAATATGATTTTCTCTCATTTTACGACAATTCCAAAAGTTTTGGAATTTTACGTTTTCCTGTTCAGTGTTTTACGCTAATTACGCGTTTTAGACCCGCATTTTCAGTTTTAGCGGCGTTTAAGCAACCCGATAGAACTTGCCACTCATTAAATGTGCTAATATATGTTATATTTATAAGTTCTAACATATTTATAAGTTTCATATTTTTAGGATACCCGATTTTAAGTTTCGTGACTTTACGACTTACAGTTAGCAATTAACGGGACCAAAACTCACTCCGTAAAAGCAAGATAACATCAAAACTTCACCTAGTCATCCAAGATAAGCATATGAACGAAATTTTAGACCACATGGGGTGTTTGTATATGTGTCATCTAGATAAGACTAGGAAACTTTCAAAGGAAGACTTATACATGTTTAACTAAACTTAGGCTCTAAGTAAAACTTGGTCACCAAGTTTAGGAAATTTCCTAGGAGCTTTCCTAACCTCCTCATCTTCACTATAAATAGCAAGCTCATCCTCTTTCTTTCTCTTCATTCCAAACACTCAACAACAAATCCGTAAACCATGATCATTTGATTTCTAAGTTATAAGTTACATACCAAAGTTGAAGGCATAGTTAGTCTCTACATGAATCAAGAGTTTGTTTGGTGATTCCATGGTTGAATTAGGAGCTACAAAAGGGTACTAGGGCTGAGCTAAGAAGGTTTTTAAAAGGATTATAGCAAGGGTTTGCAAGAGTTGTGGTGAAGGGTTTGCAAGCATAGGTTTAGTGTCCTAGTTCATACTTGACTTCCTTTCTTTAGAAAGCCAAAAGTTGTAAGAAACCCTATTACACTTTCTTGCTCAATATCATTTTCATGCTTATTATGTTTCTTTCATGCTATATATGGTCTTTATATTATGTTCATGATGTATAAAAACTAGTAAAACAAGTTATGGTATATATATGTTAACTTATGTTATTTAAACAAGTAAACTAGTGACTTTTATGGAGAACCATGACCAAAATAATATAACTATGATATTTGACACTTACCTACTGTTATAGAGGACTTAACAAGGAAAAAATAGCAATTTGAATCACCCAAAACGAGTACCCGAGTCAAAAGTTATGACCATTTGAAATTACCAAAACTTTACGGCAAAAACTGCCAAATGTTTCTGTGACAGAACCTTAAACACGCAAAAAGAGGCCCTTCTGGTCCGTTTCAATAAAAAGTTAAAACACGAAAGTTGTCCGGAATCACGTTTTCTTCAAAAACTCAGGTGCACGTTTCCAGAAAACCAATAACGAATGAGATTTGCTTCAGTTTCTTAACAGCTATTTTATATATACCAAAGTTACTATATAATAGTTATGGTTAACTAAGACCAAGAGGTCTAATGACCTAAAGTCAAGACCACAACCATGGCTAAAGCCAAGATTGAGTCTCAAGACCATGGTAACAATGACCAAGGTCACGGCAAAGCCACGGCTAAATACCATGTAACTTTTCGAATCAAAAACTTATATATATTTTATCAAATACTACAATAGTAGGGAGCCTCATGTGAGGAGTTCATTAAGTAAGCCGTCGAGATGAGTTGTGGATTTACGAATTAAAGTGTCCTGGCTCCTCGAACGTTTACTCCATGACTTCTGAATTATGTCGGCCTGAACGGTAGTAAGAGATATACAACCTATACATGTTTTATAAACCATTTATATTCAAAGACTTACACTATATACTAAGTACTACATCATGAACATTATGCAAGACATATATAGGCAATTCTTCGTATTCTTAGACGTTACTCCAAACCTAAGTCGCAACGTTCTATTATAGGATGCTCTTAGAGACTTTCGCGATTCGACTACCACTTTCATTTCTCATTACATAAGCTTAAGGTGAGTCATAGCCCCTACTCTTTTCATACTTGTTTTAACTCTTTGGGGGAGATACATGCTCAACTACTTGCTTTTACGTGTACAAATACTCAAAACATTTATACTTGATTGTAGACATACATGATTATGATAAACTTATTTGCGTTATTCTTGAATGCATTATACTTAATTGCGTTATTCAATTTAGTGGCTAGCAGTAGTCTTTGGGAAGTGACTCCCAGTTATCTTTGGGAAGTGGCTCCCAGTAGTCTTTGGGAAGTGGCTCCCAGTAGGTCTTTGGGAAGAGGCTCCCAGCATGTGCATTTTAGTGACTAGCAGTAATCGTTGGGAAGAGGCTCCCAGTATGTGCATTTTAGTCTAAAAGTCTCCCAACATAAACGGAGCAACACTAAGTGCAATTATGTAAACTATTAAGACTATTCGTGTGTTTGACTATAATATGTACTATATTTTAGCAGTGGGTTGTGAACACACAGGTTGCAAGTGTTGTTATGAGCGGGACTTGTAACTGAGTGGATTCACAATGCCTTTGCTGTGTGAACATTCTTTATAGACTTTTCAACTATTTTAAGACAAACTCTATGAACTCACCAACCATTGTGTTGACACTTTAGCATGTTTATCTCAGGTTAGTAAGGCGATAGCTAGTGCGTGGAACTTAGAGTCAAGCTGCATATTCTGAAGACTTACGCTTTTATCATTTACCATTCAAAACTTTGTATACATTTATGTATCATACTTTGGAATCTCATGTTTGTAACTTTGAATTCATTAATCGAATGGTAACTTTTCAAAACGTCTCATTTAGAGGTCGTTTTCTATAACTTGTACTTTGTATTATGAAGTAGCACCCCAATGACACAGTCTTCCGCTGCGGTATTTTGGGGGTGTTACAACCTACTGCTCCAATGAGCTACAAATTGTTCTATTTATACTAAGTGCTTTTAGGGTTTCTTGGCCTTCTTTGTCATCTTCTGATTGTGTTTGTTCACTGAGACAAAAAGCTGAGCTGGAACCATTGTGCTTTCCTTGTTCAACCCCTGGCCATTGGATTGTATTGCAATCATCTCAGCCCTTTGATGTGATTTGGCGCCCAAATGGAGTGGGGATTGCCAGCTTGGCAATTGGCATTGTGGGATTGGTAATGGTGAAAATTTGGACTAGGGTGGCTTGTTTGGAGGTATAAGGGTGCAGAGTTGGTGGAGTTGTGATGATGGTGTTTGTGTTGCAGGCTTGTAGCAGGAGTGGCAGGCTAGGGGAGGCTGTAAGTGTGTGGGAGGGAAATGGTAGGGGTAACCAGGGTTTGACCATGGTGGGTGTTTTTGTTTGACCCTGGTTTAATAAAACGGGGGGGGGGGGTATTATATTTGTGTGGAGTGGGCTGGTTTCATAGTTGGGCCAAGGGTTTGGGTGATGGGCTTTGCGGATTTTTTATTTGGTTTTGGTTAAATAACATAAGGGTCCATTTGGTTTGTAGATTAATCAAAAGGACCAATTATGTAAAAAACTGAAAATGCAAGGGCTGCATTTGCCAAACTGCCAAACCTGTTACAAGGGTAAAACAAGCCAACTTTCAATAGTCCAAGGTTTAAAAAGTGATATTTTTCATTTTGAAATTCAATGGGACCAAAATTGCCATTTTTCAAAAGTCCAGGGACAAAACATGTAATTTCCTCAAAATTTTCATCCAGGGATTAAAAGTGACAAATGTGAATTCCCAAGGACCATATTTGACTTTTTCTCCAAAATTGCACTCCCAGGGGCCAAAACTGCCAAAGTCTGAAAGTATAGGGACCAAACTTGTAATTTCCAAAACTTTTGAGATTTTTCACCAAAGGACTAAATATGATAACTTATGATTTCAAACGGACCTTTGGTGACTTTTCTTTTAAAATAAGTGCTCAGGGACTATTTTTGCCAATTTTTGAAAGTTGGGGGACTGAAACTGCCAATTTTGCAGACTTTGTATGTTTTTCATTTGTTTTTACTCATTTTGCATCTAAAATATATAAAACACAATTTTGAAATATTTTTAGTATTTTGATGCATTTCTGAGTGTTTTTGTATGTTTTGCAGTTCAGATTTGACCAAAAATGATGAGTGTTTGAGCACTTATCAATCCCCCACACTATACTATTGCTAGTCCCTAGCAATTAAATGTTTTGAAAATTCAATGGATTTTAAACTCTTTACCAAAAGCCATCACTTCTGGAGTAGCCAGATGTAAGAACTGTGGTACACCTGATAACCATGTGATTTTGAGCAAACCACCAGCTGTCAACGGATTTGATTAGTCTTTACCAAAAGCCATTTGCTTCTGGACTAGCCAGCTCTTGATGGAATAGTCAACATCTTGGTGAGCTGATTACCAATTATGGTTTTTCCACTGCCTTTACCACAAGCCATAATCTTGCGGGCTAGCCAACTCATTCGCTTTATGTGATATGGCGAGTTGATTTACCATACAATTTTGGGCAAATTGCAAGCCGTCAACGGATTTGAGATGTCTTTACCAAGAGCCGTTTGCTCCTGGACTAGTCAATCCTTTTGTCGTTCAGACATGGCGGACTGATAACCACAAAAAATTTTGAACTTTAGTGAAAATTTTTTAAATTTTTTGCCAAAAACGGGGGTATTAGATAGTAAAATGTGATAAAATTCGCTAGAATAGCGAAATACCCCCCCCCCCCCCCCCCACACACTTAGAATTGAATATTGTCCTCAATATTTAAAGCCTCGGCTATTATGCCGACTCTTTGAACGTAAAAAGACAATATTACAAGCTAAATGTGGAAAACACCATTTTGTATTTTCACTTTATTTGTAACCATAGTATGGGTGACTCCCCCACACTTAGGTTGAAAACCATATAAGCATGCTACTGTTTTTGTTTACCGAGTCGCTAGCTTGACTCGACCCCGAATTCATTTGTCTTTGGGGAAGCATGATGTGGAAGAAACAATCTCAATCGGACTTTCATTCAAGATGTTTGGACAAACATTTGAAGCACGTGAAAGTTCCACACCGATGAGATAAGTATCTGGCTCAAGATAATGATACATGAAAATGTCGGGATCAAAGATGGTATCTTCATTCCCGAAGGAGTGAAGAAGAGAGGAAGTCACCTTATAGGTGAAGAAAAGGAAGAAAACCATGATGAGAATCATGATTTGATTTTCTTCCTCGATAACAGGCTCATTAGCCTGAATTTGGATTTCAAAGGTTAAGCTCATAAACATCCCGGGAGGGTGGGTGGGAATTTGCAAATCCTCATGATTGAGCGCATCTCCCCCCGGATATCAAACTCTGGAGGAGTCATGACATGATGAGTGAGTTCACCGGAGAACTCCTCATGAAGAGAATTATTCACAAGATGTGAATCTATGAATTCATGTTCCGGAATAGACTCATCACAATCCTCATTCTGAATATCAAAGAGTGGATTATCAGAAATCAAAGTGAATTCAGATTCGAATTCAAATAGAGGATTGGTGAGAGTAGTATTAAAAGTTTCGGGAACAAAGAGATTATCATTCTCTATTGGACTGTTGGGATAAGAACTGAGTGGTGGATCATGATATAGGAGACTTTCAATTTCTCCTAGATCGGCTTCAAAGTCGAGGAGACCATCATCACTTTCCAATGAAAGTGGATTGATGTGATTAAGTTCATCGACGAACTCCTCAAGAAGAGGATCAGCATCAGACTGTGGGAGTGATGCCTCAATATACTCAATGTCTCCATGAGATGTACAATCATCATTAAAATCTGAGAAAGTCTCAAAATGATCGTTTGAACACTCAAGAGGGGAAGGTAAATCACACACATGATCAAAAATTCCCTATGACTCTCTTGGGATTGGAACAAGGTTCTCAATACTAGACTTTATGAATTCGTCCGATTCCTTTTTAGGAATAGTGTCAAGATGCTCGTCCCCCATGCTCAAAGAGTGAGTGGAAACCTCGGGTGTGATAGCAGTTGTTTGAGATGGAATCTCAACTGCTGGGATATCAACTGATGAACTTGATGAATCTTTGTAGAATTGAAGGATATCAAGTGTATCTTCATCATCACTGTCATCAGGAATAAAACGGAATAAAGTGCTAGATTTGGCTGCTTTTTCTTTTGCAATGGATTCCCTAATAGATTTTTCATATGCATCTTGGGAATTTAGTCTAGCAGGCTGCTCTTCAGCTAGCAATTCTTCCATGGATTTTTGATGAGTGTCTTTTTGGGCAAGGTCTTTAACTAAATCCTTAAGTTCATCAAAAATTTCATCATATTTTGCATTTCTGGAAGAAGTGCCTGACTCAATTGGGACTGTGGAGGTTGTTGGATCGTGAACACCTTGAACTTGTGTTGATAATGATACTTTGAGTGATATCACTAAGTATGCGGAATCTACTTAATGATACTTAGAAGATTGATTGTAAGTGAAACAGTTTTATGTATGAACAATGAATGTAACAAAACAACTAGCTCCAATATTATTAATAATAATAATACGAGTGATCTGAGATATCACTAGGGTTACACCTTGAAGCTCTAGAAAACGTATTAGAAAAGAGATATATTCTAACTATAACCTAGGATCTCCTTTTATACAACAAGGAGTCCTCTTGTACAAGATAAGTATAATACTAATAGAATAAGATATACACAATATCTTTTCTATGTTTATCTAAGCGCGTTTCTCTAACAGTTATCATGCAAGCAGTGGTAATATTTGTTCTTGCAGTGGTAATGAGTTTCCACTGCAAGTACAATCTTCTGCAGTTGTAATATCTTCACTAGCCGTGGTAACTGATAGAATAATTCCCAACAATCCTCCCCTAAACTTATGATTTATGTGTAAATCAATAAGTTTCTTCAAGTATACAATAAACCTGAGGATATGGGAATTCTTCCAAACACTTATCTTGTTTTTCTTAATCCTTTATCAGCTTTTGCATATTGATCTTTAATCTTCTGAATCAAAGCTCTAACCTTCTCACTATCTGCATAAACTCTTAACTTTGACATGCCGAGAGCAAACCTCCCCTGAATCTGATCATATTAATAATTCGTATCCTCCCCTGTTTGGGAGAATCTCCACCAAAAACAGCACAATCAGACAAAATTCAGAAGACCTTCCATCAATTAATATCCACCTGTTAAGAGTATGTGGTACACAGTTCCATCAATTCCTTTTGTAACATACTGCCTTCAGCACTTCCAGATGTATTACCTTCTGAGAGAGGTGCATCATGAGACATAGATTCAATTTCTTACCTAGTGAAACTAGATAGTACTACTGAACCACCCATATGTTGAAATTTGGCAAGGGATTTCACAACTTGTATCTAATCCTTGAGAATCAGACACATGAAGTGTTGCCATGGTAGAGCTATGAATGATAATGTCATGTCTTGCATCTACACATATCAAAGAAAAAGTTTACACAGTCAGTGGGAACTGTGAACCTGCAGTGGTAAAAATCAATAGAATTTTCAAAGAGCAATGATAAGTAAAACATGTAAAATTTTCTGCTCTAATCATAGTTTTTAGCAAACTATCAGCTATCAACGGATTTGATATGTCTTTACCATGAGCCGTTTGCTATGGACTAGCCAACTCTTGATCACAAGGATGTATGGTGAGTTGATAACCTAGTTTTTGGTAAACTATCAACCATGAACGGATTTGATGTGTCTTTACCTGTAGCCGTTTGCTCAGGACTAGTTGATTCTTATGTGGATTAGACATGGTGAATCAATAACCATTTGTTATGTGTCTTAAGATACACATCTTATAACTCCATGCACATTAAACATCCAATCTTAACCAATAATAGTTAACCCAAGTAACTTTAACCAAGTTACTATTTATACATTTATTGCTCCAAAGTCAACTTGATATCTTCCATAATTACTTCTTCGAACTACCAAAACAGATAGAAGTAAATAATCTTCATTAATTTTCCATAAGCCTTGACTCTGCATATAAATAGGGTTCTCAAAACACATTGATCAGCAGCCACAAAACCATCACATTAACAAACCCTAATCTCAAATATGAGTTTCCCAATCGTGTACATCTCCTCTGACAGCTCTTCTGATGAAGAAATCAGCTATGTTTCAGATTCTGAGGAGCATTCTACTGGATGGAGTGGATACTTTCCACCAAGAACTGCATCAGCTCCATCTGTTGATGTTGATTCAGAGAAAGATGATCCAACTTTCAACCTTTCTGAGGAACTACCAAAAGCACTTACAACTGCCCTGAAGACTGCCATAAACAACATGAAGTGGCCAGAGTCATCAAAGCCTGCAAAAGATCTGAAACCTCCACCACAAGTGCTTGGGCTTGCTTGTCCAAGTAAACAGTTATCCTTTGATGAGAAGAGGAACAAGCCAGCTAAGAGCAAGCATGCATACAAGGGCAAAGGAAAGAAGCCTATGTAATATCTGAAGAGCTTAGATTATTAGGTTGTGAGTTGTTTACATGTGTTTTGAACTTTTCTTAGTGAAAGAATGTACTCTGCAACCGTTTGAAGTGATAAATAAATGATCTTCTCTGTTTCCTTATTACCACCGTGAGAGCAAATCTTTCCACTGTGTGATGCATAGTTTCCACTGAGCTTGTTTCTCCTTCATAAGTGTTAGTGAAAAACCATACAAACATATACAAACAATAATAGTACATTAAAAGCTATCCTGCTACACTAAAAAGTATTAGACATCAAGAGTTTATGGATTAAGCATTCCAATACCTGTTACCAAGTACTGAAACCTACCCACATCAAGCCCTTTTGTTAATAAATCAGCATAATTGTCATCAGTATGAATCTTGACAACATTAATGAGCTTTTTCTCAAAACAATCTCTAATAAAATGATGTCTAATTTCAATATGTTTAGTTTTAGTGTGTTGCACAGGATTCTTAATAATGCAAATTGTACTACTATTGTCTATATAGATGATGGTGTTCATGAAATTGTACCCATAATCCAAGAGTTGATTCTGAAGCCAAAGGATCTGAGCACAACAACTAGCAGCTGCAACATATTCTGCTTCAGTGGTTGAAGTAGCAATCATTGTCTGTTTCTTGCACTACCATGACACCAATCTACATCCAAGAAATTGACATCCTCCTGTGGTTGACCTTCTATCCAAGCTTGCACCAGCATAGTCACTATCTGAGTAGGTAATCAACTCCATAGGAGATTCCCTTGGATACCACAATCCTAGATTAGGATAAGTCTTCAAGTATCTAAAAATCTTTTCCACTGCTGTCATATGAGATGTCTTTGGAGTCACTTGAAATCTTGCACAGGCACACACAGCAAACATAATGTCTGGCCTTGATGAAGTAAGATACATCAAAGAGCCAATCATTGACCTGTAAGTATGTACATCAACATTTACACCACTAGCATTCTTTAACAATAAGTGAGTGGTCTTGTCAGCAGGGGTATTGGAAGATTTTGCATCAGTGAACTTGAACTTCTTAATTATCTCAGCCACATACTTGTCTTGACTGATAAAAATTCCTTCTTTACTCTGTTGAACTTGCAGCCCCAAAAAGAATGTGAGTTCCCCCATAGAACTCATCTGAAATTCATCTTTCATCAGCTTCTCAAACTCTTTACACATCTCTGGTTTAGTTGATCCAAAGATAATATCATCAACATATACTTGCACAAGTAGAATATCACCCTTGTCTTTCTTGATAAACAAAGTTTGATCAATCTTGCCCTTTTCTTCAAACTTTCCCAAATGATCAATGGTATTGAGAATTGTGACATGACATCCAAATGGCTTCAAGAAATCCAAAAGTGGGGGTCTTCCTCTGAAAAGCTCATAAGGTGTCTTGTTCTTTGATTTGACCACTAATACCCTGTTTTGTATATAGCAAGCAGTGTTAACTGCTTCAGCCCAAAATGTCACTGGAAGCTTTGAATCAGCTATCATGGTTCTGGCAGCCTCAATTAGTGTTCTATTTCTTCTTTCAGCAACACCATTTTGCTGAGGTGTTCTTGCAACACTAAATTCTCTTTTAATACCTTTGTCTTTGCAGAAGTCATCCATTACTCTATTCTTGAACTCTGTCCCATTGTTTCTTTTGATGATCTTTATCTTCTTTTCAGCTTGATTTTCAACTTCAGTGATGAAAGTCTTGAGAATGTCTGTGGTTTCATCCTTGGTATTCAAGAAAAAAACCCATGTAAATCTGCTAAAATCATCAGTCACAACAAGGCAATACTTCTTCAAATTGATGCTGCTAACAGAAGTAGGACCAAACAAGTCTATATGCAGCATGTAGAGTGGATGATCAATAGTATTAACTGCCTTGGTCTTGCAAGAAGCTCTGTGTTGTTTACCTTTAAGACAAGCAACACATGTTTGATCATTTTCAAATCTCTTCTCAGGTAAATCTATGACTAGACCATCTTTTACAATCTTATTGATGGTCTTGAAATTAACATGACCAAGTCTTCTGTGCCAAAGCATAGATTCCTCCAAAGTGGCTTTTGCAAGTAAACAAGTAACATCATCTTTAGCCACTATCTTCTTCATGTCAATGCTATACAGATTACCTTTTCTAGGGATTTTAAGCAAAATGTCTTTTTCTTCAGGTAGCTCATAATCTTTAGATAAGATAAAGCATTCATCTTCTGAGAATAGAACTCTGTGTTTCTTGTCACACATTTGTGACACACTGAAGAGGTTGTACTTGAGTTCTGGTACATAGTATACATTCTCAAAATCCAAGTTTCCAGCCTTGATAGTACCTTTGCCAGAAACTTTGCCACCAATTCCTCCTCCAAAACTGACAGCTTGCCCATCAAGTGATTTGAAATTTGAAAGATAGGCCTTGTTGCCAGTCATATGCCTGGAACACCCACTATCTGAATAACCTTGATCCTCTTTTGTCTTTGAGTGTCCCTGCACACAATATAAAGGAATTAGTACCTTTTGGGGACCCAAGCCACAAATGACTTGGATCTGCCTCGTGTATCAATATAATTGTATCTATCAAAGGTCATTGATACACCATTGGGATTGTTTGTTGTTCCTTTTGGTTTCCATTCCCAACGAGCTGAGGCCTTAACAGCTTTTCCCAAGTTTACCCTTTTCTTATGAACATCAGTGGAAACATTTGGTCTTGCAGTGGTAACTGCATGCCTAGCAGTGGAAACTGCTGGATTAGAAAAGTTAGGTCTCCACATGTGATTCTTGTGATCATTCTTTTCAAAATAAGTCTTTTTCCCTGTTTGATAAGATTTAACAAAAGAAGTGACAGGGGACTTAGGATAAACTCTGTTATTACTTCTGGCAGTGGTAACTGCTGGTCTAGCAGTGGAAACATGTTTAATGCCAGTGGTAAGCATAACAGACCTGGGAACCATCTTGCTTAGGGGGTTTGGTTGAGTCAATTTATTAAAATTAGATCCATTCACCCTTGTAAAAACTTCCCTTCTTCCCATGTGGTAGGTACAGTCTTTAGCTAAATGGTCAAAGCTACCACATATATGACAAGCCTTATTATTGAACACAAAGTCACTACCAAACTGCCTAGTTTTAACATGATTCCAACTTCTCATGATCCCTCTAGGAGATTTAGGCCTATCCCTGTACATTTCTGCATACCTAGTAGTAGACCTAGTGAAATTTGACTGTGTCCTAGACTTCTCTTTGACTTCTACAGGAATACTTTTTCTTTCCTCAACTTTAACATCTTCAGTAACACTAGTTTTAGACTCAACATTCAAACATTCATCTTTAAGAGATGAGTCACTAGCACTATCAAAAGTCTCAACCTCAACCTGAACCTTTTCAGTTTCAACTGGTTTAACAAATTTTGGTCCATAGGTCATGGGTGGATCCTGAAACTCTTCTAAGCCTGTGTGAGCTAGATCAATGCCAGGTGGTGCTGGAACACCTCTTAGAGGTGGTGGAACAGATTTGTATCCAAGACCTGATTTAGCTTTGCTCACAACTTGGGCTTACCAAATTTTGTCAATGCTCTTGGATTGATGGTCTAGTGTTTGCTTAGTTATCTGAATGTTCTCACTAGCCTTTTTAACTTTTTCCATTTCTTCCCTAAGAGCTTTATTTACTTCAAGATAAAAATCTAAGTCTCTTTTTAAAACAGCAATATCATCACTGAACTTAGATTCATTAGCCCTATAATGCTCTATCTGTTTTTCTAAAACACCTAGACCTCTTTTATGATTTGCTAAATTATAATTAGTGTGATGTAGATCTAGCATCAGTTCTTCATATTTAGCTTTAGAGATCTCTAACTCTTTTACAGCCTTACAGTTTTTAGAACAAGCATTATCAGTATGTACCTCAGAGTCAGAGAAAGCCATGAGTGCATGCTCAGTGGCTATCATTGCAGATTCTGAATCATCTTCTCCATTCTGAGACATAAAGCTCCAATCAAAGCTCACTCCATCAATAGCCAATAGCACCTTTGGCTCTTCTGTTGTAGGTTCTTTGTTCTTCTTGTACCAAGTTGACTTATTGTCAGATTTCCTTGGTTTTCTGCATTCTCTTGCAAAGTGCCCCTTCTTGTGACAATTATAGCACTCCACCTTCTTTTTATCAAAACCTACAGTCTTATCACCACTTATATGTATCTTTCTCCCTGTCTTCTTCCAGAACTTCTTTGATCTTAAGCTGAGTAATGCTACCTGCCATTTGATGTCCATCTCCTCCATATCATCTTCATCAATTTGATCCAAGTCCTCATGATTGAGGATTGAACCACCCACATGGCTTGATATAAAGGCATAGAAAGTAGCATCACTTAGTCCTGCAATCTGTTTCTTTGAGCTCTTAGTGGAAACATTTCCATTACCAGTGGAAACAATCATGTTACCACTGTCATCATCACTATCACTTTCATCATCTGAACTATCATTACCTGATGATGATATGAGTGCTACACTTGCAGAACTTGTTTTTAACTTGCCAGCTTTCTTTAATCTTTGTTCAATAACTTTGAAGTTATTGTACACATCATTAAGCTTCATGGTCTCAAGATCTGACTTATCTTCCCATACAGCAACATTGGTATCAAACTCAGCAGGTAAACTTCTTAGAAATTTAAGATTGAGGTCTTCTTTTTCCACCTCAATTCCAAAAGCAGTCAGCTGAGTAACAATCTTTTGTAGCCTTGTGAATATGCTATCAAGAGATTCATTGCATGTTGAACCAAAATTCTCATAGGTCTGCTTCAGTAAAGTCTTTTGAGTCTTCTTGGTAGAGTCATTACCACCAAACACTTCACAGATCTCATCAAAGAGGGTCTTTGCAGACTTGTATTTGGTAAAAGCCAGAACTTGATCTCTGGGTAGAGCCATCAATAACAAACCTCTAGCCTTCAAATCATTCTTTAGTTGGTTTCTTTCTTCATTAGTAACAGGACCAGTGTTTACTTTTGTTACTGGCTTGTCACCAACCATCTCTACAGTTGTACCAGGTTTGAATGAATTTCCACACATTATTATCTCCCATAATGTGTAGTCTTGAACCATAAAGAATTGTTCAATCATAAGCCTCCACATCTCAAAGTCATTAATTTTAAGCTTGGGAAGCTTTGCAGCAATGTTTGATTGGCTTGTTTCTGTCTCCATTGTTTCTTTTGAATCTGCCATAGGATCTTCTAAATCAAAATATCAAAGCCTTGCTCTGATACCACTTGTTGGATCGTGAACACCTTGAACTTGTGTTGATAATGATACTTTGAGTGATATCACTAAGTATGCGGAATCTACTTAATGATACTTAGAAGATTGATTGTAAGTGAAACAGTTTTATGTATGAACAATGAATGTAACAAAACAACTAGCTCCAATATTATTAATAATAATAATACGAGTGATCTGAGATATCACTAGGGTTACACCTTGAAGCTCTAGAAAACGTATTAGAAAAGAGATATATTCTAACTATAACCTAGGATCTCCTTTTATACAACAAGGAGTCCTCTTGTACAAGATAAGTATAATACTAATAGAATAAGATATACACAATATCTTTTCTATGTTTATCTAAGCGCGTTTCTCTAACAGTTATCATGCAAGCAGTGGTAATATTTGTTCTTGCAGTGGTAATGAGTTTCCACTGCAAGTACAATCTTCTGCAGTTGTAATATCTTCACTAGCCGTGGTAACTGATAGAATAATTCCCAACAGAGGTTGGTCGTAATATGATGTGTCAAGAATGTTACAGGGAATTGGATTCCCTGTTTGACAATCTGAGCTGATGTGTGGACCTCCACAGTAATCACAACAGTAAAACTGATGTGGCTGTAGGTTGTATGTGCTAGAGTCATAATTGTTATCAGGAAACTGCTCATAGACAAGCGTGTTTCCTGATCGACAATCAGAACTGTAGTGTGAACCACCACAGTACTCACAACAGTTAAACTGTTGAGTATGGTTTGGTGAATCATATGGACATTGATCATTTTCAAAATTTTGAGTGTTACCAGAAAACTGTTCGTAGACAAACGTGTTTCCGGTTTGACACTCAAATCCTTGATGAGGACCTCCACAATATTCACACGAATATGTCAGTATCTCATGGTTTGGTGGCTGGTGGAATAAATCAGTTATGTCATGGTAAGAATAGGGATCCTGGTTATAGACAGACCCATTTCCCGACTCTACCATGCCACAGCCGGGGCAATTACCTCCGTTATGAGGGCCACCACACCATTGGCAACCCAAATGGTGTGGATACGACATAGGAAAGAATCAAATGTTTATAGAGTGTAAGAAATGGAGAATCAAAGATGTGAGAGGGTAAAGGTGATTATTTTTTGATTTTTGAATAAACATTTTGTACAAATGAGAAAGAAAATCTTTTTAGGTTTTTTGTGTTCGTTGAAAACTGATTTAAAATATTTTCGGGAACCGTTTTTATGAAAATATACACAAGGATGGTAAATATACAATGAGTGTATATCCAGATTCACCAATCTGTAAAACCGTGTAGAATACGCGCACAACCTCCCCGGCAGCGGCGCCAAAATTTGATTGAGTCCAAAACGGTCAACCTAATTGACCAGGTGATGGTCAACAAGGTTTAACAGCCTAAGAGTCAATCTCCATGGAAGTATAGGGTTTCCCCGGGTCGTTATGTCCCGACGAGGTGTGATGGTTAAGCAAACGGGGTTTGTGATTGGGTGAATTTGGACGGGAAAGGGTATATAAGGGTTTGAATGATTACACTAAGATATGAGGAATGAAAATAACTTAGAAACACTATACAAACAGTTACTGATGATCAGATATACTAAAAACGTGAGCTAAGTCTAAAAACGCGTTCGTTTGATTTAACTTTACGTTAGCGTACGAAATAAAACGTGAGTTTTGTTAAATAAAATACCTACGGATATGAAAATTACATTTTTACAATCCTAATGATAAAAGAAAATTTTTAGAAAATTAAAATTAATTTTTACACTATTTATATAATTACTATTAATTAATTACTATTTATTAATTACTTTTTAATTACTAAATTACACTAATTATTAATTAATTATCAAAATTAACTAGAAAAATGAAAATTAAATTTAGAAAAATCTAAAATAATATAAAACTAATTTTAAATCAGAAAACCTAATTTTTCTAATTTTTAATTATTTATTATTAATTAATTACTAATTACTAATTAATTAATTTAAATTAAAATAAATACTAATTGAACAGTAGAAATTATGAAACTATTTTCTAAAATTACTTTATGACTAATAAATCCTAAAAAAAATATATAAAGATACTGTTGCTTAATAAAAACTAATTAAACTATTTAAAATACTAATATTAATTAATTATTAATTAAATTATTATTAATTATAAATAATACTAAATGACAAAGGAAAAATCTAAGAAAATTCCTATAAATACTTTAGTATGTCAGGAATCTAAGAAAAATATAAATTAATATAAGTACTTAACAAAAATTTAAAAAGAAAAATTAAAAATCTAAATTACATTAAATAGAAGCTATCACTAAAAATTAAATTTGGTTTTTTTTCTTGTTTTTCTTTTACAAAACTAATAACCTACTGAAAATAGCAAACTTTAATGAAAACAACTCTCCTGGAACTTAAAATTAAGCCTTGTGCAAAATTATAAGCTCAACAGTGGACTATTGGCTTATTTATGGGACATTTAAGCTTGGATAAGCTTGAAATAAGCTTCACAGGATGAACCAAGGGAAAAATAAGCTAAAAGAAAGTTGAGTGCATGGAAAATAAGCAAAAACAATCAGTAAAGCACACTCAATAAGCCAAGAATCCAAATAAGCAAGAGCCAAAAGCCAGAAACCAAACAGGCCAGCAGTGAACTTCTAGGGGCAATTTGAGCTTATTAAATAAGCTTACTGATCCAAAATGGGGTTGGAAACAACAAGCTGAGCCAGAAGGCTTATCAAAGAACCCAAAAACTCAGAGTGGGGCCCACAGATGAGCTCTTAATGAGCTTATGAGAGAGGGGCAGTGGGACAAAGCTGGGTGCAGGGGATGTATTTGCAGCCCTCAAATTAAGCATCTAGATAAGCCTTAAAATCTGAAATAAACCTGAATATGCAAAGTTTAAACTATAACCTATATGAAAAACATAAATCAAATCCTAAACTCTACTCTAACAGATCTAATATTGAGATCAAAGTGGTCCTTTTGGGACAGTCAGCTGCTGAATGCATTGACTGTGGGGGATTTACAAGCAAGAAAATAAGCTACGAATAAGCTTGAAAATCGAACCCTAAGCTACATCTATGAATTCCATACTACTAACTTCAATGATAAACAAAAATCAATTCCAAGGCTCAGTAAATGATCAAGATATGGTGAATCTGGAAAATGGGTCAATAGTGGGAACACTTGGTGCAGGGCATTAGCAAACCTAGGGGGCTCACTTCAAGGGCTTGCACAGGCTTACAAAAAATTCCTAAAATAATTCTAAAAATTTGTACCTGCACACAAGCTGGTAAATAAGCCAGGAATTAATTTTTAGGCTCAACGGTTAAGAGCTGAACAATTTAGCAACTCCCTATTGAGTGCTGTTGGAAACCCAGGGCTGCAAGTGAGAATGGATCAAGAATTGAAAACTCTTGACCAATAATTCTACACTACCAGGTGTATAATAGATGCAAAATTCTAGATAGAGCAAGTTTAAACCAATAATAACAACTAATGAACTCAAATCTATGATCCATCCTAGCCTACCATTAAAAACAGTCTAAAACTAAAGCTATGGAGAAACTGATCTAAAGGATTGAAATCTAAATGGAATTCCTAAATTTAACTACAAATATATTAATAATACAGTTTAAAAGCTAATTGAATTTAGAAATTCGATAAAAACAGGTTTTCACTAACTGAAATCTATTGTGCCAAACACTAGTTAAAGGGTGAACTGTGATGCAATTTCACAACCAAAGACTGATTCAAAGCAACTTTGTGAAAATAAAAAGTAAACTACATTTAAGAAACAGTGAGAAGCAACTTTGAATAATTGAAAGCACTAAAATTAAGCAAATAGGAATAAGGAGTTTTGAATAAAACCTGAAATTTTCATTAAACTAGAGAAGTACAAGACTTTAACAAGTTAAAACTACATTATGCAGGAAGTAAACTGAATTTTAAAACTAATTTCTATTCTACTTCTAACACTACCTACTGCTCCAATGAGCTACAAATTGTTCTATTTATACTAAGTGCTTTTAGGGTTTCTTGGCCTTCTTTGTCATCTTCTGATTGTGTTTGTTCACTGAGACAAAAAGCTGAGCTGGTGCTTTCCTTGTTCAACCCCTGGCCATTGGATTGTATTGCAATCATCTCAGCCCTTTGATGTGATTTGGCGCCCAAATGGAGTAGGGATTGCCAGCTTGGCAATTGGCATTGTGGGATTGGTAATGGTGAAAATTTGGACTAGGGTGGCTTGTTTGGAGGTATAAGGTTGAAAAGTTGGTGGAGTTGTGATGATGGTGTTTGTGTTGTAGGCTTGTAGCAGGAGTGGCAGGCTAGGGGAGGCTGCAAGTGTGTGGGAGGGAAATGGTAGGGGTAACCAGGGTTTGACCATGGCGGGTCTTTTTGTTGACCCTGGTTTAATAAAACGGGGGGGGGGGGATTGTATTATATTTGTGTGGAGTGGGCTGGTTTCATAGTTGGGCCAAGGGTTTGGGTGATGGGCTTTTGTGGATTTGTTATTTGGTTTTGGTTAAATAACATAAGGGTCCATTTGGTTTGTAGATTAATCAAAAGGACCAATTATGTAAAAAACTGAAAATGCAAGGGCTGTATTTGCCAAACGGCCAAACCTGTTACAAGGGTAAAACAAGCCAACTTTCAATAGTCCAAAGTTTAAAAAGTGATATTTTTCATTTTGAAATTCACAGGGACCAAACATGTAATTTCCTCAAAATTTTCATCCAGGGATTAAAACTGACAAATGTGAATTCCCAAGGACCATATTTGACTTTTTCTCCAAAATTGCACTCCCAGGGGCCAAAACTGCCAAAGTATGAAAGTACAGGGACTAAACTTGTAATTTTCAAAACTTTTGAGATTTTTCACCAAAGGACTAAATATGATAACTTATGATTTCCAAAAGGACCTTTGGTGACTTTTCTTTTAAAATAAGTGCTCAGGGACTATTTTTGCCAATTTTTGAAAGTTGGGGGACTGAAACTGCCAATTTTGCAAACTTTGTACGTTTTTCGTTTGTTTTTACTCATTTTGCATCTAAAACATATAAAACACAATTTTGAAATATTTTTAGTATTTTGATGCATTTCTGAGTCTTTTCGTATGTTTTGCAGTTCAGATTTGACAAAAAATGATGAGTGTTTGAGCACTCATCAACTATTTGTACATTGAGTGTCCCAATCAATTTTTTGAGTGTGTCAATCAATTCCCATTCCTAAATGTTAGTACGGTATTAAGAGTCAAATACCCTAATTTTTGGCCACTTATCTTCACCTAATTTTTCTCACCAATCTTTCCCATCAAATCGCCTCCATCTCAATCTGTTCATCACCAAAGCTGAATCAAACTACTAATCTTCTTCATCTTTTCCGTTACAATAACAACACAAACACATCAATTTATCATATTCGAATGACATAAACAACCTCTTTCTTGCTCGCTCACAACTTCAAAGAAAACGGCTTCAAGATCATTTAAATGGTCTCAGGTAGGTTTATGTTGCGTGTTATGTTCTGTTTTTGATCGGTGATGATTAGAGTTCAACAAATAAAATCTTTAAAAGCTTAGACATAAAGTTGAACTATTTCTGAGATCTCTTTGAATTTTCGACTCTTGTTTGTTTGATGTGAATATTGGGGAGAGATGGTGAAGGTCGTCTAGATGTAGGATTTGTTTTGTTTGTTTTCGTTTGGTTGCGGTTTCGTCTCATCTTCATATCTTTTTGTTCTTGTTCTTGGCTTTTGGCTTTTGGACTAATGATGTTAAAGCAGAGGTCCATTAGAGTTTTGGTATTTGATTGATGTTACCAATTCTGTTTTTGAATGGCTGTGATTGTAATTGTGATGTGGAATGAGACAACTTCGAAATTAACAATTTATAGAACTCTAATGTCTATTCACATTTCCGTCAGCAGTTAGAGTCTTTGAAAAGAATAAACCTTCGCTTTCTTAGGAGGTGCAAGTAGTTAGTTTTTTTTTTTTTTTTATATATATATATATATATATATATATATATATATATATATATATATATATATATATATATATATATATAGATATATATTTATGGTTTGCAATTGAAAGCTATTAAAAGCCTTCAAATTAAGCTCCTTATTACCGAATGAAGTTTATGTATCCTTAAAAGCTAATAAAAGCTTCAAAATAAGCTCAGAATGTAGTAAATTCATTATCTTAAACCACATATTTGAGTTTTTTGGTCTGTTGCATTAATGCTCACATTCAATATGTGAACTCAATTTTTATATAGAATATAGATAGATATAGATGTACAATATTTTTAATGTATTGAAATTTACAACTATAAAAATTGAGATATGAAATTGCCCCTAATTAGTATATATTACATTTATTGGGCTTCTTATGAATAGTACACTTATGAACAGTACTGTAGCATGAACAGTGCTACAGTACATGCTACAGTTTTTTTTTTTTTTTTTTTTTTTTACATAAATTTCCGTACAACCGACAAAATACAAAACACAAAACGCACCCGCCGCAACGCGCGAGCAACCCCGCTAGTCTATAACTATACAAAAAGGATGTAAAATTAAAAAAGAGTTGATTGAGGGAGGCAGAGGTAAGACTAGAACCGGGTAACTCGGTTCATCTTAGGATGCACCATACTTACCACTGCACCAACAACAACCACATACTTTTCATTCAATTTTTATCTTTTAAACATAAGCATGTATTCAAGTGACTCACTTTTGAAAAATCTATTGCAACTAGAGGTTCAAAATTGTATATAGATTTCTATTTGGGAGTATAGAATTCTCAATATTATGTGTATACCTGATTTCATATTCGTGTTTACATTTAACCCATGGATGTCGAAGAACTCTAATATATATCTCATGCACAAACTTTTATATACAAACAAATATATATTCGGCTTCCAATAAAATGTAAAGTTAAAGTATTGTGAAAGTTGGAAAGGAAACATGTGTACAAAACAGTTTCAATTTTTATAGTAGTATAACATGGAGAAAAAAAGTTTAGCGTGTAAACAATTATTTTTTTAATTATGTATCCAACAAGTTTATGTATAGCTCAAACTAGTTATAATGTCGTCCGCGCACTCGCGCAGTTTTTTTTTTTTTTTTTTTTTTTTTTTTTTTTTTAATTTTTAAATCATTTATTTTTATTTATTAAAAACAAATAATTTAATCTTTTTTTTGTTTGATTTATGATTTTTAATTATAGTTTTTTATTATTAAAAGTAACTAGTTATAATACCCGTGCACGCACGGGGTTTTGACATAAAAATTTTATCATGTATTTAATACCGAATATATTGTTTTAAAATATTTTGAACTTTACATCTATTAATTTAGTATAAGTCAAATTTATTTTGCAATAACAATGCCTATTAAAAACAGTCGCAACACCTCTGTATTCGGCTATTTTTACAATTCCAAAACACCCCTAAAATTAGCAATTGAAATAGTCTCAAACAACCTTGAATTCAGCTATCAAGGCAGTTTCCAGTGCCCATCAATTCAGCTATTAAAAACAATCACAAACACCTTAAATTCTGCAATTAAAGCTGTCATAAAAACCTTTTAATAACTATTAAAACAGCCATTAAAACACTCCTAATCACCACTGAATCTAACTATTAAGACGGTCCCAAAACCCTTTAAAAACTTACGATAATTAGGAAAAAATAATAGTCCCAAACTCCAATAACTTAAGCAAGTCCTACTTTAGTAAACCAGCTCATTCTTTTCGAGCAGATTTTCAAGTGAATGAAACACATTAGTTACATCTCTTGCTAAATCATCATTATTCTATATAACAACAAATTTAAAAGCAATTAACTCATCAAATACTTGTGAGATTTGTATTTTTTTTTTTTTTTTTTTTTTTTTTGTTACAACTTTGGAATAAGGTTAATGCAACACATATTAGTGCCTCAGACAAAGGCATTTATATAACGTTAACTTAGGATTATGTGAGTTAGCCGTTTAAGTATATGTAAATTCAAGAGACAACTTGATTTTAAAATTTAATAAACACATGTACCATATAAGCAAATTATTATAACAAATATATGTTCTAAGTAACCTTCAAAGTAAATCCGTAGTTGATGCATCAGGTGTAGGTTAGTGGTTTTTATGGTTCCTACTTTAGCATACTTGGTGATGAACTTGTATTCCCACTATCTTAATGTGTCAAGTTCGAATAAACAACGGATAAGGACCAACTGATATATAAAACATTCTGAAAGAAACATCAATCAGCTAATACTCAAACTATTGACACAAAACGTACACTTTTTTTCTTCATTTCTTTCGGACTTAACAACGTGCACAATACACTTTCTGCTAAAGTAATAAAAAATAGAAGGTGCAGCCTAATAGAGCATATCACTTGTCAAAATTAGTAAATTAGCTTTGTATAACAACTGACAGACATGCTGAGGTTGATGCTGATGTTATTGTTTAACTTTAACTATTGATATCATGTTGTACAAAACGTGCGAGTTTAGTAACAAATAATGAGTATTAATGAAGTTAAAATATGTTCTATAAAGTTTTTAAAATGTTTTTATTGATATTCATATATAAATTTTAAATAACAATTTTATGAGTCGTTGTTATAAGTAGAATCGCGTATATTTATTTTCATATCAAAGTAACTCGTGCTTACCATTTGATATTTATATTCTCGTTACTAATAATTTAGCCGTATTTAATATTCAAACATGTGTACGCATAAATTAAACTTTTAAATATAATAACACGGGTCTTTATTTAAAAAAAATATTCTAATGGATAAAAGTTTAAAACTAACAATATTAAAACTAATTCGCATATTTACCAAATTTTGTAATTTTAATGTATGAAAGTCTAAAAATTAAGACTAATACTCGTGTAATTTTAAACAAACTTAATATTATAAAATATAAGGGGTATAAAGTGTAAGGGGTTATTTGTGTTTTTTCTAAAGTTATTAAAAAACATGAAAACTTGTAATTTTACACTTAGCTCTATATAATTTATTTAAAATTCAACCACTAAAGTTTTATTAATTACTTCATCTTTTTTTAAGTTTTTGTTTTTATAAATTTGATACATATATTTTTATGTATTTTTTTTCTTAACCAAATTTCTCCACCAAATTTATTAAGTTTGACCAAAATCAATTTAATTTTGACTTTCTATTAACCAATCATATTGCTCGATTTCATCTATGTGGAAAATCGAGCTCTCCTATTGGTCTAATTTTTTTTCAATGAGAAAGGTTTTGTAAAAACACTCCGAAATAATGTAATTCTTTTATTATATAAAAGATTATTTAAAAATTTTAATACTATTATTAATTGTATCTTATCTATAGTTTTTGTATTTATCTTCTAATTGTATTATGGATAAATATAAAATATTTCTTAATAAGAAAAATAATTTATTTTAAATAAAATTATTACTAATAAATGTATGAATCCATCTTTTTGAAATGAATATTTTTCAATAGGGTTTTGTTTTATTATATAAAAGATATAAATGTATAACTATATAAAAAGGAAAAATGATGGAGGGGAGTTATATTAAATACTAAACTTTTTTTACATTCATCCATACTATACATCTAAAAAGAAATCAATGGTTGAGATTAAAAGCTTTTCACCCATTTTTTATAATTTAAATATATTTTAAACCGTTAATCGTTAAGCGAAAATAATTACACCATCACGACGAGCATTTAATTATCTTTTTATAGATAGGCTATTTAATTATCATATCATATCATATATGATATGATATGTAATATCATATATGATTTTTTTGGCCACGAAAAAAAACGTGAAAAAATGAAAAAAAAAAATTTGTCGAAAATATATCAAATAGCCTATTTATAGAAAGATAATTAAATGTTCGTCGTAATGGTATATTTTTTTTCGCTTAACGATTAACGGTTTGAAAGATATTAATATTTGAAGAAAAAAAATGAAAGTGAGTTTTTTAAATTATTGGATTAATCTCATCCATTAAATCAAATAAAGATGGAGGGAAGATGGAAGATGTCCCTTGATATATAAAAAATGTTTAGTCCTCAAAGGATGTAAAAAATGCTGGTAAGAATTGAACCCGGTACGAGGACATCATGCTTACCAGTATACCAAAAAACACCTCATACATTTGTTTCAATTTCTTTCTTTTAAACATAAGCATGCATTCAAGTGACTCACTTTGGAAATCTATTGCAACTACAGGTCCAAAATTGTACATTGATTTCTACTTCTATTTGGGTGTATACAATTTTCAATATTATGTTTATACCTGATTTCATATTCGTGTATACATTTAACTCAAGGATGTCGAAACACTCCAATATCATGTACTTAAAATCGATTTCTCAAATTGATCACCCACTTACTCTTAGTTTAGAAACAAGTCGAGATATGATGTGTAACAATCTTTAGCGTTAACAAATGTTTATGGATTTGTTAAACATAAGTTGGAAAATAACAAGAATCTATGTTAAGTTTAACATGAGTAGAATGTTTGTGGTGTAAGTAAAATATATACTCCCTCAGTCCTTCCGTGCTAAAATATAAGTCCGTTTTTTATTTACAAATGGGTTTGAGCAAAAATTATATACTTTTTCTTTTATATTCATTATTCAAGTTGCATGCTTACGTAAACTAATCATGCTAAAAAGTATCATTTAACCATTTAAATGTTACTTTACATACACGCTCGTGCACATTTTCTTTAATCAATTCGCACATGTGAGCTACATCAATAGAAAATACACATAAATTACTTGTATATGAAAATGTATTAACATAATACATATATCTATATATATTACATTAGGTTAAATCATCAATTATTTTGCAACCTTTTCAACTTCATCTCGATCCATAACCGAATTTTAATTGTATACTAATTACTAAATATCATGTGATAAATTTCAGCAAGCCTTGCACTTCCATCTCGATGTTGTATATACTTCACATTAAATGCACCGGTTTTGTTTTTCGATAAAAGTAAACTCAACTTTTTTATTTGATATTACAATTTACAAACGGATTTAAGTCAAAATTATGTATTTTTTTCTTTTCTATTAATTACTCAATGTGATATTTTTAATATGCCGTATTTTGCTATTATGGCAAATTCATTTAATTGGCGTAAATATTAGTTTCTCACTAATGGCTCTACATATAGAAAAAGAAAACACTTTGCGATGCGCGACCCTTCTTCTTTTCAATAATAATTCAATTGCACACGATAAATTCATTCTAATATTTCTCAAAAAGCATTCGAAAGGAACTACTTACATAAACTAATCAAGCTAAAAAGTATCATTTAACCATTTAAATGTTGCTTTACATACATGCTCGTGCACATTTTCTTGAATCAATTCGCACATGTGAGCTACATCAATAGAAAACGCACATAAATTACTTGTATATGAAAATGCATTAACATAATACATATATCTATATATATGCTTATCTATAACAATCACCTAAATATGTAAGAAACAAATAAGATAGTTGGTATCTCAATCTTTGGTTCCATTTATCTGAGCATGCATGATCTTGTGTGATTTTCATGGTACCTGCATATGATAACTAAATTAAAAAAAAAAAAAAAAAAAAAAAAAAAAAAAAAAAAAAAGTTAACTACAAAGATTTAAAAGATGTTTGAATCATCTACAAAATGTTGCAAAAGATAATTTACATACCGCTACCAACAATCAAAGATCTAAAAGATGTGTGAATCATCTTCAAATGTACATACTAAATGTGATTTTTGCCGGTTTATATAGGCATGAATTAAGTTAAATCATTAATTATTCTTGCAACATTTCGCAACCCTTGCACTTCATCTAACCGACTTTTAATTCTATACTAAATGTCATGTGATCAATTCGGGCAACCCTTGCACTTCAACTAACTGACTTTTAATTCTATACTAAATGTCATGTGATCAATTCCGGCAACCCTTGCACTTCATCTCTTTTCATGATTGTATAGTTATTATGAGGCTGCATTGAATTCCGAGCATTAGCTATCTTGTACTCTACGCAACTACTAAACGACTCCAACTTGTTTCTAACTCTAACAACTCTATCATCATAACTCCACATTAAATTTAAGGACTGAATCTTATAGTATTATAGATAATGTAAACTTTTATGTTAGTGGGTTGATTAATCAAATATTGGAGCTTAATTACGCTTACCATGATACCAACCAATCTATCTTTCTCGTGAAGTTACTGAAAGTCTGAAACCCTATAGCTTAAGTCACAACTAATCCATAATATTTTACATAACACAAAACATTTACTAGTTGATTAAAGTGACTGGGGACAAGCTAAGAAAGAAAAATTGGTAAGTAAAACATATACGTAATAAAGGTGCAGAACCTTTCGACTGTAGACGATCATTAGAAAGTATGTTTAATACTTTTGCATCTAGCACAACTGTAACGAAGATTATAATAAATATACATATCAAGTCGTTTTTATGACTATAAAGTTAAGTGACGAAAGCAGAAAAGCACAAGAAACATAAACTTAAAGGAGGTCATAAACATCTATTTATAACTATAAACCATATGTGATCGAGGCCTTTACAATGTTGCAGGTATGCCAAAAATGATGTTATAAACCGACGGAGTACGAGGAAACATGGGGAGCGTTTACGAAACATAGAACAAAAACTAATACGATGAACCACAAAACAATGCAAAATGACATGCTTGGATGTGAGGTCTCGAAGACCAAGCCTTTAGCCACGGACCAATAGATTTAATAATATATAAACTATAAGTATTATAGTTATAGCTGGAAAGGTATACTAGTAGTAACAAGTGTATGAGAACCATTTTCATAGAGGTATAGTAAAAGTGTAGCATGAATTCAGGAAAACAATTGTCAAACGATAACGATATGCAATAAGTTTATGTATGATAGAATACCATTTGGAAACACAGTTAATGCATGATCGCCTGTAAAAATTATAAACGGTGTAATTTATATATATCAACTACATATCAAGTAAAAAGGCATGTTAAAAACCTAAAATACTTAAAAATAATTAATGTTAATCACTAAAATACTACTATTTTAAAACTTCAATTCTCGCATAAAATATCACGTTATGGCGATAATAAATGTGTTCTCTTTTACTTTTTATTTTAGTGTAAAAGTGAAGTTATTAGGTTTTTATTTTTTAGTGATTTGTTGTAAGAATGCTATTGAAAAAATTATTTTTTAATTTTTTGTGTTATAAAATTGTTATAAGTTAAATGTTTGACATGGCGCTCGAATAACTTGCAGATAATCGCATTTGCACTTAACACTCTAATATACATCTTATGCACAAGCTTTTATATACAAACAAATATATATTCGGCTTCGATTAAAATGTAAAGTTAAAGTATTGTGAAAGTTGGAAAGGAAACAAGTGTACTATACAGTTTCAATTTTTATAGTAGTATAAAGTATAAACACGGAGTAAAAAGTTTAGCGTGTAAACAACTATTAATTATGTATCCAACAAGTTTATGTATAGTTCAAATATAAATGTATAACTATATAGATGTAAAACAAAAAGAAAGTTGAAGATATTCCTGGTAAGAATTGAACCTGGTACCTCCATCTTAAGAGACATCATGCTTACCAGGATTCCAACAACCACCACATATATTTATTTCAATTTTTGTTATTTAAACATAAGCATGCATTCAAGTGACTCACTTTGGAAATCTATTGCAACTACAGGTTCAAAATTGTACATTGATTTCTATTTCTATTTGGGTGTATACAATTTTCAATATTATAACCTGATTTCATATTCTGTACAAATTAATGAACACAGCAGCAAAGAACCCAACCAACCTCCCCTTGGTTCAATATTATTAAAGACTTAAAGATAGTTTACAAGACAACGTTTAACCAAACGATTACAACTGAGAATATAAGACTAAATAGACAAGGTTTATCACCAATACAAAGACAGACTCTATTACACTTTTCCAAGATGAGAAAAGGAGCTAATATATAAGCAGAAGAAGAGATGACCGTTTAGACTCCACACACACACGCTTCCACATCCGTCCATCTGACTTATTTGGAAGGATATAGAAATAGCATTCCATCTTGACACTTTTAGTACCTGCACAAACAAAAAACATACAAACAAAACCTTGTAATAAAACAAGGGGTGAGAAATAGAATGAAGTGTACAGGTTTAACCCCTGTACATATAGAAACCAGGAACCACACATTCCAACACCCTCCCTCAAACTTATATCCTGAACATATCTTTCAGGTTAAGTTTGTCACATAACAACTTGTGCTGCTGCACATACAAGCCCTTGGTAAAGATGTCAGCAATTTGCTGTGTAGTATGAACCTTTATGGTTCTAACAACACCAGTAGCAACCTTTTCTCTAATGAGATGTAAGTCAATTTCAAAGTGCTTAGATTTCTCATGAAACACAGGGTTTGCAGCAAGCTGCAGAGCAGATATATTGTCACAGTACATATCTACTGGTAAGATACCAGTAACACCAAGTTCACTCAGAATATTGCAAATCCAAATGATCTCACAGGTTGCAGAAGCCATGCACCTATATTCAGCCTCAGTAGAGGACCTGGATAGGGTAGCTTGCTTCTTGCTTTTCCAGGAGACCAAAGAGTCTCCCACAAACACACAAAAGCCTGAAACAGACTTTCTGGTTACTGGGCACTTAGCCCAATCTGAATCAGTGTAAACTTTGACCCCAAATTGTCCAGTCTTAGAAAACTGAACACCACAACCAGGAGAACCTTTGAGATATCTCAAAACTCTCAGAGCAATTTTAAGATGTGAAGTAAGTGGAGAGTGCATATATTGACTCAAACATTGCACAGAGTAAGAGATATCTGGCCTTGTATGAGTCAAATAAATTAGCTTTCCAACAAGTTTTTGATAGTTGGATATATTTGAAAGAGGTTTATCTTCATGAGTTTCAATGTGATTCAAAACATAATTTGCAGGCAGAGGACTTGAGACAGGTTTGGCTGCCAGAAGCCCAAACTCATGAAGAAGCTCCAAACAATATTTTCTTTGAGATAAGCAAAGACCAGTTTCATTTCTTAAAACTTCAATTCCCAGAAAGTATTTGAGTAAACCCAAATCTTTGATTTGAAATTTGTTTTTTAGAAAACTTTTAAAGTCATTGATCTCATTGACATCATTTCCTGTCACCACAATATCATCAACATACACCAATAGAGCAACAAAGCTCTTACCAGAACCCTTGGTAAACAAGGAGTAGTCATATTTACTTTGAACAAATCCATGATCAGTAAGAGCAGCTACAAGCTTAGCATTCCATTGTCTTGGAGCTTGCTTGAGCCCATACAATGATTTGTTAAGCTTGCAGACTTTGTTCTTACCACCGTAACCAGGGGGCATGGTCATATAAACATCCTCATGCAAATCACCATATAAGAAGGCATTATTCACATCAAGTTGATACAAAGGCCAATCATTTTGAACAGCAATGTTAATCAAGCATCTAACCGTTGTCATTTTTACAACAGGACTGAAAATCTCATCATAGTCAACCCCTTCCTTTTGACCACACCCTTTAGCAACAACCCTAGCTTTAAACCTTTCGATTTCACCAGAGGCTTTATACTTGATTTTAAAGACCCATTTACTTCCTATAGGTGTTCTACCTAAAGGAAGTTCACATTCAGTCCAAGTATCGTTTTCAAGGAGGGCGGTGTATTCAAGATTCATAGCATCAATCCAATATTTACTAGTGGCAGCCTCGTCAAAAGAACTGGGTTCAACATTTTTATTCAAGGATACAGAGAAACAGTAATTCCCAGAACTTAAGTGAGCATATTTAACAACTTTCTCAAGCCCATGTCTTTTACTACTATTAACAACATAGTCATTGAACCTAGCAGGCATCTTAGAGGTCCTACTAGATCTTCTAACATTAGGTTGCTCAACTCCACTGTTCTCAACTGGGTTCGAAGGGACAGAATCATTTATCCTAGCATCATTTTCACAAACAACAGGGTTCAAAACATTTTGAAAGTTTGAACCATTGCCCTCAGAGATGCTTTGTTCACCTATAGAAGTTGCAGAACCTTGCTCACCATTAGCAGTTGTAGGGCTGCTAATAGGTTGAGCGGTCCTACCGTCATCATTGGGTGTAGCTCTCTCTTCATCATCGGGTCTTTTAGGAAAATGGTTGTCAAAAACATCAAAGAAATTTAAATTGTTTAACTGAGACTCATGATTTAAGTCAGAAATGGTTTCACTCAAAAAATGAGAATTCATTTTAAACGGAAATATGTTTTCATAGAAATTAACATCTCTTGAGTAGAAAATGGTTTTGTCATCAAGGCTATAAAGTTTGTAGGCTTTCTTTTCAGTAGAGAACCCAATTAAAACACACTTGATAGACCTTGTGGAAAACTTATCATGATTATTTAAAACGGTAGCATAACACAGACAACCAAAATTCCTAATATGAGAGAGCCTAGGTTTAGATCCATAAATAATTTCAAAAGGACATTTTCCATTGAGAACAGAAGAGGGCAACCTGTTGATCAGATAGACAGCAGTTAAGACACATTCAGACCACATATTCAAAGGAATCCCTCCCTGAAACATAAGGCTCCTAGCAACATTTAGGAGATGTCTATGTTTCCTTTCAGCAATCCCATTTTGCTGTGGGGTATAGGCACAAGTGGTCTGATGAATTATTCCATTTTGATCAAAAAATTGATGCATATTGTTATTCACAAATTCAATCCCATTATCAGATCTAACAACTTTAAGGTTGCAATCAAATTGGTTTTTCATCAGATTATGAAAAGATTTGAACATACTAAAAACTTCATCTTTAGTTTTGATAAGATAAACCCAAACACCCCTGGAATAATCATCAACAATAGTTAAAAAATATTTAAAACCATCTCTAGTGATGACCTTATAGGGTCCCCAGAGATCAAGATGAATGAGATCACCAACAGCAGATGACTTGTGGTCACTTAAGGGAAAGGGTTCCCTTGTTTGTTTGGCCCTGTGACAAATGTCACAAGGAGAAACATGTGAGCCAGAGGTCACTTTTAAGTCATCCTGTAACACATCAATAACTTGATCAGCAGGGTGACCAAGTCTGCTGTGCCACATGGATTTAGAAACAAAAGCAGAGACATTGCATTTATTACCTATGTTTTCGTACACAGGTTGATCAAACAAGTATAAGCCACCAGATTCACTACCAGTCCCCATGATTTTGTTTTGAGTTAAGTCCTGAATATAACATTTATTCTCATCAAACCCAACAAACATTTTACTGTCTCTAATCAGCTTATGCACAGATAACAGGCTGACACAGTACTCAGGAACCACCAGAACATCATACAGAATAACATTATTAGAAAGATATAAGTTTCCAATGTATTTAATTTTAGCCAAAGTACCATTTGGGTGCCCAACTGTAAGATTAAGATCAGATATATCAATGATTCCAAACATATTTTTAGTGGTAACTGTCATATGCTGATTAGCCCCTGAGTCTATAATCCAACCCACACTTATGTTACATAAAACAGAATTACTGTTAAAGAATCTGTGAAAGTGAATATTGAAAAACACATTTCCATTGAAAAAACTTGGCATACCTGCCATGTTGGCTTGAATGTTGCCAGAGGGCACATCATTAATCAAAGCCATTAACTTCATCATTTGATCATTAATGAAAGAGAGAGACTGAGTAGAGGAGGAAGGAGAGGAACCATTTTGATGCACTTTGACTGAAGCATTAGCATTGAAACCAGACTTAACACCATTTTTGGTAAAAGGTTTGACATATCCAAGAGGATAACCAATGAGATCAAAACATCTTTCGATAGTATGTCCAACTTTTCCACAGTTTTTACAATTCAAGTTCAGATTAGGACCTCTATTAGTACCACTTGTGTTTCCACCAGTGGTACCATTGTTAATAAATCTTTTGTTATCAAATTTTTTGAAGCCATAATTTCCAGTGTTACTGCCAAGATTTGAAAAATTGGTTTTAGAAACAAAACTAGAAGTCTGAGTTTTTGAGACAGACGCAGAAGAGGAAGGGATCCCTCTATGAGATTCTTCCCTAGAGACAATAGTAAAAGCATCTTTGACATTAGGCAGAATTTCTCTGGTTAAAAGACTGCTTCTAATAGGTTGATAAACATCATTTAATCCCATAAGAAATTGCATGAGTTTCATAAGATCATTATGTTTGGACACATCTTCTCTAGCAGTACAAGAACACTTAGGCAGTTTAGTTAACATATCAAACTCTCTCCATAGAGAATTAAGCTTATGATAATACTCAGAGACAGATAGATCTCCTTGTTTGAAGTTATGAATTTTCTGCATTAAATTGAACACAACAGACCCATCTAGCTTATCATAAGTTTCTTTCAGTTCAGCCCAAACATCAGCAGCATTATCAGAAAAGATTTGTCCCAGATACAAATCCTCAGAAACAGAGTTAAGCAGCCAAGATAAAACAATAGCATTACACCTTTCCCATTGATTAAGAAGAGCAGAACTAGAAGCATATTGATCCTTTTTGCAAGTACCATCTATAAATCCAGTTTTATTCCTAGTATGTATAGCAAGTTTCATAGCAGTGGCCCAAACTCTATAGTTTTCAGTACCAGTTAACTTCACAGAGACAATAGAAGCAGAACTAAAGTCATTATTATTCAGATGTAAAGGGTTGCCTAAGTCAAGACTACTAATCAAGACCTCAGGACTATCACTGACATCATCAGACATAATGAGAGAAAAACAGATAACAAAGAAGACAATAAAGCAATAAGAAACACAACAAAAGACTAAGAAACAACAAGAATAAAAGAGAAACTCACACCCAAGAGTAACTAATGCTTAGCAGAGTGAACTGGGTGTGACCAGAGCAGGTATCCTTGCCACTCAAAGTGGTAGGTCAAGATGTTAATCACACCGTTTGCACCCACTCAACTAAGACACTGTTATCTTAAGAGAATAAATAAATCTTACAGTGCTTATAACGGATAAGAGAAGCAGCGGAAGAACCAGAACCAATAACCACTCAGATCCCCAACAATTAGGGTTTTTGAAACCCTAATTCACCAATAAACCAACAAGTCACCAATTCGGACCGAGGAGAACCAGAACAAACCACGATACAACGATAGAGAGTGAAGTTAGACAGAAAACAACTAAATATTGAAAAACCCCCAATTTTAAACCAAACCCTAAAAATTATTTTGAAACCCTAAAAAATAATTGACCACTTTCCCAACCTGTAGCTCTGATACCATGTACAAATTAATGAACACAGCAGTAAAGAACCCAACCAACCTCCCCTTGGTTCAATATTATTAAAGACTTAAAGATAGTTTACAAGACAACGTTTAACCAAACGATTACAACTGAGAATATAAGACTAAATAGACAAGGTTTATCACCAATACAAAGACAGACTCTATTACACTTTTCCAAGATGAGAAAAGGAGCTAATATATAAGCAGAAGAAGAGATGACCGTTTAGACTCCACACACACACGCTTCCACATCCGTCCATCTGACTTATTTGGAAGGATATAGAAATAGCATTCCATCTTGACACTTTTAGTACCTGCACAAACAAAAAACATACAAACAAAACCTTGTAATAAAACAAGGGGTGAGAAATAGAATGAAGTGTACAGGTTTAACCCCTGTACATATAGAAACCAGGAACCACACATTCCAACATATTCGTGTATACATTAAACCCAAGGATGACGAAACACTCTAATATCAATATATCATGTACTTGAAATCTATTTCTCAAATTGATCACCCGTGTACTCTTAGTTTAGAAACAAGTCGAGATATGACGTGTAAGTTGGAAAATAACAAGTGTTTATGGATTTGTCACACATAAGTTGGAAAATAACAAGAATCTACGTTAAGTAATAACTTGAGTATAGTGTTTGTGTGTAAGTTAATAGCTCTAACTTTGTTTAACTTTTTATATTTGTACGCTCTTATCGTCATTAACTAACTTGGTATACAAAATCAAACCAAAATACTGTTGGTTGTTATTTGTAAACAGTTCCCAGAACAGGGTAAAGATAATCAATGAGTACCGGATATGCACTTGAAATCGTGGTATCACTTTCCAATAGAAACTATTCGACTCTATGCCTGGGTTACACGAATATCTCTATGGGATAAGACCAAGTGAAGTTCTTGTTTTAGGCACAAATCAAGAACCAGATGCGTATTTAGTGTTTAGGGTTTGTATTTAGTATATTGTATGATAACTTATATCCATGCAGAATGATGTGATCTCTATTTATAATAGAGAATACTCAAAACCCTAGCCCATGGTATTATGTATAATTAACGGCCCATTAATGATAACATAATAATTTCTATAATAATAGGGATCTGTGGTTATCAGTGGAAACATTATCACTAGCAGTGGTAATGTTAACACTAGCAGTGGTAACAATAACCCTTGCAGTTGTAATGTTAACACATCAGTGGAAACATTAACCCTTGCAGTGGTAACATTAACACATCAGTGGAAACACACTAACAGCAGAATCTATTATCAGTAGAATCAAAACATAACCACTATTGAGTCAGGGGATTCAGTGACCAAATGGGTGTATACTCCATACCTCCAAACCCATTACCAGGTGTGAATTAATCCCTCAAGAGCACTAAATTTTCCAACAATCCTCCCCAAATTTAGTTCTCTTCCTTTGCATGAAAAATCAAACACAAACCAAAACAAGTGCATAAATGAAAATATCCTGAGGATTGAATTTCCACATTAGTACATATACTTTCAAATATTCGAGAATCAGGGTGTTCTAAGAATTGAACCCTTCAACCCATTTGAATACCTGATGATAAATACACACAAGTTTTCAAACACTAAAATACTCCTGACAATATACAAGCCATGTGTCCATATCCAATTCATAAATGTTGTAAAAGCTAAAAGTCCAAAGCTTCCTGAAGCGGCAAAACTTCAACATTTACATAGGTGGTTCATCTTTAATTCATGCTCCTGCTTAGCACTTTTTCAAAGAAAATTAACCATTAAGAAGTGAAGACTTCATCCTCCTTTCAGCAGGTAACAAGCACAACCTTGGGATGTTTGTGATACATGTGCTTCAGTCCACTAAATGATCAGCTTTCCACATTGAACTCAGCTTTCAAGTTTCCTTAGAAGGGAGTTGGGTATCCTTGCATTCAGTGACTAAGTTGGACTTAAACCCATCCCTTTAGCAGACTTCAAAACCAAGTCTCTAGCCAAACCCTTCATCAAGTGATCAGCTAAGTTTTGTTGAGATTTAACAAACACTATAGATACCACCCCATCATGATAAGCTCACGAATCATGCTATGCCTGACACCTAAGTGTCTAGACTTCCCATTGTACATCTGGCTATAAGCCTTTGCCAATGTAGCAGCACTATCACAACGGATAGAAATAGGTGCTATAGGTTTAGACCACAATGGAATCTCAAGAAGCAAGTTTTTCAACCATTCAACTTCTTTGCCAGCAGCAGCTAAAGCCACAAATTCAGATTCCATGGTTGAACTGGTAATGCAAGTTTGTTTCTTGGATGCCCAAGAAATTGCACCTCCACCAAGTAGGAATACCCAGCCACTTGTAGACGAATTGTCTTCAGTGTTACTGATCCAACTTGCATCAGTGTATCCTTCTAATACTGAAGGATAACCAGTATATGAGAGACTATAATCCATAGTTCTCTTCAAATACTTAAAGACCCTCTGAATTGCTTGCCAATGATGAGCACTAGGATTACTAGTATACCTGCTCAGTTTACCCACAGCAAAAGCAATATCAGGCCTTGTACAAGTCATGGCATACATCAAGCAGCCAATCACCCTAGAATACTCAAGTTGAGATACAGCTTTGCCAGTATTAGGCATTAGCTTCTCACTTGTATCCATAGGAGTACTCACTGGAGTACAATCAAAGTAATTAAATTTCTTTAACACCTTCTCAATGTAATGAGACTGAGAGATAGAAATTTTGTTACTTTCATGTTTAATCCTTATGCCAAGGATAACATCCGCCTCCCCCATATCCTTCATGGAGAACTTTGATGACAAAAATTCTTTTGTAAGATCAACTTGATTTTGGTCAGTGCCAAAGATCAACATGTCATCAACATATAGACAAATGATGACTCCTTTACCAGATTCATCAAATTTGCTATATACACATTTGTCAGCTTGATTAAGTAAATAACCACTAGACAAAACCACTTCATCAAACTTTCGTTGCCATTGCTTAGGTGCCTGTTTTAGTCCATAAAGAGACTTAATCAGTTTACACACCTTGTTTTCATTGCCAGGTATGATGAAGCCCTGAAGTTGGTTCATGTAAACCTCCTCATCTAAATCACCATTCAAGAAAACTGTCTTCACATCCATCTGATGAATAATCAGATTGTGAATTGATGCCAAAGCAATTAGCAATCTTATGGTACTGATACGTGCCACTGGAGCATAAGTATCAAAGTAGTCTATTCCTGATTTGTTTAAAGCCTTGAATAACTAATCTTGCCTTGAACTTTTCAACAGTTCCATCTACCTTCATTTTCTTTTTGAAAATCCATTTGCTACCTAGAGGTTTGCAACCAGGTGGTAGATCAGTCAACACATAAGTGTTATTGCCCATGATAGAGTCCATCTCATCATTAATTGCTTCCTTCCAGAAAGCAACATCCTGGGACTTCATTGCTTCTTCAAATGTTTTGGGATCATCCTCCACAATGAAGCAATAGGAGTATTGGTCAGAGACCTCACTCCTTGTACCTTCAATTAAGTATAATTGAAACTCAGGTCCAAATGACTTTGGAGTCCTCACCCTATTGCTCCTTCTGAGCTCAGGTTCAGGTTGTTGTTCCACAACCTCAGCAGGAACCTCATTAGCAGGAACCTCATCAGCAGGAACCTTTGAAACACCATTGTCATTGGTTCCATTTGGAATCCTTTGACTTGGTCTAGGGATAGATGAGAATCTGTTCTCATCAAATAGTGCATCCCTTGATTCAATTATTGAGTTAATTGAAACAGACTCATTAGGTTCTATAACATAAAACCTATATGCCTTGGAATGTTCAGCATATCCAACATAGATGCATTCAATGCCTCTTTCACCCAAAGTTTTCTGCTTTGGATCAGGGAGTCTTACAACAGCCCTACAACCCCATATCCTAAGATAATTAAGGTTAGGTTTCTTTTTAGTCCAAAGTTCATAAGGGGTAACTTTGTTCCTTTTGTTGGGAACCCTATTTAATAAATAGCAAGCTGTTAACATAGCTTCACCCCAGAACCCTTGACTCAGCCCTGAATAGGACAACATGGAATTAACCATCTCCTTTAGCACCCTGTTTTTCCTTTCAGAAATACCATTTTGCTGAGGAGTATAAGGGGCAGTCGTTTCATGGATTATACCAACAGACTGAAAATACAGAGTATCCATGTACTCACCTCCCCTATCAGTCCTTAATCTTTTGATCAAAGAACTTTGTTGCAATTCAACTTCAGTTTTAAATGCTTTAAATTTATCTAATGCTTCATCTTTAGAATGTAATAAATAAACATGACAAAACCTAGAAGCATCATCAATAAAAGTCACAAAGTATTTCTTATTCCCCAAAGAGGGAGTAGCATGTAAATCACAAAGGTCACTGTGAATTAACTCCAAAACTTTAGTTTCACGTTTTACTCCTTGAAAAGGTTTCTTAGTTATCTTGTTCAACATACAAGTTTTACACTTTTCAGTGTTCATATCAAAAGCTGGTATTAACCCATCCTTAGACATATCTTGCATACTTTTAAAATGTACATGGCCAAGTCTTGCATGCCATAGGTTTGAATCATTAAGTTTAGATGTAGATATAAAAGCAGAATCAATATTGTCATGAACAATATTAAGTCTGAATATTTGATTACATAAATAACCAAAACCAATAAATACACCATTTTTAGATAAAATAAACTTATCAGATTCAATAACCTGTTTGTGACCACAATTATTTAAAACACTACTAGAAACCAAATTCTTTCTAATATCAAGAACATGTAAAACATTAAATAAAGAAACAATCTTTCCAGAACTAAACTTCAAATCAACACATCCTTTTCCATGCACCAGGGCAGTTGACTCGTTTCTCATATGAAGAATAGAACCATCATTCATTGACTTATAGGTCTTGAACCAGCTTCTATCTTTACACACATGAACTGTTGCTCCAGAGTCAACCCACCACGCAACATCATCATCCTGCACAAAGTAAATATCAGATATATATGTAACATAATAAATCTTAAAAGACTTATTAAACATATTCTGACCTTTCAGAGAATTGGTGTTACCATTCCCTCCACTTGTGCCTGATCCATTGGATTTGTTTCCAATTTTACCACCCTTGCAATCTTTCCTGAAGTGTCCAGGTTTCCCACACTTCCAACAAGTCACTTTAGGTTTCTTGTTAAGATCAGATTTGGTATTATCTTGATGCTTACGCTTGCCCTTGTTGTCATTGTACTTGGTGGAGTTGTTATGCTCCACCATATTGACAACTGATGGACCAGTAGCAGTGCTACTCCTTGGCTTGTCAATGTCTTGAGCTTTGAGTGAATCCTCAATGCGCAAGTGACTGCCCAACTCAACAAGAGTTAACTCCTCCTTCTTATGCTTAAGCATATGCTTGAACTCTTTCCAAGAAGGAGGTAGTTTATCGATGATACAAGAGACTGAAATAGCCTCATCCATGTTCATCTTGTGTTGTGTGAATCGACCAAGTATACTAAGAAGTTCATTGTATTGTTCCATGACAGGTCTTGAATCAACCATTTTGTAATTGTTAAAATTACTTACAAGAAACTTTTTACTTGATGCATCCTCAGCCATATACTTGGCTTCCAAGGAATCCCATAGTTCTTGAGAAGTTTCAACATTCTGATAAATATCAAATAGAGAATCAGACATACCATTGAGAATTAAACCTCTGCATATGTAGTCATCATTCTCCCACTTGCTCCTTGCCCTCATCTGATCCATAATAGCATCATCTCCATGATCTTCTGGAATCTCAGTCGTGAGAACATACACCACATTCATACTTGACAATAAGAAGTGCATCTTCTTTTGCCACCTTCTGAAATCAACACCTTCAAACTTTTTCAACTTGGAAAAATTAGCAGCCATTTGTCTCATAGCAACAGCCATTGATTATCACTAATAGTTTCTATTGATTGTTGGTTGTTATTTGTAAACAGTTCCCAGAACAGGGTAAAGATAATCAATGAGTACCGGATATGCACTTGAAATCGTGGTATCACTTTCCAATAGAAACTATTCGACCCTATGCCTGGGTTACACGAATATCTCTATGGGATAAGACCAAGTGAAGTTCTTGTTTTAGGCACAAATCAAGAACCAGATGCGTATTTAGTGTTTAGGGTTTGTATTTAGTATATCGTATGATAACTTATATCCATGCAGAATGATGTGATCTCTATTTATAATAGAGAATACTCAAAACCCTAGCCCATGGTATTATGTATAATTAACGGCCCATTAATGATAACATAATAATTTCCATAATAATAGGGATCTGTGGTTATCAGTGGAAACATTATCACTAGCAGTGGTAATGTTAACACTAGCAGTGGTAACAATAACCCTTGCAGTGGTAATGTTAACACATCAGTGGAAACATCAACCCTTGCAGTGGTAACATTAACACATCAGTGGAAACACACTAACAGCAGAATCTATTATCAGTAGAATCAAAACATAACCACTATTGAATCAGGGGATTCAGTGACCAAATGGGTGTATACTCCATACCTCCAAACCCATTACCAGGTGTGAATTAATCCCTCAAGAGCACTAAATTTTCCAACAAATACTAACTACATAAAGATTGCAATTTATATCTAAAATCAAGTAAACAAGTATGTGTTCATCGTCAAAATAACAAGTAGATTATTACGGATTACCACCCAAGTCCCAACTACTTAAAAACTATACAAGAAAATCACAAATCATATAAACTTTTAGTTATCAACTATGTATTCATCGTCAAAATATATAACAAGGAGAATACGGGTTGCCAACCAACTACTTTTAAACTATACAAGAAATCATAAATTATATAAACTTTTAGTTATCAACTAATAGGCGTGACTTAGATTAAAACTTTTATGTTAGTGGGTTGATTAATCAAATATTGAAGCTTAATTACGCATAACATGATACCAACCAATGTATCTCTTTCTCGTGTAGTAATTGCAACCCTATAGATTAAGAGGATAAGGAGTAATAACGCCTTAACGGCGTTTTGATCTAGTTGGCATGCGTTTCGTCCGACGTGGTTATTTTTCAACGGCGTTATGCCGTTAATACTGATTCCACCCACCTGCGTTTTTGTTTGCGTTTTGTTCTACGTTACCGCAACAACGTGCGTTGTGGTTATATATGTGAGTTACGGTGGGTCCCAAAAAGTGATGTTATTTAGTGTTATTATTGTCGGGTGTTTTTGGTGTTATGTTATTTATTGTTAAAATGATGTGACGCTGACGTGACAATGATATTGATGTTATTACTCCCTTTGCTCTAAGTCACAATTAGTACATTTTATTTCACATAACACAAATTAAAACATATACTAGTTGATTAAAGTGATTGGGGACAAGCGTGTATCATTGGGCCAAAATGCGAGTTAGTAAATTGTTTTATATTTGACATTTAAGAACAGTGACAAGAGGCGCATACAAAAGTGCGAGAGGTGTTCTATCGTACCAGATCTTAAATTCCAAATAATTTATAACCAATTTTATATTTGGGGCTTTAGAGTTTAATTCGGACTAAAATTATTAAAATTGTACAATGTTGTAAATTTATGTTAGAACTTAGGATAGCTCATCAAATTAGTATGTTTTCTATTTCAATAGTTGGTATAATTTATTTTTGACAAATTTATTCAGTTATCGTATAACTTTCGCACAATCCCCTGTTCGCTCAGTCACGACACGGCAGCGACCACACAAGATATGAACTCGTTAATAAAATTTTAGAAGAGTACGCAGTTAGTATTATAATTTAAAATTAATTAAAAAAAAATCGTATTTACACTAATGACACGCATATACCGTGTGTCTTAAATATGCTCGCATCTACCTAAGAGTTGGACCAAATATATTTTTAACAAAGAAAAATCTGAAAATAAACTATAAACGTAATTAAAGGTGCAGAACCTCTAGACTCTAGACGATCATCAAAAAGAATGTTTAATAGTTAATATATCCAACACAACTGTAACGAAGATTATAATAAATGTACATATCAAGTCGTTTTCATGACTATAAAGTTAAGTGACGAAAGCTAAAAGGCACAAGAAACACAAACTCAAAGTATTTATTATTCGTGTGATGATAAATTAAGTATAGTTAACAAACTTGATAAGCGACATAAAAAAGTTGTGCAACAAATAAAATCCCAAAAATTATTCAAAGCAGTATTATTACCCGTATGATTAACGAGCGGAACTATATTAAAAAATAATAATAAAAGAAAAATAAAAAATAAATAAAGTGGTGAAGGGTTTCTTGGTAAATTTTTATAATTCTAAAAGACAATTAACTACAACAAATGTGGGTGGATCTCACATCTCAACCCAAAACTATACGAAAACAAACGCATCAACAGTGCTTCAAACCTAAACTATCATAAGAATGACATTCCACACTTATGAGACCTACTATACTCTACAAATGCTATCTTTTTTTTTTTTTTTTTTTTTTTTTGAACGGCAAATTTTATTAAAGGCTAGCAAGACGCTAGAAGATTACAAAGGTAAGGATCCAGGATATTTCAACCAAGAGATCCCATCAAAATTATTTTTACATCTACTAGAGCAACACGTAAAAGACAATAAAACAATCTTATAAAAGAGAAGCTCCAAACGCGGTTGAGAACCACCAAACAAGACTTGATTACGGAATTTCCATATCACCCACAACATAACATAAAAGACACCTTCTGATGACGTATAGTCTATATTTGGGTCACGAGCCCAAATGATAAACATTACTAAAGCCCAAACCCATCACGAGTGGGCTATCATAACAGTGATTTGGGCTGCATTACCAATGGGATTGGGCTCACGTAGGCCCAAGCCCAACCAAACTATTTATGGTCTAGATAAGGATCTTCTATTTACGGATAAAGATCCTTGGACCGGATAAGCACCATGCGTGCGAAGAGTAAGGGGCACGAAACCTACAAGAATTATGCGCCTATATATAGAATGACATAATCTATACTACATATAAAGAGAAATGGTCAAACCTTGAAAAGTGAAATCTTGAAAGTCAAGGGTGAGAGAAAATGAATTGGGTAATTAATACTCTTATTAAAACACCTCATAACTTAAAATTACAACAATGTATTCATATGGTATAACCAATTAAAAGCATCTATATCAAATTAAAAACAATCAATTAAAACACCCTTTACTAAAAAGTAAAATAAAATTTTCACAATATTCAATTTAAACAAGCTACAACATAATATAAAATATAAAATAATTAAACACACTAATTAATGTTATTTTTAAAACACCCTAAAATGAAAATTATATGTTATTATACACATTATATAACTTAATAAAACACACAAAACTTCATACAAGCTAACAAGTTGATGTTGCATATAGTTTTGAAAACTGGACCGGACCAACGAGTTCAACTGGGAAAAACATATAGTTTTGAATAGAAGGACTAATACACGACGAGTTCAGTTATTAAAAGCATGACTCGGTTTAAATCGACCCGTTTTTCGACCGAAACGGTTTAACCGGGTTCAAAACCTTATGTTTAATCCCTAAATCTTCAAACTTTTATTAGATGTGGCAAAACGGGCTTGCACTGGCACGGGTTAAAATAGCACGGGTTAAAACGGGTACGCGCTAAACGGACAAATTATAAACCGGGCCAAACGGGCACGGGCTAAAACGAATAAATTATAATTCAAATATTAAAAACATTCGGAACAATCCTAAAAACCTCTTTAATTCATCTTGTAAAAAAAGATCAAACGTCTAAGTGTTAACTAAATTTAATTATTTTTTCTTAAAAAAGTAAAAAAAAAAAATCTGACTGCAATTTGAGAAAATCTGCTGGGTCAAATGAATAAAAATGCAACTAATTAAATATATCTATCAATTAATTAGAGTATTAAATAATTATGCATAAAATAGTTAATAAATAAGATAAATTAAAATTAAAATAGTTGGAATGTTTTATAGTATCAGTGACAAGTGAATTGGTCGAAATAAAAATGAGAGTAATTGCTTGAAAGTTGAATTGTGTGATTCGAAAGCCTATCTAATAATATCTGTTTTTATCTTTTGCATGTAAGAGCCCATCAAATAAATGCAATGGGGCAAAAAACGCCCCAAACTTTTAAAAAAGTGTAAAAAATCGCTCAAAAATTACAAATTGGGCAAGATTTGCCACCCCTAACTTTTATTATTTTTCATTTATAACCCATAAACTTTCTTTTATCACTAAACGATCTGTCGCTATAAAATCTCGTTGCTATGCACGGGTATTCGTCTAGTTCTCATTAAAGTACGATTTACAAACCCTAACTCTTTAATATAACCCTAAACCGATTACTTACTCTCACGCCGAAGGATAATCGTGAAAGACAATCTTTATGTAGTTAGCATTTATATAATATTATAACGTAAATGTTTCTGATCCGGTAGAAAGATATTATTTTTAACAGTAAAACTTTTATGTTAGTGGGTTGATTAATCAAATATGGGAGCTTAATTACGCATACCATGTAACCATGATACCCACCCACCAATGTATCTTTCTCGTGAAGTAACTGAAACCCTATAGCTTAAGTCGCAACTAATCCATAATATTTTACCTAACACAAAACATATTTTAGTTGATTAAAGTGATTGGGGACAACCTTGTACCATTGGGCCAAAATGCGTAGAGCCATACGTGCGATGTGCTACCGCAACAGGTTTTAAATATTTAAATGCCTTAAAAACATATACCCAATTATATACAAGAACAATACCCGTGCGTTGCACGGGTAGACGTTTATTTTGTGATGTTTGCAATAAGTTAAGAAGAGATAGAACATAAAAAAGTTGAAAAAAAAAACAATAATCAAACTATAACAGAATAATAAAATCAAACATAAAGTATGATGGTCTAAACTCATTATTTTCATAATGTACTAAATGATCAAAGAAATTTGTGAACGAATTATTGGTTGCAATTTGTCTAAAGGATTCAAGTAAAGGACTACTACGAACGATTAACCACTTCATCATCTCCCTCATCTTTCATAATCTCCATGCGTTGAGGAACTACAACCTCATTAACCTCATCTGGCATTTCATCAATTTCTCTTACAGCATTAGCATTTGAAGGACACACAACTGTGTTTTCACCAATTTTAAGTTCATTATTTGCATGAGATACATCATGTGCGGAATCAAAAACAGGAGCCACAACAACAATAGCATTAACCTCATCATGTAAGGGATCATCAACGGGATCATTCATGTTTGTATTAGGTGCATGAGGAGGTTGATTTGTAACTGTATGAGTTGTAGGTGGCATTTTTTGAGAGACCCATCTCGACTCAATTTCATCCATCAACTTTTCTTCTTCCTCAGTTATGGTCGTTCCCAAATTTTCATCATCAACAATATTATCATAATAGTTTAATCCCGATGATACGTTAGAATTTGCGAGGGTTGGTACCGATTCAGACATTGACGAACTCCCACGATATTTATTCAAGTCATTGACATCGCAACCGTAGTATTTTGTAACAGTATATCTTTTGACATATGTAGGTGGTAGATTAAATTTATCAATCTTGATCTCGAGAACAACCATTTGAGTGCAAAGAGTATCAAAGAAGTAATCCACTATCCAGTTTGGGTCGCTTGCACCCTAAAAAATAATAGCGTATATAAGTTATCATATGACACGTACGTAGTCAGTAAAACATATGCATAAACTTGTGACCATAGTAAGTAACATAATATGAGGAGCATAGTAAGTAACATAAACTTGTGACCATGGTTCCAATACAGTTGTAACATGCATTCATAAAAACTGAAATATTTTCTTTTAAAAAGCTCACCTCTGTTAAAGTCTTGGTAATCAACTCATCCACTGTAAGGCCTAAAATCTGAGTGGCATCCGAGTTAAAAAGTACACAATCAATATCCTCTCCGTTGTCTCTTACTTTTATCACTAACTTGTACCTATAAGGATAAATATTTATAAGTTTTTTTTTAACATACATTTCATGATGATATATAGAACGTACGTTTGACGCGGGTTGCTGACGTGCATTTTGCAAGTGTCACAATAAAATCGAACACCATCTAAGGTAACTTTGTGGAAGCACTTAGTACATTGTATGAATTTCCAGTCCTTATCTATGTCGAAACCGATAACCATTCCATATATAATGAACCTTGTCCCCTTTGAGAATAACATGAAATGATTAGTGTGAATGGTAAAGTGAAAGCAAATATGTAATATGGAAAATTACCAGAGTAGCGCCATCAGCCAAGCACTGATAAATCTCCGTAATTGGTGTAACTTTCAACGTATCAGTCTCATCAATTGTAGATGTAAAGACAACGGGTTGGATATGCCTAAAAAACAGTATGTCAAGGTAATTATAATATATGTAGTATGTAAAACGTATAGAATTTGGTAACATGTGTCCCGATAGACATTAAAAGTCACCTTTGGCTATATGTAAGAGTTTCAGCAATCGGGAGGTTCAAATGAAATTGTGTCGATACCGTCGTTGTTAATTGTGGTGCACCTGAGATAAACAAAAAAGAATACTTATTAACTAAAAATACCATATTTTAATTATTTGCATACTGTTAGTATAGTTAAGTATTGAAGATGCCAACCTGCATAACGCCGAACTCTGCAACACGTTAAGACCACAACGATGTTTGTATTTTTTTTAGACTCGATTAAGTTATCTTTGTACATCAAAGCACACTTTCCCCACAATGATATGTTCAGTTTTATATCCCTGCGATTCATTAATCGTCGAAAGTTGGTTTAATTTTTCAGATAACACATGGAAGAAAAGTATGGTGTAAAAAATGATAAAATACCTCATATCAGCAATTACAATTTTGCGGACCTCGGGGTTACAACCTTGCACGCGTTCTCCCTTATTTTCAAGAGGACCCCATTCTCGAAGAATACCTATGACATCTATTATAAAAAAAAATATAAGACATGTAGGAGATAAAACATTCTAATGATAAATGAATGATATAGTGTCAAATGGTTAAAGTAAATGAGGATATGGTGTCAAATGGGATGCAAATTCTTGTTAAACATTAGAGTGATATTGACCCTTTTATCACATACAAAGAAGGATGCCAATCTCATAATTCGTTGATGGAATGATATCACGAACGTAAGCCTTTTCCAGCTTGTCCGTAACCTTGTAACATCAGGTGGCTTAAATTTTAAATTGAACCAAGTTTTATTGATAATTGTTACCTATATCAGACTTATGAATTTGAAACCTCACTTCCACATATTTGATACCCTATTGCATGAAATAGTCATTGCAAGAAACACATCCTAACTCCTTTTTTATTTCCAAAAGCTTTAAAAATTTTGCAAGTCCACTTTCATTATTTTTAAACGTAAGCTTTATCCAGCTTCTCCGTAACCTTGTAACATCAGGTGGCTTAACTTTCAAAGTGAACCAAGTTTTATTGATAATTGTTACCTATATCCGACTTATGAATCTGAAACCTCACTTGCACATCTTTTATACCCTATTGCGTCAAATAATCATTGCAAAAAAAAACATCCTAAATCCTTCTTTTTTTTTCTAAAAGCTTTAAAAGTATTGCAAGTCTACTTTCATTCTTTTTTAACTGATCTTTTTCTACATATCCGCAAGAAATGAGTGAAAACCAATGACGAACCTAAGGACTACTTGCTTGAAAATGAAATCTACAAACATAACAATTACAAAACTAATCTTCAACCACTTAAGCCAAACACCCTAGAACAAATAAAGTCACAATTCATTTATGTGATTCCAGCAAAGTTCTGGAATTGTTTTGTTTCTACATATCCGCAAGAGCTTCTACAAAATCAATGACCCTACCTACGACATGCTTCTCATCCGAATGACAATCACAACAATTAAAAATTGCATATTTTCCAATGGGTCAGTTTTGTGAAAATGGGTCAGTTTTTCAAAATTCAGAAACTAATGAATGGAAACCATGAAATCCAGTAATGTGTATTCAGTTAAACATATTGGGCTGCAAGTTTTCAAACTTTTTTGAAAAATATAATGTGCATCCTTAAAAATGCATTTTTTTAGATCCTAATGTGAGTTACACCATGTACAAAACAAACCAATTGCAGTCCACAAATGATCTACCTAACAGACCATGATCAAATAATTAGTTTTCTGTTTGACACACATTAATAAGTCGGTCTTAAACATGGTTATAGGATTCAAGAAATCAAGTTATACATACATTAATAAGCATACATGCAGTTACAAATCAGGCTCTTAAACACAAATTAATATGCATAGTGAAAGACTAAATAGACTTATTTCATTAAACATGTAAGAAGCATACTGAGTTACTACATAGAATTATTGCAATACAAAGGTACTAATAATATGATAACCTGTGAGATACGTATCGTTTCCAATACGACGTTGAAGATTTTCGAACGGTACAAAGTTAAACACGTATCTGTCAAACAATTGAGGCTGAAGAGATGATGGTTGAATGTCAGTTGTGTAACCAAATTGCACAAAGAACTTGATTTCCAAAGGCCTGTATTTTGTATCCCCATAGTTATCAACTGTAAATCTGTGTATCTTATAGACACAACCCTCTTTGACGCGATTACCAAATCTGTTAATGAGAGTCGCAGGAATCTTTGCATGAATTGAAGTACCCTGAAATCATTATAAAGGTTAAGTAGAAATTTAATGTAAATCAAATGATTATACACACAAAAAAGGACAGGTGGGGTGTACTTACACGTTCATCGACTATAATCAGGTCCATAGAAAGAATTCGATTGGTTTTCGGATTGTAAGTAGTCCATACACGTGCAACCATAACATTAACTGTCCACTTATCAGTAAGATTAGGATGCAAATCACTGACATAATGATAACGGATACTCATTGTTGCTCGATGGGAACTGCAAAAGAAAAAATATATCATCATATAGTAATGTCATGAAATAGGAAAACGATTAGACTGTTAAATATACCTCTAGGCAGATTATAAAAGACTTCCTTGTAAACAATATTTTTAGTCAAATTATTAGCACAAATTCCACCGTTATCAATATAAAATCGCAATCCAGCACGGGAAGTCACACGCGATGCAGCAACATAAAGTTGCCCATGAGTAAAGACTGGTTTCTCAAGATACGCACATACATGTTTAAAAGTCTGGCCTTGACTTTTGTTTATTGTCATTGCAAAACATACTTTTATAGGAAACTGCCTTCGTATAAATCGGAATGGCCAAGATGAATCAGTCGGGGTCATATCAATCCTATTAATAAAAACCTTTTCACCAATATGAGTGCCGGTAATAATTTGAGCTTCAAGAACAGTACGGGTAATCTGGGTTATTACCAAACGTGTCCCATTACACAAACCTCGTTGCAGGCCTGTATTACGTAATAATATGATTGGAGCACCGACCTTCAACTCAAGTTTGTGATTCGGGACACCTGAGAACCTCAAAGTATTAAGAAATTCAGGAGGGTACATGATTTGCATCTCCTCTAAGTTATCTGTGGTAGGACATATCATATCGGCACTAAGAAGTTCATGCATTTCACCTGACATTGATTCAAGAACATGTGAGTTGATCTTATCCACAACATCATTAGTTGGGCATAGGATACATCTCTCTTTTAAGTAATTGATATCTTGGATTTTATTTGGGAGATCCGGAAATGTGCTCGAAATAATAGACCCGAGAGGGTTATCACTAACGGGAATTAAAAGGTCATCCGGAATTTTTATCCATGTAGCCTCATCTTCTCCATCTAGTGCAATAGAAGGAAGGCTACCATCTCCCATGGCTATAAGCCAATTGTGAAAAAGCATCATCTCATCTGCATTTGTAACATCAAATGTAGGATCACGAAGCCGCATGTTAATAGACAAAACAAAAACCCTACAATAATCCCATATGCTGGACGACTTGTTTACAGCAGAAGCAACCACTACAGCCCTTGGTGCATTCGGAATAACTGGTAGGATTTGTCGAAAATCTCCACCTAGCACAACAACCTTTCCACCAAACACTTGATTAGCAGCATTAGGATTATCATGCCTGCAAATGTCACGGAATGTTCGATCAACAGCTTCAAAAGCATGTCGATGTTGTAAAGGTGCCTCATCCCAAATAATAAGATCAGCGGCTCTAATCAAATCTGCAAGATCTGAAATAACATCGATTCCACAACATGATTCGCTGTCAAGTTCCATAGGTATACGGAACCTTGAGTGTGCAGTTCGTCCACCAGGCAATAAGAGTGATGCAATACCAGATGAGGCAACAGATAACACAATTCTTCCAAGCGAACGTATCCATGCTATAATTGTTTTCCACAAGTATGTTTTTCCAGTACCTCCACAACCGTAGACAAAAAATAACCCTCCATTTCTTTCATTAACTGATTGCATGATGTTATCATACACATCCCTTTGTTGTGGATTTAATCCACCATACAGATTGGTAAACCGAGACCATTCTTCATTTGTATTATACATTCTTTCAGCAGCTATCAACCTATTCCCGCCGATATTCAACAATGTGTAATCAATTTGAGGTAGTTGGGGAAAATCAAGCAACGACTTGTTATTTCCATTCAATATCGCTTCTAACTCTAATAGTGTGTAGTTCTGAACTTCTTGATCTGTAAACACCACATTTTCATTATGTAACAACCTGCGATGTTTGCGTACAATGTCTTCTGATATGTATTGGTAGACTTCTCTAAATAAATTATCACGATCGGTAACTCTACAAAACAACAATATGGATACGAAAAGCTCTCGAAGTTGATCGCCTAACTTCCATTGAGCAGCATGTGTTATTGCTTGGACCCACTCAACATCATCTCCTAGTAAATGCCACGCCTTGCAAGCGGCCATATATGTTGGGTACAATACATCATCAACCGTTCGGATATCTTTGAAGCCTTTGGGACCACGTACAACATTTAGTAACATTCGTAGATAGAACTTCTCGCCCATTGAAGGGCTGACATAATAAATACGGCCCAAGCTCATTCCACTTTTACGTGGCCTCCATTCTCTATCCCTATCATGCCACGTAAATTTTGTGGGAAACTCAGCATATGTTAGAGTACTACCTAATTCAGGATATGCCTCATTAGCTTTCATCCATTCAGTAAACTTAGACATTGCTGCGGTGTCCCTTTCAATAACATTATCAACTTCGTCATCATCCCTGAAGTAAACTCTATTACACCCTTCTTCATGAAAAGGTAGCCTTTCTACAGCAATAGATCGATAATGCATTTCATATCCTAAGAGGTGCCAACATGATTCTGACGCTGAAATATAACGACAACTAAGATATTGTTCAATTTCATTTTCATGTTGCAATATAGCTCGATATGGTGTTCTATTGTTGTTGTTGTTGTTGTTGGTGGTGGTGGTGGTGGTGGTGTTGTTGGCGTTGTATACGTCATCATTTCTTTGACCTTCAATAACAATCGTCGCACGATCTGGTCCTTTATTTAGATAACTAAAAAGGTACTTAACCAAGGATCCCTGGTTACACCATTCAACATTTATATGACAATCATATTTTACTATCAAATCAATGTTATGGGGAACAACAAATCGATTATCAAGCATAATATCTTGTCGTCCAACTTGTACTTTCCTTCCATTATTTGATCTCCTATAATGGGGCCAACCGTCGCGGGTAATAAATGTTTCTTCACAATATTCCTTTGGGTATCCTTTCACACACCTCTCTCTTGACATACATGAGGCTGATTTGTATAGGTCTCCACATGGGCCATGCATCATATGAGAACGAACAGCATTAAATCCTATTGGGTCATCAACCTCAGAAGGCAACTCCGCTGATATGACATGATCTATCTCATCAGTAGATATCTTATCATGTTCGTGTAAAAATATTAGTGCATGACAATGTGGCAATCCACGTTTCTGAAACTCGATTGTATAAATAACTGCACATGTAAATAATTATATGAATTATTTAGTGACAGAATGGATATTTTTTAAAAGAGACGAAAATCATTTAGTAAATACGCACCAGCTTTTACTTGTCCAAAATGATTTCCTTTCTTAATGTCGTCCATAAGATCATTTAGCTTAATCTTAAAAACACGTGCAATGGTATCCGGTCTATCAATTGTAGGTTGCCCCGGTATAGAGTTTTCAACTTCACGTTGAATCTCAGGCCATCGTGGGTTGCACGTCATAGTTACAAAAAGATCTGGAGGTCCAGCCCAACGACATATAGCCATTGCATCTTGATATTGTTGGAGCATATGTCTAGGTCCCCCAGTGAATGAAGAAGGCAAGATAACTCTCCGACCAATGGATTCAGCGTTTGTATCTCCATTAGCAACACGATCATGTAATCCATTATATAGCTCAGATCGTATTATATTTTGGTTTCGTTTATACCAGTCTAGATCATGATCGAGAACGGCGGTATAAGCATCAACACAAAATGTATGAAACAAACGGCCACCTTTATGCAATGTTTTGCCTTCATTAACGCGATTCTGAAGACGAAAACAATAATACTCCCTCAAGCTTAAGTATTTTCTTTTAGTCGTTGAAGGAACGTTGAGAGGTATATGCAAACGAAACCCATCTTCTCCATAAGGGAAAAGTAATGGATACTGCAAAGCCATAAAACTTGGGTGCAACTCTGAAATTCGTTTAACAGGATTGCTATTATGCTCATTACCACGCTCTTCAACAATTACATCACGGGAATCTGTCGGATTACCGTCGCCTGGTATGAGTGCAGCAACCTCAGAAGCTGTTGGTAAGTTATATTGGCGTGTATTATGTTGTCGTGTACCGATCAAACGAAGTGTAACGGGTTGTATTGATGACTGAACTAACCTATCTTTTGCCATCCTAAATGATTGCACCAACGGGTTATTTTGATCAAGCATTGTAATAAGATCTTGTACCAACGAACGAAGATTGTTGTCAGCAACACTGGAAGAACTCATTATGTTCAATGCATATAACCGGTTGTCTACTTCATGTTCAGTGTCATATATATACAACTGGGCAAACCTAGGGCGTCCATCCTGGTGTGTCGGCAATAAAGTCCCTATACGATGATGGTTGTGGCCATTAATCTGAAATGCATAAGGCCCACGTCCATCATTTATTTCTCTATTTATATTTCCTCCCGTTGAGGTGAAAGAGAACATCGAATTGAGCAACTTTAATTTTTTCCGAAACAACTTGGAACGTTCTCCACCATTGTAATCCATCAGTTGTGTCAACAGTGGTGGAGGATGACAAAGATATGGCAATACCACTTTTCCTTCACTACAACATGTTGAGAATCTAGGATTAGATGTGGATGAACGTCTAACTGTTCTCTCACCATACCAATACTTGGCTTGACAATGTGCACATGTATATGTTGCATCTCCGGAGTCCACATAGTGAGTCATCCTACGTTGCTGGCGTTGTGTCCGATACACACTCGTAGGGACATTAGATCCATTTTGTTCAGTGATTGTTGATTGTGATATGTGGCGAGGTGTGGAATTGTTTAAGCCATTAACACGATTTACATATCTCGTTGAATTAGCAGTGTTGGTTACGCGAGATGATTGTGGAAGATGCATCGGATTACCGTGATTATCAACAACAGTAACTGATGAAAGTGTGAGTAAAGGGTTTGGATTTGTTGGCGAATTCATATGATGAGTCTGTGCAGGCATACCTATACGTTACACAGATGTTAGATATATAAAATTAGACTATGTTTGTTCATGGTTCATACAGATATGTTTCAGATATACTCACGTGGTCTCATTGAATTTGCAGGGTTTGTTACGCTAGATGATTGTGGAAGATGCATCGGATTACCATGATTATCAACAATAGTTACCGATGGGAGCATGACTGGAGGGTTTGGATTTGTTGGTGAAATCATACGATCGGTTTGTGGAGGCAAACCTGTAACCAAGATGTTAGATATGTAAAATGAGAATATTTTTTATCAAAGTTGATACGTATATATTTTAGTAATACTCACATGGTCTAACATTGCGACGAACCCGCGTAACATTTGGTTGAGATGGAGGTCTACCACGACGTCGTAATGGTGGAACTGTATCCCGAGCGATTGTAGTAAGAGACACGTGTTGAGAAGATGTTGTAAGTGGTGAAGGTGGTCGGGGTATATTAAGTGTTGGTGTCAAGGCTGAAGTGACGTTAAACCCAGATAGAAAAGGGGATGTTGTCAAAACATTAGGCGCACAAAATTGACGTTGTTGACATGGCTCACTTATGTTAGTGATGTCATTTAAAGCGCGTGCGCTTAAACGGGGCCGACCTCTAGGTCTCCTAACTTGTGTTGCTTGAGATAAACCATTTGTATTATTTAATGGATCCACGTTTGATGTAGATGATAGAATGTTGGACCGATATATATTGGTCGATGGTAATAGAGGAATGCAGCTTGAGGATACATTTGTATTATCCAGCGTACCTCTATTTGGATCTTGGTTTTCATTTGATCGGTTCATTGTAACGATTATCTACAACTAATATAATTATTAAATTAAGCATGTTACTTGTCATTACACTATGTATATCAGTAGATTGATCACAAAACAGAAAGCCAAAAGTTTATTTTGCCTACTGTGACATAATATAAAGGCCTTTATGCTTGAAAAACAAAACTTAGTAAATTGGTAAATGTACACACTATTAGCCATAATATACTAAGCAAATTTTATATTGCCTACTGTCACAGAATATACTAAGCAAAAGTAGTACATATAAAGTGCATCAGCCATAATATACTAAGCAAATTTCATATATATTGCCTACTGTGAATTATTAAATATATTATAGGAATGTCGTTATGAACAACAATACGATAGTCACACTTATCCGATATATTGTACCACATTATTTCACAAAAAATGATAAAGATAAGCATATACGACAACCTTTTGCAACTCCTATCGACCATCCATAGCAGTAATGATCATGATATTAACAGAGTAATGTTTTGGTTTGCTTTCTTCTGTGGTTAACCTCTATTTTATATAGCCTACTGTGACATAATAAGCCATTCACTAATGTAAATGTTGATGCATGTGAAAACAAATACATTCAATGATAACAATCTTAATTTGCATACTTCATTCAATGATAATGCAAGGGTTTTACCTAATATTTAATGTGTATTAAGGATGCAAGAGCTGGTCTTCCCTCCCAGCTTCAATAACTACACGAAGAGATGAAGATAAAAATATTGTAACATTAATTTGCATTAAATGTATATTATGACTACAAACTTTATTAGAAGAATGGAAATACAACCTGGATAAAATAGGTAAATTTTAAAAAGAAAAAAAAGTATGAGAAGTATATATATAAATATATGAATATCAACCTTAATAATTAAGTTGTAAAATTTGAACTTTAAAATTTTATATTTATCTACTCATTTACCGCAAAAATCTTTTCCCAACCATGATTTTCTCCAAGAACTTCTCTTTGTTTAGTATGGTCAACATCAATATCTTTTTTCAACTTATAAAATATTCAAATTTTATTCAATACTTCATGGGTTCATCGTCAGTTTGTGTATCATATGTGTGGTCATTTTCAATAATATGATATTGTCTTTAAAGCAACACAAAAAGGGTAATCACTTTTCTGCATGGAAACCATGTTTTTGATTGCTTTATGTTAAAAAATTAATTGTAGAGAAAATGGTCCTCATAAAAAACCTTGAACATTGAAAGATCAAAAGAAAAGGTCATAATTTATTGGTTTTGAAAACATGATTTCTGGCGATTTGTATTTGTGTAAAAAGGATTTTGAACATTCATGTTTAGTAGTTTATGACCAGTCTTCAAAAAACAATATGCTGCTGATTGAAGATTAATAATTTCTTGAACCTTGAACAAACAATAGAAGGGTCATTACAACTATAAGGAAAAAAGGAATGTTTTTTTATTGAACCTTGAACAAACAACCAACTTTTGAGCCTATGTATATTTATGAAACCACTGGGTGAAACTAATCCATGAACTGTTAATACATGAGATTTTTGAAAGGTAAAAGAGACACAATGAAAAAAAAACTACTAAATATAATCATAAAGATCTTAAAAGAAACATAGAATCATAACCATCCTACAAATATAAAATAAACATCCTAAAACAAACTTTTATTGAAGAACATCTTAAAAGAGACACAATGAAAAGAACTACTAAATAGTAGTCTAACACTCTAACTGATGGAAATAAAAGAAAACGACTACTAAGCTAGTAGCCTAACAATTGAAACATTGTTGTCTAAAACTTAAAACACTTATTTTGTTGCTAAAACCATTTGTCATCTTCAATGTCTTCATCTTCATTGTCTTCATCTTTCTCACTTTCATCTTCATCAAACAGTTGATACAATCTTCTTTTTCCAGTTAATTTGACGCGGGGTATGTTCTTTCTCTTAAACCCAAGCTTGGGCACATCATCATCAAGAATTTCGCCACGAACAATTTCATCAACATTTGCCTGCGACAGAAAATAGATTTAGTAATATATATGTTAAGTGAAGTAAGCAATGTTACATTAAGTGCAATGTTACATTAACAGGGGGTGTTGCATTTTGTTCTTCATTTGGTCCATCAACTGCTTCATCACCAACAATAGCAGCAGTCGAAATAGTACCATCGTTCTTGTTATCTTTGTTACCTTCTTCACAATGTGAAACACCTTCCAAGTCTAAGAGATCCTAAAAAAATAAAACAAATCTTTTTTTAATGAAAGTTAATATACAGACCACATATTGAAGATTAACATTCGTAGGTTGAAGATTAACATTCGTACCACCTCGTCATCTGAATCTTCGATAACAATAACAGCATCCCACTTCCAATTCAGTAGGTTGTTTTCACGTTTGCGTTGTTTCATCGCCATAGGCGAATCAAGGTCGAAAGGTAGTGCCTGAAAAGTTAAACAAAAGCAATATGAGTTTCACAACATATAAAGATTAAAGGTAATGAAGAGAATGAAGGTACCCACGTTTTGATTGTTTGCCATTTTTTCTTGAAGTGAAAGGATTATGTTAAAGATGTAGTGTGAGTGTGAATAAACCACTGGAACTATGGTGACTTATATACTGATTTTCAAGGGGAGAATGGCGCCATTTTATCATTTGAAATGCATATTTTTGTGGGAGTTAGTTAATAGTCAATGTGAATATCCACAATCCACAAGCAGGTTTTTGTACTTATCCTGAAAGAGTCTTTGTAGTTATCCTTAAATAGATTTAGAAAACGTGTGAAAATAAGGACTGAATGTCGTCAGTTGCAAAAATCCGAAATTTTTGGATGATTTTGAGTGGTCAAGATGAATTTACAAAGTGATCTTGTGGTTTTAAAAGTATGACAGCTCACATTTTTTTATCACTGCTACGGCAGCAATAGATAAGTTGAATTTGGATTTTGGAGTCTCAAACTTTACTCCAAAAACATTGTTAATATTTTACAATCTTATGTTGTAAATTTATGTTAAAACTTGAGATAGTATCAAAATAGTGAGACTTTCTTACGAGAACTATCTTATCAGCGAGAACTGAGAGAATCACTAAAAACATACATGCACGCCTTCAATAATTATATTTTTGCACATATGTTCTAAAAACAACACATATGTTTAAAAAATAACATAGTTGTTCTAAAGAATTTGATAAGAAATTGAAAATACAAAATTTTTCTTTGAAGATGTGCATGTATGTTCTTATAAGGCGTGCAACGACAATATTGCGGCCATGTGTAAGGTTTTTCTGAAAAAAAGAGGATGAGTTCATGATGATATTGAAGAACATAGGTGGATACTTACGATTATTGATGATTTGCATGCATTTTAAAAGGCGTGCATGCATGTTTTGGTGATTCTCTCAGTTCTCGCAGATAAGATGATTCTCGTAAAAAAGTCTCCAATCAAAATAATATGTTTTCTATTTTAGTAGTTGTTATAATATATTTTTGACCAATGTATTTAGTTATTGTATAAGGTTTTATACAGAGCCCCTATCACTCAACAATAGCGCTGACAGTGACGCATGTAAAACTTTAACATTATTTTTGAACTCGTTAATAAAGTTTGAGAAGAGTATGCACGTAGCATCAAAACATAAAACATAAAATAAAATAAAATAATATTTTCATAAATGATGACGTTTTAAAAGTATGTACACACATACCACCCTGAGTTAAATATACTCATCTCTAATTAAAAGTTAAGACCAAATATATTTTTATAAACTTTTAAGAAAGACAAATTTGTAAAACATATACCTAAACATATACCTAATAGTAGGTGCAGAACCTCTAGACTCTAGACGATCATCAAAAAAAATGCACACTCAAAGTATAATAGTTAATGTACTCCAGCACAACTGTAACGAAGACTATATTCATGACTATAAAGTTAAGTGACGAAAGGTAAAAAGCACAAGCAACACAAACTCAGAGTATTTATTATTCGTGTGACGCATAAAAGTTTAGTTAACAAACATGATAAGCGACACAAAAAGTTGTGAAACAAAGAAAATCACAAAAACTATTCATTTTTTTTTTTTTTTTTTTCAAAGAACAATTTTTTTTTTTTGCAAATGAAGACTTGAAATGTACCTTTTCTTCTGCAAACATAGTTTGCAGATAAAGATATAAAACATTTGAAAAAACAAATGACACCTTAATCAATTAAGATTGTTGTGTTTGCGGTTACTGTATCTATTGATTTTATTTCTTTAGTTGGATACAATCGACTTCTTCACGAGTAGATCACTAAATCCCCATAAAGAAAATAGAAGCCAATCTTAGACAAATGTAATGAAAATGAACTTTTGTCAAATAGTGTAACAATCTGTGACATTACCATTATATGATGATAGTAGCATCATTGTGTTGAATGATGAATATCTGGTAAGATGTTATACTTTATTCATCGATATATATAATAAATAAAAACCTTAACGGCTAAATTACAAACGGGTTTGGGCCAAACATAATGCTGGTTAAAATCATTCTCACTTTGAGCGACGAAAGCATGAATTGAAGAATAAAACTGAAATTATTGAAAATAAAACCAAACACTAAAAAATAATAAAAAATAAAAAAATAATAATAGATAGCTATCATGATACTGAATAAAGACTTTGATAGGTACCTAGACGCGTAATCCAAAACCACTATTTTATTTATTTATTTATTTATTTTACGATTATCTGGACTTATAATGGCGTGTGACGGAGTGTCCAGCTGGTAGAGGCAACGATTCCTATATGATTTTATGTAGAATTTAATTACGAATTCGCAGTCGCTAGTAGTATTATCAAACTCTAAACAGTTTGAGAATTATAAGTAAAACAATGAGCGATTGTTATTTTCTGAATAATGCTGCTTGTTTGGGTGCGTGACGTTCATCGTTGTGGCTACAATTACGATTTCAGTATGCTTTTCTTCGGAATGTAATTACGAAAGCATGGGACCTCATTAGCTAACTCCTTACGAATTGAAAGTTATGGTCGTAATAGTGGGCTGCTATTATAAAGTTTTTTTTTTTTTTTTTTTTTTTTTAGTACGAATGAACGACGTGGCTAGGATTTGATGGTGTGGCTGGAGGCTAAACAAGTTAGAGGATTAGACCTAGAGCTCCGATACCATGTTGAATGATGAATACCACATGAAATGTTATATTTCTATGGGCAGGCTTGAACCAAATATAATATCGGCTAATATGTTATTAGAGGGGAAGGTGCAGCTCTTCACTTGCACCTCGCCGTTCCTACGTGGACCATTTTTTGCCTCGCCGAGCCTCTTCACCACACCGCCCCCCCTCCCCCCCCCCCCCCCCCTTCTCGCCATTTGGGAGCTCTTCGTCTTCACGACGAAGGAGTTTTTTTTGACAAACCATCAGTTAGAGTAGGTTTTTCAATTTGATTCTCAACTGATTATTTTTTACTTTTCATGCAAATCAATACTTGTTACTGTGTTGTGATCAGATCTGGGAAAAGGGTAACCAAAAAAATGAAAGAGATGGGATGGTGTTCTGATCGGATCTGGGAAAGAAAAGAGTTGGGTTTTCTTTGTGTGTGTGATTGTGTGTGTTTTGGCTGCACAACAAAAGTAAAATTAGGATTTGGTGAGGAAGCTGGGTTGTGGGTATTTTTAGAACCGGTTATTAACTTTTTTTTTCTTTTGTATTTTTATATAATAAATGAAAATTTATTTTGTTTAAAAATAAAAAAATAAAGTTGTAAGTGATGGGGGCCAAAATGAGTAAGTTGAGGTTAGTTGTTGGTGAGAAAGGGGTTAGTTATTAAGAGGATGTAAAGTGATTTAGCACCCGCGAGCCCAGTGGCGAAGCTAGAAAATTTTCAGTGGGTGGTCGGGATCTAATTTTTTTTCCTAACGCTATTTTTCGGGTAATATGTTCGGGTCGGTGATTCGATTCGGGTCGGGTCAAAAATTAAATACTATTATTATATATAAAAAAAAGTTTCAATCACTAAAAAACTAAATGTTAATACAAATATCGCGTAAAAACGTTATTTATATTTTACGATCTTCGCTAAGTTTTGTTAATGACAAATGTAAACTTTAGTTTCTAAGTAAAACATAATCTTAGTTTTAAAGACTTGCATAAACTAGACTTTTGCTACATTTTACATTTCATAAAACACAACACTTTTTATTTCTTAAAATAGAATTGTCACATCACATTTATGGCAAGTTTTGTCATTATACATTTATGGAAAGAAATGTGTTTGACTTACTAAGATGTTTCTTGCAAGTTTAGTGTTTGACTTGATATTATGAGATGTGACATTGTTTGGTTTGCAAAGAGTTATGAGATGTGACTTTGTTTGGTTTGCAAGATTTATTACAAAACCAACTGCAAGCCCGGCGGTACCCTGGGGGTACAAGGGCGGAACCCTTCTGAGGGGTCCGCCTGATCCGCCAGACCTGCAGAAGGTTTGGCCATAAATACCAAGCCACAAGTTGATTTTTGGCTAATCACTCTATATCATATTTTACACACACACATTCATTCTTTCATCTAACCCTTTAACATTTCATATGTGAAGTTTCTTTTTGTAGCAAAGAGATTCACGAGCTCATTAAAAGTAACAAGTATTCAACACAACGTTGCAAGACTTGTTAGCTTAGCATTGTGTAGACTTGTGTAGTTTACACTTCATTTGATTGTGTATTTTCAGTAATGATCGGTTAGTATTTTAGTCCTCAAAATACAAAGTGTATCGGGAGTAGTTGTACCCTTGTAAAAGAACTAACGGGAGTGGTTGTACCCTTGGTAAAGAACTCGACATCTAGCTTAGTGTCGGTAAAAGTATAAGCGACGTGTAAGGTTTTCTCCGCCGGTGAAAGGAGCTTGTTGAATAGTGAAAGAAACTCTCGAGTTGGATACTCGGGGCGTGGACGTAGGGCAAGGAAAAAGAGTCCTTGTAGCCGAACCACGATAAATACTCGTGTTGTGGTTTGATCGTTTCTTTCATTTACTTGCAGGTTATATATTGTGTTTGTGTATATATCTTTGATCAAACGGAAAGTTTCAAAGCTAACTTAACAAGGTAAAAAGATTTTAATCGGTAAACTATTCAACCCCCTTCTAGTTTTCCACAATTGGTATCAGAGAGTTACGTTACTCAAGCTTTAAAAATATATTGTGTTTTAAAACTTGAAACGATCCATGGATTTTGAAAATTACAAAGAAGGGCAATCTATGCAAAGACCACCACTCTTTGAAGCAAATGGTTTTATATATTGGAAAAACTGATGCGTGGGAATCGCAACAGGCTTTACCTCTCGAGGGATCTCGAGAAGCTTACAACCCCCACCAGGCAGTGTACCTGATCTTTGTAGTATAGTATAGTGACAAGTACCAGGGGATTGATCGTTCAGCTTAGGAATAGTGTCGCTAGGATTAGAAAGCCTAATTTACTAGTTCTAAAGGTGAGGGATGATTATTTTTGTGTTTTTATATTTTTTAGAAAGCAATTAAAATATCGGTTTTTGGAAGAGTGGGCGGAATTAGTTGCTATTCAACTAACCCAAAACTAAGATGCAATCAAAATAAAATACTAAAAATGAAAATAAATTAATTTATACTAAGGTTGTGAGCAGTAATTGGAGAAAATGTGTTTACTTAGATTTCACTACTCCCTAGATATCTTTTACACGTTAATTACTTGTTATAATTGCATGGATGACGGATTGTATTCCTTAATACCATTCATGGGGTGGCATACATAACTCCCCAATTCTATGAGCTCTTATCTCCTCCTACACCATGCCCAGCACAACTATAGGGATTGTAAACAGTGGCTCATGCATTAAATACAACCAATAAAGACCTAGTACGCCTCGGTTCATGTTTCTTAAGACGTTCAAGCATGTTACCATTTGGAGATCTGCCAGTTTTCTTAAGCCTAACATATAAAATCATTCATCCAAGACAAGAATAAACAAGTGATCAACACATAATCAATATATAGGTTTCATTAGATCTAAGCAAACACAAAAGAGATCTAGCCTAGCATAATGGAATTGAGACAAGAACAAGATATAGACAACCAACACATAGACATATTGATTGAATTAGAAAAACACTTATCTCAATTACAATGCAAGGTATCAAGGGTTTGGAACCCTTGAAAAACCTGTAAAAGTTGCACCAAAATCGTCTTTAGGGTTTCTCCAAAACTTCTCTCCTTTTTAATGTAAAAAACTAGAAAACTATATATAGGAAAATAGGGGTGACGGCGTCAAGAACAAAGGTGTGACGCCGTCATCTCGCCGCCAAATACTTCCTCGGACGGCCTTGATCTACTTCTGACGCCCTGTGTGACGCCGTCATGAGCTACGGATTTTAATTCTTGGGGTTTGACGCCGTCATGGGTTAACTCTTGACACCTTCATGTACTGTTCCAGCATGGAAAATTGAGACTTTGCTGTTTTCTTCGCTTTTATGCTCCAAAAACGTCCAAAATGGCTTCTTTTCCAGAATTCACTCTCCAAGTACCTAAAATCACAAAATGAACGATTTAGGGCAATATTTGATCAAATAAATTCGGATTCGGGCTTAAATGACCCCCTAAAAACGGATCATTTTTCGCCTCATCAAAAACCGTTTTGAAACTTACGTGAAATCTAAAGATATAGATTTGTGGTATATAATCATTGATGGTGATAACGTAGTTACTAACATTAAAGATGATGATCAAAAGAAATTAATAGGTAAAAATAATGAAGCTAAAATGATGCTTTACAATGCTTTACCTAAGAAAGAATATGAAAGAGTCTTTTTGTGTAAACCCGCCAAAGATATTTGGCAATCTTTAATTGTCACTCATCAAGGAAACTCACAAGTTAAAGATAACAAAATTGATCTTCTTGTTCAACAATATGAACAATTTGTTATCTCCGAAGATGAGACTATTGATAATGCTTTTGCTAGATTTAATACTATTATTACTTCACTTAAAGCACTTGACGAATCTTTTTGTAGTAAGAACTTTGTCAGGAAATTTCTTAGAGCACTCCATCCGAAGTGGAGAGCAAAAGTGACGGCAATTGAAGAATCCAAATATCTTTCAAGCATGTCACTTGATGAGATAATTGGAAACCTCAAAGTTCACGAAATGGTAATGGAAAAAGATTCGGAACTAGTTAGAGGCAAGAAAGAAAAAGTTAAGTCCATTGCCTTGAAAGCTAGAGTCCAATCAAGTGATGATGAAAAATCTACTTCGGATAGTGATGATGAGGAATATGCTATGGCCGTTAGAGACTTCAAGAAGTTCTTTCGTAGAAGAGAAAAGTTTGTAAGCCAACCTAAAGATGACAAGAAAACTTTCCGAAAAGATCGTGATGATAGGAAAGGAAAGGTTGAAAGAAAATGCTATAGGTGTGGAGACACAAGTCATCTTGTAGGAGAATGTCCAAAACCACCCAAGAGCAAACCTCAACAAGCTTTTGTGGGTGGTGCTTGGAGTGACTATGAAGGAGATGACGATATTGCTCTCATGGCTCACAACTCAAATGAGGTATTATCCGACTCATCTTACTCCTATATTGATGATGACACTTTACAAAAAGAATATAACAAACTTTGTGAATTGAGCTTAAAAATCATAAACAAAAATAAACTTTTGAAAACTAAAAAGGAGTTTTTAGAAAATGAAGTTTATGAGTTAAAAGAAAAAGCCAAGAGATTAAAAAATAGTAAAGGTATTAACACACCTTGCAAATCATGTGAAGAGCTTAAACTAGAAGTTGAGAAACTCAAAATTACTCAAAATGATCTAATAAAACAAACCACAAAGTTTAAGAAGTTCGATAAAAGCATTTCTTGTGCGGATGAAATTATGAAACTTCAAAAGTCACCCTTTGATAAAACAGGACTAGGATTTACGAAAATAAAAACTTCAAAGGGTCAAATGAAACAAGAAAAGATTGCACAAGAAACAAATAAAATTGCTACAGTAGCCTGTGGATCAGGCGGAACCCAATTTAGGGTTCCGCCCGTTGGTCCCGAAGGTTCCGCCAGGTCTGCTGCAGCAGTAACTCCATCCACTTCGGATCGTTCAAAATTTGTTAAAGTTACATACAAAAATGGAACAAAACCTGTGTTTAAAACTGGAGTAGGATTTAGTAAAAATGAATTTAGAACTAAAACTACTCAACCAAGACCTAAGACTCCAATTCCCAAACGCCCCTTTCCAAAGAGCAACTTCAACGCTCGACCAAACTACCAACATGTTTGGAACCAAAACACTCCTAGACATTACCAAACTCCAAACCACATGCCATGGAATCCTTATGCTCTATTTTCATACTTGGAACAAATTAATGGTATGCTTAACCAAAATGGACTCATGAGAAATTGGGGACCAAATGTTTGAGTGTTTTTCATAAAATAAGTGTGCCTCAAAGTTTGTTTGGAACCGGATGAATGGATTAAAGATAGCGGTTGTTCAAGGCACATGACGGGTAACAAAAGTCTCTTCACGTCTTATCACAAATGTGACGGATGTAATGTTACGTTTGGTAGTAATGCTAAGAGCAAAATCATCGGAAAAGGTACAATCTCTCATGACTCCCTTTTTATAGATGATGTGGCTCATGTTGATAACTTAGGTTTTAATCTTCTTAGTATTAGTCAACTTTGTCGTAATAAGTATAATGTTCTTTTTAGTGAAAACGGAAGTAAAATACTTAAAGATGGTATAACCATAGCCAAAGGTGTCCTTAAGAACAACGTATATGTCATGAAGATGGATCCAACATCTAGAGACAAACTTTGTCTTACTTGATTAGATGAATCTTCAACTTTATGGCATAGACGTTTAGGACACGCTAACATGAGACTAATCCAAAACCTCTCCTCCAAAGACTTAGTTCGAAACCTACCTAAGTTGAAATATGACCAACACTTTTGTGATGCTTGCAAAGTCGGTAAACAAGTCCATAATAGCCATAAGGCTAAAAACTTGGTTTCTACATCTAGGTGTCTAGAACTTTTGCATATAGATTTATTTGGTCCATCCGCTATACAAAGTTATGGAGGTAACTTCTACACTTTGTTCATAGTTGATGATTACTCAAGATATACTTGGACAAAATTTTTGAAAAGTAAAAATGAAGCTTTTGATAAATTTGAAATTCTAAGTAAGAAAATTCAAAATCAAGTAGGGTCTAATATTGTGTCTATTAGAACGGATCACGGTCGTGAATTTGATAATGAATTTCAATTTGGAAACTTTTGTGATAATAATGGAATAACTCATAACTTTTCGGCTCCACGTACTCCTCAATCTAACGGTGTAGTAGAACGTAAAAACCGGACATTGCAAGAGATGAGTAGAACAATGCTTAATGAACAAAACATTCCACAAAAGTTTTGGTGTAATGTCGTTGACACATCAACGTACATTTTAAATCGAGTCGTAATTAGACCATTTTTGAATAAAACTCCTTATGAACTATATAAAGGTAAAAAGCCTACATTAGGATACTTTAGAGTGTTTGGGAGTAAATGTTTCATTCTTAACACCAAGGATTATCTCACCAAATTTGACCCAAAGTCTTATGAAGGTGTATTTCTTGGATATTCATAAAATAGTAAAGCATACATTGTTTTGAACAAAGAAACCTTAAGAGTCGAGGAATTGTTGAACGTAACATTTGACGAGAGTCCACCTCCCTCTAAGACATCACCTTTGGTAGATGATGACTTAGTTGAAAGTCAAGCAATAGAAAATCAAGAAATTTTAAGTGATGACAAAAAAGATGAACTATTAAACAAAGAACTTGTCAATGTCAAAGAATCTAAAAGTCATCCATTAGATGTTGTCGTTGGCAATATTAACGAAAGAACACTAAGGTCAAAAGTTCAAAATGAAAGCAATTACTTTTGTTTCGTGTCAACCATTGAACCTAAAAATATTAATGAAGCCATTAAAGATGAATCTTGGGTAATTGCAATGCAAGAAGAGTTAAACCAATTTGTTAGGAATGATGTATGGACATTAGTTCCTCAACCAAAGAGTCAAACTATAATTGGAACAAAATTGGTATTTCAAAATAAAATGGATGAAAATGGAATTGTATCTAGAAACAAAGCTAGGCTAGTTACACAAGGATATAACCAACAAGAAGGCATTGACTACGATGAAACTTTTGCTCCAGTTGCTAGGCTCGAGTCAATTAGAATCTTACTTGCATATGCATGTGCACACAATTTTAAACTCTTTCAAATGGACGTCAAAAGTGCATTTCTAAACGGAGTCATTAATGAAGAAGTGTATGTTGCTCAACCACCGGGCTTCATCGATTTTGAAAAACCAAATCATGTTTACAAACTTAAAAAGGCTCTTTACGGACTTAAGCAAGCTCCAAAAGCATGGTATGATCGACTCAAAACATTCCTAGTTGACCATAAGTATACTATGGGCTTAGTTGATAATACTCTCTTCACTAAGAAGAAAGATTCACATATTATCATAGTCCAAATCTATGTTGATGACATTATATTCGGATCAACTTGTCAAGAATTATGTGTGGATTTCTCAAAAATCATGCATGACGAGTTAGAAATGAGTATGATAGGAGAACTCAACTTTTTCCTAGGACTCCAAATTAAACAACTAGAAGATGGTATCTTCTTTAACCAATCTAAATATATTAAGGACATGCTTAAGAAATTTGGACTAGAAGATTCGAAACCTATCAAAACTCCCATGTCCACGGAAACTAAACTCACCAAGGATGAGGAAAGTGAATCCGTAGATAGCACTAAATATAGAGGTATGATTGGTAGTCTACTTTACCTAACGGCTAGTAGACCCGACATTATGTTTAGTGTTTGTCTATGTGCTCATTTTCAAGAAGATCCTAAAACTACCCATCTCGAAACCGTTAAAACGATTTTTAGGTATATTAAGGGCACTACACATTTAGGTTTATGGTATCCCAAAGGAACGGGAATAGACACCATAGTGTATGCCGACTCGGATCATGCCGGTGACTATGTCGATAGAAAAAGTACAAGTGGTATTTGTACTTTTGTTGGACATTGTCACACCTCATGGTTCTCTAAGAAGCAAACGGCTCTTGCTATCTCAACAACGGAAGCCGAGTACGTTTCGGCCGGAAAGGCATGTCAACAAGCTCTTTGGATGAAGCAAGCTCTTGTCGACTACGGAATTCAACTCAACGACATCACAATTCTTTGTGACAACAAAGGTGCCATTGATCTTAGCAAAAACCCGGTTCAACATGCTCGTACCAAACATATTGAAATCCGTCATCATTTCCTTCGTGACAACGTTCAAAAAGGAAATATCTCAATTGAGAAAGTTTCTTCCGAAAACAACATAGCCGACATTCTCACAAAACCCCTTAAACGTGAACCTTTTAACCTTCTTAGGCTAGGCTTAGGACTCATGGAACCTACATTATAGTTCTGGACATTAGACAAAAATCAAAACAAATCCATAACTATTTTTCTCAGCAGGGTCGGCGGAACCCTCAGACATAACGGGCGGAACCCATTCCAGGGGTCCGCCGTATCCACCGACATGCAGAATCAAAATCTTTGTTTATATTAAACCAAACACCCATTATCTCATACCACCACTTCCAAACTGCTACTATTCACTTTACCATCCATCCATACCTACGAATTCTTGGTCCTCCATTCATTTACATTGCAAATCAATCATCATTGTAAGTATTCTAAACATGATTACAATCCTGATCTGAGTCTAGGAATTCTATTTGTTGCACAAAAACAAAAACTTGGGGTTATGCATTAACTTGAAAAACTCATGCATAAGATTAGGTGTTTAATAAAACTAATCATGTTTCCCATAGTTAGGAATTGCATCCTAAATTAGTATAAACATGTTTGCTAAAACACCACATGTCAAATTCTTCCAAAAATTTCTCACAAGTAGGACAAATATTTTTTCGTCTCACATTGAGAATACAAAATCAAAACGTTATGTTTAAAACATCACTTGCATAATGTCTCTTGAATGCTAAAGGGAATACATAACCAATAGTATTTTCGGGTACATTCAAACGAAGCTACATTGAACTAGGAGCGTTTGGGTTATCTTTTGTTTTATAACAAAACTTGCATAAAACGATTTTGAAGCATCAAAATGAGTCAAGATAACCGCACCTCCACATTGTTTTCATATAGGCACACACTAGAACATCCACATTATCATAGTGGTTTACGTAAACTAAAATGTGAAATTTTGTTGTTCTAGGAATCATCATGCCTCCTCTAACCCACTACGACCACAAGGACACCATTAAGTACCTACCAAAACACCACAAAACCAAAGGCCTTACTCCAAACCAAGTAAACGTTTTCAAAGCCCTAGAAAAACACTATGTCCATGAGGGTAGAACCATTGACCCGTCTTTCCTAGAAGGCACAAACCTTTACGCCGAATTTGCCACAATCAACTTTGAGTGTCTTTTGAATATCGACGAGCCTATTTGTCCTAGGTTCATTCTAGAGTTCTATGCATCCTCTGTCCTCTCCATGGATGATTATGGTCATATGTCTATCAACTTTAGGGTTAGTGGTCATCAATACTCCTTCACTCTTGAGGAGTTTGCTCAAATCCTAGGTGTCCCTAACCGTGGTACTTGCCTCTATTCCGACTTGCACTCCCTCTCAACTCTTGACAACCTCCAAGACCGTATCCATCCTTATGACACACCCCTTGTCTCAAAAGATGTACTCCGTGACCACCTCTTTGTTAGGACCACCAACACTAGGAGAACCCGTTCGGGAAATGAGGTCGATAAAGACCCATATGGAATGGAAATGAATGAACTTAAGCCCCAATTCAAGAAATGGGAGGAAGTCCTTAGAGCCAATGTCATTAGCACAATAGGAAACCGAGATCATATCAACCTTTTCCTTTGCTACAAGCTCTACTCCTTGTCCGTTAGGCAACCCTTCAACCTTGCCTACTACATGGCCAAGAGAATGGCCGACATTCCCGTGCATGGCACAACGGCTATGCCGTATGGAATGCTCTTGACCCGTCTCTTTAGGTTCATCTCACCCATTCCACCAACCCCAAACGGTCTTCGCCTTAACTACTCTCTCATTCCACACACCTTTGTACCACTAAGTGATAAGAGAGTGTACAAAGCCCAAGGAAAACGTCCACATCCTCCTACCTCATCTTCATCTTCCTCAATGAGTGAAGATGACAATTTGCTAAACTCTAGGCTCCCACCTCTAGAATACCTATCCCAACTTCCGGATATTCCTAATGACTCGGCGGAGTTCAAGCAAACAAAGGGGATGCTTAAGAATCTTGGAAGATTCCTTGGAAAGCTCAAGAACAAGATTGACCGTCAATGAGATCGGGTGTGTAGGAGTGTTTGGCACTAGGTGCTATTTGAACTAATTTGGTTGTTTAAACAATGCTTATGATGTACTTGTAGGTTGGTACAATGTTTGATGCTATTTGGAACATGTTTCATTTAACTTTGATGCAGGAAGACAACTTTTAGCAAGTTGTCAAATTTTCAAACTTATAATATTTTCACTAAGTTTAGTGAATATCGCTTGCCCCCGGTCAAAGTCATATGATATGAGTGTTCACATGTTCATTTTTTGCAATTCCTAACCAGATATGCATTATATTTTTGATTTTAAGAGTTTTCGAAAGTTTTGAAAATCGTCTCGCGGGTCAAAAACGCGGACTGCCTATTTTTGATTTCATATGATATGAGTGTTCACATGTTCATTTTACCTATAACCGCATTAAATCCGCACTATCGGACCTACTTTATCTTTTAGCCGCGAATTAATTAGCGCATATAATGATTTTTCGGTTGGTATGCCTGTCCACGCTAGTTTTCGTGTTCGAACAACGCAGTCACGATAAATCTACCCGCGTTAGGCCATGCGTTCGGAAATCTTCGCAGATTGGCGCCATGAGCACACTGTCACCTACAGGCACCACGATGCTAGTCAATCGCCATGAGCACACTGGACGAAAGCCGTGGTCCTCTGCGATCATCCACAAAACGTTAGAGTCTATGCGGTCACGATACATACATCTGCGTCTGTGCGTGTACTTGAAACTCTTAGTCGCGGTCACAGTACATCCGTCCGCGCCATTGTTTTTATTATAATAAAAAAGAAAAACAATCAATCAATCGCCATGAGCGCACTGTATTCGAAAATTAGTTACGTGCTACTTCTTTTATATATTAATTATATATGCTATGTGCTATACTTTTGCTATGCGCTAATCTTTTACCTTATTAGGTTTTATAAGTCACGATTCGCGTCATATACTTTTAATATTTGCATTAAGTGTTTTTCAGGATTTGAATAACTCAGTTTAATGCTCCTACACGAGTAGCACCATCAAACTTGGGGGGCTACCAGGGTATATAATACCATTGTTTCCGTACAAGTCACGCAGGCATATTTGGAAGTAGATGGTACGTAAGAGGTATTGCAAACCCGGTACAAAGATGGATTTAAATATTCGCACCATCTTGCCGCATGGGAGACGTCCTCTGTCGGTTGTAAAGACGAATGTAATGTTCGCGCACAGAGCGCACCCTTTTTGCGCACAGCGCGCACTTCTGCCACAGAAGCACGTTTTCTGTCGTACCATGCTGCATCGCTACTGGTACAAAAGGTACGCCCTTACCCAGGATACAGCATGCGGAATCCACCTTCACCATTATGAGACAATCACAATCGCAATCCCAGTGCGCACTCTATACCCTGGTTGATTGGGCGTACGCGGCCATAAACAGAACTTAAGTCTAGCATAACATAGTTACGCACTATGTCATACTAAACTTGGGGGGCTTGTGGACGTATAGTCTGGACTGGACCCTACATGGGCCAGGGCCACCAGACAGCGGCCCACTCTAAGCCTAAACCCTAATCCATGCCTTATAAATATAGGGCTGGGGTTCTCTTCCTAGACACAATACAACAGGTTACCCTAAGCCTAACTATTATATGCTACCGCGCATCAATACTAACTTGACCGTCGGAGGTGGATCCCGGGGCTACGGCCTCGGGTCCACTCCTAACGGGTTCTCTTTGTTGACATGTCTATTTAGGGCTCGAGATGACGACTAACGGCCCAAGGAGAGTCGTTGAATCAGTCCGTGCCAGATTATGCATCAACAGTGCAAAACTTGTCTTCTCACTTCACCATTTTTATTGGATTGACTTCCATGATATGACAACCCACAATTAGTTTTCCAAATCATTAGAAACCTCCATTTTTGTATGGACTAACATCAAATCCAAACACTCGTTTCCACAATCCTTCAGCACTATAAAGTAAGCCATCCTAAACACTATCAAATCACACCTCCTTTCCACAATTTCTGAACTTCTAAACCATTTTTCACCATGACTAAGCCAACAATCACCTCTCAACCATCACGACCCATCCGGAAAACCGCCCGGATAACTGTTAAACCACTATGGTCTAATCAACCCATCAACCTAAGCTCCTCATCTTCGGATGAATTCACCTCACCTATAAAAAATGAACACTTTTTGAACCTTGCATCTCCATCTCCATCAACCAATGAACCAAATGAGCTCACTCCACTACCTACTAAATCACCCATTAACCCAACTCCACCAAGTGCTCCAACCCAACCATCCAAAACTTCATCACCATCACCGTTACCCAAAATGGAACCTATGGAGTTATTTGGGTCTCCTCCCACATCACCACACCCTTTTGTCTAAGATCTAAATGATCTTCCACCAAGACCTTCACAACCACCACCTTTTTCACCAAGGTCAATTCTTGACCAAAATGTGCTTTTTAACCACACCCAACCACCACAACAAATATACCATCAACCCAAACCATTGTTGTTTCACCCCATCTACAATGACATCCATAGTCCTCTTTATGGAGAACCAAACTTTGAAAACCATGATCACCCAACTCCACCACATTCTCAAGCCCAAACCTTTGAATCTTTCTTTCCCTCATATGAGGATATACAAAGCATGGTTGAGAACCACCTCCATCAAGCAATGGAATTTCAAACCACCTTGCTTGACTCAATACCAAACCCATCATCCACTCAAGAACCACAAACCAACCAACCCTCAAACCAAGAAACCAAAACCAACCCATTTCCACCCACTCATCCCCATGTTTGCTCAAATTGTGAGGAAATGGGTGCAAGCATCAAAACGTTGCTTTACCAACTCCAAGATGAAACCCGGTTTGTATTCCAACACGTCATAGAACGTTTGGATGCTCTCTCACACCCAAACAAATCCTAGCAACCTTTGGAGGCCGTTTGCCCCAATTTAGGAAACTAGGCTTTTATTTTTCTTTCTTGGTTATTTTTTAAGTTTTTAGAAGTAGAAGAATATTTACCATTTCTTGTCCTTTGACTTTTTAAAGTCAAAATTTTACTTGGAATGCTATTTCTTTCTACTTACTTTCGTGCATTGTTGGTTGATCATTTTTATGTTGTCATTGTGGTTGCAATGTGTGTGGTAACTACAAACTTGGCTATATATATATATATATATATATATATATATATATATATATATATATATATATATATATATATATATATATATATATATATATATATATATATATATCACCAACTAACCATTTTTTTTGTAGGATCAAAATCCATGTTTCCCATCTTGGCACTCATTTTAGGGGGAGTAACAAGCAAGGGGGAGCAAGTATATTTTTCCGCTTCGCTACTCTACTTTTTGTTTCGACAAAAAGGGGAAAAATATATTAAACTTTCAAAACTTAATATGATTTTCATAACTTAAGTAAAACAAGTTTAATATTAATTTTTTTTAAGTCTTAAAAACCAAGATTTTGTGAGTTACTTAAAAACAAAGTTTATGTTTTGTCATCAACAAAAAGGGGGAGATTGTTAATACAAATATCGCCTAAAAACGCTATTTATATTTTACGATCTTCGCTAAGTTTTGTTAATGACAAATGTAAACTTTAGTTTCTAACTAAAACATAATCTTAGTTTTGAAGACTTGCATAAACTAGACTTTTGCTACATTTTACATTTCATAAAACACAACACTTTTTATTTCTTAAAATAGAATTGTCACATCACATTTATGGCAAGTTTTGTCATTATACATTTATGAAAAGAAATGTGTTTGACTTACTAAGATGTTGCTTGCAAGTTTAGTGTTTGACTTGATATTATGAGATGTGACATTGTTTGGTTTGCAAAGAGTTATGAGATGTGACTTTGTTTGGTTTGCAAGATTTATTACAAAACCAACTGCAAGCCCGGCGGTACCCTGGGGGTACACGGGCGGAACCCTTCTGAGTGGTCCGCCTGATCCGCCAGACCTGCAGAAGGTTTGGCTATAAATACCAAGCCACAAATTGATTTTTGGCTAATCACTCTATATCATATTTTACACACACACATTCATTCTTTCATCTAACCCTTTAACATTTCATATGTGAAGTTTTTTTTTTGTAGCAAAGAGATTCACGAGCTCATTAAAAGTAACAAGTATTCAACACAACGTTGCAAGACTTGTTAGCTTAGCATTGTGTTGACTTGTGTAGTTTACACTTCATTTGATTGTGTATTTTCAGTAGTGATCGGTTAGTATTTTAGTCCTCAAAATACAAAGTGTATCGGGAGTAGTTGTACCCTTGTAAAAGAACTAACGGGAGTGGTTGTACCTTTGGTAAAGAACTCGACATCTAGCTTAGTGTCGGTAAAAGTATAAGCGACGTGTAAGGTTTTCTCCGCCGGTGAAAGGAGCTTGTTGACTAGGGAAAGAAACTCTCGAGTTGGATACTCGGGGCGTGGACGTAGGACAAGAAAAAAGAGTCCTTGTAGCTGAACCACGATAAATACTCGTGTTGTGGTTTGATCATTTCTTTCATTTACTTGCATGTTATATATTGTGTTTGTGTATATATCTTTGATCAAACGGAAAGTTTCAAAGTTAACTTAACAAGTTAAAAAGATTTTAATCGGTAAACTATTCAACCCCCCTTCTAGTTTTCCACACTAAACATTTGTCCAAGACAACTAAATTGCAAAGACCTTATATTAGTGGTACACGATTGGCGATTCCTGCCAAGCTTCCATATTGAACTTTCAACCCAATTTCTAATTTCTACTTAAATCCTTAATTTCTACTAAATCCCTAAATAAAAGACAAGTAGATTTAAAGACAACAAACCAGAAGGGCAGCTGCAGGCGGCGACAGGCGTGGCGAAGGCTTGTCGGCCGTCGGCGGTGGTCGACGGTGGCCGGCGGGACTGCAGGAGCCAGGAAGGTGGGAGGAGATGAGGGTCGAAGGGGGAGGGTTTGGGATTTAGTTAATTGGTTTTTTTTTTTTTTTTTTTTTTTTTTTTTTTTTTTTTTTTTTTTAATGGGCTAAGTAATGGATTTTAGTTTGGGATTTGGTTTGTTAATGGATTTTAGTTTGAGTAGATAGGCTTATATAAAATGTAATGGATCAATTTTATTGTTTAATGTATAAAAAAAAATCACAATTAAAATGAGGGGTCGAAACCGAATATACTGAAATTTTTTTACACGAAAACTATATATCCCTTACATCGCAAAATAAAATTCGAGGGGTCAGGCGCCCCCTCCTGCCCCTATATAGCTTCGCCTATGCGTGAACCTCAAATGAAGAGCTTGAACTCTTCACTGCACCTTCCCCTCTTATCAGGCATAAAGAGAGACATGCTTTGAAAGATGCAACCCAAAGCCATTCCATTCAAAGATGCCATTTGTTTGCCTTGTTGCTCACTTGTTTTATGAATGATACTGTACATCAAATTATAAAAAGGGTAAAAGGATTGGGTTATTTTGTTCACGTAATATGGGTGAATATTTGATTTACATGTATGTTGTTTTATCAAATGTATTTGTCATGGTTTCAAACTATGTTCATGACCATCCTCAAATGTATACATAGTGAGTTGTGAACGATACCTTCTTACAAATCATGCTTATGCTTATGTTTCAAATTTGAGGTCCATTGATCTATTATTACCACAATTATCAATATTCTACTAGTGATCACCATATATTCCGTAAGCAAAGTATCTTGACAACAAAGTGTGTTTATGTAGTGTAATAATGGTGCTAAATCATATCGCCTTTGCTACTTCTTAAATAACCAAACATATACATGATAATTTGGATAAAAGTGCACGACAAATTGATTATTGCCTTTGATATTTTTATTGTGTCACACTTCACGCTTTGCATGGTGGTATCACACTCATATCCTACATTATCTGCTTATACAATCATGATCAATTGTGCAGATTAAAAAATAAAATGCGCAATTTCGCAAATCACCTCCCATATAAAAGAAACACAATAAGTACACAAATAAAAGATATAACACGTTAACATTGATTATTTTGTCAATATATTTAGCAATATCACCGACTTAAACAAACCTCACCTTTACATGTTAGTTTGTCTCAAATCGAAATTTCAATATTTATCTTAAAAAAACATAAACACATCGAGATTTGATTCTTTATTACAAATTTTTCAAAAGTGAACATCTAAATGCCATTTATTAATAATAATAGTATAGGCATCTTACACTTTTACAAAGCAAGTGCATTGGCTTTTAATGCCATTTATTAGCATAGAACAAGTTACTTTATTTTTTTACTTATTTTGTTAGAAGACAAGAATAAATAACTCCAAGGCTATTAAATATTTCTATAACTTCAACAACAATGAACATTAAATAATCCAATACAAAAATTTGATAAAATATGAATTACACATAGCGACAAACTAATACTGTATACATTGAGCACCGTAACTAGATAGTAAAAAAATTAACCGAGATGGTTAAAACTAGATAGTAAACCATACTAGTGAAGTTGCACAAAATGCGAGTCTGAACCGTAAAAAACTGATTCTGGCACAAGTAGTTATACTGATTCGTATCGGCGTAACAAATTTGGTCACAAACCATACCGATAAGGCGATAACCATACCGATGAGAAAACCAGTTGGACATGCCCGAGTTACCTGACCATGCCTATGTCGAGTCGATAGTACTGAAAAACATCTACTATGCTATATTTGATATCGAGCACTATAACAAATATAACGATACTAGTTCAAATCCCGAGCTTTGCACACTTCTACTAACCGCCTATCGACCATAAACGATTGGAGTTAAAGCTGCATCCTTACAAGGACTAGGCGGAATGCTACTTCTCCGTGAGGCAACAAGCCTTTGCACAAACGCTTCGATTCTTTGCCCATTAGTCTCCTTTAACAAACGTTTCGCACCAAACTGTAAAGACTCAACTCCTCTCTCCATCAACACCTCCTCCATTGTTGGCCCCGCTCGTCCCTTGACGTACCCGTTAGACTACAAATATCCAAAACAACGTCATTTTAACATATCGCGAAAAAATAAAATGAAAATAATATCCGAAAAATTGATGTAATGTACCTGAATTCTCATGTAATCATTATTGTTCCAACAAAATGCATTGCCTAACATCTGGTCAATAGTCTCCGAAACACCGTCTAGAACAATTCCAACTACCGTTGACGGTAAACACATTCCGTGACGGTCAACTTTCTTACGATCCGTTACACTTAACGGACCGTTACCTATAGAAATGACCGCAAGGTCTTCAACGCCGTTAAGTAACGGAAAATCACGTTTATTATGCAAAACATGTGTAACAGCAATAGCGGTTGGGTTATTCATAACCAAACCGCCATCAACCGCTACACATGAAGTGTTTCCGTTGACTGAAGTCAACGGAAACGGTTTAAGCATAGCCACGTCTGCTGACGTGGCACGGATAACCTTCCACAGCTCGAAATCATAGCTCGCGTTTGAAGCATCCGCGCGTGAGAACACGAACGGTGCAGATGAGTTTAAATCAAAACACGGAACAACGAGAGGCTTACACGTGTCCTTTAACGTCAACACGTGACCGTCATCTCGAATCAAAACTGTTTTCAAAACATTACTCATGCTTTCGCCCGAAAATATCTTTTTTCGGCGAAAAATACCGGTTGTTTTAGATTTATAAAGTTCGTTACAGTTATCTGTAACGAACTTCACGGCTTCTCGAGCCGTGAACATTGGTCTACCGTTACCGTCATCGGCGTTTATTAGCACAGCTAAAAGTGCGCCGATGCCGGTACCGGCGATAATGTCGAAAAAATCGGTGATTCGAACGTTCGAATCACCGGTTTTCGCTTGAATTTGCTCTTCGAGATGTATTAAAGACGCGCCTGCGACAATGGCGGTTGTTCCGCCCCCGTCTATGCTCAGGATGCGCGTCTTCTTGTTGGTTTCGCAATGTGCTAGCCATTTCTTTTCAAGGCTCGAAAATATATCTAGTGTAACTCTGCTTAATTCCATTGCTCTGTTTGGTTATTCGATATCGTCACTGCAACAAATATATAAATTATAAACATTCAGTTCATATATAACGGATTAAAATCCTTTCAAGTTGATATGAACATAACATGTAATGTTCTCTCAAAAATAAAAAACAAAACTGGTCTCTCAGTAGGTCTCACTGTTCTGTTTGTACAAAAACGTTACTAGTAATATTTATGTCAACTTGAAAGGATCTCAATCCATATAATACAGATATTTCATACACTTTATATATAACGGTAGACTATACGACTCACTCTAAAAATACGTACAATAAACCAAAATGTTGCAAAGCAAAAACCAAGATCATACCGTAAAGCACGTAAAAATGTCGCGAGCCCGAATCCAAATAGCAGTTTCAAGAGGAACTCGATCACGGTTTCTTTGTGATGGACATAAATGTGAAGAGAGTGGAATGAAGGTGGTGGGGAAGTTATGTTATGTTATATAGTGAGTGATGATAAAATAACTGATTTTAATGTTATGGTGTTTGGTGGTGTAGGTGATTAATTATGTGTACTCTAGGTATATTTATTTTGCTTAGGTTCTTTTATGAAATTAGTACAATCTAATAAATAAATCTATCACGTGAGAATTGCGTGGACTTAGCTTCCACATGTAAGTGCTTTTATTTTTATTTTGATAATACCAATTTGGAATTGGTTATTTTATTAATGATCTTCATTAAGTAAGGAATAAGGTATGAGCTTTAATGTAAAATTTGAATTTTGAAAAGTTTTAAGATCGAGATTTGTATGGGTGCATTTATGACTCGAAGTGTGGTTTGGTTCGTGTCTGAATATTTTAATCGCGATTATTTTATTAATTTGGGTTCAAACTTGATAATTTTTCATAGCATTATGTTTTTAAGTAATTACAGTATGTTTTTTGATGTTATATCTCACAAACTCAAACTCTTGGTAACATGAGAACTTTATGTTGTGTGCATCTAGTGTAATTTGAATCTAAGACATGTAACAATTTTTTATTTTTACTAGCAGGGTACCCGCGCGATGCGGCGGCGGGTACCCTGTGATTATATTTTGTGGCGAGCGGCAGCGGTAGAGATGTGTTCCGGTGGCATGGGGTTGTGTGGCTAGAAGTGATGGTTTTGGTGTATTTTATTTTTTGGTTTGGGTTATATATATTTGGCAGGTTACGGGAAGGAGTAAGTATGGTGATGATGATATCAATGAGCAGTTACAACTTACAATTCAATGGGTAGTTACTACTTACCATTGGTCATTTTTGTATTAATCATAAAGTTATTCATAAAGTCTATTAAATGAATGTTATTAGTCATAAACATATTAACAATGTAACAATGTAACTAAATAGCTTGTTATTTCTTATTTGGGAAATGTTTTTGGTCTTAAAAATTTTAAGACTTCCTCTTTTAGATGTCCTAAATACATTAGTATGTAGTATAGATTATTATTATTATTTTTAATTTTTTTAATAAAAAGGTGAATATATATATTACTCCAAAACCAATATTTACAATACAAGCAATCCTTAAGAAGCTATGGACATTTTCCAAACACTCCTTAAAGAAAAGCAAACAGCAAATAGACTAAACATTCAAACTCTAATACAAAGTACAAACTGTAATACAAACTAATATGTTGAACCAGATTCTAACACAAAATTCTAGTTATGATGATCACAAAATCTTGGCAACTCAGTCGACTTTTGTCGTTTCTTTAAGAGTAAATATAACAAAAATGTTAGCAAATGGTCTTGTCTATGATGATTTTGGCCATAAGGGATAAGGCCAATCAAGTATTGTTGTCTTTTTTGTTACAGCTTTCGGTCATTAAAGGATCGATATGTTCACAATAACTTGATGTCTTTAATTCAGAAAAAAAAAAAAAAAAAAAAAAAAAAGGATTGTAACTGGTTTCATGTTAAGTTGGTCCCGGTTATAGTGGGTGGGGCTTAACTTGTTAAGCGAGCTACAAGTGGGAGTAGTACCGGGTGGGTGACCACCCGGGAAGTCCTCACTTGTGGTCCACTTGTAGACCATATTGTTCCGGAGATATATTGCAATGATAGATTTGAACCTTCAAGCCACTCGTTGCGGGGGTTCAAATCTTGAGCATGGCCCGGTTTTTATCCGGCTATTTCTCCAGCAAGGTAAACTTGTGTGGAGGCAGTACGGTTTCCGGGGGAAACCCGTTACCACCTGAGATCAGCATGGACCCGGTTAAGACAATATAGTCTGGCGGGGTAATGATAGGGCCTTCGCTGTCTGCGAAGGTGGTCGTTTCTAAGTTGAAATTTACCTTTAAAAAAAAATAATGGGTCCTATTAACACTGTAGTAGTAAGTGAGAAACGGTTTATATTGGTCCAGTAACGGTAAAAACCAATAGTTTAAGATTCAGCCCGGATAGTCATGCTTAAAAGTTGAAGCCCATTTGTGAATCATGCTTTGTGCCTCGTGTACATCTTTAGATTCGAGTTTTAACTTTTAACACAACAACATTCTAACATCAATTTATTTTCACTTATCAAAACATTTTTTTTTTTTTTTAATTTTTTTTATGATGATACAAATTATAACATAAATATTTAGATGAATCACTATAGTTTAGTATATTTCTTGTGTTGGTTTTATAGACATTATAATAATAGTCGTGTGTTAGGATCGAACTCGACATCACGGATTGCACACAATACGTATGAAGAGTAAAAGAATTAATTATTTATAAATCTTATATATATAATTATTAATAAACACAAAATTAGTAACGACCGTTACTATTTAACGGAGAATGACTAACGATCGTTAGACGAATATTAGGAAAGTAATACTAATGAATATTTGGAAACAAGGGAAGGTTCCGGAATCCCTTGGGGGACTCCAAACCAATCGGCCAAGGAGGGAAACCCACCTCCTTTGTACCTTGAGCTCCAAGTTTCAATTAGTATATATACAAACCCAAGATGTATTATTTTCTCATAACTTGTACACACACATCTTGGTGTTTTCTCTCCTTCTCTTTGTCCCTAGTCGATCCATCAAACTAATCCCATAAGGGATTCGATTTTATTGATCAAACAAAGTTTTGTGTTTAATTTACTTGCATAAACTTTTTCTTGAATTAGTACGTGTGTACAAGAACGTGATTCAAACACACTATTGTTTGAATCTTGGATTGAATTACAAAAGAGGTAAGGGGTAATTCTTGTAATCCACATAAACCCTAATTAGGGTTCTTGATTTGAATATTGCAATTTGATTCTTGTTCGGGCTAGAATCACAAATGTATGTTTTCTATTTAATATTGATTAATTAATTACATGTTATATGATTTTGTTATAATTGCTTCCGCTATGCTCACTTGATGTGTTTGGTTTATAATATATGAATGTCATGATATCATAATTCCAACAGTGGCATCTAGAGCTGTTATAATGTGTAATTAATTATCGAAACACATAAAAATTGGATCTTGATTCGTTTAGTTACATGTTTTTAGAGTTTTTTTTAGATTCCTAACCCTAATTTTTTTTATGGGTCGATTAGACCTTAAAGGGTTTTAGGGTTTTGGTTTTTGATTTTTAATATGATTATAAACCCTAAGATGTCATGTAATTTGTTATGCGTTTTAGTAAACGATCTTGGTGCAATATATTAATTGTTAAGCTTAATTCATGAAAAAGTGCATATTTGCATGGATTTTATATTGTGTGATAATTTAAATGGTTTAAATTAGATATATAAATTAATGGTTAAGTTATATCGAAACATGTAAATTTATTAATAGATGTCGAATTGGGGAAGACTCCAATATTAAATAATCAATTATGTGCTATGTGATATTTATTTAGTTTTGGCTTACGCAATCGATTTATCGATGTATGTGGCTCTTTTTCCTAGAAGAAGAAAGCCTTAATTGAATAAATACGTTATACACCTAGATTTGATTATTAATAGGACTATTGAATAATATTTGCATATGGCTACATGTTTTATACATATTTAATTGTTATGATTATGTATATGTTTATTTAGTTGTTTTATTTTTTATTTTATATTACTTGTTTTTGTTTATTATTATGTTAGACATGTTTATAAACGAAAAGGGTAATTTTTTGAATAGAAAAATAATACGGACTAAATAAATGGCGAAATTGTTTTGGTTTTAAGAGTAAATTTCAAAGGATTGGTTGATTGATGTTTTTGTACATAGTGTGCGAAAGGCGGACCGAAGGTTGCCATCCAACTTACTTGTAGAGAGGGGTTTTTAAAGCTCATGCACCTACCGGTTCTCTACAACTGCCTGGTTGCCGACTCTAGATTTACCTATATCACTATATTACGTACATTGTCATCTTAAGGGTGAATTCACCACAATTCCACAATGATTATCCGAAACACTAAGCCTTAAGGCTTATGCAAAAGTACGATATAGTGGACGATAATTGTTGGTAATTCTTTAATTGGTGAACCCGATACCTCAATCAAAACTTTGTTATTTTACTCTTAGCAAATTGGTAATAAAAATCTTTTGAAAAACCAATGTTATGAAGTTGTATGCATGCTTCTTCATACATTATTTTGATCACGTCCAAATTAATACCCTTATAAAATTAAGTCGAATGCCATCTAATTAAGAACACTTGAAGTTGTAATTTACGTCATGTGAGAACTTGGCGAGATTGCAATGGAGAGGTAAATTTCATAAATTCATTGCTAGCAGATCAACTGATGTGATGGATTTGTGAGTTTACAGTTTTTAAGTTAGACGACTTAAATTGAGTAGTAAGTGAGATCTTGGACTCAAGGCATTAAGATGGGGATTAAACATGCTTACAATACAAATGTTTTGTGATTGTTCCCATAAATCTAGGAATTGGACAAATGTTATACTTTCATTACTAGCAGATCAACTGATGTGATGAAACTATTTTATGGAGGATCCTAGTTTTCAAGATTATTCTATGGATATGATTTCCTTGGGTATTTTAATTTTCTTGAAAAATTGTATTATCAAAAATATTAATGTTTTGAACTTTCTTTATCTGTAGAAATGGCTCAAACTGATAACACCAACTTTCGGTATGTGTTCAAATTTCAAAACTTACTTTGAACGAGAAAAATTGATTGGCTCTGAAAATTTCAATGATTGGTTTCGTGCACTCAGGATTGTCCTGCGAGTGACTGGTCAACTTGAAATCTTGAAAACGCCTTGTCCTGCTGAACCTGAAGGTCCTGAAGCTACTGAGGCTGCCAAGGCTGAATGGAATATTGCTTGTAAGGAACATATTGATGTGGCCGCAATGATGTTAGGGGCAATGTCACCAGCTCTTCAAAGGCAGTTTGAAGAGTATTTCCCCATGAACATGATTGATGAACTCAAGAAACTATATGAGAAACCATCAAATGTATAGATTTACGATTTGATAGAGGCTCTACATGGTTGTAAGCAGGGTGATGGTGAATCTATGAGTGCTCATGTGTTGAAGATGAAAAGTTTCATGGATCAACTACAAACACTTAAGAAACCCTATGACAATGATATGGCTGTGAACTTAATCAATAGATCCCTTAACAAGGAATTTAGTGGTTTTGTAAGGAACTTCAATATGCATTGCGTGGGGAAGACAGTAAGTGAATTGCACGCACTGCTCTTTGATTATGAGAAAGGTTTACCACAAAAGGCTCCTACACCCCAAGTACTTGCTATTCAAGGGGGTAGAATTAACAAGCCAAATGCGAACAAGAAGAAGGGTAAGGGAAAGAAGAAGGCTGATAAGAATAAGCATGTTATGGCTTATCAACCACCTCAACCTAAGAAGAACCCTCCTATGAAGAATAATCCAAAGAAGGATCAAGGATGCCATTACTGCAAGGTGATGGGTCACTGGAAGAGGAATTGTCCTCTTTATCTCGATGACTTGCGAAACAATAAGGTTAAGAAGACTGGGCACATGGGCGCCAGTACTTCAGGGGTTTAGAGAGGAAAGGAGACTAGCTTATGGGGAGCAATTTCTGCATGTGGGCAATGGAGCACAAGCAGCAGTTGAAGCCATAGGAGTGTTTAATTTAGTTTTACCTTCGGGTTTAGTACTTGTTTTAAACAATTGTCATTATGCACCTTCTATAATTAGAGGTGTTGTTTCCTTTTCATGTTTATTGGATCTTGGTTTTACTCGTACTATTGATGGCAATAAAATTTATGTTTCTTTAATTGGTGTATTTTATTTTAATGATGTTGCTGTGAATGGTGTGTTTGAAATTGATATGAATGATTGTATGTCAAACAACAATAATAATAATACGATGTACAACATTAGTAAGAGAATGAAGTATGACTTGAATTCTTCTTACCTTTGGCACTATAGACTTGCCCATATAGGCAAGACTCGCATGCAAAGCTGCAAAGAGAAGGGCTTTTGAAAAATATCAATGATGAGTCATTTGATAAGTGCGAGTCTTGTATTTCTGGGAAGATGACGAAGAAACCTTTTCATAAAAATAAGGAAAGAGCTTCAGATCTACTTGGTTTGATACATACTGATGTGTGTGGACCACTTAGACATGTGTCAAGGAGAGGTGCTATTTACTTCTTAACTTTTACAGATGATTTCAGCCGTTATGGTTATGTTTATTTACTTAAGCATAAACATGAGGTGTTTGAAACATTTAAAGTTTTCAAAGCAGAAGTAGAATTGCAATTAGGAACGAAGATTAAAGCTCTTCGTTCTGATCGAGGTGGTGAATACCTTAGTCAAGATTTTAAAGATTTCTTAACTGAGAATGGAATTGTCCATAATCTCACATCTCCATATACTCCACAACAAAATGGTGTATCTGAGAGAAGGAATCGTACATTGTTGGACATGGTTCGATCAATGTATAATCTTACTAATCTTCCTTTGTCTTTTTAAGATTATGCTCTTGAATCAGCTGTTCGTATTTTGAATATGGTTCCCACAAAGAAGGTTGATAAGACACCATATGAGACGTGGACTGGAAAAGCTCCGAACTTGTCTTATTTAAAGGTCTGGGGTTGTGAGGTGTATGTTAAACGTGACTCATGAGATAAACTCCAACAAAGATATGTAAAGTGCATTTTTGTAGGATACCCAAAGGAAACAATGGGTTACTACTTTTACTACCCACCTGAGAACAAAGTGTTTGTTGCTAGGTATGGTGACTTTCTTGAAAATGATTTTGTATCTCAAGAAGTCAGTGGGAGAGTATATGATCAAGAATATGATCAAGATAATGCATTACCTTCAGAAAACACTAGCACACTTCATGTAGAACCTGAATGTCTAGGTCCTCCACCGGAAGTTGAAGTAGTTCCCATTCGTAGATCTTCAAGATCTGTGAAAGCTCCTGACCGTCTATGTCTTAATGTAGAGGTTAATGAGAATTTACTAGGGGATCTTAATGAACCTACTAGTTATAGAGCTGCCATTAATAGTCCTGAAAAGGAAAAATGGAAAACTGCTATGGATGGGGACATACAATCCATGCATGAAAATGAAGTCTGGGAAGAAGTAGACCTCCCTCCTGGTGCCAAGGTAGTCGGGAGTAAATGGCTCTACAAGATTATGACTGACATGGATGAAAATGCACACACTTATAAGGCTCGTCTAGTTGCTAAAGGTTTTACTCAAACTTTTGGAATTGATTACGAGGAGACTTTTCTCCTGTAGCAGACATAAGAGCTATAAGGATTCTCATAGCTATAGCAGCGTACTATGACTATGAGATATGGCAAATGGATGTGAAAACCGCTTTCTTAAATGGTCATCTAGATGAAGACATCTATATGGCACAACCAGAAGGGTTTGAAAATCCAAAGTTTCCAAATCGTATATGCAAACTTCAAAGATCCATTTATGGATTGAAGCAAGCATCACGACAATGGAACAAGAGATTTGATACTGAAATCAAAAAGTTTGGATTTACTCAGAATCTTAATGAGCCATGTGTATATCACAAAGCTAGTGGGAGTGATAATGTAATTTTCCTAATTTTATATGTTGATGACATATTGATCATGGGAAAAGACATTCCAAGTTTGCAAAAGGTTAAGGCATATCTTGGAAAGTGCTTTTCTATGAAAGATTTAGGAGAAGCTGCATACATTCTGGGAATCAAAATCTATAGAGATAGATCAAGGCGGTTAATTGGATTAACAAAGTGCTTACATTGACAAAATATTGAAAAGATTCAATATGCAAAATTCCAAGAAAGGATATTTGCCGATGGAAGTGAAACATTGCTTATGTGATGAGTTTTGTGCTTCAACACCTGCTGAGGTGGCTCGCATGAGTAAAGTTCCTTATGCTTCGGCTGTAAGATCTATTATGTATGCAATAAAATGCACAAGGCCAGATGTGGCGTTTGCTCAAAATATTACCAGTCAATTTCAATAGAATACAAGTGAAAAACATTGGATTGCTGTTAAGCATATTCTTAAGTATTTGAGAAATACAAAAGATATGTTTTTGGTATATGGTGGAGAACCAGCTGCAGAACTTTGTGTTACAGGTTTCTGCGATGCGTCCTTTCAAAGTAATAAAGATGATTCGAAGTCTCAGACGGGTTATGTCTTTGTTATCAATGGAGGAGCAGTAGACTGGAGGAGCAAGAAGCAGAGTACAATTGCGATGTCTGCAACAGAAGCTGAATACATTGCTGCTTCAGAAGTTGCTATGGAGGCTGTTTGGATTAGGAAATTCGTTTCAGGGCTTGGTGTTATGCCTTCAATTGAATTACCTATTAATATGTATTGTGACAATTCTGCTGCAATCATATTTGCCAATGAACCTGGAGTCATGAGAGGCACCAGACATTTTCTACGGAAGTATCACTTTGTTCATGAAAAGGTTAACGAAGGTGAAATAAATCTGCTGAAAGTTCACACAGATGATAACTTAGTTGATCCATTCACTAAGGCTTTGGCGAAAGAAAAGCTTAATGAATTAGCCAATGGAATTGGGCTTAAATTAGCTAGTAGTTTCATGCATAACTGTGATTAGTATTTGGATAAAGGATATTGTAAACAATTATTATTTTAATGAAATAAAGTATGTTGGTATGTTTATTTCTATTGTTAATTATTGTTGTCCTATTTTTGCATGTTTAAATCCATGAATAAGAGTTATTCTAAATTGTCCGTTGTCAGTTAATAATATGGGAATATTATTAAATTAAGACAAATCTGAAGGTTGGTATAATATACTTAGAGTATATTGATGCGTAGTCATGCCATCTCAGATGATATTCGATGATACTGAATATAGGACTTATCCCGACTATATGATGTTACTTTATGGATCTTGTCATTAAGTAAATCATAAGAAGTTATCCTTAGACTTGATATACAAGATAACGGTCATGAATGTAGTACATTTTTGTGGAATAACTTAACGCTATACGTAACTGATAGTCATAAGGGTTGTTTTCGGAAGTGTTACAAAGTTTGTGTGTTTTGCTTGTAATCAATAAAGAATTTGTTCCTTCAAATTAATTTTTGGAGTTTAATACTGCTGGGCCCTTCGTAGGTTTGTCAAGGTGTTTGCGTGGCCACGCTCAATGTCTTTCCTGAAAGGTTCAGAAGATTTGGTAATCTTGTCAATTTCTAACAACGAGAAACAGAATGGTTAATTAAGAAATGACCTAGATCCATATCCTTATTAACACAGTATTAGAAACAAAGGGATAATAATAAAGAGAAATCATTAAAAGGTTTTCCAGGAGCCTTACTCGAGTTGTACTAGAGGCATCGGCGTGTTGCAAGACGCTAACCGATGTGATCACACTATTATGATATGTCTAAGTGGGAGCTGTTGGTTTTATAGACATTATAATAATAGTCGTGTGTTAGGATCGAACTCGAGATCACGGGATTGCACACAATACGTATGAAGAGTAAAAGAAATAATTATTTATAAATGTTATATATATAATTATTAATAAACACAAAACTAGTAACGACCGTTAGTATTTAACGGAGAATGACTAACGACCGTTAGACGACTATTAGGAAAGTAATACTAATGAATATTTGGAAACAAGGGAAGGTTCCGGAATCCCTTGGGGGACTCCAAACCGATCGGCCAAGGAGGGAAACCCACCTCCTTTGTGCCTTGAGCTCCAAGTTTCAATTAGTATATATACAAACCCAAGATGTATTATTTTCTCATAACTTGTACACACACATCTTGGTGTTTTCTCTCCTTCTCTTTGTCCCTAGTCGATCCATCAAACTAATCCCATAAGGGATTCGATTTTATTGATCAAACAAAGTTTTGTGTTTAATTTACTTGCATAAACTTTTTCTTGAATTAGTACGTGTGTACAAGAACGTGATTCAAACACACTATTGTCTGAATCTTGGATTGAATTACAAAAGAGGTAAGGGGTAATTCTTGTAATCCACATAAACCCTAATTAGGGTTCTTGATTTGAAGATTGCAATTTGATTCTTGTTCGGGCTAGAATCACAAAGGTATGTTTACTATTTAATATTGATTAATTAATTACATGTTATATGATCTTGTTATAATTGCTTCCGCTATACTCACTTGATGTGTTTGGTTTATAATATATGAATGTCATGATATCATAATTCCAACATCTTGTAGTTACTAGTTACTCACAATGTTTATTTTATTGTCGTTGTATTGAATAGGTCGTGTTAGTCAATTGTTTCATCAATGTATTTTCTAGCTTCTTGCCAGTTGATTTTAATAAAATTATTGCCTTTCAAAAAAAAAAAAAAAAAAAAAAAAAAAAAAAAAAGAAAAAAAAAAAGGGCCACTACCAAAAACATCTTTTAACTTTCAAATCACAACTATGAAGCTTTTTATATATATTTGTAACTTTCATATTTAATATGACTTCAATGATAGTAAACCATAACTAGACCAAGTTAACAAACAAAACACTTAAGTGATCACATAACCAAGTTAACAAACAAAAAACTTAAGTGATCACATAAACCACTAAAATGCTAGTTAAGGTTCTTTTAGTTCCCAAAAGATCAAATCAAATGCTTGCACTTTGTTATCTTTTTCTTTAAGCATTACAATTAGCCAAGATCACAAGGCCACTTAGCGCCACACCAATCATATTCATAAGCATCCAATTGGGATCACGTGCGGGCGCCGCACTGCTTTCCGTTGGGCTAGGTGCTATGGTCTTTGAATCCACATGTGCTACTCCTGAGGGACTTGGGCTGGGGGTGATGGTTGCGTTAGGTGGTGGGGCTGTGACATGATGAGACGATTTTTGAACCCTGACATAGAACTTCTGACCAGCCTCACAATGACCCGGAAAACTGCTAGTGAAGAAGAAATGGCGACTTGACTTGATGGTGAATGTGTCATTCCCGGAATCATAAACTTTTATTGGAGCGGAGGTGTTGCACGATCTGTAATGTGAGTGAGTCACTAGTACTACATTGTCAATCGTTGCATTGTACTCGAACACTGTTGCATCAACAAAATTACTATACATATCATTTTCTATCATACCGCAGCAATATAAGGCGCTAATAATAAACATAAACTGTTATACAACAAGTAAAAAATAACCAGGTACTCCAAAACATTGTTATTTTGATGGTTATTGAATATTGTCATATCTACCTTGTACAAAATTTTATTGTATAGCATTCATGCTTTTTAGTACAACATTCTAAATAATCAATAACAATGACTACAAAATTGGACCCTAGGTTGCTCAAAATAGTAAAAAGTTCGAGAATTAAAGTTTCATCAGTGATAAAAACAAAACTTTATTACCAGTTACTAAAAAGTATTAAATGTTATTGTCTTCATACATTAAGACCATTTATTTCTTAAGAGTAAATCAGTAAATGCATATGTAAATGACTACTAATACATATTACTGTACTTTCTTTCTATGGAAAAAGTCATTTATTCACAATGGAATGTAGATTCAATCACAAAACTCTACTCAATTTTAATTTGTAGTATAGATTTTGAGTCAAAAAAATTATTCCATGGTAGATCAAGTGTACTGTGTTTGTGCATGTGTAAACAGATTAAACCTAAAAAAAAAAAAAAAAAAAAAAAAAAAAAAAAAAAAAAAAAGACTAATGGCTTTAGAACGAAATGGAAATGAAGGTACTCACGAAGAACGTCCTTAAGATAAAACGTTTTGGAAGATGCCCAATCTGAATACTTAGAATCTGAGTTAGCGGTCCAACCAGCAGGACCGCCAACCTTGTACACTTCCCCCTTAACCATCATGGTGTTTAGACCCAACGCAATTATCAATAGCGTATGTAGCATCATTTTTGTTGTTGTTATCGTTCTAGCGGATGAACTCATGTTAACTTTCACTAGTTTTGTGTTAAATGGGAGAGAACTCAGAATAAAAACTTTGAAGAAAGTTGTGGGAATGGTCAAGAGCAAGTCCTAAACTCACAATTTATGTGATTGTATGGTTACGTATTATTTGTACCTATCTGAATGTGAATTCAAAGTTAATCTTTTAGCGTGTGTTACATTCATTTCTTAGCTGTTAATTAGTCCATCATCGCATATTCATGTGATATTTATGATCTATCAAGGCTAAAATTGTAACGTCTATTTATAGCACATTGTTGAAAAATTAGTTTATGTATTTCATTTAGTAAACTATTTAACATTTGTAATTGATGATACACTCATTTCATAGTATTTAAAACAAGTACAAGGTAATACTAATAGGGTAATACATGCTCAAAAGGTACTCGTTAAACAAACTTGAATGGTTTTTAAATTGTTCCTTTCTTAGTTTCGAGATGAAATTAGATTAGCACTACTATATATATATATATATATATATATATATATATATATATATATATATATATATATATATATATATATATATATATATATATATATATATATATATATATATATATCAAGTTAACCTTAATTTTTTTTCCGGGTTATTCCCACTTAGACGGTATTGATGCAAAAATTTAGTTTGACGTGCATTCATGCTAGTTAGCAGTTTCAGACCCATATCAAAATCGATATCGTCACTAGCATCAACATCGATAATATCATCGATGTTGATGTTATCAAAATCTTATCGGGAAACTGTAAAATTTATATAATTTTGTTGCAAGATCATTTACAAATTTAAATTGTTGTCTTAACCTTCCTTAAAAACTTGAACATGTGATAAAATTGCGAGGATAATTAAGGGTGATGACATAATGAAACATGAAGATTGACATGTGATACGCAAGAATGATTCACATGATAAATCATGATATACTCGATAGCTACAATATATATTTCTTACCAATCACCATGACACAACTAGTAATTAACACAATTACAACTGTCATATAGAATAACCAATGAAGTGATGAGCAAAAGGTTTCACATGTTTCATACTTTCATGTATATATGAAGATAATTGTTATGAAAACTTTAGAAGTTACTATAAGTTTTCAACGATATGAATTTTTTTCCAAACTTTATTATTGCAACATGAGTATATCATGGTCATTTTTAGAGCATGATGTTTGGTGTTATATATTTGTACTGTTATAGTAAAATATTGTTCACACGTCAGCTTTTCATCATATAACTCAGCACAAAAACAACCTCCTCATCTCTCAAGTTATAGGATCTCCCTAGCACAACGAGTTTTTATTTTTTCAACTATTTAAATAAAAACACAAATTAAACTAAAAAAACAAATTTTCATTAATAATAAAATAAATATACATTAAAAGAAAACTCATATCCCAAAATTGACTAAATAATGTACTAAAATGTGAAAGAATATTAATACTTAGAACTAAAAAAGTAAGTTATATTTTCAAGGGATTAAATTAAAAGTATTTATTAATATTAATGTCAATTTATACACAAATTAAAAATCATAAATTTATATTTCATTAGCATATGCTTTAAAGTCATACTCGTTCCGTCCCAAAAAGAGAGTCCACAAAAAAATGTAAAAATTAAGAATAGTTTTGATTGATGAAAAATCATTTTTACACTCATAATTAATATAGAAATAAAAATAAGTAATAAATGCAAGTTTTAATTAGAAAGGTAAAGTGCGAAAACCAGTCATAATTATTATCTATATATAAAAACTGGACACCTATTTTAGGACAAACATAAATAGCAAAATGGACTTTTTTTTTGGACTAGGAGAGTAGTACTTATGCACTATAAACTTGTGTTTTGGAAATATATGAAATTTTGATTTTTAAGTTGTATAAATAAGAAATTATCAATAATATAAAAAAAAAAATCTCATCTTCCTCCTCATGTTTGCCCACACACATACATTAACACAAATATATAAAGCAGTTGAAAAAAGGAACATAAAAGGAAAAAAGAAAAGGCCGATAACGAGCACAGTGTTTTTCTAAAATTAATAAATAAATAAAAAAGAATAAAAAAGTATGAGTGCAGTGGCCACAGCGTGAGTGCCTATAACGCCACCACTGGTACGGTGGCTTGCGTCAATACCGGGTGCTCTTTGAATGGTTTTGAGTTTTGACAAATATGACTAATCAAATTTGTACTATTATAGGGAAAACAAACTTAAGTTTTAAGATTACCAAAATTTGTAACCTGACTGCACCAAATGATGTATGAAATAATGGTCTATGTTGAATTAATCTAATCAACTTTCATCAATTATGTGTCATGAATGACATGTTTAATTTCTATTTCAATAATAATAAACCACAATTAGAACTAGCAACACATATAACACATGAAATAGTACATGCTAGTTACTATTTTTTAAATTATAACAAGATCAAATGCTTGCATTTTGTTGCTTCTAAGTTCTAAGCATAACCATGACCGAAAACTACAAGACCACTCAACGCCACACCAATGGCCTTCGTAAGCATCCACTTGGTATCATGTGTCGTCGCTGCATTCTCCATTGGGCTAGGTGCTTGAGCATTTGACGGGCTTGGGCTTGGGCTGGGGCTAACAGTCGAGCTTTGTTGTGGGGTGGTGACCGGTGGAGGCGTTTTGAGGACCCTGACATCGATTTTTTGGCCAGCCTTGCAGTGTTCTGAAAGATTACTTGTTAGGAAGTAGTGACCAGGTGCCTTGATGGTGAACGAGTCGTTGCCAGAATTGAAGACTTTCATTGGAGCTGAGGTGTTGCATGACCGAAAATCAGAGTGGGTCACTTCTATCACATTCTCCTTCGTCGCGTTGTACTGGAACACTGTTTCAATACATATTAAACCAAGCTAGTTAGAAACTGCCAGGTTGATTTTAGTTATACCATGATTGATCAAAGCTATTTTCGATCGTTTTTAATACCTACAACTCAATAAAACATAAAGTTGTTTTATGACTACCATACGTTACAAAAAGGAGAAAAACAAGAAGTTATAAAAGAAGACACCAATGCTTGTTGACTTTTTTACTATGTATAGCAAAACAAAGACCGTAATTTGCTCAAAATAGTAATATTATAACTTTACAATATTTTTGTAGTTGATGATCATCAACGAATTGCTTTCAGAAAAAAAAAAAAAAAAAAAAAAAAAAAAAAAAAAAAAAAAAAAAAAAAAAACTCTAGTTTAAATAACGATGATACTCACAAAGAACATCGTAAAACAACACGATTTTCGGATAAAAATGAATACGATATTGAGATAAAAATGATGATTCATGTTGAATGAATCAGTTTTAGGCGCATAGAGGAGGAAAAAAATGGAACTTAAATAACGGGACAATTAGTTTAAATAACGATGATACTCACAAAGAACATCGTTGACACGAAAGGTTTTCGAGGATGCCCAACCCCGGTAATCTAAGTTTGAGTTAACGTCCCACCCAGCAGAATCGCCAACCTTGTACACTACTCCCATAACCATCATGTAGCTCATACTCAACTCAATTACTAGTAGCGTACACAACATTTTTTTTGTTGCCAATGTTTGAGCAAAATAACCCATTGTTATTTTCGATTTGTTTGTGTTTGTGAAAGAGAAATCCTATGAAAGTTTTCGAAAGAATGGTGAGAATGATTAGAAGCAAGTCTGAAACTCACAATTTATGCTGAAATGTTGTCACGCCTTTTAACATTCTAGTAGGAATATTTTGTATTTATGTGTATGTGAATTCAAATATCTATTCTTGTCGACGTATTTTTTTTTCATTTCTTAGTTGTCTACTTCTACCATGTCCTTGCATTTTCATGTGACTATACGAGTGTTTTGCTTTTTACTAAATATAGACGTAACAGCTGCATTTTGTTCATTGCTTTGGCATATTGTTGGACTTATTACTAATGTTGTTGTATTTAATTTAATTGTTTTACTAAAGTTGTATCATTTTCACATTGGTAGATTGTTCAAAAAAGGTAGCATAAAGCCATAAATTACTAAATTTTTTAATGTGGAAATTTTCTTTCACATGAAGAGTAATACAATTTTATTTATCGTTTCCATAAAAGCTTGTGAAATCCGATCTATAACAAAAGAGGAGAGTTATTTTACTTTTAAAACTTTTTCTACATTCTCAACCATTCATTTAAAAAAAATCAATAGTTAAGATTAAAAACATTTTAATATTTCACTCATCTGTAATACTACAAGATTCAGTTTCTAAATTTAATGTGGAGTTATGATGATAGAGTTTGTAGAGTTAGAAACAAGTTGGAGTCGTTTAGTAGTTGCATAGAGTACAAGATAGCTATTGCTCGGGATTCAATGCAGCCTCATAATAACTATACAATCATAAAAGGAGATGAAGTGTAAGGTTTGCCCGAATTGATCACATAGCATTTAGTATAGAATTAAAAGTCGGTTAGATGAAGTGCAAGGGTTGCGAAAGGTTGCAAGAATAATTAATGATTTAACCTAATTCATGCCTATATAAACCGGCCAAAATCACATTTAGTATGTACATTTGAAGATGATTCACACATCTTTTAGATCTTCGATTGTTGGTAGCGGTATGTAAATTCTCTTTTGTAACATTTTGGAGATAATTCACACATCTTTTAAATATTTGTAATTAACTTGGTCTTCTTTTTTTCTTTATGAAAATCAAACAAGATCATGCATGCTTAAATAAATGGAACCAAAGATTGTGACACCAACTGTTTTCTTTGTTTCTTACATATTTAGGTGATTGTTATAGATAAGCATATATATAGATATAGATATATGTATTATGTTAATACATTTTCATATACAAGTAATTTATGTACGTTTTCTATTGATGTAGCTCACATGTGCGAATTGATTCAAGAAAATGTGTACCAGCATGTATGTAAAGCAACATTTAAATGGTTAAATAATACTTTTTAGCGCGATTAATTTATGTAAATAGTTGCTTTCGAATGCTCTTTGAGAAATATTAGAATGAATTTATCGTGTGCAATTGAATTATTATTGAAAAGAAGAAGGTCACGCATCGCAAAGTGTTTTCTTTTTCTATATGTAGAATCGTTAGTGAGAAACCAATATTTAAGCCAATTAAATGAGTTTGCATAATAGCAAAATACGACATATTAAAAATATCACATTGAGTAATGAATAGAAAGGAAAAAATATATAATTTTGACTTAAATCCGTTTGTAAATTATGATATCAGATAAAAAAGTTAAGTTTTAAACATAAGCAAACTTTCAAACTTTTATCGAAAAACAAAACCGGGGCATTTAATGTGCAGTATATACAACATCGAGATGGAAGTGCAAGGCTTGCCGGAATTTATCACATGATATTTAGTAATTTGTATACAATTAAAAGTCGGTTATGGATTGAGATGAAGTTGAAAAGGTTGCAAGAATAATTGATGATTTAACCAAATGCAATATATATAGATATATGTATTTTGTTAATGCATTTTCATATAAAAGTAATTTATGTGTGTTTTCTATTGATGTAACTCACATGTGCGAATTGATTAAAGAAAATGTGCACGAGCATGTATGTAAAGCAACATTTAAATGGTTAAATGATACTTGGTTATGATGATAGAGTTTGTAGAGTTAGAAACAAGTTGGAGTCGTTTAGTAGTTGCATAGAGTACAAGATAGCTATTGCTCGAAATTCAATGCAGCCTCATAATAACTATACAATCATGAAAGGATATGAAGTGCAAGGGTTGCCCGAATTGATCACATAGCATTTAGTATAGAATTAAAAGTCGGTTAGATGAAGTGCAAGGGTTGCGAAAGGTTGCAAGAATAATTAATGATTTAAGCTAATTCATGCCTATATAAACCGGCCAAAATCATATTCAGTATGTATATTTGAAGATGATTCACACATCTTTTAGATCTTTGATTGTTGGTAGCGGTATGTAAATTCTCTTTTGCAACATTTTGAAGATGATTCACACATCTTTTAGATCTTTGTAATTAACTTGGTCTTCTTTTTTTCTTAATTTAGTTATCATACGCAGGTACCATGAAAATCACACAAGATCATGCATGCTTAAATAAATGAAACCAAAGATTGTGACACCAACTGTTTTCTTTGTTTCTTACATATTTAGGTGATTGTTATAGATAAGCATATATATAGATATAGATATATGTATTATGTTAATGCATTTTCATATACAATTAATTTATGTGCATTTTCTATTGATGTAACTCACATGTGCGAATTGATTCAAGAAAATGTGTACGAGCATGTATGTAAAACAACATTTAAATGGTTAAATGATATTTTTTAGCGTGATTAGTTTATGTAAGTAGTTGCTTTCGAATGCTCTTTGAGAAACATTAGAATGAATTTATCATGTGCAATTGAATTATTATTGAAAAGAAGAAGGTCGCGCATCGCAAAGTATTTTCCTTTTCTAAATGTAGAATCGTTAGTGAGAAACCAATATTTACGCCAATTAAATGAGTTTGCATAATAGCAAAATACGACATATTAAAAATATCACATTGAGTAATTAATGGAAAGGAAAAAATACATAATTTTGACTTAAATCCGTTTGTAAATTATAATATTAGATAAAAAAAAAAAGTTGAGTTTTAAACATAAGCAAAAGTTCAAACTTTTATCGAAAAACAAAACCGGTGCATTTAATGTGAAGTATATACAACATCGAGATGGAAGTGCAAGGCTTGCCGGAATTTATCACATGATATTTAGTAACGAGTGGGGAAGCCCGCGCGATGCTGCGGGTGTGTTTTATAATAGTATGTTTGTAATTTTTTTTTGGGCTATAGGGTGTATCGAATTTTCTTTGGGCCCTTTTCCTTTGTAGACGGTTTGCTTTAAAAAAAAAAAAAAAAAAAAAAAAAAAAAAAAAAAAAAAAAAAAAAAAGTACTGGTCATCCAACTGTAGCTACATTGCATGTTCCCTCACGTGCTACAACTTTGAAGTTTATTCTCGATTTTATTGGAAAAATGATTTCGTGAACAATGACGCAAGTTTCGTAATTTTTCGAGTCCGTTTGCTATGTTGTTTGGATCCCGAAGCGTTTTCGTGAGAAGTTTAGCTCGTTGGCATAGTTAGTCCCTTGTATTATTTTTTTTCATTTCACCCCTTACACTTCTAATAATAGCAAACCTACCCTATACTTTTGTTTTATATATATATATACCTCATTTTTATTTATTTTTCTCATTTTCACTCATAACACACACACTCACTCTCAATTCTCTCTCTCTCTTCACTCTCAATTCTATCTCTCTCTCTCTTTGAAGAATCCGGCGCCACCTCGCCGGCGACAGTAGCAGAATCCGGCCATCCTTGCCGAAAAATTTTTCCGGCAAGCCACCTTTTTACATCAATCAATAGATCGGGACACCCCCGACACCCTCGTACCACCGCCGCAACCTCAATCACCTCGTACGCGCCCCACGCGCTACCACCGTGAACCCCAACCATCACCGAGAGCCACCACCACCTCCTTTCACCCTTTTACCGACGGTAAACCACCACACTCGCCACCCTTTTCTACACTCGCCACCCTTAAAAACCCTAGTTTTTATTTTCTTATTGTTGTTTGTTGTTTGGTGACGAAGGGAGTATATTTTTCTTGTTTGATGATAGTTTTGAGGGTCCGTTTGGTTTGTTGGGTGCTCGACAGCCGACCACCACCACCACCGAGGCTTAGGGCGGTGGTGGGGATGATATTGTTGTTATTTTAGTTGTTTGGATAGGGAGTTGAGTGTTGTTATTGTTTTGGGATTTGGTTTACAAAGTAAAAAAAAAAAAAAAAAAAAAAATTGCTACAGTCTGTACAGTAAAGTACAACATGGACAGCGAATGGTGCACTGTTCCGTACAACTTTTGATGCGTACTGCTACAGTACGTAGCCCCTCACATGCTACAGTAAAAAAACTGATCTTTTAATATATTTATAATTAGTATACAATTAAAAGTCGGTTATGGATTAAGATGAAGTTGAAAAGGTTGCAAGAATAATTGATGATTTAACCTAATGGATATATATATATATATATATATATATATATATATATATATATATATATATATATATATATATATATATATATATATATATATATATATATATATATATATATATATATATATATTGTTAATACATTTTCATATAAAAGTAATTTATGTGTGTTTTCTATTTATGTAGCTCAAATGTGCGAATTGATTAAAGAAAATGTGCACGAGCATGTATGTAAAGCAACATTTAAATGGTTAAATGATACTTTTTAGCATGATTAATTTATGTAAGCATGCAACTTGAATAATAAATATAAAAGAAAAAATATATAATTTTTGCTCAAACCTATTTGTAAATTAAAAAAATTAAGTTTAAGACATAATAGTGGAGTTCAAAAGTTTTCGGAATTATTAATAGTCTGTTAATTAATATTCATTTAGTTGGCTATTTAAAATTGAGTTTATTGATAAAATTTATTAATATTAGTTAGACTTTAATGTTAATTTTCAATAAAATTAGTTGTACAATAAAATGAGATAAAGTTAAAAAGGTTTGTAATAATTTTTATACAGTTTATGTGGCATTATTATATATACATTATTACACAAACTTTAACTTACAAACTTAATAAAAAAAAATATTTAACGCACATTAAACTATGACCAATTAGATAGACCCCGTGTGCTTTATATTACCATGCAAAAACCATCTAATAGACAAGTATTGTAGTTCTAAGTAATAGACCAAAAGAAATAAAGCCATTTTTTTTATCATGCAAATAAGTAATATGCCAAAAGAAACAAAGTCATCACAACTTAATAACCAAAAGCCCATATATATAATACAATACTACAAAACCAAAACAACATCAAACACTTTTAATAAATTTTTATACAAGAAAGTTAAAACATTTCATACAACATACTAAACAATAATTAAGTTATACACTCGCCAATATACAAAAAGAATACACGATTAACAATTAGATTCTTAATCCGTGCGTAGCACGAGTTCTGCCTGCCTCGTAATACTATAAGATTCAATCCGTAAATTTAATGTGGAGTTATGATGATAGAGTTTTTAGAGTTAGAATTAAGTTGGAGTCGTTTAGTAGTTGCATAGAGTACAACATAGCTAATGCTCAGAATTCAATGCAGCCTCATAATAACTATACAATCATGAAAGGAGATGAAGTGCAATGGTTGCCCGAATTGATCACATGGCATTTAGTATAGAATTAAAAGTTGGTTAGATGAAGTGCAAAGGTTGCGAAAGGTTGCAAGAATAATTAATGATTTAACTTAATTCACGCCTATATAAACCAGCCAAAATCACATTTAGTGACTACATTTGAAGATGATTCACACATATTTTAGATAATTGTAATTAACTTGGTCTTCTTTTTTTCTTAATTTAGTTATCATACGCAGGTACCATGAAAATCACACAAGATCATGCATGCTCAGATAAATGGAACCAAAGATTGAGATACCAACTATTTTCTTTGTTTCTTACATATTTAGGTGATTGTAATAGATAAACATATAGATAGAGATATGTATTATGTTAATGCATTTTCATATACAAGTAATTCATGTGCGTTTTTTATTGATGTAGCTCAAATGTGCGAATTGATTCAAGAAAATGTGCACGAACATGTATGTAAAGCAACATTTAAATGGTTAAATGATACTTTTTAGCGTGATTACTTTATGTAAGTAGTTGCTTTTGAATGCTCTTTAAGAAATATTAGAATGAATTTATCGTGTGCAATTAAATTATTATTGAAAAAAAGAAGGTCCGCGCATCGCAAAGTGTTTTCTTTTTCTATATGTAGAATCATTAGTGAGAAACCAATATTTACGCCAATTAAATAAGTTTGCCATAATAGCAAAATACGGCATATTAAAAATATCACATTGAGTAACGAATAGAAAGGAAAAAAATACATTATTTTGACTTAAATCCGTTTGTAAATTATAATATCAATTAAAAAAGTTGAGTTTTAAACATAAGCAAAAGTTCAAACTTTTATCGAAAAACAAAACCGGTGCATTTAATGTGAAGTATATACAACATCGAGATGGAAGTGCAAGGTTTGCCGGAATTTATCATGTGATATTTAGTAATTAGTATACAATTAAAAGTCGGTTATGGATTGAGATGAAGTTGAAAATGTTGTAAGAATAATTGATGATTTAACCTAATGCAATATATATAGATATATGTATTATGTTAATGCATTTTCATATACAAGTAATTTATGTGTATTTTCTATTGATGTAGCTCACATGTGGTAATTGATTAAAGAAAATGTGCACGAGCATGTATGTAAAGCAACATTCAAATGGTTAAATGTTACTTTTTAGCATGATTAGTTTATGTAAGCATGCAACTTGAATAATGAATATAAAAGAAAAAGTATATAATTTTTGCTCAAACCCATTTGTAAATTAAAAAAATTAAGTTTAAGACATAATAATGGAGTCCAAAGGTTTTAGGAATTATTAATAATGTGTTAATTAATATTCATTTAGTTACCTATTTAGAATTTAGTTTATTGATTAAATTTATTAATATTAGTTAGACTTCAATGTTAATTTTCAATGAAATTAGTTGTACAATAAAATGAGATGAAGCTAAAAAGGTTTGTAACGATTTTTATACAGTTTATGTGGTATTATTATATACACATTATTACACAAACTTTAACTTACAAACTTAATAAAGAAAATATTTAACGCACATTCTATGACCAATTCGATAAACCCCGTGTGCTTCATATTACCATGCAAAAACTATCTAATAGACAATTATTGGAGGGCTAAGTAATAGACCAAAAGAAACAAAACAATTTTTTTATCATGCAAATAAGTAATAGGCCAAAAGAAACAAATCTATCACAACTTAATAACCAAAAGCCCATATGTAGAATACAACACCACAAAACCAAAACAACATCAAACACTTTTAAATTTTTATACAAGAAAGTTAAAACATTTCATACAACATACTAAACAATAATTAAGTATACACTCGCCAATATACAGAAAGAATGCATATTAACAATTAGATTCTTAGCCTGTGCGTAGCACGGGTTCTGCTTGCCTCGTTTTTTATAATTTAAATATCTCTTAAACCGTTAATAGTTAAGTGAAATAAGTACACCATCGCGAGGAGCATTTAATTATCTTTCTATATACGGGCACTTTAATATACTTTCGACAAAAAAAATTTCGTTTTTTCACGTCATTTTCGTTACCGAAAAAATCACATGTGATATTAGTGTAATATCACATGTGATATGTAATATCACATGTGATATATAACATGTGATTTTTTCGGTAATGAAAAAAAAAACGTGAAAAAAACGAAAATAAATAAATTTGTGGTAAATATATCAATGTGCCTATCTATAGCAGAATAATTAAATGTTCGTCGTAACGGTATATATATATATATATATATATATATATATATATATATATATATATATATATATATATATATATATATATATTTTCTTAATGATTAACGGTTTGAAAAATATTAATATTAAAAAAAATTGGGTTTTTTATATTGTTGTGATTAATCTCATACATTAAATCAAATAAAAATAGAATGTGGAGATTAGTCCCTTAGTATGTAAAAAAAGTTTGGTTATCAAATAATCTTAAATCATAACAAAAAGGGATTTTTTTAAATGAAACATACATTATATAATTTTCGGCAAAACTGAACTTCAGCTCATTTTTCAGCTAACATTCACTTTTATTGATATTAGACGATTGTCCGCGCATACTAAAATAATCAATTTACCCTTTGAAATTTGAAAAAAAATGTAAGGTAAAATAGTCATAAAATACAAACAATAATCGAAATTTGAAAGTTCAATGCACACAATAACAAAAATAAATAAATACACACAATAACAAAATGTGTCAAATATAATATATTTTCAAGCAATTAACCATTTTTTTATGTAATGGTTTAAATTGTAATTAAGTATTTAAATATTTAATATATTTTGTGGCTTTCTATAAGTAGTGTATTTTAATCAAATAAAATTACCCATTTTTAAGTTTTTAAATTATATATATATATATATATATATATATATATATATATATATATATATATATATATATAGTGAAACGTTCAAATGAGAATCCTAAATTTTTTGAGAATGCGAGAAGCAATCCTAGCCACTCATTTTATCCTCCTTTAACTTTAATCTAATAGCTAATATTAGTTAATCAACTTTTTCAAAATTTCTTAAAAAATTTTGAAAAATTATAAAAAAAATTTCGAAATTTTCAAAAAAAAATTTTCAAAATTTTTTTTTTCGAAAATTATTTTTTGGAAAAAAAAAATCGATTTTTTTTTTCAAAAAATTTTTTTTTGAAAAAAAATTTTCGTAAATTTTTTTTTTCGAAATTTTTTTTTTTCGAATTTTTTTTTCGAAAAATAAATTTTACATTTTTTTTTTCAAAAAAAAAATTTCCGAATTTTTTTTTTGAAAGAAATTTTTTCTAATTTTTTTTTCCGAAATTTTTTTCTATAATTTTTTTTTTGTCACATGTGAAAAAATTTGAAAATTTTCACGAATTTTTTTTGTCACGTGTGAGAAAAAAATTCGTCACACGTGAGAAAAATATTCGTCGCATGTAAAAAAAAATTTCGTCACATGTGAAGAAAAAAAATTCCGTCACATGTGAAAAAAAAAATCATCACATGTTAAAAAAAATTTGGAAATTTTCACGAAATTATTTTTGTCACGTGTAAAAAAAAAATTCGTCACATGTGAAAAAATTCCGTCACATGTGAAAAAAAAAAATCGTCACGTGTGAAAAAAAATTTGTAAATTTTTACGAAAATTTTTTTGTCACGTGTGAAAAAAAAATTCGGCACATGTGAAAAAAAAATTCCGTCACATGTGAAAAAAAAATTCGTCACATGTGAAAAAAAAAATTAAAAAATTTTGAAATTTTTTTGAAATTTTTTCGAATTTTTTTTGATATTTTTTGAAATTTTTCAAAAAAAAATTATCTAATAATAGCCATTTGATCAAAAATTATCTCGCATTATAACAAAAATTAGATTTCTCACACGAATGGACGGTCCAGATATGTCCGTACGTCCGCACTAAAATCGAAAATCCGCACGTGATCCTCAATATATATATATATATATATATATATATATATATATATATATATATATATATATATATATATATATATATATTTATATATATATATATTTCCTTTATACTACTACTAGCAAAATGTACTATGCTAATCTTCAAAAATGACTAAATTATTTTCACCACTCTTCCGGCGATTTCCGATCTTCCTTTCCGGCGGGTTCAAATGCCATTCACCAACCCTTTTCATCATTTTTTTTTCATAATTATGTCACAATCAATTATCAATTAACGGATCCCATTCAATTCATAGATCTCCCTTTAATTCAAATACTTTCAATTAACCCTGATTCGAATGGAATATCAAAGTTGGGACACTATAGTTGAGACGTCATAGGTGGTACACCAGAGGCGGGACAACAGAGGTTGGGACGTCATAGGTGGGACACCAGAGGCGGGACAACAGAAGTGGTACAACAAAGGTAGAACTTTCGATCAGGGGTTACGTTTTGTCTTTATGGCGGGCTGATCCAGTCTATTGTTTAGTATTTCGTGTTTGGTTTATGGTGATCGAAGACAATATTTTTCTTTAATTTTTCTGTTAAATTCGACTTGGGTTTTTGGTTTTTTGTTGATCTCCCTTCAATCCAAATTGGGTTTTGATTTGAGTCATGTTTACGTTTGCTGCTTGACATTGTTGATTATGGGAAAATTTAATACCAAAGAAGATGATGTGAGTCGTATTTCGATTTCAATATACGTTACTAATTTTCCCGAAGGTTGTTCTGCCAAGGAACTGTTTAATGCCTGTAAACAGTATGGACATGTTATTGATTCATTCATTCCATTGAAAAGGTCGAAGGAGGGTAAAAGGTTTGGGTTTGTGCGTTTTATTAATGTCTTTAACGTGGAACGTTTGGTGAACAACTTATGCACTGTGTGGATTGATAGATGTCGACTTCAGGCGAATGTTGCACGATTTCAGAGGGAACCATTGGGTAGTAACCTTCGACGTGATCATGTCAGAGACGATCGAAGGCGAAGTGTTGGGCAGAAACCGAGTGTTTATGGGGCTAATAGTGGGAACGAAAAGACTTTTGCCAATGTTGTTAAAAATTCTTATAATCGTGTTGTTGAGGAGAAAGAGGTTGTTCCTACCATGGTGCTTGATGACGAGTGTGTCAAGGAAAGAGATTTTTCCACATCTTTGATTGGGAGGGTAAAAACATTCTCTTCGTTAACGAATATCCAGAAGACATTATGTAATGAAGGATTTACTGATTTTACGTTTAAGTATATGGGGGAATTATGGATCTTGATGGAATTTAAATCTGTCAAAACTAAAGATTTGTTTTATGACAACATGGGGGTGCGTTCATGGTTTTCTGAGTTGATCCCTGCTTGTACTGACTTTTGTCCTGAAGGTCGTATTCTTTGGGTGGAGATAAAGGGAGTTCCACTGAAATTATGGTCCGATAAGACATTTAGTAAGATAGTTGCACGGTGGGGTGAGTTGTTAGAGATGGATGACTCAGATGAGAATTGTTTTCATTCACGGAGATTATGTGTACTCACGAAAGCACACCTTAATGTTTTTGAAAATTTTAAGATTACGTTTAAAGGCAGGAGTTTTTGGATTCATGCTAAGGAAGTTTCTGGATGAGTCCCTGAATTAGTTGATGATTTTGATGATGATGTACTGTCGGAAAATGAATCATTGATAGCTGGCGACAAATTAGTTAATGACGATAAGTTTTCTGCTCATAGTGATATAGGGGAAGTTCCTGAGACGGATTTTGTAAACTCCAGTGAACAGAAGGGGAGCAAATCAACAGACCCTTTTGATATATATTCACTCCTTAACAAACAGAAGACAGGTAAGATGGATAGAGGAGAGTCGAATACTCCAAGTCATCCTCCGGGTTTTACGCCAGATGACATGGGGAATATTAGTAAGGGGAATGGTGATAATGAGGATGTTTGCAATGATAACATGGGTGATGAGGGGGGACAAGAGGCGAATGAAGATGTGCTCTCTAAGGGTGATAATGAAAAATCTGCAAGTTTTGGTCGGTTTAAACATTCTGAAGCTCCAAAAGCAGGAGGGTCATTTGTAGGTTTGATGGAGGAAGTGGTGAAAGTTGGACTTACTATGGGGTACAATATGGATGGAGTGGTGAATAACCTATCTGAGATCATTGGTTCTCAAGGAGTGTCATCGGTTAACCGATGAATTTCTTATCTATTAATTGTTGGGTCACTGAATTCCCCAATCTTCTTCTAACAAGGATTTGAACGTAAAATAACCTAAGTATAAACAAGTCACTGAGTGAACAGTAACTCAGTGAGTCATCTTCAGGATGTTAAGACCGAGCCTAAGAAGAAAGGTTCTCCATTCAGTGAGGCGGAACTCAGTGAAGTGTGATCTAAGCCAAGAAGAAGGTGATGGGTTCAGTGAGGATGACAATAACTCACTGAACCCCATGACTCCTCAACAACTTCATGGTACTGAAGACTGATGACTAGAAGACTGAAGTTTTGGCGGGACTGGGCGGGAAAGTTTGATCTGTTTCACTAAAGTGCTTTATCACTTTAAGGTCAAACTTTCCTCAAATGGCTAAAACCAGGCTGTCATCAGAAAGTGCCTTTTGGACTTAACCCAAAGAAGTTTCCCTTGCCAGAGAATAAAATCTATCAAGATTTTATTAAGGAACACTTAGGTCCATTGTATAATAGAGTTGTTCACATTTGTGTATAAATAGGTAGCATAAGAGAGGAGTAAAAGTTGACAAGTTTGTGCAATTAATGCAAAGCATTCACAAACCACTTTTACTCCTCCAAATAACAACATAACCCCTGAGATAGCTCAGTGGGTCCTGAAAGTTGTTACTCAACATTGATTTGAGTTTAGTGAGGAGTCTATACCATACTTGTCGTTTTCAATCCCAAGTGTTATTCCGCAAACACTTGGGTACGATTCTTTTTGATTAACTTCTAATAAAGAATTAAACGTTGGAAAATATTGTCTCTTATATTTACGTTACTTTATTGTTAATCATTTTACACATCTTTGTTAAATGTCATAGAACTTGGTTACTTTAGCTCTTTAGTTATAGTTAACCAAGTAAAAGGGACCAACATTAATATTCAAGGCCTCGCCCAAAAGGCCAAAAAAGACTGGGTGCGGGAGTTATGTGTTAAACATAAGGTAAATTTTTTAGCGGTACAAGAAACTAAGATGGAGATGGGTATTGTTCGCCATTGTTGGGGAAATTATGCTTTTGATTATATCCATGGTGATTCGGTTGGGAATTCGGGAGGAATTTTATGTGTTTGGGATTCTCTTGTTTTTCGCAAAAGTGATCACACTATTTCAGATTACTTTGTCCTTCTTCGGGGTGTTTGGTTGACGAGTGGTTTTGATCTTCTCGTTGTAGTGGTGTACGCTCCTCATGATCCGAGAGATAAGAGTATGGTTTGGGATTATTTGGCTACTGAAATTAAGAAGTGGAAAGGTAAAGTGATTCTTATGGGCTATTTTAATGAGGTCCGGTATAAATCAGATAGGTTTGGGTCAGTGTTCAATACAAAAGGTGCTCTTGCTTCAATAGTTTTATTGAAGATGCTGAGTTGGAGGAAGTTCATTTAGGCGGTAGTATGTTTACATGGTGTCATAAATCCAGTATGAAGATGAGCAAGCTTGATAGGTTTTTTGTTTCTAATAACCTGTTAAATAGTTGTCCTCATATTAGTGCTTTTACTTTGGAGAGATATTTATCGGATCATCGGCCGATTCTTCTTCGTGAGACGGAATGTGATTATGGGCCGACTCCATTTAGATTCTTCCATCATTGGTTGGAGTTAGATGGATTTAACAATTTCGTGGTAGATTCTTGGGGGTTGGCTCCAGGAGATGGTAAGAATGCTATGCGAAACCTGGTGTATAAATTGAAGTTTCTTAAGGAGAAGATTCGTGTATGGGTGAGAGAGTATAGACAAAAATGTTTTGGTGAAAAGGATCATTGTAGAGATGAAATTAAAATTATTAATGAGATTATGGATAAAGGTAAGGGCTCGGAATTTATTGTTAATAAGAGAATGGAGTTGGTTAATGCAATTCATCAGTTAGATCATTTACAGGCTATGGAATTGGCTCAAAAGGTGAAGGTTAAATGGGCTATTGAAGGACACGAGAACTCAAGTTTTTTCCACGGTATGTTGAACAAAAATCGGCATCAAATGAATATTCGAGGTGTCATGGTAGATGGAGTGTGGATTGATCAACCCATGGATGTTAAGAGGGAGTTCTTCTCTCATTTTCAGAACAGGTTTGCTGCACCGTCTCACAGCCGTATTATTATTGATATGGTTTTCCCGAAGACTATTTCTATGGAGCAACAGGAAGATCTAGAGCGATCGGTTTCTAGAGAGGAGTTGAAAGCGGCTGTGTGGGATTGTGGAGTTGATAAGTCTCCGGGTCCAGATGGATTTACTTTTTATTTCTATAGACAGTTTTGGGCAACTATTGAGAAGGATGTGTTTGATGCAGTTAACTACTTCTTTATAAATGATGATATGCCTAAGGGTTGCAACTCTTCATTTATTGCCTTAATTCCGAAAGTCCCCGCTGCAAATATGGTGAAAGATTTCAGACCTATAAGTCTTATTGGTAGTATATATAAGATTATCTCTAAAATCTTATCGAATAGATTGGTTAGTATTTTGGGAGATATTGTCAATGAGGTGCAGTCTGCGTTTATTGCTGAGAGACAGATTCTTGATGGCCCGTTTATCCTTAATGAGGTGATTCAATGGTCTAAATGTAAGCAGAAGCAATCCTTAATCTTTAAAGTTGACTTTGAAAAAGCTTACGATTCAGTTCGATGGGACTTTTTAGATGATGTTTTAAAAAAGTTTGGTTTTGGGGCTAAATGGTGTAAATGGATTCAAAGTTGTCTCATATCTTCGAGAAGTTTGATTCTTGTTAATGGCAGTCCAACTGAGGAGTTTCAGTGTTTTAAGGGTTTAAAGCAAGGCGATCCTTTGTCTCCTTTCTTGTTTATCCTTGTTATGGAGACACTTCATTTATCTTTCCAATGTGTGGTTGATGCGGGTTTGTTTACGGGTATTGCATTAAATCAATCTCTCAAGCTGTCTCATATGTTCTATGCGGATGATGCGGTTTTTATGGGCACGTGGAGTGAAGAGAATATTAATACTTTAGTTCGTGTCTTGGATTGTTTCAATAGGGCGTCGGGTCTTATGATCAATATGTGCAAAAGTAAGATTATGGGTATAAATGTGGAGGGAGATAGAGTCAAGCAAGCGGCTGCTAGACTTGGTTGTCTTACTCTTACCTTGCCTTTTTCTTATCTAGGTACTAAAGTTGGAGGATCTATGACTCGTATTCATTCCTGGAAGGAGGTGGTGGACAAGGTCAAGACGTGGTTATCTAAGTGGAAATTGAAGTGTTTGTGTATTGGAGGCCGGCTTACATTATTGAAATCGGTACTTGGCTCAATTCCTATTTTCCATATGTCTATCTTTAAAGTTCCTTCAAAGATTATTCATGAGTTGGAGGCGATACATGGTCATTTCTTTAATGGTCATGAAATTGGTAGTAGGAAAGCGTCGTGGGTTAAGTGGGACACCGTTTTGGTGGATAAAGATAGAGGGGGGCTAGGGGTGTCTAGTCTCTTTGCATTGAATAGAAGTTTAATGTTTAAATGGATATGGCGATTTTATAGTCAAAAAAATTCGTTGTGGGAAAGTGTTATTCAGGCTATTTATGGCATTGATGGTAATGTGAGTATGAAGAATAAGTTTAGGATGAATTCATGTTGGAGTTCCATTGTTAAGGAAATGCGGTTAATGGCGAATCAGGGCATGGACATATTTGCTTTTATTAATAGAAGGTTGGGTAATGGTGAAGATACAAATTTCTGGACAGACTCGTGGTATAGTGGGGGAGTGCTTAAAGATCTGTACCCTCGGTTGTTTGCACTTGAGAATGTTAAGCAGGTAAGTGTATGTTCTAAACTCGCGGATCTCACTTTGGAGAGCTCTTTGCGTCGGACAGTGAGGGGGGTGCTGAGCTAATGCAGCTGCAGAATCTTCAAGAGGAGATGAAGTCGGTCAGATTGGTTCCTATGGCTGATCGATGGGTGTGGACTCTTGAAAATTCAGGTGTTTTCACTGTTGCTTCTCTTCGGAAGAAGATTGATGAGCTGAAGCTTGCGGCGGTGGCTGAGAAGACGAGATGGGTCAAGTATGTGCCGCTCAAAGTGAACATTACAGCGTGGAAAGTGAAGGTTGATGGGTTTCCTACTCGTTTCAACATGTCCCATAGGGGTATTGGAATTCAATCGCTAGTCTGCCCTATTTGTAATTGTAGTGTCGAATCGACGGAACATCTTTTCTTTAGATGCAGTTTAATTAGAGAACTCGGATGTAAGGTGCTCGGATGGTGGAATTTCCCGGTGACCACATTTGAGTCATATGGAGAATGGGTTGATTGGTTGGTTTCTTTGCGTATTCCGTTCAAGACAAAGCTTCTGTTTGAAGGCGTTTGGAGTGTTATGTGGTGGTATGTGTGGAATTTTCGTAATAAAATTCTGTTTGATGAGAAGCCGCCTAAGAAGTCGATGTTATTTGATGCAATTGTTTCGTCGTCTTTTAATTGGTGTAAATTTAGAAGTAAAGCTTCATTCGGTTGGAATGATTGACTTAAAAACCCTTATTGTATTTCTTTGTAATTTCTAGCTCCTTGCTAGCGTTTCTTTGAATAATATTGCCGTTCAAAAAAAAAATAGTTAAAGAAGAAATACCACTTTTCTTTAACACGATAACAAAAATCCATTGATTGTCTTAAAATTACCAGGATGATCGAACCATGTGACCAACATAAAAGACAAGATAATTCACCAAACCAATATAAGCAGATTAAATGTTTTACTTTTTATTATTTTTTTCTTTTTCGTAATTTGACAAATTTTCTTTTCACAATATAAGCATGCATTAATGTAATTACAAAAAAAAAACTATTAAGGACAAAGGTGTTGGACATGTTTTTCATCATTGATACGCTGTCTGAAAATCAAGTCCATATTATGACTACATATTCTAATGTTTTCGAAAGTTTCATTTTTTTCTTTTCTTATGTAGCAACACTATAATTATAAAGTTTTTCATTAAAAAAAAAGAAAAAAAAAAAAAAAAAAAAGATTAACAAAAAATATCAAAATGGACACCCAAATAAAAAATACGTTATTGATGTAATTTGTTTCATGAAAAACTTTATAATTTTACATATACACGTGATCAAAAGACGATAGACGTGTAATTTGTATGAAATAGAGTGTTTTGCAGCCAATGACACAACTGATAATTCATATAAAAGTGAGAACAATTTCATCATTTCACAAATTCTTTTTCTAATTTTAGTAATACGCTAGAAAGTTGAGTCATGTTATAAATAAGTGGCATCTTGGATCATAGAAATGCAAATTTCCCTAATAAATCGAGGTCATAAGTTAGATTTGTTAAACAGTGCTAGTTTATTTGTTAGGATCTCAAATCATAATACTCCTTTGCACATGCCAAAAACGTGAGAAGAAGTGTGAAAACATAATACATAAGATATAAGATCATTAGAGTATCAAACCTTTTTTACATAATAAGGTACTAATCTCCATCATCCATCTTTCCTCAATCTTTCTTATCTAATTGATGAGATTAATCCCAACAATTTAAAAAACCCACATTCATCATTTTTTTAAAATATTAATATCTTTCAAACCGTTAATCGTTAAGCGAAAAAAAATATACCTTTACGACGAGCATTTAATTATCTTTCTATAGATAGACACTTTGATATATTTTTGACAATTTTTTTTTCATTTTTTTCACTTTTTTTTTCGTGGCCGAAAAAATCATATATGATTTTTCGGACACGAAAAAAAAACATGAAAAAAATGATTTTTTTGTCGAAAGTATATCAAAGTGCCCGTCTATAGAAAGATAATTAAATGCTCGTCGCGATGGTGTAATTATTTTCGCTTAACGATTAACGATGTAAAAGATATTTAAATTATAAAAAATGGGTGAAATATTAAATGCTTTTATTCTCAACCATTGATTTTTTTTTAGATGGATGGTGGGGATGAGTCCTTGTTATGTGAGGAATGTTTGGTTTTTTAAATAACTCGTGATTTTCAGATACTTATGAAAGCGTTTGAAAAAGGCCAAATACATTTAAAAATGGACGAAAACGGATGAAAACGTAAGAAAACGGATGAAAACGTTTGAAAACAGACAAAAATGTATGAAAACGGACAAAAACGTAAGAAAACAGATGAAGACGTATGAAAATGGACGGAAATATATAAAAACGGACGAAAACGTATGAAAACGGACAAAAACGTATAAAAACGGGCGAAAACGTAAGAAAACGGACGAATATGTATGAAAACGAAAAGAAAAAAAAAACGTAGATTAAAACGTGAATTAAAAAAAATAGAAAAGAAAACAAGAAAAGAAAAAAGAAAGACAAAAAGAAAATAAAAAGACATGGACTTAGGTTGACATATTAAAACTTAGATTAATTCTTACCATTTAAATCAAACTAGATAGATGGTGGGTTTATCCCTCAATATGCAATAAAACTTAGTCCCTAAAATAACTCACCTCATGAGTCACATGTATTTCACATGATTTATGTGTATTAGTTATGTCATTGTGCATTATTCTCTCACTGTAAAGTATGATGTACACAAGCATGTATCTACATCAACAATTAACTACATATACATTTGTCGTCAGGATCATGTCAAAAAATAATAATAATAATAATAATAATAATAATAATAGAAAACCCTAAACTACGCAAAAACTTACGAAAATTATCTCATACTTTTAGCTATATGCGGTATCTTTATATAACAAAATTTGTTTATCATATATCTAACAAATATCTAATGATTTCTTTTTAAAAAAAATATATATCGGTGAAAAGCTCTCTAAATTACAAACATTATAAGCCCAATAGTGCAATATTTTTTACTAATGTATAATTTATAAAATATGTAAAAGTTTAATATATGTTTTCTACATAAATAAATTAAACTTCAAACCACACCCTTAAACTATCTAACAATTTACAATAACCACTCTAACCTTTATTCGTTTACATTTAATGTATATATAATAAACATTTAATAAAAAATTCAAAACAACCTCTAAATTATGTAAAAAGTTACAAAAACTAACTTGAACTTTTACTTTCTATATTTTTTTAATGGAACAATTAGCAATTTTGTTAGAGAAAATATACCAATAATAAGCACTTTAATTTCAAATAAAATTAGTCCAATATTGTAATGTTTTTAAACTTATGTTCGATTATAAAAAAACAGTGATTAAAGTTTTAAATTAAATTTCTTATTTTTCTAGTGATAAGTCAAATGATTACAAATATTTAGATTTATATTACTCTATTATACGTTAGGCGTGTACACGACACCGTTTGGTGTGCAAAAAATGAAACGACGTTGTTTTGTTCCATGGTATATCGTTTTGATGTTTCTGTCGTGTCGTTTTATAGTTTGTTGGGCCATTTTCGTTTTTGGGTTGTAATTTGGTCATCATGTTGTTTGTTAGCCCGTTTTCGTTCTAAACTAGGCAATGCACTAAGTCGTTAAGCTTAATAAATCAGGCAATATACGTATCTCCTTTAATAGTTGTGTATCTAAACCCTAATCTATCTCTCATATCCACATAATATCAAAACACATGCATCACTCATTTTTCTCTCTAAATATACACACTGGTAATTTCGTCATGTTGTTTGTTGGCCCGTTTTCGTTATAAACTAGGCAATACACTGAGTCATTAAGCTTAATAAATTAGGCAATATACGTATCTCCTTTAATAGCTACGTGCCTAAACCCTAATGTATCTCCCATATCCACATAATATCAAAATACATGCAACACTCATCTTTCTCCCTAAATATACACACTGGTAATTTCAGTACGTTGGGTTAGATTTGAAGGATGTAAACAGAGATGAGGGACAAGCGTAATCGACAAAAGATTACATTGTATTTTGATGAGGCGAAAAGTGTACCGCTTATAAGGGGTCATTTAAGCCCGAATTCGTGATTATTTAATCAATTATTGTCATAAATCATTCCTTTTGTCATTTTAGGTACTTTTGAGGAGAAATCTGGAAAAGGAAGCATTTTGGACGTTTTTTGTGCATAAAACTGAAGAAAACGGCAAAGTCTCAAATTCCTTGCTGGGAACAGTACCTGACAACGTCAAGGCTTCATACATGACGGTATCAAGAGTGATAAAAGAGGTGGAACTGGAAATTATAACGTGACGGCCCAGAACATTTCTAGTGTTATTGGCCTGACGGCGTCACCAAGGCCGTCAGGATTGATTTACTCATGACAGCCCAGAGTATATTTACACATGAAGGCGTCAAGACTGGATCTAGGCAATACGACTCTTAACTTGGCGGCGAGTTGACAGCGTCAGAATCTAATACATGACGCCGTCAGGATTTTTCATCTATATATAGTTTTTCAATTTTTCATTGTAATGTGGGGAACAAAGTGGGGAACATTAGAAGCATAAACCCTAGGTCGAATTTTCTTCATATTGCAGGGGTTTCAAACCTTTCTTTCTTCCATGTTTGAATAAAGATAAGTCTTCCAATAATCACTCAATATGTCTATGTGTTGTTTAATTCTATCTTATGCTTGTCTTTCTTTTAACATGTTAGGGTAGGTTTTTATTGTGTTTGCTTAGATTTAGTGAAACCTAGATGTTGATTATTGGTTGATTGTTTGTTTATAATTGTTGTAGATGATTGTATTCGATGTTAGGCTTAAGAAAACTGGCAGACTTCCATTGGTAACTTGCTTGAACGTCTTAAGAAACATGATCGGAGATGTACTACGATTTTTGGTTGTATTTAATGCATAAGTGAATTCTAATGATCCCAAGTTAGGAGATTTTAGTCGGCTCGACATAGGAGTGAAGTAGGATCTTATAGAGTTAGGGAATATTGTACACGGCCCTATGACTAGTATTAAGGAATATAACCCGTCATCCATGCAATTGTAACAAGCTAATCAACCGGTAAAAGATATCTACGGAGTAATGAAATCTAAGTAAACACATCTTTTCTCATTATTGTCTCCACCACATAATTACATTAGTTCATCTTTATTTCTTTTTATTTTATTTTAATTGCATCTTAGTTAATTGGGTTAGTTGGCTAGCAACTAATTCTGCCCACTCTTTCAAAACCTGATATTTTACTTGCTTTTATAAAATATAAAAAAAATACAAAAAGAATCATCTCTCACCTCTAGACCTAGTTTAGTAGGCTTTCTAATCCTAGCGACAATATTCCTGAGTTGAACGATCAATCCCCCGGTACTTGTCACTATACTATACTAAAACGATCAGGTACACTGCCTGGCGGGGATTGCAAGCTTCTCAAGATTCATTGAGAGGTAAAACCTGTTGCGAGGGTGCAATCCCGCGTATCAAGTTTTTGGCTCCGCAGCCCGGGGAATAGTTATTGTCTAGGTTAGAATTTCTTTTTATTATGTCTACTTGCTAGATTTCTTTCTAGTAAGTTTTTTATTTTATTTTTATAGGTTTTCTTTAGTCTATCTTTTTCTTTGTGCCTTTGTTAAGTTCATTGACTATTCCGTTTGCCATTATGGAGAACGCGAATCCGCCCTACTACCAACCACGAAATTCACCCACTCCAAATGACATCTTGATATTCAAACAACATCAAGATGAACCTATCTATGATGCATGGACTTGTTTTAAAAATTTACTCCTAAAAGTCTTTCATCATAGTTTCGATCTGTGGTCCCAAATTGAAATATTTTACCATCGTGTCGACCACTATACCAAAATGGACATTGTCCATGCCGCAGATGGGGACCTTTGGGGATTAAGTGCTGATGAAGCATGGGATACCATAGAGAATTGTGCCCAACTTGCCAAAAAATGGACAACCCAACAAGCGTTGTTACAGATCAATTGATCGCAAGTTTGAGGGAACAAGCAAGAAGTTTGTTTGGGGATAATAGGCCTATAGATGACATACCTAGGTACATGGAGTGGTTTAATTCCACTATAATACAAGATGAACACATAGGTAATCCAGATACAATAGAGGATGAGGTGGATAATATAAGCCCACTCAGTGCTCCACAAGTCCCACCATCATTTAAGGCATACACACCGCCCGTGACATACCTGGAAGAAGTAGAAGAGACCATAGGAACCCCAATTGAGGTAGAGCCCTTGGACCAAACACAACTAGATGAAATAGGTTTGAATACTTGTAGTCACAACCTTTCTCTTAGTTCTAAAGAAGTTCCTAGTTTTGAGGAACCGGAGCCTCAATCAAATCCGTTACCTAATCTTCCATCCATGGATGAAAATTTAGGAATTGAAAAAGGTCCCGATCCACCAATCAAACCATATAGTCCGGGTAGTCTTAGGATAAAGGTGGTAGATTTTAAGCCATGTAGAGAGGAAGCTAATATAGGAGTGGAACATAACCTTACATGCTTACATCACTGATGAGGCGAAAAATGAACCACTTTTAGGGGGTCATTTAAGCCCGAAATTGACTTTATTTGATCAAATATTGCCCTAAATCGTTCCTTTTGTGATTTTAGGTACTTTGGGAGAGAAATCTGGAAAAGGAAGCAATTCGGACGTTTTTAGAGCATAAAGGTGAAGAAAACGCCAAAGTCTTAATTTTCCATGCTGGGAACAGTAGGTGACGGCGTCAAGAGCAACACCTTGACGGCGTCAAGAGCAAATCTCATGAATTTCCATGACGACCCAGAACGGATTTGACGGCGTCACGTAGGAAGGGCGTCAAGAGTAAAAGAGTCGTGACGGCCTGGAAGTATATATGTCTTGACGGCGTCAGAAGCGGATCTAGGCAGTCCGAGGAGAGTTTTGGCGGCGAGGTGACGGCGTCACATTGTTTGTCTTGACGTCGTCAGACCTGTTTTTCTATATATAGTTTTCTAATTTTCACACAAAAAAAGAGAAGTTTTGGGAGAAACCCTAAGTACGATTTTGGTGTAACTTTACAGGTTTTTCAAGGGTTCCAACCCCTTGATACCTTGCATGATTAATCAAGATAAGTGCTCTTCTAATTCAATCAATATGTCTATGTGTTGGTTGTCTATATCTTGTTCTTGTCTTAATTCTATCATGCTAGGCTAGATCTCTTTTGTGTTTGCTTAGATCTAATGAAACCTAGATATTGATTATGTGTTGATTACTTATTTATCTTTGTTTTGGATGAATGATTTATATGTTAGGCTTAAGAAAACTGGCAGATCTCCAAATGGTAACATGCTTGAACGTCTTAAGAAACATGAACCGAGGCGCACTAGGTCTTTATTGGTTGTATTTAATGCATGAGCCACTGTTTACAATCCCTATAGTTGTGCTGGGCATGGTGTAGGAGGAGATAAGAGCTCATAGAATTGGGGAGTTATGTGTGCCACCCCATGAATGGTATTAAGGAATACGATCCGTCATCCATGCAATTATAACAAGTAATTAACGTGTAAAAGATATCTAGGGAGTAGTGAAATCTAAGTAAACACATTTTCTCCAATTACTGCTCACAACTTTAATATAATTTAGCTTATTTTTATTTTTAGTATTTTATTTTGATTGCATCTTAGTATTGGGTTAGTTGAATAGCAACTAATTCCGCCCACTCTTCCAAAACCCGAGATTTTACTTGCTTTCATAAAAATATAAAAACACAAAAATAATCATCCCTCACCTTTAGAACTAGTATTTAGGCTTTCTAATCCTAGCGACACTATTCCTAAGCTGAACGATCAATCCCCCGGTACCTGTCACTATACTATACTACAACGATCAGGTACACTGCCTGGTGGGGGTTGTAAGCTTCTCGAGATCCCTCGAGAGGTAAAGCCTGTTGCGATTCCTACGCATCAAGTTTTTGGCGCCGCAGCCCGGGGAATAGTTATTGTCTAGGTTAGGATTTCTTTTTATTAGGTCTACTTGCTAGATTCCTTTCTAGTAAGATTTTATTTTTATTTTTAAGTTTTATGTAGTCTATCTATTTCTTTGTGCCTTTGTTAGTAAATTAAACTCATTGACTATTCCGTTGACCATTATGGAAAACGCGAATCCACCCCTTTCCCCTAGAAAAGTGGCTGTGTTACGTGAACAAATTGAGAGTGAGATTAGGGAGCTTAGAGAGCTTAATAGGTTGATTAAGGTTGAACTCGAACATGCATTTAGTGACCTAGCAACCGTCTTGTATTCAAATAAAGACCTAGGGCCTAATGACTTTGTGAATGTTGTTGAGGGACTAGAAGAGGAGGAAATAGATCCAAAGCTTAATGACTACTTTAATCTATACCCCACTAAGGAGGAGATTGCATATTATAATAATCTTATCGATAACCCGCGATCTCCTTTCACCATAATTGAACCTAAGATCAAGAGAGGCGATCCTAAGAATGCTAAGATACCATGTATGATTGGGTATAGGCACATTAGCAATGCTTACATTGACTTTAAATCTCCAATCAACATTATGTCCTCAACTATTTATAATGATATAGTGAAAACAAGACTTGAACCTAGAAGGGATCCCAAGTACCCCGGTGGAGTTTGTAACTTTGTCGGGAGAGTTAAAGGTTTACGTGTCTTTGTTGGTAATTTCACTTTTGTCACCAACTTTATGATTGTGGAGGATCTTGCTAATGTTATTGATTGTCGATTATCCAATGTTGTGTTTGGCAAACCATTTGTTGAAGAGTCTAAGTTGGAATATGATGAGGTAGAAGGTACGATCCGATTTGCAAGTAGCACCGATAGTATCACTTATAGGATGCCTAATAGGATGAATGAATTTCGTTTTATATCTCGTTTTGATAAGGACAACGTTGGTGCTTTTGAGGATATTAATAAGGAGGATAAGAAAAAGGGCATGGATTATGTATGGAAAAAAAGGAGTCTTTATTACAAAGATTGCTTGGCCCTGGGACCAAGGTATAAAGTCGATGAAGAATTTGCCCAAATGATTATGGGGGCGGTTGAGAAAAAGGTGATTGGTTTCTACAAGGAATATCTACATTCAGATAATGGAACCAATGATGAAATCACGTAGTAACCCATGACCTTGAGTCTAGCTACAAGACTCGTAAATAAAGAAAAGCGCTTCTTGGGAGGCAACCCATGTTTTGTGTGATTTTATTTGTTTGTTTGTTATTTGCTTCCGTATGCATGTTTTATTTTTGTTGTTGGTTGATCATGTTTCTAAACTAAATAGTAGAAATACTTTACTTTGTTGTTTGGCCTAGTCTTAACTCCACCTAAAGGTATTTTTGCAAAAGATAAGTGTAAGGGGAAACCCCAAATATGTTTTTAAGAAACAAACCGATCATGATTCTCCACAATATTAAATGAACATGTATATTCGTATTTGTTAGAGTCAAATGCTTGTATTGAGTCATAATGAAGTTTTGCAGGATTTTCCAGGAAGTAGGACCAAGTTTTTCCAGAAATTTTCCGGAAACTTAACATAAGGATTTCTGCAGGTCAATTCTGACGGCGTCAGGGGTTTACTCTTGACGGCGTCAGTTTTACCGGTTTTGTTTTTCTAACGGAGTCTTATGGTTTTTGTGAATTATTAAGTTTTATAATCTCCAGGGAATCTGCAAACTTCATTCCACAAGCATTATATCTTATCTTGTTTTCTAGGATTTAGAAACTTATATAGAATGCTGCCAATGTTACGCGAGGTTGTCTTGTCTATTCTGTCAGGTTTTACAGGTTATGTATGACAAGAAGATGATTTATATTCTGGAAGGGAAGCTTTGATTGTTCGTTTTCTTGGAGGAATATTTAACCTGGCCATCCTATTATCCATACCGAGCGAATCAGGGGAGTATTTGATTTCATTCTCTTTACTTTTTCACTTTTACATTCTTTACTTGAACATTGGGGACAATGTTCATCTTAAGTGTAAGGGGAGGGTAAAAAGATGATACCTTACATATGCACTTTCGCTTGAGTTTGCTTTGTTTAATGGCAGATGTGTAATAAAACTATGAGAAATACTTGTTAGTGCAATTTTAGCGCCAAATTTAAAATTTTTTACAACATTTAGGAGTGAAACTTTAGCCATAGCAAGCGTCTCATGGATAGGAGATTGTATGACTAGCACATAACCGTATATTCAGAAAAATTTTTCACCCAAATATTTGAGGTTCGCCTTTAGATTTGATAGGAAAAGCATTCATTATTAGTGCTTATGAGTGTACCGGTAGCATTTAGATTCTAGAACTTGCGTTAGTGATGCATCCCGAGACCGCTAGTGAGACTACATTCGTGTGGTAGGATTTACTACATGATAAGAGGCATTAGGATCACCCTTGTGTTAAACCCGTATCACAATTACTTGACCATTTAAGTCATATTACTTGGCTAGTTAAGTCAACTAATTTTTCCCACACCCTTAGCGTTGTACTCATTTTTAGTACACGAAACCCCTAGTACACCCCTCCGAGCCTATCTTTTCGTTTCTACCTTTAAGCATCTTACTTAAAGGAAGAATTTGTTACACCCCACTTAAATGTACACCCAAATCGCCTTAGCCTTCCGTGTATGTGCTCATTTTTAGTGCATTATTGTTATTTGTTAAACCCTAAGATAACTTTCTAATTGATTACATGGTTGCTAAGTCGAGTCATATCCTTGTACATATTATTTTGGGACGATTGGGACTCATGGGTAAGTACTTATTTTATGGAGTAATGGGAAAGAACATCATTTATTACCCCCATATGTACTTTAATCTTAAAAGTGCTCCAAGTGTTTTGATTTTCTTAATTTGAGTCATTAGATTAGTTTAAATGTAGAGTATGTAAAGATTCAAGTGGAAGGGGAATTCTCATCCCCTATGATGTATTATTTTGGATGGTAGGGTAAGAGTGTATGCAAAACAAAAAAAAAAAAAAAAAAAAAAAAAAAAAAAAAAAAAAAAAATCGAAAAAAAATCAAGAAAAAGAAAAAAAAATAGAAAAAGGAGGAAAAAGAGAAAAAACATACGGACTACCATCCTTTTTTATTCTATGTTCATTTTATGTTTTTGTTATTTTCCATTTATTAGCTTAAGTCGAGTCTAGTCTTGGCTTAGCAACGCCACATTGTACATGTAATTGACCAAGATTGTTAACTCGCCACCAGTAAAACTTCCTTTATCCAACAAAACCGTGTATTTCATATCCCTACACCTAACGTTACAACCCTTTAAAAGACCTCTTTGATAGTTTATCCTAGGTGCTTACACCGTGTGGTGGAGGTTTGATCCTTTCCCAAGCCTATGGTAATCTATTTTGCTATGACAGGTAGTGAGAGATATCTTCCGTTTCCATATTGTAATTTACACTTTATTACACCCGAGAGATGCGAGTATCTAAACACTATTTGTGAGGTGCTAGTGTATGACCTCCGTGCTTGTCTATTGGTCTTTAGTGGAACGATTATTTGTTGTAATTACTTTTATATTAGTGTTAAATGACCCCTAACTTGTCTTTTGAGTAGAATAAAAGCGCATTTGCTTGAGGACAAGCAAATCTCAAGTGTAAGGGTATATGATGAGGCGAAAAATGAACCACTTTTAGGGGGTCATTTAAGCCCGGAATTGACTTTATTTGATCAAATATTGCCCTAAATCGTTCCTTTTGTGATTTTAGGTACTTTGGGAGAGAAATCTGGAAAAGGAAGCAATTCGGACGTTTTTGGAGCATAAAAGTGAAGAAAACGCCAAAGTCTTAATTTTCCATGCTGGGAACAGTAGGTGACGACGTCAAGAGCAACACCTTGACGGCGTCAAGAGCAAATCTCATGAATTTCCATGACGACCCAGAACGGATTTGACGGCGTCACGTAGGAAGGGCGTCAAGAGTAAAAGAGTCGTGACGGCCTGGAAGTATATATGTCTTGACGGCGTCAGAAGTGGATCTAGGCAGTCCGAGGAGAGTTTTGGCGGCGAGGTGACGGCGTCACATTGTTTGTCTTGACGCCGTCAGACCTGTTTTTCTATATATAGTTTTCTAATTTTCACACAAAGAAAGAGAAGTTTTGGGAGAAACCCTAAGTACGATTTTGGTGTAACTTTACAGGTTTTTCAAGGGTTCCAACCCCTTGATACCTTGCATGATTAATCAAGATAAGTGTTCTTTTAATTCAATCAATATGTCTATGTGTTGGTTGTCTATATCTTGTTCTTGTCTTAATTCTATCATGCTAGGCTAGATCTCTTTTGTGTTTGCTTAGATCTAATGAAACCTAGATATTGATTATGTGTTGATTACTTGTTTATCTTTGTTTTGGATGAATGATTTATATGTTAGGCTTAAGAAAACTGGCAGATCTCCAAATGGTAACATGCTTGAACGTCTCAAGAAACATGAACCGAGGCGCACTAGGTCTTTATTGGTTGTATTTAATGCATGAGTCACTGTTTACAATCCTTATAGTTGTGCTGGGCATGGTGTAGGAGGAGATAAGAGCTCATAGAATTGGGGAGTTATGTGTGCCACCCCATGAATGGTATTAAGGAATACGATCCGTCATCCATGCAATTATAACAAGTAATTAACGTGTAAAAGATATCTAGGGAGTAGTGAAATCTAAGTAAACACATTTTCTCCAATTACTGCTCACAACTTTAATATAATTTAGCTTATTTTCATTTTTAGTATTTTATTTTGATTGCATCTTAGTATTGGGTTAGTTGAATAGCAACTAATTCCGCCCACTCTTCCAAAACCCGAGGTTTTACTTGCTTTCATAAAAATATAAAAACACAAAAATAATCATCCCTCACCTTTAGAACTAGTATTTAGGCTTTATAATCCTAGCGACACTATTCCTAAGCTGAACGATCAATCCTACGGTACTTGTCACTATACTATACTACAACGATCAGGTACACTGCCTGGTGGGGGTTGTAAGCTTCTCGAGATCCCTCGAGAGGTAAAGCCTGTTGCGATTCCCATGCGTCAATCATCCATTCATGATTGATCACAAAAAACATTATGGGTTTAAACCAGGTTTATTAGGTCAAGATGGATTCCCAACTTGGAGTCTCTCGAAATTGATAGAAGATGATCCCTTTTAGGAGAAAACTTTAACTCACCCATTGACCCAATTGAACTAGGTAAGGTTATGATAAAAGGAGCACACCCGTTTGAGCATATAATTCATTCACCACTCTTTCCTCATGTGGCATATTTCCACCCTAAGGGTGTGTATCGCTACTTCCACCCGCACTTAATCCAAAGTGTAGGGAAAACCTACCCTATTTCCGTTATGTGGAAAACTACAAGGGGGGTTAAATAGTTTACCGTTTAAAATCTTTTTAACTTTTTTAGTTAGCTTTGAAACTTTCCGTTTGATCAAAGATATATACACAAACACAATATATAACATGCAAGTAAATGAAAGAAACGATCAAACCACAACACGAGTATTTATCGTGGTTCGGCTACAAGGACTCTTTTTCCTTGCCCTACGACCACGCCCTGAGTATCCAACTCGAGAGTTTCTTTCACTAGTAAACAAGCTCCTTTCACCGGCGGAGAAAACCTTACACGTCGCTTATACTTTTACCGACACTAAGCTAGATGTCGAGTTTTTACCAAGGGTACAACCACTCCCGTTAGTTCTTTTACAAGGGTACAACTACTCCCGATACACTTTGTATTTTGAGGACTAAAATACTAACCGATCACTACTGAAAATACACAATCAAATGAAGTGTAAACTACACAAGTCTACACAATGCTAAGCTAACAAGTCTTGCAACGTTGTGTTGAATACTTGTTACTTTTTATGAACTCGTGAATCTCTTTGCTACAAAAAAAAACTTCACATATGAAATGTTAAAGGGTTAGATGAAAGAATGAATGAATGTGTGTAAATATGATGTAGAGTGATAAGCCAAAAATCAACTTGTGGCTTAGTATTTATAGCAAAGCCTTCTGCAGGCCTGGCGGATACGGCGGAACCCTCAGATGGGTTTCGCCCGTGTACCCCCAGGGTTCCGCCGGGCTTGCAGTTGGTTTTGCAATAAATCTTGCAAACCAAACAATGTCACATCTCATTACACCTAGTCAAACACAAAACTTGAAAGCAAACACATAGTTAGTCAAACACATTTTCTTTCCATAAATGTATATTGACAAAACTTGCCATAAATGTGATGTGACATTTCTATTTTAAGAAAATAAAAAGTGTTGTGTTTTATGAAATGTAAAATGTAGCAAAAGTCTAGTTTATGCAACTCTTTAAAACTAAGATTATGTTTTACTTAGAAACTAAAGTTTACATTTTGTCGTTAACAAAACTTAGCAAAGATCGTAAAATATAAATAACGTTTTTAGGCGATATTTGTATTAACAATCTCCCCCTTTTTGTTGATGACAAAACATAAACTTTGTTTTTAAGTAACTCACAAAATCTTGGTGTTTAAGACTTAAAAAATTTTATATTAAACTTGTTTTACTTAAGTGATGAAAATCATATTAAGTTTTAAACTTTTTATATATTTCTCCCCCTTTTGTCGAAACAAAAAGTAGAGTAGCGAAGCGGAATAATGCACTTGCTCCCCCTTGGACAATACTCCCCCTAAATGGAGTGCCAAGAGAGGAGACATGGATTTTGATCATACAAAAAAATGGTTAGTTGGTGATATATATAGTCAAGCTTGTAGTTACCACACACATTGCAACCACAATGACAACACAAAAATGATCAACCAACAATGCAAGAAAGTAAGTAGAAAGAAATATCATTCCATGTAAAATTTGACTTTTAAAAGTCAAAAACAAGAAATGGGAAAGATTCTAAAAATAACCTAGAAAATAAAAGAAAATCAAATCCTAATTTCCTAAATGGGGCAAAAGGCCGCCAAAGGTTGTCTAGGATTTGTTTGGGTGGGAAAGAGCATCCAAACATTCTATGATGTGTTGGAATGCAAAACGGGTTTCATCTTGGAATTGGTGAAGCAACATTTTGATGCTTTCACCCATTTGCTTACAATTTGAGCAAACATGGGGATGAGTGGGTGGAAATGGGTTGGTTTTGATTTCTTGGTTTGAGGGTTGGTTGTTTTGGGTTCTTGGTTGGAGGATGGGTTTGGTATTGAGCCAAGCAAGGTGGTTTGAAATTCCATTGCTTGATGGAGGTGATTCTCAACCATGCTTTGGATTTTCTCATATGAAGGAAAGAAAGAGTCAAAGGTTTGGGCTTGAGAATGTGGTGGAGTTGGGTGATCATGGTTTTCAAAGTTTGGTACTCCATAAAGAGGACCATGGATGTCATGGTAAATAGGGTGAAACAACAATGGTTTGGGTTGATGGTACACTTGTTGTTGGTGGTTGGGTGTGGTTAAGATGCTCATTTTGGTCAAGAATTGACCTTGGTGATTCATTTGCAAAAGGTGGTGGTTGTGTAGGTCTTGGTGGAAGATCATTGAGATCTTGGACAAAAGGGTGTGGTGATGTTGGAGGAGACCCAAATAACTCTATAGGTTCAAGTTTGGGTAATGGTGATGGTGATGGAGTTTTGGATGGTTGGGTTGGAGCACTTGGTGGAGTTGGGTCAATGGGTGATTTAGTTGGTGGTGGAGTGAGCTCATTGGGTTCATTGGGTGATGGAGATGGAGATGCAAGGTTCAAAAAATGTTCATTTTTTATAGGTGAGGTGAATTCATCCGAAGATGAGGAGCTTAGGTTGATGGATTGGTTAGACCAAAGTGGTTTGACACTTATCTGGGCGGTTCTTCGGATGGGTCGTGATGGTTGAGAGGTGATTGTTGACTTAGTCATGGTAATGGTTTAGAAGTTCAGAAATTGTGATGAAGAAGGTGTGATTTGATAGTGTTTAGGATGGTTTAATTTATAGTGATAAAGGAGTGTGGGAAGGAGTGTTTGGATTTGATGTTAGGCCATACAAAAATGGAGGTTCCTAATGATTTGGAAAACTAATTGTGGGTTGTCATATCATGGAAGTCAATCCAATGAAAATGGTGAAGTGAGAAGACAAGATTTGCACTAAATGCTTAGTGGTTTTTGGTAAATTTGTTGAAGGATAAATCTCAGGGATTTCAAGGAACCTTTGGGAGGGTTCCTTCCTTTATGTGTGAAGGGTCCTTGGGGTGGTTATGGCTATTTTTGAAATTTGGCGGGAAATGGTTTAATATAAACAAAAAAATGGTTCTGCAGGTCGGCGGATACGGCGGACCCCTGAAATGGGTTCCGTCCGTTGTGTCTGAGGGTTCCGCCGACCCTGCTGAGAAAAAGAGTTATGGATTTGTTTTGATTTTTGTGATTTTTGTCTAATGTCCAGAACTACAATGTAGGTTCCATGAGTTCTAAGCCTAGCCTAAGAAGGTTAAAAGGTTCACGTTTAAGGGGTTTTGTGAGAATGTCGGCTATGTTGTCTTCGGAAGAAACTTTCTCAACTGAGATATTTCCTTTTTGAACGTTGTCACGAAGGAAATGATGACGGATTTCAATATGTTTGGTACGACCGCGTTGAACCGGGTTTTTGCTAAGATCAATGGCACCTTTGTTGTCACAAAGAATTGTGATTTCGTTAAGTTGAATTCCGTAGTCGACAAGAGCTTGCTTCATCCAAAGAGCTTGTTGACATGCCTTTCTGGCCGAAACGTACTCGGCTTCCGTTGTTGAGATAGCAAGAGCCGTTTGCTTCTTAGAGAACCATGAGGTGAGACAATGTCCAACAAAAGTACAAATACCACTTGTACTTTTTCTATCAACATAGTCACCGGCATGATCCAAGTCGGCATACACTATGGTGTCTATTCCCGTTCCTTTGGGATACCATAAACCTAAATGTGTAATGCCCTTAATATACCTAAAAATCCTTTTAACGGCTTCGAGATGAGTAGTCTTAGGATCTTCTTGAAAACGAGCACATAGACAAACACTAAACATAATGTCGGGTCTACTAGCCGTTAGGTAAAGTAGACTACCAATCATACCTCTATATTTAGTGCTATCTACGGATTCATTTCCTCATCCTTGGTAAGTTTAGTTTCCGTGGACATGGGTGTTTTGATTGGTTTCGAATCTTCTAATCCAAATTTCTTAAGCATGTCCTTAATATATTTAGATTGGTTAAAGAAGATACCATCTTCTAGTTGTTTAATTTGGAGTCCTAGGAAAAAGTTGAGTTCTCCCATCATACTCATTTCAAACTCGTCATGTATGATTTTTGAGAAATCCACACATAATTCTTGACAAGTTGATCCGAATATAATGTCATCAACATAGATTTGGACTATGATAATATGTGAATCTTTCTTCTTAGTGAATAGAGTATTATCAACTATGCCCATGGTATACTTATGGTCAACTAGGAAGGTTTTAAGTCAATCATACCATGCTTTTGGAGCTTGCTTAAGTCCGTAAAGAGCTTTTTTAAGTTTGTAAACATGATTTGGTTTTTCAAAATCGATGAAGCCCGGTGGTTGAGCAACATACACTTCTTCATTTATGACTCCGTTTAGAAATGCACTTTTGACGTACATCTGAAATAGTTTAAAATTATGTGCACATGCATATGCAAGTAAGATTCTAATTGACTCAAGCCTAGCAACCGGAGCAAAAGTTTCATCGTAGTCAATGCCTTCTTGTTGGTTATATCCTTGTGCAACTAGCCTAGCTTTGTTTCTAGACACAATTCCATTTTCATCCATTTTATTACGAAATACCCATTTTGTTCCGATTATAGTTTGACTCTTTGGTTGAGGAACTAATGTCCATACATCATTCCTAACAAATTGGTTTAACTCTTCTTGCATTGCAATTACCCACGACTCATCTTTAATGGCTTCATTAATGTTTTTAGGTTCAATGGTTGACACGAAACAAAAGTAGTTGCTTTCATTTTGAACTTTTGACCTTAGTGTTCTTTCGTTAATGTTGCCTATGACACCATCTAATGAACGACTTTTAGATTCTTTGACATTGACAAGTTCTTTGTTTAATAGTTCATCTTCCTTGTCATTACCTAAAATCTCTTGACTTTCTATTGCTTGGCTTTCAACTAAGTCATCATCTACCAAAGGTGATGTCTTAGAGGGAGGTGGACTCTCGTCAAATGTTACGTTCAACGATTCCTCGACTCTTAAGGTTTCTTTGTTCAAAACAATGTAAGCTTTACTATTTTGTGAATATCCAAGAAATACACCTTCATAAGACTTTGGGTCAAATTTGGTGAGATAATCCTTGGTGTTAAGAATGAACCATTTACTCCCAAACACTCTAAAGTATTCTAATGTAGGCTTTTTACCTTTATATAGTTCATAAGGAGTTTTATTCAAAAATGGTCTAATTAAGACTCGATTTAAAATGTACGTTGATGTGTCAATGGCATTACACCAAAACTTTTGTGGAATGTTTTGTTCATTAAGCATTGTTTTACTCATCTCTTGCAATGTCCGGTTTTCACGTTCTACTACACCATTAGATTGAGGAGTACGTTGAGCCGAAAAGTTATGAGTAATACCATTAATATCACAAAAGTTTCCAAATTGAAATTCATTATCAAATTCACGACCGTGATCCGTTCTAATAGACACAATGTTAGACCCTACTTGATTTTGAATTTTCTTACTTAGAATCTCAAATTTATCAAAAGCTTCATTTTTACTTTTCAAAAATTTTGTCCAAGTATATCTTGAGTAATCATCCACTATGACCAAAATGTAGAAGTTACCTCCATAACTTTGTATAGCGGATGGACCAAATAAATCCACATGTAAAATTTCTAGACATCTAGATGTAGAAACCAAGTTTTTAGCCTTATCGCTACTATGGACTTGTTTACCGACTTTGCAAGCATCACAAAAGTGTTGGTCGTATTTCAACTTAGGTAGGTTTCGAACTAAGTCGTTGGAGGAGAGGTTTTGAATTAGTCTCATGTTAGCGTGTCCTAAACGTCTATGCCATAAAGTTGAAGATTCATCTAATGAGGTAAGACAAAGTTTGTCTCTAGATGTTGAATCCATCTTCATGACATATACGTTGTTCTTAAGGACACCTTTGGCTATGGTTATACCATCTTTAAGTATTTTACTTCCGTTTTCACTAAAAAGGACATTATACTTATTACGAAAAAGTTGACTAATACTAAGAAGATTAAAACCTAAGTTATCAACATGAGCTACATCATCTATAAAAAGGGAGTCATGAGAGATTGTACCTTTTCCGATGATTTTGCTCTTAGCTTTACTACCAAACGTAACATTACCTCCGTCACATTTGTGATAAGTAGTGAAGAGGCTTTTGTTATTTGTCATGTGCCTTGAACAACCGCTATCTTTAATCCATTCATCCGGTTCCAAACAAACTTTGAGGCACACCTATTTTATGAAAAACACTCAAACATTTGGTCCCCAATTTCTCATGGGTCCATTTTGGTTAAGCATACCATTAACTTGTTCCAAGTATGAAAATAGAACATAAGGGTTCCATGACATGTAATTTGGAGTTTGGTAATGTCCAGAAGTGTTTTGGTTCCAAACATGTTGGTAGTTTAGTCGAGCGTTGAAGTTGCTCTTTGGAAAGGGGCGTTTGGGAGTTGGAGTCTTAGGTCTTGGTTGAGTAGTCTTAGCTCTAAATTTGTTTTTACTAAGTCCTACTCCAGTTTTAAAAGCAGGTTTTGTTCCATTTTTATACGTAACTTTAACAAATTTTGAACGATCCAATGTGGATGGTGTTACTGCTGCAGCAGACCTGGCGGAACCTTCGGGTCCAACGGGCGGAACCCTGGATTGGGTTCCGTCTGTTCCGCGGGCTGCTGTAGCAGTTTTGTTAGTTTCTTGTGCAATCTTTTCTTGTTTCGTTTGACCCTTTGAAGTTTCTATTTTCATGAATCCTAGTCCTGTTTTATCAAAAGGTGACTTTTGAATTTTCAGAATTTCATCCGCACAAGAAATGCTCTTATCAAACTTCTTAAACTTTGTGGTTTATTTTATTAGATCATTTTGAGTAATTTTAAGTTTCTCAACTTCGAGTTTAAGTTCTTCACATGATTTGCAAGATGTGTCAATACCTTTAATCTTTTCTAATCTCTTAGCTTTTTCTTTTAATTCATAAACTTCATTTTCTAAAAACTCCTTTTTAGTTTTCAAAAACATATTTTTGTTTATGATTTTTAAGCTCAATTCACAAAGTTTGCTATATTCTTTTTGTAAGGTGCCATCATCAATAGAGGAGTAAGATGAGTCGGAGAATACCTCATTTGAGTTGTGAGCCATGAGAGCAATATCATCATTCTTTGGCTCATCGTCATCTCCTTCATAGTCACTCCAAGCACCACCCACAAAAGCTTGTTGAGGTTTGCTTTTGGGTGGTTTTGGACATTCTCCTACAAGATGACTTGTGTCTCCACACCTATAGCATTTTCTTTCAACCTTTCCTTTCCTATCATCACGATCTTTTCGGAAAGTTTTCTTTTCATCTTTAGGTTGCCTTACAAACTTCCCTCTTCTACGAAAGAATTTCTTGAAGTCTCTAACGGCCATAGCATATTCCTCATCATCACTATCCGAAGTAGATTCTTCATCATCACTTGATTGGACTCTAGCTTTCAAGGCAATGGACTTAACTTTTTCTTACTTGCCTCTAACTAGTTCCGAATGTTTTACCATTACCATTTCATGAACTTTGAGGTTTCCAATTTGCTCGTCAAGTGACATGCTTGAAAGATCTTTGGATTCTTCAATTGCTGTCACTTTTGCTCTCCACTTCGGATGGAGTGCTCTAAGAAATTTCCTGACAAAGTTCTTACTACAAAAAGATTCATCAAGTGCTTTAAGTGAAATAATAATAGTGTTAAACCTAGCAAAAGCATTATCAATAATCTCATCTTCGGAAATAACAAATCGTTCATATTGTTAAACAAGAAGATCAATTTTGTTATCTTTAACTTGTGAGTTTCCTTGATGAGTGACAATTAAAGATTGCCAAATATCTTTGGCGGTTTTACACATAAAGACTCTTTCATATTCTTTCTTAGGCAAAGCATTGTAAAGCATCATTTTAGCTTCATTATTTTTACCAATCAATTTCTTTTAATCATCATCTTTAATGTTAGTAACTATGTTATCACCATCAATGATTATATACCATAAATCTATATCTTTAGATTTCACATAAGTTTCAAAACGGTTTTTCCAATATATAAAACCATTTGCTTCGAAAAGTGGTGGTCTTTGCATAGATTGCCCTTCTTTCTAATTTTCAAAATCCATGGATCGTTTCAAATTTTAAAACACAATATATTTTAAAAGCTTGAGTAACGTAGCTCTGATACCAATTGTGGAAAACTAGAAGGGGGGTTGAATAGTTTACCGTTTAAAATCTTTTTAACTTGTTTAGTTAGCTTTGAAACTTTTCGTTTGATCAAATATATATACACAAACACAATATATAACATGCAAGTAAATGAAAGAAACGATCAAACCACAACACGAGTATTTATCGTGGTTCGGCTACAAGGACTCTTTTTCCTTGCCCTACGTCCACGCCCCAAGTATCCAACTCGAGAGTTTCTTTCACTAGTCAACAAGCTCCTTTCACCGGCGGAGAAAACCTTACACGTCGCTTATACTTTTACCGACACTAAGCTAGATGTCGAGTTTTTACCAAGGGTACAACCACTCCCGTTAGTTCTTTTACAAGGGTACAACTACTCCCGATACACTTTGTATTTTGAGGACTAAAATACTAACCGATCACTACTGACACTTTGTATTTTGAGGACTAAAATACTAACCGATCACTACTGAAAATACACAATCAAATGAAGTGTAAACTACACAAGTGTACATAATGCTAAGCTAACAAGTCTTGCAACGTTGTGTTGAATACTTGTTACTTTTTATGAACTCGTGAATCTTTTTGCTATAAAAAGAAACTTCACATATGAAATGTTAAAGGGTTAGATGAAAGAATGAATGAATGTGTGTAAATATGATGTAGAGTGATAAGCCAAAAATCAACTTGTGGCTTAGTATTTATAGCAAAGCCTTCTGCAGGCCTGGCGGATACGGCGGAACCCTCAGATGGGTTCCGCCCGTGTACCCCCAGGGTTCCGCCGGGCTTGCAGTTGGTTTTGCAATAAATCTTGCAAACCAAACAATGTCACATTTCATTACACCTTGCAAACCAAACAATGTCACATCTCATTACACCTAGTCAAACACAAAAGTTGCAAGCAAACACATAGTTAGTCAAACACATTTTCTTTCCATAAATGTATATTGACAAAACTTGCCATAAATGTGATGTGACATTTCTATTTTAAGAAATAAAAAGTGTTGTGTTTTATGAAATGTAAAATGTAGCAAAAGTCTAGTTTATGCAACTCTTTAAAACTAAGATTATGTTTTACTTAGAAACTAAAGTTTACATTTTGTCGTTAATAAAACTTAGCAAAGATCGTAAAATATAAATAACGTTTTTAGGCGATATTTGTATTAACACGTTAAATAAGGGTAAAGTCAGGCTCGTGACTCGAACAAAAACAAGCGCTTCTTGGGAGGCAACCCAAGCCCCTTTTTATTTGTTTGATTGTTTGTTTGTTTGATTTTATTTGTTTCCGTATGCATGTTTTATTTTTATTGTTGGTAGATCATGTTTCAAAATAAATTGTGAAAATGCTTTATTTTATTTTTTTAACTTTGTCTTAATTACATATAAAGGTATTTTGCAAAAGCTAAGTGTAAGGAAAACCCAAATTTGTTTATAAGAACGAAAATGAGCATGATTCACTACAATATTAAATGAGCATGTATATTAGTATTTGTTAGAGTCAAATGCTTGTATCGAGCCATAATGATGTTTTGCAGGATTTTCCAGGAAGTAAGGCTTAAGTTTTTCTAGAAATTTTCTGAAAACTTAACATAAGATTTTTCCAGGAACATTTTGACGGCGTCAGGAGTCACAACCTGACGGCGTCAGGTACTAAAATTCTGAAAAATTTTGCGAGTTTTGTTTATACCGGAGTCTTAAAGCTTTTGTTGATTCTTTAGTTTTATAAACTCCAGGAAATCTGCAAACATTCATTCCACAAGCATTATATCTTAAATTGTTTTCTAGGATTATTTTTAGTATATATAGATTGCCGCCGATTTTACGTGTGGTTTGCCTTGATTGTTTTCTCAGGTTTAACAGGTTATATATGACAAGAAGATGATTTATATTTCTGGAGTGAAGCTTTCAAAGTTCATTTTCGTGGAGGAAGATCTAACCTTGTTGACACACTATCCACACCGAACGAATCAGGGGAGTATTTGTTTTCATTCTTTTACCTGCTTTACTTTTACATCCTTTAATTGAACATTGAGGACAATGTTCATCCTAAGTGTAAGGGGAGGGTAAATGATGATACCTTATAGGATACAATTGCACTTGAGTTTGTTTGTTTGATAGTAGGTGTGTAATAAAACTAAGATAAATACTTGCTAGGGAAATTTTAGCGCAAATTTAAATTTTTTTACAACATTTAGGAGTGAAACTTTAGCCTTAACAAGCGTCTCATGGTAGGAGTTGTATAACTAGCACAAAACCGTACCACTCAGAAAAATTTTTCACCCAAATATATGAGGTTCTCCTTTAGATTTGTTAGAAAAAGCATTAATTATTAGTGCTTATGAGTGTACCGGTAGTACTTAGATTCTAGAACTTGTGTTAGTGATGCATCCCGAGACCGCTAGTGAGACTACATTCGTGTAGTAGGATTTACTACATGATAAGAGGCATTAGGATCACCCTTGTGTTAAACCCGTATCATAATTACTTGACCATTTAAGTCATATTACTTGACTAGCGAAGTCAATTAATTTTCCCACACCTTAGCATTGTACTCATTTTTTAGTACACGAAACCCCTAGTACACCCCTCCGAGCCTATCTTTTCGTTTCTAACTTTAAGCATCTTACTTAAAGGAAGAATTTGTTTACAACCCACCCCAATGTGCACCCAAATCGCCTTAGCCTTCCTTGTATGCACTCATCTTTAGTGCATTATTGTTATTTGTTTAAACCCTTAGTTAATTATCTAATTGATTACATGGTTGCTAAGTCGAGTCATATCTTGTACATATTATTTTGGGACGATTGGGACTCATAGGTAAAGTACTAGTGTTATGGAGTAATGGGGAAGAACATCAAATTATTACCTCCATACGTGCGTTAATCTTAAAAAGTACTCAAAGTGTTTTGATTATCTTGATTCGAGTCATTAGAGTAGTTTATTGTAAAGTATGTAAAAGTTCAAGTGTAAGGGGAATGCAAATTCCCTATGATATATTATTTTGGATGGTAGGGCAAGAGTGTATGCAAAAAAAAATCAAAAATAAAAAAAAAGAAAAAAAAAAAGAAAAAAAAATTAGAATAAGAAAGAGAAAAAACGTACGGACTACTATCCCGTGTCATTCAACGTTTGTTTTATGTTTTTGTTATTTTTGATTTATTAGCTTAAGTCGAGTCGAGTTTTGGCTTAGCAACGCATATTGTACATGTAATTAACCAAGATGATTAACTCGCCACCAGTAAATATTGCCTTTATCCAACAAAACTGTGTTTTCCATATCCCTACACCTAACGTTATAACCCTTTAAAAGACCTCTTTGATAGTTTATCCTAGGTGCTTACGCCAAGTGGTGGAGGTTTGATCATTTCCCAAGCCTATGGTAATCTATTTGCTATGACAGGTAGTGAGAGATGTTTTACATTTCCATGTTGTGATATATACTTTATTACACCCGAGAGATGAGAGTATCTAAACACTATTTGTGAGGTGCTAGTGTATGACCTCCGTGCTTCTTTTTGGTCTTTAGTGGAACGATTATTTGTTGTAATTACATTTATATTAGTGTTAAATGACCCCTAACTTGTATTTTGATTAGAATAAAAGCGCATTTGCTTGAGGACAAGCAACTCTCAAGTGTAAGGGTATTTGATGAGGCGAAAAGTGTACCGCTTTTAAGAGGTTATTTAAGCCCGAATTCGTGATTATTTAATCAAATATTGCCCTAAATCGTTCTTTTTGTCATTTTAGGTACTTTTGAGGAGAAATCTGGAAAAGGAAGCATTTTAGACGTTTTTGGAGCATAAAAGTGAAGAAAACCGAAAAGTCTCAAATTACTTGCTGGGAACAGTACCTAACGACGCCAAGGCTTCATACATGACGACGTCAAGAGTGATAAAAGAGGTGGAACTGGAAATTATAACGTGGCGGCCCAGAACATTTTCAGTGTTATTGGCCTAACGGTGTTACCAAGGCCGTCAGGATTGATTTACACATGACGGCCCAGAGTATATTTACACATGAAGGCGTCAGAAGCTAATACATGACGCCGTCAGGATGTTTCATCTATATATATTTTTCCAATTTTTCATTGTAATGTGGGGAACAAAGTGGGGAACATTAGAAGCATAAACCCTAGGTCGAATTTTCTTCATATTGCAGGGGTTTCAAACCCTTCTTTCTTCCTTGTTTGAATAAAGATAAGTCTTCCAATAATCATTCAATATGTCTATGTGTTGTTTGATTCTATCTTATGCTTGTCTTTCTTTTAACATGTTAGGGTTGGTTTTTATTGTGTTTGCTTAGATGTAGTGAAACCTATATGTTAATTATTGGTTGATTGTTTGTTTATAATTGTTGTGGATGATTGTATTCGATGTCAGGCTTAAGAAAACTGGCAGACTTCCATTGGTAACTTGCTTGAACGTCTTAAGAAACATGATCGAAGGTGTACTACGATTTTTGGTTGCATTTAATGCATAAGTGAATTCTAATGATCCCATGTTAGGAGCTTTTAGTCGGCTCGACATAGGTGTGAAGTAGGATCTTATAGATTTAGGGAATATTGTACACGGCCCTACGACTAGTATTAAGGAATATAACCCGTCATCCATGCAATTGTAACAAGCTAATCAACCGGTATAAGATATCTAGGGAGTAATGAAATCTAGGTAAACACATCTTTTCTCATTATTGTCTCCACCACATAATTACATTTGTTCATCTTTATTTCTATTTATTTTATTTTGATTGCATCTTAGTTAATTGGGTTAGTTGGCTAGCAACTAATTCCGCCCACTCTTTCAAAACCCAATATTTTACTTGCTTTTATAAAATATAAAAAAATACAAAAAGAATCATCCCTCACCTCTAGACCTAGTTTAGTAGGCTTTCTAATCCTAGCGACACTATTCCTGAGTTGAACGATCAATCCCCCGGTACTTATCACTATACTATACTACAACGATCAGGTACACTGCCTGGCGGGGATTGCAAGCTTCTCAAGATCCCTTGAGAGGTAAAACCTGTTGCGAGGGCGCAATCCCGTGTATCATATTTCCTTTATTGATAATAAAGATTACAAGGGTATATAAAGAAAACCTAGAAAACCTAATACTATATCTTAGTGGGCCTAAACTAAAATAATCTAATACGGGCCTAATATTTAATAATACTACTAAGTAACTTTAACACTCCCCCGCAAGCTAGAGTATACTATGCTTAGCTTGTTACAAATATAATTGACCCAAAGTTATCTAAGCTCCTCTTGAGCAACAATCTTCCTCATAGCAAGAATCCAACCTTGAACAATCGTAAAACTAAGCGATATCACTTGGGATCAAACTAAAATATGAAGCAATATGAAGAAAACATGTCTCTAACAGATCTCACATGGGATCTAATCAAAAGACGAAGCAACCAGAAGAAAACAGGTCTAAATAGATCTCACTTGGGATCTAATCAAAATATCTAACCAAAAGACGAAGCAACCTGAAACTCGGAACATGTCTCAAACTCAAATGAATAAACGAATCGACCTGGACTAAAACAGGTCTCAACTTAAAATAAGAAACAAAGCAACCCGAACTAGAAAGGTTTTAGCTCAAATGAAGAAACGAAGCAACCTGTACAAAACATGTCTCAACTAGCCAAAACATGAAGCAACCGGAACAAACATGTTCAGGTCTCAACTAACCAAAATACGAAGCAACCGGAACAAACATGTTCTAGTGTCAACTAACCACAATAGCCAAAAACGAAGCAACCAATGGGTCTCGATTAACTAAAACTCAATTCGAGTAAAAAATCCAGAATATAATCATAATCAAATGGTCTCACCGGGACCAAACTCAAAACTCTCATTAACCAAAAACTAAATCTTCAAATCTGAAACACAACCAAAAATCAATCTCACCAGCTCAAATACTAAAACCTTCAATATTCAAAATCCAGAATCATAATCAATAAATAACCCATAATCATTTTATGTCATACACCTCAAAACTCATAACCCAATAACTAAGCAAATGAAAGACCGTATAACCAAATCAAAACCCGTAATCAGCAACAGTACTAACCTCAAAATTATTCATAACCAACAAAAAACTAAATCAACAACTAAACTAGAATTTAGATGTTTCTTATTCTTCACCACATGGTAACGCAAGAGATGTATACCATAAACAGAAGTCTAGTTGAACTAAACAGAATGTAGAAACTAGAAGGGGGGTTGAATGGTTTCACCATTTTTATTACATTTTCAAAAATCTTTTTCAAGTTTGTTTTCGAAACACTTTTAGATTCGAAGTTTATGTGATATCAATAAAACAATGTAAGAACACAATAATAAAAAAATAAGTAAAGGTAAAGGAAAAAATCAATGAAACCGAGACACGGAGAATTATAGTGGTTCGGCTACGAAGCTCACTCTTCGCCCTACTTCACTCCGTGAGTATCGCACTTGAAAGTTTCAGAAACACTATATCAATAAGCTCCCTTGTGGCGGAACAAACCGTACACCAACGCTTACACTGATTTACAAAACTAAACTGAATGTCGAGTCTTAATCCTAACTAGAACCAATCTACACGATACCACACACGATAACCACAACACACGACACAATTCGAACCAAAACTAAGTCCGAATCAACACAATACACGATTCTGAGCATACACACAAGCCGGATCTACACAAGAATTGATATACAAATAATGTAGATTGAGAAGAGAAACGTAACAAAGGTTACGAGGTGACAGACCATTCTTCAACACTTCGTTTCTTGACGAATACGAGCGTTCTTCTCTTGCACTTTGAGGTATGGTGGATGTGATCACTTGTAAATAACTTACAACATGTTAATGTGATTAAAGAAGAGAGTTTAGAATGATTTAGGAAGACAAAAGTTTTAGTGCTTAAGAGGTGAATTTTTCTGCAAGGAATAGTGCAATATTTATAGGCATTAGGAGGAGGCGGAGACGGTCCTGTAAACATTGGATTGTCTCTTATATATAAGGGACTGTCGCCTATTTAAGGGATCGTCACCTAAGACACACCTATTTTTGTCTTGGTGTGGTGAGAATTTATCTGGTGAAAATTTTATCTGATTTGGGCGGAAAAACTAGCTGTTGGAGAATTTGAAATTCAGATTTATTTTCTGATTAAAACATTTCTTTTTAATTACAAAAATACTTTTGTAAAAATCTTTTGTCAGATAAAAATGTGAGGTTTGAAGAAAAATATTTTTTTTGATCACTTAACTAAGTTGGTAGATTATTTATTCATACCTTAAGTGATGTTGTAGTCAAAACGAGTTTTCTCAATTAAAAACTTATTAAGCGTAGTTTTACGTAACGTGTTTTTACATTTTGTGATTATCAAAACTTATAGAGATCAAATAATGCAAATGATGTTTTTGACATTATTTGTATTAACACAGAAGTAAATAGAACTCTTCAAAATCAAATAACAAAAGACTGCTAGCTGCCTTGTTGTTCATAGGAGAGGAGGATTCTAACCATAATACTTTGTATTATTTTCTTTGTAGGAATCTTTACTTACCTTTGATTACGATCTCGTTCTATATAGGAAGGGAAACAGTGGTTGCATGTGGGTTGCATAGTAAGTTGTGCACTTGCTATAGATAGGCACGTGCCTAGTAAGCTAGTCTAAATTTTACTTTCGGCTATTCCTGATTTGACAAATTAGAGTTCCAATGCCTGTTTCACGTATATCAATAAGTACTTGAGCTTATCTTCTTGTGTGAGCTTCCCTCTTCTCGTTCTGAAGTTTAGGTTGAAATCAGAATCAAGTCTTCAGAGTCACAGAGACATTTGTCAGATCTCAATGACTTTGGTGTTGCCTTTAGCTCCTTGTAACTTCATTCCCTAACTCCGCATCAGGTTATGAGGTTGCCTTTTTCAATTGGTCTTTGACTTTCTTAAAGCCATTCAGGTGTTTTGAGCTTTATACAACACTTACTGATTTCTTTATCAGTGAGTCATCTTCTGAATAATAATAAGAGAGACATGTTCTCTGATAACTCTCAGGGAGTATATCACTTCTGATAACTATCAGGTTCACTTTGATAGTTATGAAGTGACATACTTTATGATCATTATCAGAGGCTTGATGTTCACTGACCTTCAGAAGGTAAATTAGGCTATTTTATGTTTAAATACTTGTCGGAGACAATTGGGTTGATTTACCAGACTCAACAGTAAAACATTAGTTAATTATCATAATCACTTTCAACTAAATAAGGTTGCTCTTAGATAACGACTAAAACTATTATTTTACATCTAAAAGTTATTTGTGTTTCAATATGTTATATTTAGCTTTATTCTTGTTGTTTCAGATGTTTTCACGAAAAAAAGTAACCGAAATTGGTATAAATGAAAGTTAACATATAAATAGGTGGCATATAAGTTAGTTTTGATATATTGATAGACTAAAAGAAAAAAGGTTTAGAGTTTGGTGGCCTCCGGAGACAAAATCCCTTTTTCTTCTTTTATTTGGTTTTGTCAGTTCAAATGATTATAAGTTTTGTAACCCTTTTTCATCGATGATAATTTACAATCATCACAACATGACGTTGAAGCATAAATATGGTGTCATGCATGTGATGTTCAAAATTAGGTTTTGAAAGTAGGGTGAAATTTGTTTAGGTTTTACAACAAATCCTAACATGTAACTTGTCAAACTAAAGTAATAACGATATAAAGATGATACAATTATGCATATCAACTTTTAAGTCAATAAAATATAATATTATAATAATAATATGAATGAAATTACATGTTTTCTTATGCTGGAACAAAATATGTGGCATTAGAAAGCAACTGACCCGAACAGTGTGAAGTTATATCTTTAAATGCTAAGCAACATGACGGGACAACTGCAATCCCAAGGTTTCCATTCATAATAGTTCTATGAAAAATCAAATAACAAACTGCGACTCCTTCGATAGACAAGAAACATCGTTCCAAGTTTTCAAATGGTGTTGTTATTATTGTTGCAATCAACAAAGAACAAAAACTTCTGTTTCAATAGAAGCCATTGATGATTTTAGTTTAATTTGAGAGTTTTGTCGAGTAAATGACTCAATAGTGACATATATACAATATATATATATATATATATATATATATATATATATATATATATATATATATATATATATATATATATATATATATATATATATATATATTTATTGGAAGGTGTTTTAATTTATATATGATAATAAATATGGTCATTAAGTTGATTTTAAGACATGTGATACTCGTCCATCGATTATAAGTCTGCAAACGCGCATGGAGTCTCACCGGAAAACTAATTACTATTAGATTCAGCGTCCCCCTAACGTGACTAGAAGCTTCTAAAAAAGACTAATGATGCTGATTGCGAAAAAGGTTATCAACAATTGAATTTTTTTAGAAGACTTTTGAGAAAGAGAAATGATAACTATTCCATGTAAATCTCTAAAATTAATTTTGAAGGCTTATAGGATGACATGAATCATGATGAAGTTTCAAAAGAAGAAAACACATTGCGGGGAAGATTAATTTCCATAAGTTAACATTCTTTCATCAATGATAATATTCTGGTCTAGGACCCTTGGCCGATAATTTAATTCTTACTTAGAACCAATGTCCTAATTAAATGGCTAGAAACTCATGCTAAAAAGTAGTGTATGATGGTTGCATTTATCCCATTTAAATCAACTCTGAAACATCAATTATTTCCTTATTGTTGGAAAGATGTTAATTATTTATTATCGTGGTTTCTGATTATTGAGTTTATAGAGCTTTTATGTGTAAAAACTTAAGGAACACAATTATCTGTTCATGCTATTTTGCAATCAAATACACAACTTCATATTTTTGTGGTCAACATTGACGGAACTAGGGGGTCCCGCTGTGTCTCGAGACACCGATGGAATTTTTTCTGAATGCACATGGTCCTAAAAATTGGGTCTACTATTACGTCTTTTTTTTTTTTTTTTTTTTTTTTTTTTTTTTTTTTTTTTTTCACATGGTCCCTTTTAGTTCTTATTTCGTCTTTAAGGGTCAAATGTCTCGTAACTACCATGAATTTTGTTCCTACATATGGATCATGTTATTTACTCATATTATATCATATTTAATTGACTAAAAAACTTATGTATGTGTAAGATTAAAATAGTTACTCCCTCCGTCCCAGAAAGAGTGTCCGAAAATAAAAAACGAAGAAATTATGATATATGTAGTTAATGCTAGTTTTGATTGATAAAAGTCATTTTTATCTTCATAAATAAAAAAATAAAAAAATGAGTAATTAATGCAAGTTTTGATTACAAGTGTAAAGTAGGAAAATAGTAATAATTATTGTCCATATATAAAAACCGGACATTTATTTTGAGACAAACATAAATAATAAGGTGGACACTTTTGTTTAGACAAACATAAATAATGCAAAAAATGATCTAAAAACAAAACATAATATTTAATACCCATAGCACTTGAAGTGGAGGAAAACATACATAACAATAGTTTCAGAACTAGAAAAAAGAAGCCTCACATGTTTGCTAAACTGACAATCATTGCAAACATAAGAAGAGTTAGTTTTATTTCAAGAAATATGATTACTAGAAATAAGAGACGCAACACTTCATTTCCTTGATGTCCAAGTTGTTGGTGCCATGTGTTTTGACAGACAAGAAAAGCTTGAGGAATAGGAGAGGGCTTAATGACAGGATATTAATCACCCGCGCTGTCACATCTGAGGAGGATGTGATTAGTCAAATAATCTTTCACAAAAAATCCGAAGAGATCAAATTCATCCTAACGACCATTAACACAAACAAACTGACGCACATATTTCAAAATCTTTACAATATCTGGAGTAACAAGAACACTATTAAAGTGAGTTGTTTAAAAGGAGATGGCAAAATGCTATAGTCAGAATTAAAATGGGAATGAACTTCCCATCACCAAAATCGATAGACGGATAAATATATGATGACATCAAATAGTCCTGACATGTTAGTGTCAATTTCCCCTAATATGCTCATTATTATATTGTTTTATATGGATATATACTTTGATTTCTATATATTTTGTTTTCAGGTTGTAAATGAGCATAGGAGCAAATGAGACGCGGAATTAGAAAAGTACTTACAAGAAACACACTTTTAGTATGCTTAGAAGAAGTTACGGCATAACTCCACTCTCCACTTATGCCATAGCTAAGGACTTATACATGATGACCAAGTAAACGCTAATCAAGGATTACAGTGTAACTACCACAAAAAGTTACGCCGTAACAGTTTGAAGACTTAGAAGAATTTCGAGACTATGAAGGTTACGCCATTACCCATGCAATAGGTTACGGCGTAAATTTTACACGGAATGTTGATTAAAGGTAATTAATGATATTACAACATAACTAGCATGAAGATTACGAAGTAGTTGCCGTCGTCGAAGATTACGGCGTAACTATCCAATACGTCGTAACTACTATTAATCGGATAAGGATCGTTTGAAAATACACTAGTTACGGCGTGACCATACCTAGAGGTTATACCGTAGCTGGGTCGGGCCTATCAAACTCTATTTTTTGAATTTCACACATCTTTCACACTACAAAAAGCCAGAGAACGAAGTAGGGTTCAAGAAGGACGATCTTCAGCAACATATAGAGCATTTTCCAAGGGAGAGATCACGACATTACATCAATAAGTTTTAGCGATTCATATTCATTTTACATTTATGATTCCATGTTTTTCATTACCATGCAAAATATTGAATCTTTTGTACTTTTTAATATGATCGGCTAAGCACATTTGGTGCTAGCCTAGTTATGATTCCTTAATTGTTATGATTATGTTTTCATGCTTTTATTATTGCTTCTAGTGTTTGCATGCTTAATTTTTTGTAAGATCCTCTAGTTTCGGTAGTTTTGAAGAACGATTATACTTGTTACACTAGAAGAATTGACCACAGGACCCTAGAGTAGTAGGTTGCGAGGGTTGGTAAGAATTGACCAAAGGACTACAAATTCCTTGTTTGCAAATTGACCAAAGGATCACCTTCCGTGTTGGATGAACTTAAGAAGTTAGATATGTTGTCTAAGATCCGAGCGTCCGGATCACACAAAGAATAAATTTAGCATGTGACGGCACTTAATGACTTGAACAAGCCTACCTGCAAACTCTAATAATCACTTAGGATTTAGACCTATGATATCTGAGTAGGATTCTAGGGATATAGGCTAGACGAATTTACCAAAGAAGTCTAATGAATCTTATGCCCCACTTGAAGTGATAGGAAGTTTAATTAGAAAACATAGTCATTGCATGATGGGATGAATAGCTAGGCTAGTACACTTTCTATTTACTACATTCAACTCAATTTACTTTCAGCATTTCATTTCTATTAATTAGTTTAATTAATCATTCAACTCAAAACCCCTATTAAAACGTGACATAGACTTAAATTAGGATCCAAACACATAGCTCTTGGGACGACCTCAGCTTTACCGATTTCTACACTACACATGATCGGGTACACTGCCCATGAGTGCATAAGGTAGACCATAGGTAGACGAGACTATTATAAATATTAAAACCTGGTCAAAAATCTTGCATCAATATATTTATTAATAACAGTACTGAGATTATTAGTAAAGCTATTACGATGAAAAGAGGCACCTGCATCCATATTCCAGTTGGAAGTAACGGGATCTTGCAGAGTCATAGTACTAAAAGCTTGCGGAAGCAAAGTCCTTGTCAATTAAAACCAGTAGAAGTAGTGGGTTATTGGGCCGGTATATTCTGTTGGGCTTGTTAGGCCGTATGAAGCGACATAAGCTGATCTTGGGCCTGCACATGGTGTTGAGCTAGTGGGCTAAACCCAGGTGGTCTAGTAGAAGTAGTAGAGGGCCACATAGAAACCTACTGGGCTTGAGACGCTTCTGGCTTCTGTGGAAAATATTATGGGATGTTGCATAATGGGTCTGTACAAGCTGCTCAAGAAAACGTTGTTGGGCCTGTTGAAGACTAAATAATTAGGTCTGACCCACTTGAGAATTAGGAAGGTTGTCCAATATATAAGTTACTAGTTATAATGCCCGCGCACGCGCGGATTTTTTTTTTTTTTTTTTTGAATCATATATTTTTATTTATTAAAAAAACAAATAATTTAATCTTTGTTTTGTTTGATTTATGATGTTTAATTATAGTTTTTTATTATTAAAGATAATTATTTAAAAATTTTAATCATATTGTTAATTGCATCTTATCTATATTTTTTGTATTTATCTTCTCTTGTGTTATGGATAAATATAAAATATTACCTAATAAGAAAATAATCTTTTTTTTTAAATAAAATTATTACTAAATAAGGTATGGATCAATTTTTTTTGAAATGAAAAATTCCCAATAGGGGTTTTGGTTTATTATATAAAAGATTATCACCGGACCAGGCTTGCAAGTTTGTTATTCGTGTGACTGTTGATCCCAGTCCCATGCAAATTATTATGAGACAAAGTGGTAACACCATGCAAATTATTAAAAACACTACCACAAGACCCCATTGGTAGGCAAAGTATTCGACTACCACAAGGATTTATTGAGGGATGTAGGAACACGACCATTGGAATCATGGACAAAATGCATTAGCGATAACAAGCCTACCTTTAAGGATCTTGAAAATTGTCAAAAGAATCAGTGATTTGATAATGGAATCGGTTTTAAGCCAATCAACCGTAAGAGGTCTTAGGGTACTTGTGGAAGAACATGTAGATTCACTAATGATATGCTTTAGGACATCAAAATTTGCACACTGATTCTTGAAGAAGTAACACCATGCGACATAATTAGCTTTTTCCAAATGAAGTTTAAGAGTAATGAGGTTGGTAATAGAGTTAACGACATAAATTTTGTCGGTATGTGATTGGGTAGGAGGAGGGGTAGGACATTAAAGTTAGGGGTGAGAAAGAGTTTGACTTAAAGTTGTCGAACTTTAAGGAAAAAAAAAAGCAGTTGAGCTTTAGTCTACAAGCGTGATGTCAAAAAAAAAAAAAAAAAAACAAAAAAAAAAAAAAACAAAAACGGAGAAACTCGAGCTTTAGTCGAATTTGTGGTGAAAAGGGTTTGGGGATCGAACTTTAAATACTAAAAATGTGGAGACACAATGTGGCTCTAATATCATGTAAGATGTGATTGATTAATTGAATAATGAGATATTACATATATCCCAATATTTATTCCCCAACACTCGGGCTTGGGCTCTAACTATACTAATGCTAATCTAATACAAATACGAATCCAAAACATACACAAATAAGTTCACTAACATAGATAACCTCTTATAAACCTTCAATAATAAGGTAACAATAGATGTTTCACTTGTGATTTGTATAGAAATACAAGCATCCATGTTCAAAGACAATCAAAGTGTCATACATATAAGAGGTACTTAAAGTTTTTGATATACACCATAAAAATCTTTGAAAATGAGATGAAAGTCGTTTAGCTTTGATGTTATAATTGTTTTATGCTTATACAATCATACATAACTTTTTAGTCAGTTAGATATAATGTAATATGAGTAAATTAGATGAGTCCCTATGTAGGAACAAAATTTATGATGGGTATGATACACTTGACCCCAATGAAGAACAAGAACTAAAAAGGACTAAAAAGGAATGTGCAAAAAAAATTTAAACCTTAATATTAGACCCAAGACCGAATGCATTTAGACAAAATCAAGATTTAAAAAAAAATAATAATAACACTAAGGCACAACAATATGAAGTTATGTCTTTGATTTCCGAACAACACGAATGGATAATTGTGTTCTATAAGTTTCCACTCACAAAAGCTCTATGAACTCAATATTAGGAAACCACAACTTTCTCATTAGACAATTAACATCGTTCCAACACTAAAGAAATAATGGATGTTTCATTGGTGTTTTGAATGGACAAGCGCAACCATCGTACACTACTTTTTATCGTGAGTTTCTAGCCATATAATGAGGACATTTGTTCTAAGTAAGAATTAATCTGGAATATTATCATCAATGAAAAAGTGGTTAATTTATGGAAATTAATCTTTCCCATAATACTTTTTCCTTCTTTTAAAACTTTATCATGATTCATTTCATCCTATAAGCCTTCAACAATACTTTTAGAGATGCACATAGAATAGTTATCATTGTCTTTCTCGGGAGTCTTATAAAAGAAATTCAAGTGTTGATAACCTTTTTTGGAAACAATATTATTTATCTTTTTCGGAAGCTTCTAGTAACATTATGAGGATGCCGAATCTCATAGTAATTACATTACCGGTGATATTCCATGCACGACTGGAGAATTATAACCGATGGAAGAGTGTTACATGTTTCAAGATCAACTTAATGGCCATCTTTATTACGATATATAAATTAAAACACCTTCCAGAAATACACAAAAAAACACTATATATGTGTCACTCTTGAGTCAATTTACTCGACAAAACTTTCAAAACTAAATTAAAATCATCAATGGCTTCTATTGAAACAAAAGTTATTATTTTGTTGATTGCAACAGCAATAACAACACCATTTGAAAACTTGGAACGATGTTTGTTGTCTGGCGAGGGAGTCGCGATTTGTTATTTGAATTTTCATAGATCTTATATGAATGGAAACCTTGGGATTGCGGTTGTCCCTTCGTGTTGCTTAGCATTTAAAGATATAACTTCACATTGTTGGGGTAGAGTGTTTTCTAATGCCACATATTTTGTCCCAACATAAGGATACATGCAATTCACTCGTATTATTATATTATATTATATTGACCAAAAAGTTGATATGCAAAATTGTATCATCTTTAAATCATTTTACTTCATATTGGCAAATTACATGTCTTTAGACCTAAACAAATTCCATCTTGCTTTCAAAGCCTAATTTTGAAGTTTAGCTAAATTCTAATTAGCTCACATGTATGACATTGTATTTATGCTTGAACGTCATGTTGTGATGATTGTACTTATCCATGGAGATCACAAGTGATAAAATCCATCGGTGCTTCATTGTTGAAGGCTTTTAAAATGACATGACTTTGATAAAAGTGTTGAAGAAGAAAGCAAATTATGCATGCGCGCGCGGGGGTGGGGGGGGGGGGGGGTGTTAAACAGGGTCGTCTTTAAGGGTGTGTAAGGTAAACGACTGCTTAGGGCTCAAAAATTTTTAAAGGACCCAAAATTTGTCCCATTATTAATTATATGCATGTGTAGACATGTTTTCACAAAGTAAAAAGTATTTAGATGAGAAAATATCGTAAATGAGTAATGTGTTATAACGCTTAAATAACTAATTGCATTATATATTATAAACGATGACACTTTATATATAACTTCTTTTTCAAAATGACTCATTATTTAATTTTGTCTAAGGTTTTCAAAAAATTTATAAATTAATGGGACGGCCCTGGTGATAAATTGCCATAAATTAGCATATACTAAGATTCTTTTTAAAGAAAAATTAATTAGATTTTATGAGTTTAAATTGACAAATCATAATTTTCTTTTTTCATATATGTATTATTCTTAAAATTAATTTAATTATAACTTATTTATCTAAAACTAGAAAAAAGTATGCGCTGGTTACACATTTGACAACCTTATGAAAAATATGTTCACCTATGCTCGTTGTGTTGCAATAAAAGGGAAATCAACGATTGCTTATATCAACAATATATCTATATGTTTCATCTAGACTTTACAAATAGACTAAAATAGTAATGCAAGATTTTGTCTCATCGGATAATAACTTGAATATGTACCATTTAATGACTAGTTGACGACACATTTCGTTGTTGGTCTTTCATTACTTTTGTAAATGAGGAGGATTACAATCGCGTGGCACCGGGGATTTCAACAAATATTTTTATAGTATATTATGTTAGAGGAAAGGTTACCTACAAGTTTTTTTTAGCTAATTTGCTATAATCCTTCACAAATAAATAAATAGATAATAAATAAATCAATAAAATAAAATCAGTGACTCACACTTATAGCACAAAATTGTAGATTGTAGCTAATATATTCTATAATGTAAATCGAAAAGCGAAATCATCTTTATCATTAGCAGAGGCATGTGTAATTGTAACTAGACTCAAAACTCTAGTTGTTTCAATAAAAACTATGTAGATTGAAATTAAGGGCCTGTTTGGTTTGTAAATGAGTTTAGATTAAGATTTAAATTTGAATGTAAAATTGTAGACTAGGACTAGTTATAATGCCCGTGCACGCGCGGGTTTTTAAAAATTTTTTTGAATCATATATTTTTACTTATTAAAAAACAAATAATTTAATCTTTATTTTGTTTGATTTATAATGTTTAATTATAGTTTTTTTTTATTATTAAAGATAATTATTTAAAAATTTTAATCCTATTATTAATTGCATCTTATTTATATTTTTTGTATTTATCTTCTACTTGTGCTATGGATAAATATAAATTTTTTTAAATAAAATTATTACTAAATAAGATATGAATGCATTTTTTTCATATATTTTTATTTATTAAAAAACAAATAATTTAATCTTTGTTTTGTTTGATTTATGATTTTAATTATAGTTTTTTATTATTAAAGATAATTATTTAAAAATTTTAATCCTATTATTAATTGTATCTTATCTATATTTTTTGTATTTATCTTCTACTTGTGTTAATTGTATCTTATCTATATTTTTTGTATTTATTTTCTACTTGTGTTATGGATAAATATAAAATGTTAAATAATATTTTTTTTAAATACAATTATTACTAAATAAGGTATGAATTGATTTTTTTGAAATGGAAAATTCCCAATAGGAGTTTTGTTTTATTATATAAAGGATTTAGATTTGGATTTAATGTAGAAGAGAGAAAATACATTATAAAATAAATATGTTATTATTTTATTAAGATATATAAAAGTATAAAATAGAATGTGAGAGGAAGAAAATAAAAAAGGGTAAAAAACAATAGGATCCACACATATAAAAAAAAATTCGGCCTCCTCCCTTGGGGTTTCTCTCTCCTATACTATTTGGCCATCAAAGCTATTTTTAAATCCTTGGAATTGAACCAAACAAATATAAATAGGATTGATGCCAAAGTTGGCCCCCAAACCAAATGGACCCTAAACTTTTGTTCGAGTAGTTGTTAGAAAGATTATAAGTGTGCTACTATATACTCCTCCGTCTCAAGATAATTGTCAGGAAACAAGAATTACAAAGTTTAATAAAAGTGGGGTCACATTTTTTTTTTGAACGGCAGCTTTTATTAAAAACTAGCAAGGCGCTAGAAACATTACAAGGAAATCACATAAGGGTTTTTAAACCAAGACTCCTGAGAAAAAGAACTAGAACAACGATTAACACATCAATTAAAAGAGAACGAAACAATATCGTCGAACAACAATGAACATTTCGGGGGAGAGTCATCAAAGATAGACCTGTTGCGAAAGGACCAAATGAACCACCAAAAAGTGAGAAAAACTCCCTCCAACAACATTTTAAGCTTTTACCCGACAACCTAATACAACATTTTTAGCTTCGGGGGTCACATTAATTTTTAACCGCCCAAAGAGAATATTCAATATTTTCCTACTATATTCTCTAGTTTTTACTTAAAAAGGAAACTAGACAATTATTTAAGACATCCAAAAATTGAAATATGAACAATATTTTTGAGACGGATGTAGTATATGCTAATTCAAACATGGGTTTTACTAACAAAAATCTTATGGGTTGTGGTTAAGAATTCCTTAAGTAAAAAATTTGCATTAAATGAACTAATATATTCCATAATTATACACATTTATTCATATTAAACATGAAATGTGATGTTAAACATTATGGCTATGTTTGGGGAGGGGCTTTTATGGGGCTTGAGCTTTTAAAATAAGTCGGCTAATTAAATAAGTCTCGTTTGTCATGAGGCTTATGCAAGGGCTTATAAAATAAGCCGGCTAAAAACTTTAGCCTCATAAAAGAGGCTAAAAACTTAAGCCCGGGGCTTTTAAAGAATAAATTATTTATTTACCCACAAAAATATCTAACATATACAAAAACTCATTTAATTATGTCCTTTTTAGTAATTCTGCAATAATAAGCCTCAGCCCTCAGCCCCAGCCCATTTGCCAAACAAGTTTATAAAAATACAAATTTTAATTTCGGCTTATAATATAAGCCCTAGCCCCAGCTCCAGCCCATTTCGCCAAACATACCCTATATGTTTGGTGTTTATTGATTGTTGATTTGTTAATTAAGAAAAAAAATGCTTAACTATAACCCATAAGTTTGTTGTTAACAAAACCCGTGTAATCAATTACACTACAAGTTCTAATTTAAAAAAAAAAAAAAAAAAAAAAAAAATAGTAAAGCAAAAAAAGGATGCCAAAAAAAGGAAATACTATAAAAAATGTCAAATTGTATATACTTGTACAAGAACTCTACATCTCTTATAAATGTACAATCAAATTTTTGATGAATTTTCTCAAACTAATTTTTGCAGAGTAAAAACTCGAAACTGGTAATATGTGAAGTGATGTGAAAGTATCTCAAACATCTTTTGTTCCCTCACGATCAATTTCTATATTTCGTTGCAAGCACATAGTTTGGTTGAAGAGTTAAGTATGGAGTGAATGCTTATAATTATCATGGCATGCTTATAATCTGTACGTTAATCTTTTATAATATGGATGACAATACTAAGATTCCCATTCAAGGTTATAAATAGCGTGAGGCGTGGCGTAGCGGCGAAGCCAAGCCTCAAGCTACACGAGTTATAGCGAAGCTATAGCGTTTTTTGAGGCGTGACTCAAGGCGACACAATTTTTTATAGATTTATATATTTATATCATATTTTATACATATATACTATCTTTTAGTAGATTCACATTCACTTGTTATATTAACTTTTAGCACTAGTTATAAATGTCCGCGCACGCTCGAGTTTTTTTTTAAATATTTTGAATCATATATTTTTATTTATTAAAAAACAAATAATTTAATATTTGTTTTGTTTGATTTATGATGTTTAATTATAGTTTTTTATTAATAAAGATAATTATTTAAAAAATTTAATTTTATTTTTAATTGCATCTTATCTATATTTTTTGTATTTATCTTCTACTTGTGTTATGGATAAATATAAAAAATAATATTTTTTTTAAATAAAATTATTACTAAATAAGGTATGATTTGATTTTTTTAAATGAAAAGTCCTCACTCAGGGTTTTGTTTTATTATATAAAAAAGATTTGATCTATAAAGTTAGCACAAACCCAAATTCCTTCTAGCCCAATAATAGTAAATTACTAAATCCTACAAAAGCTTCAAAATAAAGCGCCACGCTTCACGCTATAGTGCGCCTTACCACGCTTTTTCGCGCTTCTTAACACGCTACGCCTTAAGAAAACGCCTTGGCCTGTTTCGTAACTTGAAGGCCACGCCACGCGCTATTACGCCGCTATAGCGCCGCTATGGCGCGCTATTTAGAACCCTGTTCCCATTTAGATATGTTAAACACAGGTTATTGTCTTTTTGTTTGTTACACAAAATTTGCACACTATCACAACTTCATTAGTTAAAAATCACGAAAAATATCACTTAAAATACGTACCATATTGATGAACGCGAGGCCGAGAAGTGCATAGCAGAGACAAAAGGGAAAGATTCACCAATCAACTCGAGCTCGATCAGACATATAACGAAATGGACAACAGGTGTTAGGTTTTTCCTTTTTGCTGTGTAGTTCACAATGAGTATAATTTCTAACTTCTTTTTATAAGTTACGACTTCAGTTTTTTCTTATTAATGTATCCAAGAATTGATAACTTTACGTTTTGTAACATTTATGAGAAGTAATTAGCAATTACCAAGAGTTGAACGAAGTACGTAGTAGGAATGAACATCCCTCATTCGGTATCAATCAAGGGAATTCATATTTCACTGCGGAGTGGCTGCCCACAGAAGGAGTTGGCGATCGATTCCCAGTTGATCGGCCTACTGTGGCTATTCAATCGTGGGGCGATTTTTTGGGTACTTGGTCATCATTTCCACTTTCTAGTTCCATAAATGTTGTAACCGTTGTAAAACGGTCGGGAAGTAAAAAAAAAAAAAAAAAAAAAAAAAAAAAAAGTACCAGCTGTTTAAGGACGTTTGAAAAAAACAAAAAACCACATTTATAAATACCACATATTAACACAACATATAACACACTTCAATTAACTAAATCTCACAATTCTCTCTATTCAAAATGTCCAAGAAAACACCACACCAAAAGGCCGAAAATCCCGATTACCACAAAACATCCTGCAATTAACACCGGATTCGAATTTTCGGTTAACCGGTGTCTCACCAACCATTAATTTCCGACCCGCTACTCTTGATTATCAATCTCAACAACCTCCACAACAACAAACTAACAATCCATTTTTTATAAACCGACCTACCAATCGTCCATTTATTCCACCGTATCAAAACAACCAACAACCACAACAAAGCCACTCCCGTCGAAGCGAACAATCTATTTATGGCTCACCCGACTCGATGTATCGTCCAACAATGGACTTATCAACGTCTTCCTATTCAAATTATCAAAATTATTCTCCGGTTAACCGCATCAATCTTGATGCTTGTAATTTTATGGATCAAATATGCAACAATCCAGACTTTTATGTTAGAACCGGTTTGGGTTATCCAGCTGAAGCTTATCCGAATCAAGAGTATTCTGTGAGTCAAGGTTCGGCTCATGGATCGTATCACGATTCGGTTCCAAATGATGATCTTGGTGATGATGACGAAGACAACACAATTTCGGAAGAGATGTCACCGGTCAAACTTAAGAAACGAGCTACAAGGGGGTAAGAAGAAGACTATTGAGAAAGAGGTTGAGAAAGAAACCACGAATGATTCGGCGCTTTGGACATGCAAAGAAGAGATCGCGTTGTGCATGGCTTGGTGTGATTCATCGGAGAATAGCATTGTTGGAAACAACCAAAATTCTAAGGGATTTTGGAAGAAAGTGATAACTTACTTTGAAAAAGAGGTTGGTGGAAAAAGATCGTACAACTCAATTATCACCAAGTGGAAAAATAGGATTCGTCCTAGAGTTGGTGCATTTTGTACCATTTACGACAATGCTTATAAGAATTTTGGAAGTGGTGAGAATGATCTTATTGTTTACAAAACAAGCGTGTGATGAATATCAAATAATGATGAAGCATGCGTTTGTATTGGATCATTGTTGGGAAATTTTGAGGGACCATGAGACTTGGAAGGATAATGAGATGCCGGCTTTTTTCGATCAAGATGCGGGTTGAAAAAAACCAAGGACTTCTGAAACCGGCTAGGATGTGCCTGATAAAGAAGAGCCTCGAAATGCGCGACCAATTGGTCGTGATACCGCTAAGAAAAATAAGAATATATCGTCGGAGAGTTCCAAGTCTTCATATTTGGATAGGGTAGCCGATAAATGGAAAACCATTAAGTCCATGTCATTGGAAAAGAAACAGGAGTTGGCAGACGAATACTACAAGTTGAAGAAAAAGAGCTGGAGCAAAAGGAAAAGGAGTTGGAGCAAAGGCAAAAGGAGTTGGCAATAGAAAAACAAAGACTTGAACTTTATCCACAAAAGAAATATAAAAAAGACATCATATTCTATCTTACACCAATCGACACAGCTTTGCCGGCATTACAACGACAAAAAATGCAGAAATCAAAGACTCAATCAAGGAACGCTACAACCTATATTATTACTATTAGTTTTTAATAAGTGTTGTAATTTTTTTTTTATTTGAATTATTAATGAAATTTGAGTTTGTGTTAAAAATGTTTAAAAAAAAATTGAACTTTGTCGCCCTTACTGGGGCACCAAATCGCCTGCAGGTCGCTGGAGAGAGAAAGCTGACGTGACAGGAAAAATAAGGGGATTGGGTTGCCTTACTGTGGGTAGCTTTCATCAAACTAGGGCTGAGCAATCCCGCCCGACGCCCGACGACCGACCGACGCCTGACTCCGACCGGCACAAACCGACCTTAACTAGGGTCGGGACTCGGTTTGGGTTTTAAGCCTTGTTGGGACTCGGGTCGGGTCGGGAGTCGGGATAACCCGAGAAAACACAAAGAATACCAAACAAATCGGTTCATTTCAGGACTCGGTTCGGGTTTCGAGATTACCCGAACTAGAATCGGGTCGGGATTCGGTTAGGATTTGCAGCCTTGTCGGTTTTGGGACTTGTTGGGATCGGGTCGGTTTCGGCCCGAGCCGCTTACGCTAACTCAAGCAGGTACCTGGAGGGACATCTTAGGCAGTATCTCGCCCAGGAGGTGAGAAGAGTTGAGAACAAAGTGGCGAACGGGTGCGTAACGCGTAGGAATCTGCCGATGCTCAGCCCTACATCAAACTAAAAAGGTCACATTCATACTTATTTTTAAAATTAAATATATCACAAAACGTTAATTATTACGTGAAACGAATCGTGACAAAAATTAAATTATCTTTCTCCAGATAAACATTTCTATATAATTTCGACGATTTTTTTTTAAATGTACGCCTTGACAATTCACATGTGATTTTTAAATTCACAGTTGATTTTTTAAATTAAAAGTCACATCTGATATTACAACGATTTTTTAGTGCGTAAATGTCAACATTCACAATATTGAAAAAGTTCGTCGAAAATATATTGAAGTGCCCGTTTACTAAAATATAAAAAAATGGTCACGACGACGTAATTTTTGTTGCTTAACAATTAACTATTTTCAAATTATTATTTTTTTTTTAATTTTTTTTTTCAGAAAAAAATTGGAAAATGAGTCATTTCTTTTAGATGAAATAAATATATGAATGAATTTAATTTATTTATTAACCTTTAGATAATTTGTGATTTATCTTCATCTCACCTCATTATTTATTACTACCTCCGTTTTAAAATAATGTACAGTTTGACTTTTTAGAGTCAAATTCGTTAAACTTTAACCTTAACTATTTTTGTGTGTTATATAATATTTGATACAAAATATATGAATAGATTTGATTTTAAATGTAAACTGGACAATTATTTTAGAACGGAAGAAGTAGTTAAACGGCTAAACCCATTTACTATTAAAAAAAACCCGAACAAGACAGCCCAAAAAAAAAACACACGACAAAGACAAGCCCAAAATCTTTCTTATCCACAAAACCCCTTGTCGAAGCTCAGTTTCGAGATAACCAACAATGGCGATGTCGTCACTATCACCCACTACTTCATCTGTACCTTCACTTTACCAACGACCCACTATCACTACCAACCCACAGAAAACACTTGTGTCATTTCAAGGTTTTATATATTTTCATTTGGGTTGTTCTTTTTTAATATAAAAATGTTGTTTAATGATTTTTTTTTTCAGGAAATTTGGTGTCATGGAGTTCTTGTGCGAGTTATGTGAAGTTGAAAGTGAGAAATGGTGTTGTGGTTAAAGGGTTGTCTCAGTCACAAAAGAGGTATGTTTGTTTTTAGCTTATTTGATTCCGGCAAATGTTTTGTAAGCCCATTTTCCGGCTTTTATATAAGCTTATTATGATATAATAAGCCCATAAGTTTTGGAATGAATCCGGAATAAAATGGGCTTATAAGACATAGGCCGAAATTTTATAAGCTCATAAGCCATAAAAATAAGCTTGAACAAACACCCCCTTAGTATATATGTTTTTGCGTGTGTTTTGTAGTACTTGTTTATGTAGTTAAGTATATAGGGGCTACTTAGACAGGACTTGTAGTGAGATATCATTTTAAGTGTTACCATTGTTTTAGCGTTTTAGGACGTGTTTGGAATGAGGCTTAGGGAGGGAAGGAAAATGTGAATGATAGAAGTTTGTTAGTATAACGGTATAAGTTTTAAGATTAGGAATCCAGTCGTTGTTATGGGTCGTTTCTGGACCTCTAAGGGGATTAGGTATGGAAAAGTTATTCACATTGTTGCGGTTGATCTTAATAGTGATTAAGTAAGCATACCAGTTCTATGTTTATTTTACAGGCATACTCATATTAATAGTGATTACCTATTGCTAACCAAATACCAACTTTGCTTATTTTAGAGGCCATTCGTGTTGCTTTGGGTTAGGGGAGTTAAGCCATTTTTTTGTGTGTGCTTGGAACTCAGTTGTTGCAAAATCTCAGAACAAGTAAATGGTGTTTGATTGGCTGTAGATAAAATACTATGGATATTGGGTTAGATAGTGCGGAGGAATGGGAATGGGAATTTGAAAGCCGGGTGTTTAGTTTATGCATTGTAGAGGGGCCTGTTAATTTTTCATTTGGACAGAGGAGATATAGAGTCCACAAGAAATGACGAATGAGTTGGTCATGCCCAACCCTTTGACGGATTAGAGGAAACTCAATTTCAAGGGTCTCATCGCTAATTTGAATACCCATTTCTGTCAAGCCAAGCACCTTTAATCATTCATATCACATTCCTTCATTCCGAAAACCCTCAATTCAATTAGACTATGTTTGGCAAGGGCGTTTGGATGTAATATCATTATAGCGATTTGGATTGTAATAATCAATTTTAAGTGCTTATGAAACTAATAATATAAATTTGTGAAACTTTAGGGTCTAAACAGTAAGGTTTCGATAACAAGGTAAGGAGTAGAGTTAACAAAAAATTGATAATTGAGAGAAACCTAAACCGTGGTACTATTTGTTTGATCATGGCTCTTCAAGTCATACTTATTATTGTAAAAATGAAAATCCAAACACCTCCTTAGATCATGTTAAATAAGATATTTAGATTTTTGCAGCAGCATATGATTACTTAGATAAAATTTGAGGTTATGTTGGATCATTTTGTTTCTTTAAGCTTGAGGCATTAGATGACAAAAGCATGTTTACAGTTCTATCGTGTGTGTTTGTTGATCTATGTACATATAACATGATTGTGTTATTGTGTTGTACTTTTGTTTCAGAGATGCGACCATTAAGTGTGCCACCATGGAAGAAATCGAGGCTGAGAAATCTCTGATTGAAAAGAGTGTCGTAAGTTGATTAACAAAATGTATTGCATTTTCTAGTGTGCAATCTTTAATGATTGTGTCTAAGTATGCAATTTTATTATCAGTGATTTATTGTTTACATTGGTATGCTTTAGAAAGAAAGAATGGAGAAAGCTATAGACAGTGTGCTATCAAATTTCAATTCCATAAGGACGGGACGATCAAATCCGGCAATGCTTGACAAAGTCGAGGTTAGAGCTTGCCGCCCTTTGTAGTGCATAATACATCCACTTCTTTTTTATACAACTAACATATCTATAATGGTTAGACCACTGCAAAAAGAACTGATAGTATCTTGCGGAATTGAAACTAAGACCTCATAAGACCACATAAGACACAAAACCTCGTGGGATTGACGACCTTTGGGGTCCAAACCTACAATAATATCTCCATGCTGTAATAAATCAACGAGTTTCAATGTTTTTACATAATTCTTTTGCAATAATATTCTAGCTTTTATTCTAACTACTCGTTTGTCTGTAGGTGGAGTACTATGGTTCTCCTGTGGGTTTGAAGACGATTGCGCAAATCAGCACTCCTGATTCAAGCTCTCTCTTGGTGCAACCTTATGACAAATCCAGGTACCCGATCTCTTGTGCTATCTAGTCTTTGTATCTGTAAACTATACAAAATAAGATTTGAATTATATCAAAACTCCTACCTTTCTCTCCATTGCCGGGTGGTAAAAGTTACAAGCTTGGATTAATAGAAGTAGATTGACCTAAGATATGATGTTCTAAGTTGCTGCCTTTCTTCTTCAATATATAAAATGAGTGTTTGAAGATATATAGAATGATATGTTCTGTGTTTAAGGGTGGTGGGTTGCGCAACAAGTCGAAATGGGTCATTTGTTCGTAAGGATCAAACTGACGGGTCGACCTGTAACACTCTATATTCTATTTATTTTTTCCTGTTAATGATTAAAGCATTAAATAGATTAAGAAAACAATATCATTCACATAAATCTTCTAATGAAATTATTTTTTGGAAGTTGCTTGCACTAAATTAGATGTTGGACGACTTGACCTGGCTGAACGGCCCCTTTTTTGCCACCTTTTTATATTCAAGCAAAACACAACCTGAAATGACCCGTTCATAAAGTATGTGGGTCAAAATCGAAGTACCCAACAAGAGAGTATGGATTGCCACATGTTCTTAGCTGAAACTTTTTTTTTTTTTTTTTGAACGGCAAATTTATTAAACTAGCAAGAAGCTAGAGAAACAATTACAAAGAAATTAAATGGGGGGTTTTTTTAACCAATCCACCCAAGAAAACGTCCTACGACAACGACTATTACACTAGTTGAAAGCACAAAACACTATGTCATCAAAAACCTCCGAACGTCTAGGATGATTTTCCTCAAAAATGGAACGATTCCTAAACCTCCAAATAGACCACCAAACAACGAAGAAAACACCCTCCAACATTGTGCAGTTAACCTCTATATCTGTTCGGTTCAGTTCACTTTGCCATTTGTTGTTTGGTTTGACGGTTTTCTTGTAACATGCTTTTTTTTTTTTTTTTTTTTTTTTTTAAATTTTTTCCAGCTTAAAGTCTATCGAGAAGGCCATCGTCAACTCTGATCTTGGTATGACTCCAAGCAACGATGGTGAAGTGATACGATTATCCATTCCACAACTCACATCAGACAGAAGAAAGGTACCCCCACTATTATTCCCGACAACATGCTTTTAATTCTCTGTAGTTTAATCACATTCTTTTGAATGCAGGAATTGTCAAAAATTGTTGCAAAGCAAGCTGAGGAAGGGAAGGTAGGCATTTTTAGGCGGTTTGCAAGTTTCATTATTCTTTTAGTTTAGTTTTAATTGTATTTTTATTTAACATTCTTATGCAGGTGGCAATCCGAAACATAAGAAGAGATGCCATTAAATCGTATGATAAACTTGAAAAGGTTTGACCTTAAAGCTTTTCACTTGTGGTTAAGTTTCTTTGTTTTTCACTTTTTTACCGTCATTCTTTGTTATAATTTGCAGGAGAAAAAACTCTCAGAAGACAATGTTAAAGATTTGACAGCTGATTTGCAGGTATTAAATTTAGTGTAACCCATCAAAACAGAACCGGTGAAGTAATTTATTTGCTGCAGTTCTAGTGATTTTTCTTTGTTTTTGGTTGGAAGTCTTTCATCTACTATTGCTAACGTGAGACATGCTTTTACAATAATATTATTTATTGGACGTTTGATTCTTGCTCATATTACTTGCAGAAATTGACGGACGAGTACATGAAAAAGATAGACACCATCTTCAAACAGAAGGAGAAGGTAATTACTTGCCATGTTTTCCGTTCATTATTTGAGCTTATGTGGAAAGCTTAACTACAATATCTTTATACTTTTCATTTCCTTTCAGGAACTACTTACTGTATGAGAACAATATGGATTATAATATGCATGAGAGACTAAAAAGGTTATTCCTTGAGCTTTTGAAGTGAAGTTTATCGCCACGTATTCTGTGTTTTTGGCATTGAATAGTTAATTTAAATGCTGTGTACATTTTGGGTAATGGGTTAAAGTCGAAGAACCCAATACTTTCTACTTTCTTTAGTACCTTTGTTTGGCTTTTTGGTTTCATTATGGTGAAATGTATGATAAAACAAAGTTGATTATGGATAATTATTGTAAATGGTCAAAAATATGGTGCAAAGTTTTGTGTTATGTTTCATTGTTTGTAGCTTCTTGTATTGTGAGGTGTGTGTGACATGACTCTAAAAAAAGTCATAAGAAGTCATTTTCAATGAAAAGATAATGTCTTTGATAGTAGTGATAGTCTATAGCTTATTTATATGGTTGTAGTATTTTTCCCAGGGCGTTCATCGGTTTGGTTATTCGGTTATTTAGTTTATTCGGTTTCATTAGTTTGGTTATTTTCTTTTCTTGCTAAAATTGAATTCAAATTGGATTAAACCAAACGGAAGACCAAACAAAATAATTTGAATTACACGATTTTAATTAATTAATTATTTATTTATTTATATAGATTTTTTGCAAAATAATTTTGAGCATAAGAAATGTTATATTTATACTATGAAAAAGTTTTAATTTTTTTTTTTTTTAAATAAAGATATATAAAATGTAAATATATTTATGATGATTCAGTTTTCGGTTCGATTCTGTTTTATTTTGCCAAAATTATAACGGAACTGGCTTTTTTTTTTTTTTTTTTTTTTTTTTTTTTTTTTTTTTTTTTGTCACACCCGAATTCTGGACACCCTTTATATTTTTTCATTCTGGGGCTGGAATGAGTTTTGGGCTAAAAGTTATCCAGACCCACAGATTTGGAGCTCTTATCCGGCCTGTCCAGGTGTCCATATCGTAGATTATTTTGGATTCCTACAAATTTTCTTGATAGAATACTTGTATTAAATTCGATTCGGATTCCAGGAACTTAGGTGATGAATATGAAAGTAGAACTGCAGGAAAATGATTTGGATGCTCTACATGCTTCATTTTATGCATAATCTATATTACATTATAAAAGATTTAAGACTTCTTATAAAAAGAAGTCTTAAAATTTTAAAACAAAAAACATTACTATAAAAGAAAAATTAAAAAATTAATGTAAAATTTAAAATTTAAGTTTCATTTAAACCATATAGTTATCTCTTTAAATAATGATATATTTTAATAGATTTGTTTATAAGAAAAGTTTACTTAACTTATAACCATCAATCTAATGCTAAAATTTGAAAAATAAAAGTGCTAACTGTTTACACTATTAATAATTTAAACGCTCTCTATTTTTGAAAAGTATATATCTACTACGTTATAAATTATTTGGGACATGCTATATAAGGAATGTTTAAAATGAAAAATATTTGCTCGCTATAAAAATAGTTACCGGGTACCTGCCGTCGCATTGCGCGGTTAACTTTCTAGTCTAATCGGTGTACGACACATGTCTTACAGTTTTATTTATTTATTTACTTTTTCATGTTTGTCATGTGTTATTATCATTTTGTTAGTCATATAACTAGTCAAACTAATTAATCACTCCGATCAATGTTTTACGCTGTGTTCTTGAGTTAACTTCATAAAAGAAAAGAAGATAAGTGAAGAGGAAGATAATCACTTCTCTTCCTTCTTCTTCTTCCCAAAACTGGGCGGAACCATTTACACTCAAAATAACACTGCAAGTTCTTTCTCCTTTCCGGATCTTTTCCTTTCTTCCTTTTCAAATCTTGAGAACACGATTTTTTTTTTTTTTTTTTTTTTTTTTTTTTATTTATTTATTTTTTTTTTCCAGTTTTTTTCCAAATCTTTTCCTTTCTTCCCTTTTCAGATCCCAAGAACACAGCGTTAAACATATATGTCGAAAGTATAAAAATTTAGACCAAATTTTTGTTTATGATTCTTAAGATGAGTTCATGTTCATAAAATTTGGACCCATAGTTTCAAAGTTTTTGTTTTTCCATTATACAACCAAAAGTCTAGAAGTATTCTGGATCAGTTTATAATTTCATCAAATTAGCCACATTGGCTCAAGACCTCAAGTAGCCAAGTGTCTGGTGAAAGTTACATGCATGATAGTTGTCCACATAGTTCTAGTGAGTACTGAATAAAAGTCTATGGAAACTTGTGTTCTGATCCCCCAACATGGGAAGGATGCCCTATATTAACGGGGTCTATCCTCTCATTGCCAAGACCCGGTCTACCCCTAGGGTACTGTTCATGGTACTAATTTCAGCATTTTTTTTTTGTCTGTCTGTTTGCTGTTTTTATTTTGATATCACATGGTGTATTTTTTTGTTAAATTTTGTCCAAGTGCATAAGCACACAAGCAGTATTGCACACAAGCAGTTTTGGTCCAAGTGCATAAGCACACAAAAAAGGCACAGAATGCACAACACATGTTTCACAATTCTCACAATATTCACAAGCCAAGTACCAAAAGCAATAGTAAGATTCCCAAACTGCAGGAAGTCACAAGGGGAGGTAGGTAGTGAAACCTTGTGCACAGAAGACTATGGGTGTTGATACTTCAAGTGGAAAGATGAATTTGAAGTAGAGTACTTTAATCAAGCCTCTTCTTCAACGCATTGCTCCAACTGCGTTGCTATAAAAAATGAGAACAAGTTGTTGAAGGCAAGAATAAAGGCGCTGGAAATGGAATTAGAAATGGCAAGGAATCCTGAGGATCACGCTTGTCAGTCAAGTGCCCGGCTCCATGATCTTTTAAATGAGATGAATAATCTTCATATGTCGTAGATGTTGTTTTTAAATAATATGTATAACGTTGTCGTTTAATTTAATAATAACAGTTTTTGTTGCAGTTATTTAACGTGCTATTATACAAACAAAATAATTATACAAAACATTATTAAACACAAATATACAAAATATTATACATATACAATACATTTACTTAAAAAAAAAAAAAAAAAAAAAAAAAAAAAAAAAAAACGTCAAAAACTGAAAAAGTAAAAAAAAAAAAAAAAAAAAAAAAAAAAAAAAAAAACAAAAAAGTACCCCTACGGAGGTAGACCCCGTGAAACTAAAAAACTAGCCACCGTTATTATAACTCAACCCATGGGAATTGGGAAAGGTATCACATTTTGGTAAGAATTGGTTAGCAGCAGTCTTGCATTACAAATTTTTTAACACCGAAGTCAATTAATGACCAATAAGTTACTAACTAGCGGCCTGCCCACGTCTTGCAGCGAATAAGATAAAAAGAGCCGTTGAATAAATATAACGTGGTGTTTTGAGTTACGTGTCTCTTATTAAATTCCCACCATCCATCTAATTAGATAATGGTGGAGATTAACTTAAAATTAAAATAGAAAACATAAGTCAATGTTTTTTATTTTTATTTTTCTTTGTCTTTTTGTCTTTTTTATTATTCATTTTTTTCTTTCTTTTTGTTTTTTTATGTTTCTTTTTTTCTCACACTTTTTTTTTCTTATTTGTTTTTTCCCTAATTCATTTTTTTTTCTTTTTTTTAATTCATGTTTTTTTTTAATTCACGTTTTTTCCCCTTCTTCACTTTCATACGTTTTCGTCTGTTTTCATATATTTTCGTCCGTTTTTATACGTTCTTTACGTTTTTGTCTCTTTTCAAAAGTTTTCGTCTGTTTCTGTTCATTTTTATACGTTTTCATCCGCTTTTAAACGTTTTCGTCCGTTTTATACGTTTTCGTCCGTTTTCATACGTTTTTGTCTGTTTTCTGACGTTTTTGTCTGTTTTTTATGTTTACGCTCTTTTTTAGACGTTTTCGTCTATTTTCAAACGTTTTCGTCCGTTTTTATACAATTTTGCCCGTTTTCTTACGTTTTCATTTGTTTTTTTATGTTTTCGTTTGTTTTCATACGTTTTCGTCCGTTTTCATCTACTCCCTCCGTCCCAAATTATAAGTCCACTTTTATATTTCACAAAGTTTAATAAAAGTGGGGCCATTACAATACTAACCAATAAAAATTCATTCTCACCCACTTACAAGCATTTTCATTGGTTGAAATTAAAAGTGAACATATAATTTGGGACAACCCAAATTGACAAAATGGACTTATAAAATGGGACGGAGGGAGTATTTTTTTCGTCTTCGTCCATTCTTCATATGTTTTCGTCTGTTTTCAGATGTGTTTTTACGCTTTCATACATTTTCGCCTGTTTTCTTACGTTTTCATCCGTTTTCTTACGTTTTGGCCCATTTTTGTCCGTTTTCATACGTTTTCGTCCAATTTTTTATGTTTTCGTTCGTTTTAATACGTTTTCATCAATTTTCATTTGTTTTCTTTCGTTTTCGTCCATTTTCATACGTTTTTGTCCGTTTTCATACGTGTTTTTACGCTTTCATACGTTTTTGTCCGTTTTCATATGTATTCGTCCATTTTCTTACATTTTCGTTTATTTTCTTACGTTTCTTAATATCACAAGTGATTTCTGAATATCATAAGTGATATTCAGTGATATCCAGAATATCACTTGTGATTTTCTTATGTTTTAGTCCGTTTTTATATGTATTCGTCCACTTTCATACGTATTAGTCATTTTTTTTACGTTTTCGTCCGTTTTCTTACGTTCCTGAATATCACAATTGATATTCAGAATATCACTTGTGATTTTCTAAATATCAATGGTGATATTCAAAATATCACTTGTGCTTATCTGAATATCTATCACTTGTAATTTTCTGAATATCACTTGTGATTTTCATGTTACAAAACATTTGTTGAAAATCAATTGTCATATTCAGAAAATCACTTATGATATTCAAAATATTACTTGTGAAATTCTGAATATCAAAGAATATTACTTATGATATCCAGAATATCATTTGTGATACTCATAATATCACTTGTGATATTATGCATATCATAGAAAATCACTTGTGATATTCAGAATATAACTTGTGATGTTTAGAATATCACAGAATATCACTTGTGATATTCAGAATATAACTTGTGATATTTATAAACACATGAAAACGTCTGAAAATGAAGAAAAAAAACATTTGACAATGGACGTAAACGAATGAAAAAACAGACAAAAACGTAAGAAAACGGACAAAAATGTATGAAAACGGAAGAAAATGTGTGAAAGTGTAAAAACATGTATCAAAAAGACAAAAACGTTTGAAAACTGGACGAAAATGAAAGAAAAATGATGAAAACGGACGAAAACGTATGAAAACGAACGAAAACGTAAGAAAACGAACGAATATGTATGAAAACGGACGAAAACGTCTGAAAGCAAAACACGTCTAAAAACGGACGAAGACGTATGCAAAATGGACGAATATTACTTAAGATATCCAGAATATCATTTGTGGTACTCATAGTATCACTTGTGATATTCTGCATATCACAGAAAATCACTAGTGATATTCTGAATATCAAAGAATATTACTAGTGATATTTAGAATATAACTTTTGATGTTTAGAATATCATAGAATATCACTTGTAATATTCATAATATAACTTGTGATACTCAGAATATCACTTATGATATTTAGAAACATATGAAAACGTCTAAAAATGGCAAAAAACATTTAAAAACGGACGAAAATGAATGAAAAAACGAACGAAAATGTATGAAAGCGGAAGAAAACGTATGAAAGTGTAAAAATATGTATGAAAAGGGCAAAAACGTTCGAAAACTGGATGAAAACGAAAGAAAATGGATGAAAACGAACGAAAAAGAACGAATATATATGAAAACGGATGAAAACGTATGAAAGCGTAAAACAAGTCTCAAAACGGACGAAGACGTATGAAAAATGGATGAATATTAGTTATGATTTCCAGAATATCATTTGTGGTACTCATAGTATCACTTGTGATATTCTACATATCACAGAAAATCACTTGCGATATTCTGAATATCACAGAATATCACTTGTGATACTCAGAATATAACTTGTGATATTTAGAATATCACAGAATATCACTTGTGATATTCAGAATATAACTTGTGATATTTAGAAACATATGAAAACGTTTGAAAATGGCAAAAAATATTTATAAACGGACGAAAACGAATGAGGATATGGGGAGTTGAGGAACCATACAATTTTGGGCAAATTGCAAGCCATCAACGGGTTTGATATATCTTTACCAAGAGCCGTTTGCTCCTGGATTAGCCAATCCTTTTGTCGTTTAGACACGGCGGATTGATAACCACAAAAATTTTGAAACTTGAGTGAAAAATTTTTAAAATTTTTGGCCAAAAATGGGGGTACTAGATGGTAAAATGTGATAAAATTCGCTAGAATTTCCCCCCCACACTTAGGATTGAATATTGTCCTCAATATTCAAAGTCCCGGCTATTATACCGACTCTTTGAACGTAAAAGGGCAACATTCAAAGCTAAATGTGGAAACACCATTTTTGTTTTTCACTTTGTTGGTAACCACAGCAGGGGTAACTCCCCCACACTTAGGGTGAAAACCCTAAGTACATACTACTATTTTTGTTTACCGAGTCGCTAGCTTGACTCGACCCCGAATTCATTGGTTCTTGGGGAAGCAAGATGTGGAAGAAACAATCTCCATCGGACTTTCATTCAAGATGTTTGGGCAAACATTTGAAGCACGTGAAAGTTCCACACCGATGAGATAAGTACCCGGCTCAAAATAGTATAAACTATAAGCGGTGATGCCGGGGTCAAATATAATGTCTTCATTCCCGAAAGAGTGAAGAACAGGAGAAGTCACCCGATAGGTGAAAAAGAGAAAGAAAGTCATGATAAACATCTTGACTAACTCATCATCAGGAGGAGGATTCATGGATTCATCATCACGAATCTCATCATTTAAGCTCATGTGATCAAGACATATCCCGGGTGTGTCTAGATCAAAGTAGAAGTTATCATATTCCGATGGAGATATGATATGAGTGAGTTCACAGGAGAACTCCTCGAATGTGAATGAATCATATTCGGGATTGATGTGAGTGAGTTCATAGGAGAACTCATCGAAGGTAAATGATTCATAATCAGGGAGAGAATTATGAGAATGAGAAGTGGTACTGCCACTAATCTTCTCTCCCATAGGATCAAACGTAAAGGCTTCAAACTCCAGAATAGGATCGTTGGAGAAAATGTCACTATCCTTAATGGGGATAGGAGATGAAATAGGTTTTTCTTTGAAAGCCTCAATTTTAGAGATGAGAAGATTAACATTTAATAATGTAAGACGAAGAGATTCGTCTTGGATTATTTCTTCATCATTCTCTTCTTCCAAGCTAACTAGCTCAAAAGGTAATTCTTCCACATAACAGATGTCTCCACAAGATAACGAATCGTCATCATTAGAATCGGAGAACATCTCAACATCATTATTCGAGAAGACAAGAGGAGGAGGGACATCACACATATGCTCAAGAATTCCCTGTGACTCTCGTGGGATTGGGACAAGGTCCTCAACACTAGACTTTATGAATTCGTCCGATTCTTTTTCAGGAACAGTGTTAAGATGCTCATCCCCCATGCTCAGAGAGTGAGTGGGAACCTCAGGTGTGATAACAGCAGACTCAGGGAGTTGAGAAGGGCTAGCATCAAGGGATTTTTGAATTTCCATATGTTCTTCTGCTAGTGATTCAATTATACTTTCTTCTCCCTGTGTTTCCATAGATTGAGTCTCAGCTGATGAACTGGATGAATCATCATCAAAGATATCTTTATCATCACTGTCATCCGGAATGAAACGGAATCGAGAGCTATGTCTAGCTGCTTTTTCTTTTGCAATTGATTCCCTAATAGAGTTTTCAAAGGCAATCTGGGAATCTAATTTAGCATCCTGCTCTTCAGCTAACAATTCTCCCATGGATTTTTGATTTGGATTATCATGGGAATGTTTACTACCCTTCAAACCTTTCACTAAATACAAAAGATCAATGAGAAGGGTATCTTCAGCATCTTCGTTAGAATTGTCATCAAGAACATACTCATAAACAGCTGTGTTCCTAACAAGACACTCTGAGCCGAAATGTGAGTTCCCACAGTAGTCACACCAATGAAACTGATGTGACTGCGACTCATGTAGATTATGGTCAAAGCCAAATTCATGATTGTTACAAGGAACCTGTTCATAGACAAACTGATCCCTAGTTTGACAATCAGAGTTGTAGTGAGGCCCTTCACAATACTCACAAGAAACATCCGGTGCATTTTGAAATGATGTATTATTGAAATAGCATGGTTCTTGTTCAAAGGAATTCTGAGGAGGGTAACTGAAATCGTTTTGAAAATTTGGAAACGCGAATGTATTTTCGATTTCGAAAGTGCAACAAGTACAAAGTCCATGGGTAAACCCACATTCCTTGCAAAAACATCGTTTACAAAGTGAACCATCTTCTAAGAGATCTCTACAAATATAACAATGATGTTGATCAAACGAAGATAATTGGGGTTGTGGAGGGTGGTCAGGAAGAATTTGAGAATCATTGAAAGCGTTCGGAGTTGCTTTGCACCATTTACAAAATCCGTCTCTAATATCACTTCCACACCGCCTACACGCGCACTTGTAACAACGATGATTATCATCCACCGGACCTTCACAATGAAAACATTTATAGTCGAGTGATGACATAAGAATTAAACATTAACGAGGGATGAGAAGAAAGAATTAAACGGTTAAGAGGATAAGAAGACGAGAATTAAACGTATAGGAGACGAAGATTATTTTTGGGTTTTTCGAAAAACACAACAATTAAAACAAGACCACTCATAAAGATAGGGGAACTTAAACCAATAATCACAAACGCAAGGTCGACTTCTAAAGAAAAATGCACAAAGGAGCGGGAGAGAAGAATAGATCTCACACTGGGCGAAGTTCGTTGGATCGCCACATACCGTTTCGACTCCTCTTAGAGTGTGTTTCTTGTTTAAAAATTTTCCAAAACGCAAGTGATACAAAGTCAAGTTTTGATCTTTGGTTTGAGAACTTATTATGGTCACACCCCCAGTTGGTAGGTGTTCTGTCTTGGTTTGCGGTGGTAAGATTTTAATGTTGTAATTATTAAACAATGAAACGGGAAAATCTTTTTGTGTTTTTCTTTAACTTTTATAGATATAATACATATACTAGAAACAAAAGAAAAATATTTTTGGTTTTTTATAAGTTTTATAAAAGCGTAACTTCTTGCGAAGGTTCTACAAGACTAATCGTCTAAACCTTATCGAGACTTTCGACACACAGCCTCCCCGGCAGCGGCGCCATTTGATTCGTTGTGTTTTGGTGTGTGCAAACAACAATTTATCAAAATATCAACAAACGTGAGGTTTAATTCGTCATGAGACAAATAAACGTGAAGTAATACAAGTAAACCGTTTAGGAAAACGATTACCTCACAAAACTTGTAAAAGTGATATTCAAATTGTGAGACCGGGAAGTGATTTCCCGGGTCGTACCCCAACGAGGTGTGAATGGAAAGCTTCGAATGAGATTGGGATTAAAATCTTGTATGATTGGAGAGGTTATTTGGTTTTGCGATATGTAAATTAACGAATTTGGAAAATTAACGAACGAAGGTAAAAGATAAATTAACCTAAGGCAACTAACAATCTAAGAAATACCTAAAACACTACGGGAAAACATAATTAGTTATCGGGAATTCTAAAACATAATCTAAATTTAAAACGCGACGTTATTAAAAATAATGCGAGAGCGCAAAATAAAACGCGAATTTTGAGTTCCAAACGTCCTACGAGTCTACGAATAATTTTCTAACGCACTAAATGACAAAACAAAATTTTGAGAAAAAGAATTTTGAATTTTCAATTACTTTTCTATTTTCTACAAATTAAATACTAATATAAAGAAATTAAATTATTAAAAATATTTAAACTTTTGCTAAAAATCTTAAAATTTTTGGGAAATTAACTTAACCTAAATCTATCCTAGGAAAAATAATAAGACATGGTAAACATTCAAATTAAGCCAGGAATTAAGCTATCAAAAGCTGGTAAGCTTATTAAAGCCAAAAACTACCACTACTTAAATAACAGATTTAGTAAACATTTAACGAAAAAGTCCCAAGGGCATAGTGGTTGTGGTGTGTTGTGTTGTGACCGTGGACAAGCAAGAGGTCTGGGGTTCGAATCCCACCCTTTTTGCCAAAATTTTCAAACTTCTCTTTTTCTTTCAATTACTTTCTACAAATCTGTTTCTCTCTTTTTAGTGTTTCAAAAGCCAAACTTTAAATTCAACCAAGTCCACTGATTTCCTTTCTTTTTGAAATTGGTTAACAACAACAACAAAATTCAAGAACTAGGTTTATCATCAAGGATAATGAGACAAGTAGTATTGGTATAATTAACTTAAACAAACAAATAAGCCACGTACCCTCCAAATCAAACCATACCAACAACAATAAGATTAACTACAACAGAATTAATTTAAAACAACATGAACACCAACAAATTAAGTAGCAGCAGCAATGGTAAACTAGGCTAAAAGTGAGCTTATCAATAAGCACTTGATAAGCAGTTATGGGGCTACTGAGTCCTGAATCCTAATCACCACTTAAGGGGCTTCAAAATCAATAATAATGGAGTCCTAACAACTACAAATCAATAACTTAACTTAAATTCAATTCTTTGCTAGAACTGAGTGCAGGGGTAAAACCTTCCCTGCAGGTCTGTTTGGCTGGGTGTGGGACCCACTAAAAAAATCACAAAAATAACACACCTATGGGATTCTAAAGTTGAGCTGTAAGACTACTTGTACAAAAAATTTCAGAGCCTAATCCTCACTCCTAAATTCATAAAAACTCTTGCAATAACTGATTTTCCTACTTAAGAATTAATTTGACTTTCCAAAAGAATTGTCCAAATTGACTTTTGTGATTTTAGATTGATCACAAATTATTGCTTGATGTTTATTAGACTCAGATTAAATTGTTTCAAGTAATCCTAACCAATATTGGGCCCACAACAAAGATTTTGCACTCTAAGTCACCAACAGTCAAGCTGTTGGTGAATTATGGTTCAGGTTTGACTTCTCTCAGCAATAGGGACCAAGTAAATGGTCAATTTGCACTGGTGTAAACCTAAGAAAAGTGAACAGATAAACTTCACCCGTTTAAAACAACAGCAACACAGATTTTAGACTAGTTCCAAACACTCCCACTCTAAACTAATGGCAAAACTTATAGAAGCAAATTACTAGATTACAATTCAAGCTTAACTAATTAACTTATACTAAGCTGTAACAGACTATTTTAAGTAGATTAGAACAATGAACAGCAAGCAATTTTCACTTATTACATTATATGGAAACATCATGCCAAAAATCTTACCTGATATCCACGCTAGGAGACAACTGAGGTCAATGTAAACCAATTCACCCTAATGTTCCCCATGGAACTCTATACCAACTCCATAGCCTGTTGTCACTTCCCTCTTCTTCATATATTTTTATATATTATTTTTTCTTTTCTGGATTTTCCTATTAATCTCTTTTCTTACTGAGATTAATTTTCCTTTGTTCCACAAACAATAGCAGTACTCAAAAGTAATTTTAGTAATTAACAAGCAGAACTTAATTGATAAAAAGTAAGAAACTTGAATTTGAATAGACACTTGAGTAAACTAAAATACCATTTTCATTAAACTAAAAACTTTGAAGTTACAACTGAAAACTACAATTTAAAAATAAAGATTACAACAGAAAAGAGAGATGCCTCATTAGGGCTTACATGATGCCTATTTATACTACTGATGAAAAGGTAGGTACCACTTTGCTTCCTTTGTCTTTATCTTTGGTGTGCTTCTTTACTGAGACAGAAAACTTGTGAACCCTTTGTGCTTCTTCATAATGAACCTTGGCCTTTGGATCAATCACAAATCATCCCAGCCCTTAAATTAATGCTTTGGCGCCCAAAAGATGTTGTGGATTGACAGCTTGTCATTCTGTGACTGGTTTGAGGTGTTAGGTACAAATTTGAGGGGGATTAGTGGGATTGGGGAATGGAGTGGAGGACAAGGGGAGGGATGGTGATGGTTGGGTTTGTATACTAGCAGTCACGGGGGGGGGGGGGGATGAGGCGTTTTGGGGAAGAAGATGAGGTACTGTGGGCTGGGTTGACCAATTTGACCTTTCTTCTTTAGGTTTAATAATAAAACAGGTTATGTTTTATTTGGGTGGGCTTGGAATGAGATGGGCCAAATAATATGGTGTGTGGACTGGGCTAGGGTAGAGGTGTAAGGTTTGTTTTTAGTATTCAAGATCCGTTTGGTTTAATATCCTCTAAAGCCCAAGGATGGTTTTGTAATTTTTGAATTCCTCCGGGACTGATCTTGCCAACCTTCCAAACTTTATTCAAGGATCATTTTTGTTAAGTTAGATAAACCAAAGGACCAAAAATGCAATTTTCCAAATTTTGAAACACCAAGGACTAAAACTGCCAATTTGCCAAAGTACGGGGACTAAATGTGTAATTTTCCAAAAGTTTTTACCCAAAGATCATTTGTGGTTTATTTTGACTTTTTAAAGAGCAAAGGTTGACTTTTCTTTGAAATGATTGACCAGGGACTAGTTTTGTAAAACTTTGAAAGTCGGGGGATTGAAACTGCCAAATATGCCAATTTTGTTCGTTTTTCGTTTGTTTTCACTCGTTTTGCATCAGAAACATATAAAATACGATCTTTGGGATTTTCTTCGTATTTTAGTGCGTTTTTGAGTGTTTTTAATCGTTTTGCAGCTCAGATTTGACTAAAAATGATGAGTATTTACACACTTATCAAGTACAAAGGAAAAGAAAGAAAAAAAAAGGTACGTTATTTGAAAAAAAAAAAACAAACATAGACTTATGTTTCCCCATTTAATTTTAGGTTAATCCTCACCATTAGATCAAAATAGATTGATGGTGGGGATTTGTCCCTTGGTGTGCACTAAAGTTTGAGTATGCAAAATAAAGTGACTCGTGTTATAGATTATCGAATATTTCATGTCAACCAGATATGTTTGTGATTAAGATAATAAGAGATTAAAACTACATAAAAGTTTAACATTTAAGTACTCAGAATCATACTATCTTATAAAGCATTTAGGCATTTTAAAAAAAGAAATATTTAAAATTAAGCATTGTAAGTTTTTAAGCTAAAAGTACAACTAATTAAAACATATTTTATAACATTAAATACAATTACAAGTTCTTAAGCTAAAAATACAAGTAATTAAAACAAATTTTCTAACATTAAATACAATCTTTAAATAGAAATACTTAAAATTCGGCATTACAAGTTTTTAAGCTAAAAGTACAACTAATTAAAACACATTTACTAACATTAATAAACTGGTTAATAAATACAATTAGTGCAATTATTAAAACACCCCTTACATAAGAAATAAAAATTATCAAGCATATTGTACAACCAATTTAAACACAATTACTACATTAAACGTCACTAATACAAATAATAAAGCACATTATACAAATATTCAAGCTCGAACGGGCAACGGGTCAAATGGGCTCGAGCCTGAATGGGCACGGGCCAAACGGGCTCGATCCCGAACGAGCACGGGCCAACGGGCTTGAGCCCGAAAGGTTTACAACTCTAATTAGCTATCACTTTTTTCTTTTGATGTCGTTAACATTTATTTTAGATACCCGCCGCTGCAAAGCGCGGGTACCCTACTAGTACCTAATAACGTGTAATAACATATAATTCAGGCATCACAATCATCTTTATACATTACTAGCAGGGTACCCGCGCGATGCGGCGGCGGGTACCCTGAAATTAAAATTTTGGAGAGCAACGTTTTCTAGCTATATGCGTTTTGTGACAATAACTTTACAAAAAGCGAGATTTTAAGTAAAATAAAAACTATTTCATAAAAAAAATTGTAGGGTGCACATGCGATACTTTTAAAAATATAATAACGATACACTATAATATTGTAAAGATAGTTAGATAAGCTCAACCTCACAATTAATTTAACAAAATTTTTAGATTTAGCCCATATTAACCAAAAATTCGTAACCCAACTTTAAAAAATCCAGCAAGCCCATAATTATTATTTAATGTCCAACCCAATTCCACAACAAACCCTACACCCTTTAGAATATAAGTTCTTCATTATGGAAACCTAAACACACATCGTATATTCAAGGTCCCCATCTAACCTTCTTTCCATCTAAAAAAACTTGCAGTCACCAAATATCTCCTTCTCCAAAATAATACGCATATTCAATCTTTCCAACCTTATAACTCCTTAACAAACGAACACAACACATCAAATAAATCCACCCTTATATCTCCATGGAAGTCACACACCTAAATAGCTCGTCTTCCTACATATCAAAAACGCAACATCATAATAACATTTCATCCATCTCGTTATCACAAACGCAACATAAACCTTCTTTATTTCAACTATAACCGAAGCACACTATGTTCGTCAAGATCTCATTAAAGAGGTCTTGGGTAGGTTGTTTGTTTGTTGTCTTCTTATTACTTTCAAGATCTGCGGAAAACTAGAAGGGGGGGGGGGTTGAATAGTTTTGCGTATTTTTCGTTTTATAAAAGTTTGCTTGTAAAGAATAGATGCAAATTACAAAAACTTTGATGCAAAAATATAGATACAAGTTTGTTGTCAATTATTGTATGAAACCTACTTATTAAGATTGTTGTGTAGAAATTATAATTTTATTAATCACACTTTATATATATATATATATATATATATATATATATATATATATATATATATATATATATATATATATATATATATATATATATATATATATATATATATATATATATACTAGCTTCATAACCCGCCCATCGGGCGGGTTCATTTCATAATATTGGTCGACAAAATAGACGTAAATAAATAATGAATAACGAAAAATATTTTAAACACATGGATTGGAAAAAAAATGGAAAGTGTTCATGCAATTTATGTAAAAAAAACAATGAAAAGTGTGAAATAAATATCTAAAGTAGTCAAGGAGTCAAGGCCGGTGATATGCTTGAAACTTAAAATCTAAATGATGACTTTAAATACTCAAGGAGTCAAGCCCGGTGATAAAGGACTAAACTTGAAATTTATGTTTTTAGGCTACGAATCTAGAAATTTAGATATTGGGATTATAGTACTACTACTCATATACAAAAAAAGACCCATCTAAATCACCACTGTCACAAAATCAAAGATTCAAACAAAATCAAGTCATTCATATATCAATGTTGCTACAAGCTTGTGCGTCCCTTACATGTTCATCTTTATATGAGATAGTTTCTTGAGCAGTTCTGCTGTGAAATAGATTACGGTATTTAAATCATCATTTTTCACAAAAATAAACAATAGATTAAGAGATATTGTTGGCAATGCAACATGAATACCATAAGGAAACTGTAGGACCGAAAATATTATTGATTTATGTGGTTCGGGGGGTCAGGGAAGCTCAAAGTAAAGGAAAGACATGGTATTATTAATAAGAATGAAAGGGAAGATGTGTGTGTATTTTAGAGAGAAGAAGGAAAAACATACACACACACCTAAGATACAAAATGAGACATCCACCCTCCTAGTTGGGACTAGGAGGGGTATTTATACAAAGAATACAAGGTAATCTATACACAAATGGCAAGACTAGTCCTTGTAGTAAAAGACTAATGCAATTCCCGAATATAACAAAACTTTAAGGCTAACAATCTCTCCCCAAAGTGATGTTATATGGGAATTGCTTACAATGTTCCCTACAAGTAAAATTAAATACAAAACATAGGTGCAGCAGCTCCGAGAGTGATCTTCAAACTTCATTGCTTCATCCAGCTTCCTGAATCTTCTCAGCTGCCATCTCTTTACTTGCAGAAGAACAATGTGAGCAAATCTAATTAGGGATTAAGTATGACTTTTCACTCTCCCCTAATTAGTGCTCTCCCCCAAACTGACAACCTTTCTGATGAATGCCCTGAATCTGAAGAAGTCTTTTAATAATTAAATGCAAACCGTCTTTAGTCTTCTAACACGCAGCGAAAAATGTAGAACAGACTGTAGACTTGACCTTCTTCAAGATTGTCGATTCGGGGGAAAAGAATATCAACATCTTCATCTCACCAAATGCATTCCAGTTATCTTGCATATAGCAAATCAGCCCATAACATACACATGAAATGATAACACTAAAGTAACAAGTTGAAACACCGATCATCTTGAATTTGTTGCCCGAAATTGGTGAAGGTGGATAAGGTAGAGGTACGTAGAATAAGATTAGAAAATAAGGATATAGAATCAGCCAATCTCCGACAAAAAATCATTTCATAAATCATTAAACCCGATCACGTGAACTTGTTGTGCGTCCTCGATATTGTTAGCCTTAAAGTTTTGTTATATTCGGGAATTACATTAGTCTTTTACTACAAGGACTAGTCTTGCCATTTGTGTATAGATTACCTTGTATTCTTTGTATAAATACCCCTCCTAGTCCCAACTAGGAGGGTGGATGTCTCATTTTGTATCTTAGGTGTGTGTGTGTTTTTCCTTCTTCTCTCTAAAATACACACACATCTTCCCTTTCATTCTTATTAATAATACCATGTCTTTCCTTTACTTTGAGCGTCCCCGACCCCCCGAACCACATAAATCAATAATATTTTCGGTCCTATAATTGGCATCAGAGCTATGGTGTGATTGATTTGTGTGGATTCGTTCATTTTTTAAAACTGTATTACCCGTACTTTTCTGATATGGGATTTTTTTTTTCTTTTATCTTTGATGGTAGCAGTTTTATGCAATAATTTTGTATCAAAAAAATGGTCAAAACAAAAAGTCATACACTTTTCTTTACAGGTTTCATTTATCTGTTCTTTATGTCGTATCAAGGTTACAGCTTTATGTAAGCTATCATTTCTATGACCTGTTTTGTTCCATATCCTGAATCAGTGGTCATACGGTCTCAAAAAGTCATCGGAAAAGCTTGTCGGAAATTTTTGGTCGGAATAATCGCCGGAAAAAGTCGGACTTTCTTGTAAAGAAAGTTTCGAAAAGTTCATACCCTGTATTTCTGAAAACTAATTTTTCGAGAAGTTAAATCCCTCAGGTTCTCGAAACTCAGGTTCTCGAAAACTCAGGTTCTCGAAAACTCAGGTTCTCGAAAACTCAGGTACTCGATAAATGTGTATTCTCGATAAAATGAAAAGTTTCGAAAATACAATATGCAAAGTTTCTCAAATACAGAAGAAGATGAAGGAGAGCAGGAGACCTTGACCACTAACCAAATACCAACACTCATGTGACCTCAGCTCTAAACCATCATCGGTCCAAGACTATAAACCAAAAATAAAATTACAACATCATCTTATGAAAACAGAATAAGCAGGAATATATGCTAAGCCAAAATCATACTCCTACGACAACATCATCTTATACCATTCTATCCTAAACCCAAGTCAATCAACACCGTTACTAACCTAAATCCCATCTCCATATTTATAACTCGAAGATTAAAAAAAAATACAAGAAGATCTCAGAAAGTTCAACTTTGCATACAATCTTTCTAAGATTTTTTAGTTGAACTCTATTCATCACTGATCTATGTGAAGCTCTCACTTCATTTATATCCGAATATAAAAGTGAAGAAATATAACAATCTTGTTAATTTCTTTCTTTAATTCGTTCAGGACCAACAACAAAAATGAATACATCAAACGTGAACCTACCCGAGACCCTCCAAAGGATCATGAAGCCTTCAAAAGCTATCTTGACTTGGTTTGAGCAGAAAATTGAACATATAGGTTGGGTTTGGTTAACTTAGTGTTTGTGTGGATCTACTGGATGAACTTGTTAATCGGTTGTGATGATTATTGATATTAAACGGAACTAAATTTCTTTGGTAAGAGATTTAACGGGTGATAGAGGAGATTTGATGGCTGAGTTATTATCAAAAGGAGAAAAGATGGGGGCGGATGCAGGATAAGATTAGGGTTAATGAGAAATATTAGGGTTTGAGTGAGTTATAACTGTGATGTGTTGGATCGGGTATAAGGTCTGTTGTTTGGGTCGGAGATTGCACAAGGTATAATGGACCGAGTCATATGTGGTTATATATGGGCTGCTAATTGTTATGTTTTTTGGATTGAATTTGTAGTACCTATGAGTTGGACTGAAATGGTTGGCCAAATATAATTTACACAAAAATTCTCATCCGATTCCTTTACAAAAATATTGGATAAATTCGTTGATATAATTTATGGCAAAAAGAGTGGTATTTTGGTATTAAAATTTTCACGGGGATACATATTGCACGGCTAAAGTTTTCAATGAACATCAAATGTGACTGACGGGATAATTCGTTATTATTTATTTGGGTTTGAAGTAATGTTTGACGGGCGTGTGCACTTATTTCGTCTTCTTTCTTTCTTCTCTTTCGCGAAGATGACTTGTTTGGGCATATATTAATGGTGACGAAGACTTGAATATCTAGTTACTTTTGTGATTCTTTCTCTCTATAATCACAAAGTTGCTATCACTTTAAGGAATTACGTTGTAGTGCTCAGTGTCTCACGTTGTTGAGGATATGTCAAGAGGGATTGTGCTTATTACACTTCTTTAGGGGTATAAGGTACACCGTTCTTAGTCACAGGATAGTACAAGCTTAAGTCACAAGTCTGGGGGATTTTACTTCATTCTCAAGTTCATCATATCAGGTTATCTTCACACATGGTTACTACAGAGAGCCGTTGTTTGATACAGGGGGTTGGTAAAGAGTTAGACAATTTCAAATGGTATTATTTAGTAGATTGGGTTTATCGACATCTTCTCATGAGCTGATATGATTTATGATAGAGTGCTTCCAGTTAATGCTTCACGTACACATTATTATGCTGATTCCGATAAATCGTAACCATCAAGGGAGAGAAATGTGTACATCGAGGACGCACAACAAGTTCACATGATCGGGTTTAATGATTTATGAAATGATTTTTGTCGGAGATTGGTTGATTCTATATTCTTATTTTTGTATTTTGTTTTTGTTGGTTTTTCAAATTTTGTATTTTGTTTTTCCAAAAATATTTACAGCGAAGCGGTTTTGAAAACATTTTTCAAGAAGATTCTAGCAAACTTTCTAGATCACAAAATTTTTTTGTGGAGTTTGTTAGACTCCATGGACCGTTTTGAGCACTAGGGTTCAACAATAACAATGAGAATAACATGCAGCGGAATAAGAACAAATCAAAGTTATTGACACAAGGTTTTTCACCATCATCACCTCCAATTATTATTTGATCAGAATAACAACGTGTTACCTAAATGTAACAAGGATCTAAGACACCTCAGACCTTAGAGGATTCGAACTAACAATACCTAGTTCTAGACGTTTATATTCTACGCCCTAGAACACACACACACACCTTTCTAGTCGACTACATTGTGAAAGACATATGAAAACCTATACCCTACGTCTCTTTATATAGAGAGATATTAGGGTTTACAAAGAGATAAGTATAAAACTAAAATATAGAATATTATCAAAATCGTTTCTTCATAATAGAATATTTCCTGTATCTTTATTCTTTGTAGCTTTCTCTCTTTGTCATTTTTAGCCCTTCTTGTTTCATTCTTTTATCTATTTTGTCACATCAAATCAAGAATCCCAACATTTTTCTTAAAAATCATCAAGTTTGCAACTTTCTTTAAGTTTTGGTGTTTTTATAACTAGAAGTACAAGAATCTTGGAATACAAACTTCATTTGGATGAGCTTTTTGCAAATTCAAAATTCTAGCAATTTTTCTAAATCACAAAGTTTCTAAATCACAAAGTTTCTAAATCTCAAAAGTTTCGAGAACACACTTGGTCCCGTTGCTTACTCGGTGTTTCCCTTGCTTGTATAAGTGAGAAAACACTTCGACTCGTGGTATACTCTCTAAATTGTATAATTTAAAAAGTTTTGGTGCAAAATTTCTAGAACACTGAAAAGTTTCTAAAACACTGAAAAGTTTCTAGAACACTGAAAAGTTTCTAAAACACTGAAAAGTTTCTAGAACACTGAAAAGTTTCTAAAACACTGAAAAGTTTCTAGAACACTAAAAATTTTCGAGAACACTGAAAAGTTTCGAGAACACTGAAAAGTTTCTAAAACACTGAAAAGTTTCTAAAACACTGAAAAGTTTCTAGAACACTGAAAAGTTTCTAAAACACTGAAAAGTTTCTAAAACACTGAAAAGTTTCTAGAACACTGACAAGTTTCTAAAACACTAAAAAGTTTCTAGAACACTGAAAAGTTTCTAAATCACTGAAATTTTTTTCTAGAACACCTTTTAGAATTTTTTTTCTAGAACACTTTTAGAAATTTTTTTCTAGAACTCTTTTAGAAAATATTTTGGTGGACAAAGGTTCGAAAATTGTTGGTGGATTTAAAGTTCGTTGACCAAGGAACGTAACCTTCACCAAATTCAACTCCTATTTCGTTGGAACGATCCAAGATCAACTTTATCATTCATCAATGGCGACTCACCGTGACAGTTTCACAAGTGCTTTGTCCAATGGTGTTTACTTCGTTCTTGATAGTTATTTACTTAATCGGTGAATAGAAGTATACTCTGGATCGGAATCGTGGGAAGTACTCCTTGATCATTTCTACCAATTTAAAGCCCCAATTATAATTCTTTTTATACACAGAATACACTTACATAATCTCTATTACGAATCCTTTGTGTACCTTAGTGTTCCTAGCTATCCACTTATTTTTATCAATCTACTTTTGGGTAATACATATGCTAATAGATAGTAAAAACCTCATAAAGTAGATCTTTTGAACCCGCTTCAAGTCATCATGATTAATCAATCAATCTTGGGGTAAACAGTCTCTAATACTTAATGTTTACTTTTATTAACTCTTGTACATAGGAAATGAGATTCAATCTTTTACTGCAAATTTATAAGCCGTTTCTTTCACTCATATAACTATCTGGTTTCCTTCATCAACCCCCGAATAATGAATAAAAAACGAAAATATATATTCAACTCATGACATTTCCTTCCTAGAAAGAAAAAGTAGGGTCAAATTTATGTCTTA